>CM062291.1:270154433-270817628 GCA_031216915.1 Pictodentalium vernedei | reverse complement strand
GCCACCAGTTTGGATTGTCCGTTCCTGCACGTGTATCGGACAGTGATATATTTGCTTCTCCGCATTTTTAGGCTTTCCCAAACCCAGTTTAGTTGCTTTTTCTATCATTTTGGAATGGGTTAATTTCAAAAACTTTTTATGTACGTATTGACAATTGACTACCAAGCATAGTTGCTGTTGTAAGTTTGGTTGTAAAGTTTAAACCTATCCCATTCTGGTTGCGTAAAAGTAGGTACCGTCCAAAGAAACTCCATTTTTTCAGAATTTGGTAAGTTTAGGTGACGATTTTCTCCATTTTTAATTGAGTGAGCTCTGAATGTTTTGTATAGCTGCATTCAGCAGTCAAAGTATGACAAATTTTGTTCTATATGTTATTATTAAAAGTTTAACCCTTAGCAGGTTTGAGACTTGCTATAAGGGTACTGTCGGAATAATTGTTATTTTCGCCAATTTTTACATGCACTTTCTCAGTACTGGAGCCATATTGTCTCAAAACATTTTCCATGATAAGATAGGGCATTCATCTAAGAACAATTTTGCTGTTACATGTTTTATTCCAAGTTTTAACCCTCACCCAGTTGTCAGGCCTTGAATTGGAGTACCCTCAATTTGCACATGTTCATTCAAATACCAAGATTCAAGATTAGTCCATGTCTCTTTTCAGACACTCAGTCTGTGATTGCTGTTCACACATTTAGAGCATAATATGATACACTAAAATCACCACTCAAATAGTTTAAAATTAACCCCTATTGGCCACAAATGATAGGAATATAGCATTTTATCTTCGAGATTGACTAACTTCAAGCGCCAATTTCTCTAACTGCAATGTTGTTGTAACAACTATTTTTGTATGCATAGATGCAACAATGCTGGCAGAAGAAAGTTACTGTTTAGGTTTTAATCCCATCTTTAACCCTCAAGCACAATGAGGGTAAGATTTCCATTCGTAAATGCTAAAATTAGCCAACTTCTGTTACATGTTCCTGTCATTTTGGAAAGGGTTATTTTTAGATACTTTGTTTTGCTGTAGGTAGAGATGCTTAATGAACAAATCCGCTGCTGTAAGTTATGCTTTGGGGCTTAACCCAAAACATGATTTGGCCATGTAAAGAATAGTATTGTCCGACAAAAATTGATTTTCAGTGAATTTTGCAAACATCTGAACTCATTTCCTCTAATTGCAAAGTTGTTGTAGCAATTATTTTGGTATGGATAGATGTAACAATGATTGCAGAAGAAAGTTACTGTTTACTTTTTAATCGCAAGATTTAACCCCCAAGCGCAGTGAGGGTGAGAATAAGAGTACCGTTATAGAATGCCAAAAATAGCCAACTTTGGATGCTTTTTGTCTATCATTTTGGAAATGGATAATTTCAAGCACTTTGCTTTGCTATATGTAGTCTGCATTTTCACATTGGAAAGTTGGGAAAGCCCGTAATTTGTCCAACAAATAACAATTCTCTAGTTATATTTCGTATTTCAACTCATTCTTGAAACCCAAAATACAAAATATAGTTTGTAATTTTCAGAGAGCATTTCAGCCGTTTAAGGGTGACAATGTAATGTCACACCAGATGTTTTCACCAACACTACTCGGCGCAGCTGCGATCTCTACTAAATGATATTATGTTACTTTCTTATTGATTATCTATAGAATCTAATTTACCCACGACAATCTACAATTTTCCCGAACCGCGGTCATTGGTTCTGAAATCGACAGAGGACGGACTCTTCGCTATCTCACAAAAATCATTTTGCCTGAATGTTGCGGACCCATTTTCCCGTAGCTGTACAAAGTTATGCCTCAGAAATATACTTCGGTGACATGTTTGAACACAATATATAAAGCTACCGCTCTTTTTGTTTACTGGGTGCCACCATTTTGGATTGTCCATTCCTGAACGGGCATCCGACGGTGAGTATACTTTGTACAAGACTGCACCAGGAACCCTGACCTGGCCCACTTTGAGTAATCTGGCGATCGACCGCTTAACAATTGGTTTTGTTTGAACTTTTCACTTATTGGTCCACCATACTCTTGTGTCCGCTTAATGTTCTACCTAACAATAATAAAAGGTGACACTTGCAAAGCATTTCTTGAATCACTAAAATTGTGCATCTTATCAAAACTCGTAGCTTATGATCCCTCGATGGAGTTCGTTCAATGAACTCGCTCCAATGAGTGGTCATAAGCTATGTTTTTGAGACAAAAAACGATAAAAATAAAATTTGAAAGGCATTTGTTTAGAATGTTGCTGGCAATATTAAAATCTTTGACACGTCTGACCACAAAGTTTAAATAACTAGAACTACGTAAACGATGGACAGGACAACTAAGTCGTCATCAAGAACGGATACTGCCCACACAGACAAATGAGTTGCTTACCCTACGCAGCCATGGTTAAATATGGCGGAATAGTTACCATATCCATCGAGCCATGTCAGCTAGAACAAACGAACTCGCTAGAGGACAACAGGTTATCTATACAGTCTCTGAAGCAACCTTCTAATGTCAAAGTTTCTGTGCATCTAAGATTCATTAGTTGTCGCCATCTTCCCCATCGGAGCACAGGCTTGATTGGTTCAGGCAGATAGGAGATGCAGGTTTGGATTGGGTGACCTCCATCTCCTCGGCCTCACCCGTCTACCCGCCTTTCGACCTCTTCGGTGAAGAGGTAGGGGGTGGCTTGGGAGGGAATGAGGTGTGGATTTGATGGTTGACGCCTCCTCTTCCGATTTCTCTGTCTCTGCTCTTCTCCTCTCATGCCTTGACAGCAGATGAAATGGTTTCGCGCGCCGAAGGCGCGCAAGGATGGTGTGAGGCAAGCCCATGTCGACCCTCTTTGACTGTTTAGCGACGCTTATGTTTTTTGCTCTTCTTTTTTGGTGGAGGAGGTTGAGTTGGTGATACTGTAGTGGTTGTTGGTGTTCTTGGGCTGTCGATGTTAGAGGGCTGATTTGGATGGTAGGGCCTAGTCCTGGCTGCCATAGGAGTTGAACTCTGCCATTAGTTCTTCCGATCTTTCAGAGCCATCCTTTGCCGTTCTGGTTACTTCTTTGACTTCACCCGTCAAACTTTCCAAGTACTTCATGAGGTCCTGGTATCCAAGTTCCTGATCCAGATGAAGGGAGGAGGCTGGCGTAGGAGACTTCAGAGAGCCAGTTTCCATTTCCGCCTCCGCCACACTGATGACGTCGCCACCCTCCAGGTTGCGCCCCGCCCACACAGGAGAGAAGGTTGGAGGTGTGAATGGGAGTCACAGGAGTTGGAGGTGGGGAAATAAAAGTGGCTTCCTCTAACTTCTCTTCCACCTTCTCTTCCTTCTTCCTTTTCAGGAACTCATCCAGCCGCCGGACATCACGGCGCCCGGTTGCTGGGCTCTTCTTCTTCTCTGAGCTAGGTCCAGGCTTCTTCGGGTGAGGTCCAGTGTGTGAGGGGTTCCTCTCACAAAAGGTGCTACCTCTCCCCGAAGAAGGTGTGGTGGTGTTCTCCTCTGCGTCAAACTCCAGCGTCGGATGAACTCTCTTGCCTCTCATCTGGAGAGTCCAGTTGAGAGGGCAAGAGACGCCCAGAGCTGACAAAGCTTTCTGTAGCCTAACTGGGATGTCCAAACTTGTCATGGTGATTGCTCAGATGGTGTTCACGAGATGCCTTGACCGGAATGAAATGGTTTCGCGCGCCGCAGGCGCGCATGGACGCTGTGGGCAAGCCGCCCCTTTCGACCCTCTTTAACTGTCTAAGATCTTGTAGCTACATGTCTAGGCGCGATGAAGGAGGAAAAGGGTTGGGTACTTGACAGATGTCCAGGATTAGATGATCTAAAGAGTGTTGGCTTGTCTGTGTGATGGTTGTTGGTCAAAGCCCTCGGGTGAGGACCAGAGCGAGAGGGGGTCCTCTCGCAAATGTGCTACCTCTCCCCGCTGGTGCTGCGATGGTGTTTTCAGGCAGGCATAGTTTGCCACTTAGGAGGTTATTCAAGGTGCGATGGAGGAGGGCCATCATTGGCAAGTATAATCTGCCTCAAGCGGTCAGTGCTAACTGTAGTTGATTCATTTTGTTGGATCGTGGAAGAAAACAACAACGTCCCCTTTCGGGGACCACCCAGAGAAAGTCCAGGCGGTACTCCCTCGGTCGATTGGTAAGGATTCTTTTGAATACCTTACCAATGCAACTGAGAAGACTGATAGGGCGGTAGCTGGCCGGATTGGGGAGGTCTTTGTCTAGTTTCGGTACGATGACCCCATTGGCTGTTTTCCAGCATTTAGGAAAGTAGCCATGGGAGAGGCATGCATTGAATAGGTTGTTGAGTTTATCAATTATGGAGTTTGGACCCTGTTTCAGAATTTTGTAGCTAACCTCATCCTCGCCGGGCGAGGAAGAATTTTTGCATTTTTTATGATATTGATGATTTCATCATTGGTGATGGGAGTGACGAGGTCGTCGTCATCCCCTTCTTCTGGGTTGGTATCAAATTTAGAGTCACGGTAGATATCCGGGTGTTCATTGATGAAGTCATCAGTGGCGTTTATGATGACGTCATCGTTGTCGTGGCCTTTATGTGGGCGATGGGCCCAGAGCTGACAAAGCTTTCTGTAGCTTAATTGGGATGTCCAAACTTGCCATGGTGATTGCTCAGATGGTGTTCACGAGATGCATTGACCCTACACTTGTGAATATTATATAGAAATGATTTGCACTCGCTAGTTATTGTTATAAAAAAAATATTTTTTACTCAGGAAAACACCTAATCAAAAGTCCATGTCTTATTACTAAAACAACACAATTATATAATCAGAATAATTTGACCAAATAAAAGGCTTTATGCTCATCTAATGGATTATCAACTGGTGTTAGGTTGATTGTAATGTGTTCACAGCTGGAGGTCACTCGGGCTTTGAACACATTAGATATATCTGCCCTTCTGGATTAAGTTTCAGTCGAAAGTTGGGGGGGGGGTTGTCTTCATTAGTAGAAAGTTGAGGGGTGATTTTGTCGGGGAAGGGGGGATGTTGTCGAGGGAGATTTTGTCTGTACCCCACGTCATTTATATAATAATTAAATATGGAGAGACTGAATTTTGCAACCAAACGTTTAAGAGTTTAGAGGTTAATTATTTGCCCGATTAATATACTACTCAAAGTTTGCTAAGCACCAAATATTTGACACATCATTGTGAAATTTGCTTGTGACATATTTGCGATATTTTTGGTGGATATGATTGAGGAATGTACTGATATGGTCCCCAGTGTTTCATTAGCTCTCTTGAGAGGCAGACTTTTCATGGCAGTCATGGAAAGCATGTACCCCTTGATTTGCATGATGTTTTCGTGTACCGTCTACATGTACATGACGGGTGTAGGGTATTCAATCTTCATTTCAACACAAACTCCTGTGATTTAATGATTGAATATGGAAAATACAAATGAAAGAAGACATTTGTCTGAAGCAGAAATGTGGCGGGCTATAGGGATGGTGGAGCAAGAAGCTACCCATCGTTAGGTTGGTGAAGCCCTTGGTGTGCACCTTACGGTGATAACCACATCCTGGGCAAGATTTCAGCAGTATGGCACACCAGTAAGACGGTATGGAGGTGGCAGAGACAGGGCAACATCTGCAGCTGAAGACCGGTTTTTGATCATTCAGGCCCGTAGGAACCGCTTTGCCACAGCATCCCAGCTTCAGTAGTGATCTTCAGAATGCATCCGGGGTAAATGTTTCGACGCAGACTATGCGGGCAAGGTTGCACGAAGGTGGTATCCGATCGAGAAGACAATGTATTCGCATTCCGCTGTCCCAGAACCACCGTAAGGCACGATGTGAATGGGCCATGGACCACGCTGGATGGACCAGAGAAGATTGGCGACCTGTCCTTTTTATAGATGAGTCAAGGTACTGCCTAGACCACACAGATATGCGTTCTAAGGTATAGAGAAGAACAGGAGAGCGATTCCATGCAGCCACCATTGCTAAGCATGACCGCTATTGTGGAGGGTCAATCATGGTCTGGGGCGGCATCAGCTGGGATGGACGTCCAGAGCTCTGTGTCCTTGACCGTGGTACATTGACTGCACAGCGGTATAATGATGAGATCTTGGATACCACATCAGATTATATGCAGGTGCAGTGGGTGATGGATTCATTCTGATGGACGACAATGCCCATCCTCATGTTGCCCATGCTGTCGGGGAGTACCGACAGAGAGAGGGGATTGAGCATAGGGACTGGCCAGCAAGATGCCCTGACCTCAATCCAATCGAACATGTCTGGAATGAGTTGCAGCTTGCAATTTCAGCCCGTCCTGTCGAGCCAAGTAGTGTCCAGGAGGTCTAAGAATGGAACAACATCCCACAAAGGACCACCAGGAACCTGATTGGGAGCATGGGAAGGCGTTGTCAAGCTGGAATTAACAGTAATGGGTCTCATACTCGATATTGAAGCCATGCCAGTTCGCTCCGTCAACTTTTTGACATTCCTCTTTAACAATAATATCCATTTTCCATGGTTATCGTATTCAAAAGCTGAAAAATAATGTCAAGTGTCAAACACAATTAAAATCTTAAATTTCAGCCCGTCCAGTCCAGCCAAGAAGTGTCCAGGAGAATGATGGTCTAAGAATGGAACAACATCCCGCAAAGGACCACCAGGAAACCGATTGGGAACATGGGAAGGCGTTGTCAAGTTGGAATTAACAGTAATGGGTCTCACACTCGATATTGAAGCTATGCCAGTTCGCTCCGTCGACTTTTTGACGTTCCTCTTTTACACTAATATCCATTTTCCATGGTTATCGTATTCAAAAGCTAAAAAATAATGTCAAACACAAATAAAATCTTATTTCTGTACTTAAATCATTAAAGATATAATTAAATAAAAAATATATACACTTTTCGTTACAATATTTCAACTAAAACGTAAAACAGGTAGTTGGATGTACTTGGTGCTTAGCAAACTTTGAGTAGTATAGAAGACTTACAGTTGGAAAATCATTTTCCAACTGTAAGTATTCTGTTAATTAGACATATTTTTTTAATTAATTAATGATTTATTGTCTTTCGGAAACTTCTCGTGGAAAAGAAATGTCGTTCACGGCAACCTATTTTCTTAACGCCACATTTTTTGGTCGCTGTCATGAAAAACAACATGCGAGAATTTTCCATCCAGCAATGACGAAATTGTTTTCATGAGTGCCCTTGGTTACGATCCGCGTTAGTGACTGGGGCAAGAAATAGGGAAATCTTCGTCTCTGTTCTGAGTGGGACATTATTTAAAATATATTTTGCGCATTAGCCGATGATTTGTGCATGTATTGGTGTCATCCCACCAGGACGAATCCCAACAAGACGAATTGGTTAAATATTCCAACAACACAATCCCCACAAGACGAATCCCCACAAGACGAATCCCCACAAGACGAAAAAAACTTTTCTCATCACATATGGGGGAAATTTACTTTTAAAAAGAACTTGTACAGACCAATGTATGCTGCTATTTGAAGTATTTTAGGATTTTTTATGCATGTGTTTGGGAGTATTGTTGATAAAAAGATACCAAAACACTGTAGCAAATAGCGTATTGTCACAAAGCATGGCGCATGTGTTAATTGGTAGCGTGCTAATTTTTTTTTTTTTTTTTTTTTGGGGGGGGGGGGGGTTGTCGAAATTTTGTTCACTTGTTATTGCCTTGTTACAATTAATGGGAGAGTGCCTATAGGCAGTCTCCCATTAATTCTAACAGGGCAAATCCACCCAGACTTAATAAAATCACAGCAAAAATTAATTTGAAGTACATCCACAGAATATGAAGCCTTTTAGCTCTGGTACCTACACTTCAGGATAAAGACCCAAAATGAGCTTCCAGCACTCAACCAGTTAATTGAAAGCTCTTTGTCCAAAAGTAAGTCGTGTTATCAGTTTATGATGGAAAACTTCAATATAAATGGGTTATATAGTCATTTTAATTAAATTCGTCTTGTTGGGATTCGTCTTGTTGGGATGACCATTTCCGACATTCTCGTCTTGTGTGGATTCGTCTTGTCAGGAATAAATCCATGTATTAGCCGTGATGACTGTATCGATCTCCTTCATTTCTATTTTCGCGGTTACGGTTACAGACAAAGACCCCCTCCCCCCCCCCCCCCCCCCTCTCCCAAACCCCATTCCTTTATATTATAGTTATAACTGTACGGGACTTCGTCATATTTTTCTACCATCATTTAAGATTTATTTCGCCGAAAGTAGTATGTCTAAAAGGAGTACACCAAACCATACAATACAATTAAAAACAGATATATACAAACACGGACTGCATATACAGTTCAAAAGTTCACAGACAACATATGCACAGAGTATTAACCGTTGCATTATGTGATAAATATTTTCATCCTTGATGGATGTTGCATCTTACAAATATGTGGAGCCACCATCGTATAATATATAAACATATGATCTGTAATGCGTTATTTTCTCAGTAATTAGTGGCTAATTATGAGTAGTTACCTACAGCTGGTCAATTAGCTGATCACAGGAAAACAAAGAACAATCGAAGATTTGTTTTAGCACGATTACTGTCTGATTAGCATGTTGTTTAGCAAGACCTACAAAGGAGAGCAATTTGTTGTATTAACCTTCTGAAAACTAATATTCAGGATTTGACCGCTGACACGGGTGCGGATCGGTGGTCTTTCTGTAAATGACCTGTTTCACCCGTGCCATTATTGAAATTGTTGCTAATGTTTTAGCATTATTTGGTTTGAAAAAAAGAAACAATTTTCATTTTAGATAAGATTTATTTGATTATTGGGTGGGTTTTTGCTTCATTACGAATTTTGTGATAATTATGCACTTGAAACTATATTGCAAAATCAATAGGCGTGCGTGAGTGTAAGAGAGCTCTTCAAAGAAGCTATAATAGACTCTAGCATTTCCACTGGTGAAAAAAGAAGGCAACATTCAGTACGCGGTGAGTGCATCATCACTAAAACACACATGGGGTGGATTTTACATCCAAACAAAGTGTATTCATTTATTGGGGTTTAACAATACTTTAGATAGCCATTGTCACCTCATGTTGGACAGTTTTCGGCTGAGGAAGCCGGAGCAAACCACCAAGCAACGGCGAGCAACTGTCAGACTCCGCAACGTACTAATTCCACACAAGCAGAGTTTGCATTAGCTGAAGACAAGTTTGTCAGGGCAAAGCCAGCCTAAATATAGGGGCAAGGGGCCTCATATGTAAAGATATTGTAAGTTCAAAATATATTCCGCATCAACGCGAAAAACCTACATGAATTTCTCTTCTCTGTAAAGCTGGAAAAAAACACACGTGGTGTATATCCAGCTTTAGCGCAGGGACCCAGGGGAGAAACGGTATGTTAGATAAGGTCTATTCTCATTTAGTTTCTACAGTAGTCGGAGTCTTACGAGACGTAATCGGTTGGTGTCAAGATATCGTCACGGTCAATTAAGAAACAAGATTCTAAAACGATATAAATGTCTATCGTATCGTCACCTGATCATTATAGCGGGGGAGGAATTCGTCACATACAGGTGAATTGTGCACTTGGTGATACCTTCTTGAAATTTGGCACACTGTTAGTGTAGGCTATGAGGTTCTCAAAAACGATCGGCTACAAGTTGACACCGACCGGTGGCGACCAGTAGCGGCACAATCCAAAATGGCCGCCAGCGGCTGAAGGGAACCTCCTTTTCGACGGTCTACCGACTATACATCCGATTGTAAGGGCGCGAAAGTGAACTCTGATCCACGCACGTGTTGGAAACAGACGTGGGAGATGATGTAGAATAAAACGAGATTCTCTATACGGACGCATCAATTTCTTGGAACTTGAAAAGAGCGTTGTTTCTCCGGGATCAGCGTCATTCAGGCAAACCTGAATGACGCTGATCCCGGAGAAACAACGCTCTTTATGAAGCAGTCTCTTTGCCATACAATCTCTTGTTTGGCGTAATTCCGCAAGCAATTCTGATTTGTCTGTCGAAATTAATTCGAGAACGCGATTGTTCACAAAAATCATTCACAGAATGAGTGAGAATCCTCTTCGTGTACGGACTAGTACTGACTGGGAACGTTGTTGCTTTTGCCAGCAAGACAGTTCCAAGAAATTGATGCGTCCGTATAGAGAATCTCGTTTTCATGACGCCTATAAAGCTATTGAGGAAGACATAACGCGCTTCCTAGATAATGGCGTTGAGCTTCCATATAATTTGACCATTGATTGTTTGATGAGAGAGAGTGATGAGTGTATGTCGATGTCACTGTTGACGAATAAGGCAATATATCATAAGACATGCCGTGACAGTATTCGGACTCACATCGTACAGCGCGTGCTACACAAGCGAGAGCGAAATGAGGCAGTGGCATCCTGCTCCACGCTGAGTCCTAAAAGAACACGGACAAGTTTTGAATCTGGCTGTGACAGGAAACTGCCCCAGTGTGTTTATTGTCACAAACGCGAAGGTGACAGCAGTGAGCCTATTTGCAGATCAATGTCTGATAACAATAAACTCAAAATTATGGCAAAGGAAGCCGAGAACTGGGTTGTTTTTTCTCGGGTCAATGCAGCATTTGATTCCGCTGCTAGTGATCTTTACTATCACAAAACCTGTTATTGTAAGCTTGCCAATGAAGCACGAGCGGCTAAATCTAAAAAGTCGAAGAACGCCGAACATTCCGCGTCAGGCCTGCCCTATGACCCTCTCGTTATGGCAGAGCTCATAACATTTGTTGAACACAACGATTCCGCGATGAAGCTTGTCGATCTCAAGAATCTGTACAGTCGGAGGTTGAAGCAAGTCGGTTCTGATTGGCTTAGTGAAGAAATACATTCCACTCGATTCAAAGAACATTTGTTGCAGAAATTGGGCGATGGCTGGGACGCCTTCACACAGGGTAGAGATGTGTTTATTTCAAGTAGGTTTCGAGTTGGCTCCTTGTTGTCCGAATCTTTAACTCGTATAGTGTCTGAGGAAGAGGCAAAAAAGATAGTTGATGTGGGTCTTCTTCTGCGTAAACACATACTCATATCTCAAGCTCCTTTCACGGGATCATTTTCATCTTATTGCTTGAGCGAGCCTGTACCCAACTCACTCCTGACTCTTCTTAGAGTTCTACTTGAGGGCACATGTAGTATACAGAACTTAGGCGATGATGAGACTGTTAATGCCAAGACTCGAGTGGCTTGTACTATTTCACAGATGTTGATCAGCAATTCAGCGAAACGCTCCGAACATGCACAAAATGTTCACCAGAGACGTGACAGAGAAACTCCAATGCCTCTTTATGTGGGTTTGAAGTTGCATGCCCATGATCGTATGAAAAATCTTATCAGAGATTTTCATCAAATGGGACTCTCTGTCTCTTATGATCGCGTAATGGATGTTCGCAGGAGTTTCGCGAGAGCTGTTTCACTGCGGTTCAAGAACGAAGGTGTTGTAGTCCCAGCTAACTGCAAACGTAATGTTTTCTCGATAGGAACCACTGATAACATTGATGTATCTGGTAGATCTGATATGCATGGTACGTCCATCACACTCATTGGTCAACTGAGCAGGGACAATGTGGGTACTGATCCCCCACCACTGAGTTTAGATGTTCCAGAAGACACACAAATTGAACTCCCAGACGACTATGCATTTGTTCCTTTCGTTGAAGACTTTGGTGGGGACATCAGGCTTGAATCTCCAGATGAATGTAATGTACGGCCCAATGAATATGCAGATTTGAACGTGGGAGAGAATGACTGGTTGTCTCATGTGTCACAGATCAGCAATAAAGGGAAGGTTGATGGCAGCTGGCAGCTTGATGAAGTCCCTGTGACCTTTTCAGGCTTCTTTTCAAAACATGAAGATCAAGACAATGTCAAACCTCGTGCAGTTATTGGGGTATTCCCTGTTTTCAGTGAGCAGAAAGCGGACTCACTCAGTATGCAGAAGCATGCTATGTATGTGGTCAGGGAAGCTACTGCTTTCGTAAACCCCGGCCAGATACCTGTCATTGAAGGTGACTGTCCGTTGTATGCCAGGCAGAAAAAATGTCAATGGCTGTTCCCAGAGGAGATAGGTGAGGATCGAATGGTGTGTATGATTGGATTCCTGCATCTTGAAATGTGCACCCAAGAAGCTGGTGGTAAGCTTATGGGTGGTTCTGGTTGGGAGCGAATGTTTCACCTCGCAAAGATATTCACACCCGGTGTAGCATCATCCCTACTTGGTGGGAAACATGTCAAGAGGACGCGACAGGCATATCTTCTCACTCTAGCTTGGCTTGAGATCCTCAGAAAGAATGCTTATGAGATTTACTGTCAGCAGACTGGGCCCCATGAGTCATTTGAAATGTGGGAACAGAGGATTCTTTCACAATCTCCAACTGCGCGCTATTGGGGTGAAATCGTTCGGAACTTTCTCTTGACAAGCTGTCAATTCGTTCGGAACCAACGAATCGGTAACTGGCCTGGTACACTGTGTTCTATCGATGAGTTGTGCAGTTACTTTTTTGCCCTAGGACATACAAATTATTGTCGGTGGGTCCCCGTATTTCTGAGAGACATGTCTCAGCTACCCAGGCGGCATCCTTCAATCCACAACAAATTCATGGAAGGCCATTTTGTGGTCCAGCGTAGTGAGAGGAAGTTCAGTATGATGGGTTTAGATCAGAGCCAAGAACATAGTATCCAACTACTCAAAGAAGACAGTGGTCCAAAAGGTCTCTATGGCCAGGCTGAAGAGAAAGTCGTTATTGAGCTTTCAAGGTCAGAAGTTCTGCGTGTTATAGATGAGTATGAATATGCAAGTTTCCACACAACATCATCAGATAACACGGAACACCCGGAAAGTTCGGTATCAGAGCAGAAAAAATTTCTGAATCAATTGAAATCTCTCCTCGATCTGGTGAATCAGGGACTCATTATCAACCCTTATGATGAAACTAGTGGTCAGCTGGTGACATTAGATACTGGTGAATATATGGACCCCGAAGTTAGTAAGAGTTTACGGTCATTACCCGAAAGGGGCAAGCATTTATATTCCACTTTCTTGAAGGAAAGGCTTGTGGAATGCACCGTACCCCTGAATGATGTTATTCCCAAGGCAAATATATATACCTTCCTTAACCCACCCCCAGCCAACCTGGACAAAGGCCGAGACAAACTCATGTCAAGTAAAGCAACTGCCGCAATAGTTACCCAGATGTTCGTTTCACTGCAAGCCCGGCCTGATTCAAACATGGATGAGTTTTTCATGCACGAGAATGCACGTGATCCGCCAGCATTATCCGATAGAGGTAAGCTACGGAGTGGGACAAAATCTCAAATTCTCAATTGTTTACCAGCTATTCCTGCACAAGGGAAGAATTCAGCAGCTAGACAAGCTTCAGTTGTCATCTTGGATATGCCTGCTGTAGTCCATGTAATCAAACCACAGAAAGCGGATCTGTTTGGAGAATATGCTCGATTGCAATTATTGCCATACATCGAATCTCTGATTAACACGAACACCACAAGGGTTGATGCGATCTATGACTGTTACCCCGAAGGCAGTTTGAAGAATCAGACGCGAGCAAAACGCCTCGGTGAGACAGCAGTTAGGTTGATACGGGTGTCCGAGAACGTCCCTTTACCTAAAGGGAAGAATTGGCAGGCATTCATCCCTTGTTCATGTGTTGACAGGAATCTCTCATACCATGTTCATTTGACCATTGCATTCCCGAGAAACATTCAACACTAATTTATCTACGGACGGACGATCATACTGACAGTCAGACACACAGACGCACACATCGACGGAAATTCTGATCCCATTATCCATTAATCTTCCCCCCAACTTGTTCCAAGGGCTTCACTCCATCATTCACATCAATTACAGCACATGTATGGTGTTAGGTTTGGAGCTTCAGTTGTGCGATCGGCGAAAATAGCTTTTTTTCGATCCGCTTGGCGGCCATTTTGGATTTCGCTGCTAGTGGTGGCTAGAGGATGGTGCCAACTTGTAGCCGATCGATTTTGAAATCTCTGATGCCTACCCTTACATCATGCCAAATTTCAGGAAGGTATCACCAAGTGCACAATTCTAGCGAATTCCTCCCCCGCTATTAGATGGCAAGAACGAATCGGTTTTCTCGACAAGTGAAGTTACTGTTAAGTCACGCGCGAGATGACTTGTATTGATTCTGCCTCGATTTACGTCATCTCCCACCGTTTTGACAGGTGGACAGATGAGCGTCGGTCCACCTGACAGTTTAGGGTAAAAAGTATATATACCTTGAAGAGCAGAGCATTAGACACACACTTGGGGTCACACACGCGTTGGTGAAGTCCAGGACAGGCGGACTCTGTTTCCTGGCATAAGGGTACCTTCGATCATAGGACCCTGACACGGCTGGAATCGCCAGAGAGGGCATTCCATGATTGATTTAGCTTAACGTTGATAGGCGGCTACGGGGCCGAATTCGTGAGAAGGAACACCACAGGTGTTACGATAAAGTTTAGATTGTCGAGTAGCAGGTATCGGCCTGCAATAGTCAGAAGTGTAGGTTAATTGTATTGTGCGTATTAACCCTTTGAAGCGTCAGACTGATTGCGTTCTGAGTAGTTTGTTTTGCTGTCGAAGCATCGTAATACCGACTGGAGATCGGTGTGAGTGACAATTTCGCCCTAGCACAAAAAGGGCATCTGTGAATCGTGAATTCAACCAGGAACGGTGAATATTTCAATAGGACTTTCACGGAGGACTTTCAAAAGGTACATAAGGTATGAGTAGACAATATCTGACCCAAATCAGAAGTACGGTGTCTCTATAGATGACGAACATTGCTGGTCGGAACCCTCCGACAGCCAGAGGTACAGTTACGCGCAGACGTTGACATTTGAGCCTTAGCGGGTGAAGCTCTTATGGCGAGCTCACAGTAATAACATTTCAGATTTGTGAAGCTCTTATGGCGAGCTCACGGTAGTAACATTTCCAGTGTGTAGACTATAGTGCCAGTACAGGGCTATAGAATGACTATATGATTCTTTAGAATTATTTAACCGTAGCGACCCATTTTCTGTGAAAAGAATCGAATTGTTGATTGTTGAAATATTGAAACGGATTTATTTTTATGTGTAAATAAAAGAATCGTTGTTACTTTAAATCATTCTTTCCATTATACAGCATGAAGTGATTAGGAATCACACCTAACGGAAATCGAACCTATTTCAGGCCAATTTGGCAGAGAAGGAATCACGGCGTCGGTCTAACTCAGCTCTCTGCGCCGAGTTCGCGACACTTGGATTCCGACCCTCCACGTTGGTCTAATTTTCCAGCAACTTCATCAGCGGGACTAAATAACCCCACGTCAGCCCAGGCCTTACGGGGCCTCAGGTGTCCCTGACATTGATTGGCGAACGCTAACCAGGATATTTCTAAAAGGTAAAAAATGGCTATATGGAAATTTTGTTTTATTTTAACGGCTGTTTTGTTTATGTTTTGACGTGTTCGGTCAGCTGATGCCATTCAAGGGTTTAATATCGCAATACAGTAGTCCCCAAGAGGATACTTAATAGCCATTATAACTGCGGTAGGTTTCAGAATATTTGGTGCGTTTAATCACGTTAAATTACAGAGGTAAATTAGGATCAATTGCCATATTTTTTTTTCTTTCTTTCTTTTCCTTCTTCATTCTTTCTGACGAGTGTTGAAGATAGAAAGAAAAAAATCAAAATGGATGTTGTTACACCCCTCGCCCAACTGGTATCATTAGGCAAGGAAATGGGCCTTGAGGGAGCTGAACTTCAGAAGTTCGTTAAAGATGAGCAGAAACGTGAGGCCAAGGAGATTGCCTTACGTAATGACGCAAGGGAGAGAGAGGCCCAAGCAGTAAGGGAGGCAAAAGAGCGAGAGATTCAATTAGAACGAGAGCGTGAGAAAGACGCAAGAGAGGCGAAAGAGAGAGAGATTCAATTAACAAACGAGGCGAGGGAGAGAGAAGCCCACTTCGAACGAGAGCGTGAGAAAGACGCAAGAGAAGCGAAAGAGAGAGAGATTCAATTAGCAAATGAGGCGAGAGAGAGAGAAGCCCAATTAGAACAACAGAGGCACGAGAGAGAATTAGAGCTCCTCAGAGCAAGGGCCGATGTGAAGAATGGAAGTTGGCGCTCAGGGGACGGGAGTGCAGGGGTAGCAATTCATGCCCCACGCCCCCACCTCGCTCATTTTAATGAAAACACTGATGACTTGGACTCGTACTTGGAGAGGTTCGAGCGTTTTGCCTCCCGTCAAATGTGGCCAGAAGACACATGGGCTATGTGCTTGAGCCCTTTGTTGTCGGGTAAAGCCCTCGAGGCTTATACCAGTGTGCCTCCTGCACTTCTTAACGACTACGGTGAGCTGAAGAATGCCATCCTTCGGAGATACCAGCTCACTGAAGAAGGATTCCGGACCAAGTTCCGAGAGATTAAGCAGGAGAAGGGAGAAACAGTACCTCAGTATTTTGCCCGAGCTAGGCGGTACTTTGACCGCTGGACTGATCTCGCAGAAGTGAATGAGTCATATGGAGCCCTGCGAGATCTATTTCTCCGGGAGCAGTTTTTAACTACATGCTCCAAGGAGTTGGGCCTGTTCATCAAGGAAAGGGGTCCGCCCACCTATGATGAGATGGCAATTGTGGCAGAACGCTACATCGAGGCCCACGGTGGGAGTGTAAACGCACCCAAATCGGCTAGGGGTGGGGCAAACGGGTTGGCAATGGCATCCGTAAGGCAACACCACCCCGATCCTCCTGCGTCGCAGACCAGCCGGAAGGGGAGCGCTCCCAAGGACGCCACTTGTTTTATCTGCAACAAGCGGGGTCATATTGCCAGGGACTGCTGGCAGAAGCAGGTAAGGACCACTGGGAACATTAGACCACCTCAGCAGGGGGCCGGGAACGCAGCGCCAAGGGGTTGGAAGCAAGGTGACCGCGTAGATCCAGGGCCCAGTAGACAGACGGCAGCGTTCTGTCAAATTATCGGTCCAGAACACAGTCCCCTCCGGGAATGTATACAAGAGGGGGAATTAAGGCTGGAAGGCGGGAAGGTTGTCCCGATAATAAGTGGCATGTGTGAGAGGCTCACAACTTCGCAGGAGAAGGTTGATATGCCAGTGTACCCAGGGTATGTGGGACAAAGGGAGATCCGTCTGCTCCGAGATTCTGGGTGCTCCTCTGCAGCGGTTAGAAAGCAACTGGTTGACGACAAGCAATTGTTGGGGCGCGACCATTTGTGTATTTTGATAGATGGGACCGTTAGAAGGTTCCCCATCGCGAGGATAACTGTGGATACCCCATTTTATTGTGGCGAAGTGGAAGCCATGTGCATTGAATCACCTGTGTATGACCTGGTCATAGGTAATATCCCAGGGGTGAGGGCAAGCCCTGATGAGTTATGGTCCAGGGATAGGGGGCCAAGTGAAGGCCCAACGAGTAAGGAAGGGAAGGTTCCCAGGGGGAACCAATCCGATGGTCCAGGGGATGGTCCCTACACGACGAAATGTCGGGAAGTTTCAGGAGGGACGACTCCTGTCCAATTAAGGAGAAGGGGCCGCAGGCGGTCCAGGCTAAACGCCACACAGCGAGGGAACCCAATGGGATCATTGGGGAAAGACCCTCAAGCAAATTTATGTGGAGGAGTTGAGCGCCCCAAGAAGTCGGTGTCACCCGTGTGGAGAGGGGAGGCCAGACCCACGCAAATGGCTGGGCAAACTTCCCCAGAATTGAGAGGGCACGGGTCAACACAAGTTGAGTATGTTAAAGTGGATGGGACCGCTAAGATGGGTGCCCAGGGGGCCGAGGAAAGGGTCCACAAATCAAAGGAGAAGCATCCTAGGTGGCGGAGACTACGTAGAGAGTGCCGGGGGCGCACAGCGCCCAATGTGCGCAAGAAGTCGTCCCAATGGACCGGAGGGTCGACGGCACAAGGGCCAAGGACGGCCAGTGTCGTTCGAACGACGGTAATCGCCGGGACGAGTGAGTCTGGGGGATATAGCGCCAAGGGAAGCTCTTGGGAATGCGACAATGACAGGGTATGGGGACCCTGGTGGAATACCCGTAGAAATAAAGGGGCGAGAAGTAGGGGTGTGTCAAGGGTTACCCAAGGGGATACTGGGAACCGGGCCCCTACCAATGGTCGGTGGTTATAAAGAAGCAATAGTTGGGTGGCTGTGGGCCTGGTGTCTGGGACGGGGGCTCCAGTCGCAAATATTTTTGTGGATAGCGGTATGAGTTTCGTAAACCCGGTGTTAAGGCCCGGAAGGAATTTTCTTATTTTAGTATTATTATTGCTCTGACTGCTGACTAGAGTTGTTTGTGAGTGCGAATGTGAGATACACTGCCTCGTCTGTCGCGTGTGCGTGGACGGGGAGCATGTGTGTCGAGTTTTGTAAGGGTGGGATACACTAACCCCGTCTGTCGCAAAGGCGCGGTCGGGAAATCTGTGTGTTGAATGTGTGAGTGTGTGAGGCACAATTTTAATCCCCTGGTTGAGCTTTGCGAGGGTGAGGCTCAACATAATGCAGGGGTCGTTTGCCCCTTCACAAGACATAGGGGAACAGGAGGCGAAGTTACACTCCGTTGGAATTAACCCATCTGACGCAAAGGCGCGGACGGTGTTACTCGTCGGAGTGAGTGCCAAGTGAACTATTTGCAAAATGGGCGAATGTGCATAAAAATGTGTATGTTTAGGTGTAAATATATAGTATTACAGAGAGAGAGAGTGCTGCAAATCTAAGAATAAGGCTACTCTCCATATGTAAACCCGCAAGACGGGAGCATGTGGTAGCGTGTGTGTCGTGGGAATCGGTATGGCCGACGCATGAGCCCGGTCATGAACCCCACGACCACTAGGGTACAGTTTTGTAGTCTAGAACATGATGGTAGATCGTAAAAAGGTGTGAGAGGCGAGCGTGCGTGGCTTTGCCCCTTGCGTTTTAAGAGATACACAGGGTGTTTCTCTCGGAAGGGAGTTGTCAGGGCAAAGCCAGCCT
Source organism: Pictodentalium vernedei (assembly GCA_031216915.1). NCBI lineage: Eukaryota > Metazoa > Mollusca > Scaphopoda > Dentaliida > Dentaliidae > Pictodentalium > Pictodentalium vernedei. The sequence goes on along the minus strand of CM062291.1, from coordinate 270,798,614 downwards.
AAATATAGGGGCAAGGGGCCTCATATGTAAAGATATTGTAAGTTCAAAATATATTCCGCATCAAGGCGAAAAACCTACATCAATTTCACTTCTCTGTAAAGCTGGAAAAAAACACACGTGGTGTATATCCAGCTTTAGCGCAGGGACCCAGGGGAGAAACGGTATGTTAGATAAGGTTCAATCTCATTTAGTTTCTACAGTAGTCGGAGTCTGACGAGACGTAATCGGTTGGTGTCAAGATATCGTCACGGTCAATTAAGAAACAAGATTCTAAAACGATATAAATGTCTATCGTATCGTCACCTGATCATTAGATGGCAAGAACGAATCGGTTTTCTCGACAAGTGAAGTTACTGTTAAGTCACGCGCGAGATGACTTGTATTGATTCTGCCTCGATATACGTCATCTCCCACCGTTTTGACAGGTGGACAGATGAGCGTCGGTCCACCTGACAGTTTAGGGTAAAAAGTATATATACCTTGAAGAGCAGAGCATTAGACACACACTTGGGGTCACACACGCGTTGGTGAAGTCCAGGACAGGCGGACTCTGTTTCCTGGCATAAGGGTACCTTCGATCACAAGACCCTGACACGGCTGGAATCGCCAGAGAAGGCATTCCATGATTGATTTAGCTTAACGTTGATAGGCGGCTACGGGGCCGAATTCGTGAGAAGGAACACCACAGGTGTTACGATAAAGTTTAGATTGTCGAGTAGCAGGTATCGGCCTGCAATAGTCAGAAGTGTAGGTTAATTGTATTGTGCGTATTAACCCTTTGAAGCGTCAGACTGATTGCGTTCTGAGTAGTTTGTTTTGCTGTCGAAGCATCGTAATACCGACTGGAGATCGGTGTGAGTGACAATTTCGCCCTAGCACAAAAAGGGCATCTGTGAATCGTGAATTCAACCAGGAACGGTGAATATTTCAATAGGACTTTCACGGAGGACTTTCAAAAGGTACATAAGGTATGAGTAGACAATATCTGACCCAAATCAGAAGTACGGTGTCTTTATAGATGACGAACATTGCTGGTCGGAACCCTCCGACAGCCAGAGGTACAGTTACGCGCAGACGTTGACATTTGAGCCTTAGCGGGTGAAGCTCTTATGGCGAGCTCACAGTAATAACATTTCAGATTTGTGAAGCTCTTATGGCGAGCTCACGGTAGTAACATTTCCAGTGTGTAGACTATAGTGCCAGTACAGGGCTATAGAATGACTATATGATTGTTTAGAATTATTTAACCGTAGCGACCCATTTTCTGTGAAAAGAATCGAATTGTTGATTGTTGAAATATTGAAACGGATTTATTTTTATGTGTAAATAAAGAATCGTTGTTACTTTAAATCATTCTTTCCATTATACAGCCTGAAGTGATTAGGAATCACACCTAACGGAAATCGAACCTATTTCAGGCCAATTTGGCAGAGAAGGAATCACGGCGTCGGTCTAACTCAGCTCTCTGCGCCGAGTTCGCGACACTTGGATTCCGACCCTCCACGTTGGTCTAATTTTCCCGCAACTTCATCAGCGGGACTAAATAACCCCACGTCAGCCCAGGCCTTACGGGGCCTCAGGTGTCCCTGACAAAGTTCACCATCAAAGTGTAGTACACCTTAGTACACAGCACCACCCTGACCCCAGATGGGCAATCGGGATTAAGTTCTTTGCCTAAGGACTCAACGCGGTTACCCCTGGCTGGGATCGAAACGTGGACCTTTCGGTTTGAAGTAACCACTGAGCCACCACGCTCCCAACAAAGCGTATAAAATCTGAGAAATAACAAAAATATTTAACAAGAAGTTAAAGCGACATATCAGCTAATGGACCTCCGGGGTGAACCCAGAGGTCCATTAGCTGAAACGTTGCTTGTGTTCTTTCGACTGTTTTTCATAGAATTTGAATTAGTGGTCGGAAAATGTCCAGTCGGATGGTGTTTCAGTGACGATTCACCCTTTACATACTGTAATCATACCGATGCCTTGGATGATCCGTAATTGATGTAAATATACTACTCAAAGTTTGCTAAGCACCAAGTATATCCAACTACCTGTTTTACGTTTTAGTTCAAATATTGTAATGAAAAGTGTATATATTTTTTATTTAATTATATCTTTAAAGATTTAAGTACAGAAATTAAGATTTTATTTGTGTTTGACATTATATTTAGCTTTTTAATACGATAACCATGGGAAATGGATATTATTGGTAAAAGAGGAATTTTTTCAATATGCCAAAAAGTTGACGGAGCGAACTGGTATGGCTTCAATATCGAGTACGAGACACATTACTGTTAATTACAGCTTGACAATGCCTTCTCATACTCCCAATCAGGTTCCTGGTGGTTCTTTCTGGGATGTTGTTCCATTCTTGGACCAGCGTGGCACCTGTACACTTCATGGCTGGACTGGACGGGCTGAAATCGCAAGCTGCAACTCATTCCAGACATGTTCGATTGGATTGAGGTCAGGGAATCTCGCTGGCCAGTCCATACGCTCAATCCCCTCCCTCTGTCGTTTCTCCCCGACAGCATGGGTAACATGAGGACGGGCATTATCGTCCATCAGAATGAATCTCTCACTCACTATACCTGCATACAATCTGACGTGGACATCCAGGATCTCATCAATATACCGTTGTGCAGTCAATGTACCACGGTCAAGGACACAGAGCCTTGTACGTCCATCCCAGCTGATGCCGCCCCAGAACATGATTGACTCTTCGCCATAGCGGTCATGCTCAGCAATGTTGGAATCGCTCTCCTGGTCTTCTCCATACCCTAGAACGCCTATCTGTGTGGTCTAGGCAGTACCTTGACTCATCTTTAAAAATGACAGGTCGCCAATCTTCTCTGGTCAATCCAACGTGGTCCATAGCCCATTCATATCGTGCCTGGCGGTGGTTCTGGGACAGCGGAATACGAATGCGGTCTTCTCGATCGGCGACTACTTTCGTGCAACCTTGCCTGGCTAATCTGCGTCGAAACATTTACCCCGGATGCATTCCGAAGGTCACTGCGAAGCTAGGTTGCTGTGGCAAAGAGGTTCCTAAAGGCCTGAATGATCAAACACCGGTCTTCAGCTGCAGATGTTGCCCTGTCTCTGCCGCCACCATGCCGTCTAACTGGTGTGCCATAGTGCAGGAATCTTGCCCAGGCTCTGGTGATCACCGTACGGTGCACACCAAGGGCTTCATCAACCTGACGATGGGTAGTCCCTTGCTCCACCATCCCTACAGCCCGCTACATTTCTGCTTCAGACAAACGTCTTTTTACATTTTGTATTTGCCATATTCAATCATTAAATCACAAGGGTTTTTGTTGAAATGAAGACTGAATACCCTAAACATGCCATGTCCATGTAGACAGTACACGAAAACATCATGAAAATCAATGGGTACATGCTAACTATGACTGTCACGAAAAGTCTGTCTGTCAAGAGAGCTAATGTAAACACTGGTGACCATCTCAATACATTCCTCAATCATATCCACCAAAAATATCGCAAATATGTCTCAAGCAAATTCCACAATGATGTGTCAAATATTTGGTGCTTAGCAAACTTTGAGTAGTATATGTCATGCAATCGTTTCTAGTAACTGGAGTAGTATTTGTTACGAACTTGTCGCGTGGAAAACCCCAACTACACGAATTTCACATATCATGACAATTAATTGCTTACCTTAGACCTGAACTGTATTTCCGTTTTATAAACCAGGTAGGAGAAAATAATCAAACCAGATCAAGAAATAGATAACACTCTAACGTATAACTAATATAATTATATTTACACAAAGCTGTCGATTACAAATATTCGCAAGCAAGGCGTGACTTTGCACCTTGAGAAAATGCCAATGGAATTATTGCAGATTTTTCTATCATAGTATTTTTTATGATGCTGCATTCTTCCGATAGTTAGATAAATTACTGTGTATATAAAACTAATCGTAAATATTCTACAGTTACAATCAACGTAATGTTATCCAGTGCTGCTAATTTCACTCCAACTCAACAAAGTGTCGTCCTTGGAGAATCTAAATCCTATCTATTAACGTTGTGACTCGATGAACGTATTGCGTGCTATGTGATGCAGTGATAATAGAGGATGTCATCATTTTCCCATGCTGTACCCGTGCCCCCTCCCCCCCCCCCCCCCCCCCCCCCATGTGATCTGTGTTTTCAAACCAAATCACACGTGGAACTCTAGCAGTGCACAACCGTTGTCCGAAAATGGCTGACGTGAACTTGAACGCGACTCAAAGAATCGATATTGTTATATTACCTGCTTGACCTTTCGTAAAAAAATAACTATCACAGTAAGTGGCAATGGTCATATTTAATTATATAATAAATCCGAGTTCAAAGCTAAGCTTTAGGTAAAGTACAAGTTGCGTATTTTTGTTGCTTTTCAAGACGAATCTGTGACCTACCATTACGAAAGTCTGACATTCTTAACGCAATGATATGGCTTACCTCATCAACATGGGGAATGCTGATAAAAACATTGTCATGGCCATATTCATGTTCTGTAATTTGTATTAGAATCGAGGTAGTGTTAACAATGCGATCCTATTTTGAACACGAGAGAGAGAGAGAGAGAGAGTCTGATACAAATTACAGGACAGGCACATTGTCATGACAATACATTTATCTAACAATTCCGTTACATAAAGCCCGGTTCCCCTATTGTTTAGTTTAAATTGGGTTGAACTTGGTAAAATTTTGAATTTCAGGAACTATATTTTAATGTGTAATAACAAAGCATATATGTGAATCGTCCATATATACCGGAAATTGAATCTGTCTGATACGGAATCGGAACGTGGGAGGGGGCAGATACGAACTTTTTTTCCGTGTTTTGGGGTGCAGATTAAGTTGATTATTAGATGAAGTCCATTACCAATTTTTTTGTTTGATCACTGTGCAATTTCAACACAGTAAAATATCTTAGGAGAAATACGTGTTGTAAAAGAAACGTAATTATTGCCTGCACTGGTGTCAATGTGTAAACTAAAACATAAAATTATTGAATATCATTATGGCACAACGCGAATCAAAATTTTAATATTTATCCCAACGCCCATACATAATATCAAAATTTGATATTTTAAATATTATTTTTCAAACTTTTCACTAAATTTCAACAAAACCATATCATGGGACCCCTCATTTGAACCGGCTCGTTCAGGGCGTTAAGGGGTCAAATGATATGATTCTGAAATTGTTTTAATTTTTGTTTTTCATCTGCTTTGTATATTTGTGGACATAAGTTTATCGGATTTTTCCCCAAAAACATAGCTTGTTCCAATGACGAGGTCAGAAGCTGAGTTTGTGTGGAAAACATTACAATATCTGGTTGTTCAAGATTTTTTTTTGCAACTGGCGCATTGTTGTCATGGTAGGTAAAGGATTAAAGTGAATCCATCGTCTAAAATGAAACGCACAATTTACTGAATAACATTTTGACGCAACGAATCACTGCATCAAAATTATAATTTTTGATTTATATGTCAGTTTGTACATTGGCCTAAGTGCTGACAGAATTTGTGTTTGTTGTACAGCAAGTGTCGAATCTGAGCCATCAAACTAATTGTATCGTACATGGAAACATAGAAGAGATAGAGGATATTTAGTGTTTTTGAGTGGATACCGAATATTATCTCATGAGTGACCGAGACAAATGTTTATTTTTCGCGGGCGCTTGCGCGAGGGAAAAGAACTATTTATCTCGGTTTCAAGTGAGATAATTTTCGATATCCACTCAAAAACACTAGCTTTTCTTTTTATTATACGTTTTTTATAAGAATCTGATAATTCCACTCGGTTCAACCACAGTCTGATACTTGAAAGTAAACAGCACATTGAATCATTGATAGGCGGAAGTGATTTGATCGATACTCGGAAGAGATAGCGTCTTGCGATCTGATTCAGTTGGCGGGTTTCTAGTCCAAACATGGCAATCTGATTCAGTTGGCGGGTTTCTAGTCCAAACATGGCATGAAAGTCAGTAATATAAGTTTTTGGTTTGGTGCGACCTTTGAAAGGGCGTACCAAACTAATAACTAATATTACGGACTTTCTATCCATGTTTGGACTAACGGGTTTCATGCATCAATTCAAGGTGAATACGTGTTGGAAATGATCGGTATTCACTCACAAACTCTAGATTTTCTTTTCATTATACGTGTGTAGAACAAATTGATCATTTCCAGTGATAATTTGACTCCTATTCACCTTGAAGTGTTGCTTTGAAAGTCGCCATTTTGATTGGTACCGTGAAAGTGAAAATTTCAATATCTTCTCAGTGGGGGTTTCTTTTGTCCGCAATTTCCTCGATAATCTATCGTTTAGTGTATAATAAAAAAGGTTATCATCTCAGCTAGACGCCGTTCAAATGGACGAAGCCTAGATAAATGGTTTCAGACAGACGCTACCGAGATGGACTGGTCCCAGATAGATGCTAGATATCCCCAGATGGATGCTTCCCAGATAGACGCTTCCCACAAGAACGGAGGCCAGAGGGACGCTTCACAGATAGACGGGTCCCAGATGGACGCTTCCCAGATGGACGGATAGCAGTTGGTCTCTTCAGTTAGACGGGCTCCAGATGGACACATCCCAGATGGGCGCACCCCATATAGACAGGTCCCAGATGTAGGCTTCACAGATAGACGAGTCCGGGATGGAGGCTTCTGACATGGACGGGTCCCACATAGTCGATCTCTTTTCCTGTGTGCACAAAACTGTGTTATTTCATATTTTCGGACACCTTCATTTAATCGGCAGACCATTTAATTTGTTGTCAAAGGCCAAAGTGTGCACTAATGGTCTGTAGCAGTCATATAGATGACACATTAATGAATGCATTATCAGTCCATTGTGCCCTAGCAACAATTACCACAACGTCAACAGACTCGAAGAACTAATACGATTAATGAAGGAAATATTGAAGTATCCTGCAAATACAGAGAAAGCGCTTGTTGTCTTCACACAAGTATCCCCGAGGGAATGTTGGATTTATTGATATCCAATAATTCATAGACGAGACACCCAATGACGGTATGCGATACAGAAAATAGTTTCCCGGAAACGATGAGAGCGTTTTGTTTTCACAATCATTGATGGAAACATTCAGCCAGTTTTGATAAACAACTTGTATCACGATCAGCTAACTGACTGACGAATATTTTGTTGCTTTTTTGATGGATATCATACTCATCAGCAGTCAGGCACAATAACAACAATAAACAGCGTAGGTCAATGGCACAGGAAGCATCCGAGGGCAGGGGGCGGGGTTATCAAAAAGGGCACTTTACTGTGCCTATGAGTTAAGATGGGGAATTTACAACACATCGTAAATTGGATATATATATATATATATAATATATATATATATTATATATATATAGGATGAAAGACTCTGACGCCGATGGGGATCGAACCACTGCCTTGATGAGAGTACACTTCTGCGGCACCAATCGCCTAGCGAAACTGGACCAGCGCCATCGACCACTCGACTACCGACTTGCCCCCAAAAAGTCATGCTAGCAGATCGAGCGTCCATAGAACTGGCACAGTCCACACGACAATACTCGGTATCCCCCAGAATTAGTTGTTTACAATGAATTGTACCATGTAATGCAGATGAAATCAGTAAGAATCAATCTCTTTTTCAAATTTCCTGCTTAAGGTACAGAATACAGAATTCGGCACTTCTGTTGTGCATTTTTTAGGATAAAAGTCTCTGACGCCGATGGGGATCGAACCACTGCCTTGAGAGTACACTTCTGGGGCACCAATCGCCAAGCGAAACTGGACCAACGCCATAGACCACTCGACTACCGACAAGCCCCAAAAGGCATGCTAGCAGATCGAGCGTCCATGGAACTGGCACAGTCCACACGAAATAACTCGGTATCCCCAACAATTAGTTGTTTACAATGAATTATACCATGTAATGCAGATGAAATCAGTGATGAAATCAGTGAGAATCAATCTCTTTTTCAAATTTCCTGCTTAAGGAACAGAATATAGAATTCGGCACTTCTGTTATGCATTTTTTAGAATGAAAGACTCTGACGCCGATGGGGATCGAACCATCAAGGCAGTGTCGCCTTCAATTGTTCTCAGTATTTCTATTTTATCCCCACAAGTATACATTCTGGTCGTGGGGCTAGGACAGATATTTCCGTTTCATGCTAAAAGTAGCTATGCAATACATCGCTAATTTTCATTGCAATCTTTCTTCCTTTTTTGTATCGACTTCCCGTTAAAAGTGGTGTGTCTTCCCAATATATTTTGAAGCATTGTGACAAGATTATGAAAGAACGACCGTATTTGTAAATGAAAGTGTCAATAATACTGTAGCTTAACTTGTGTGTTGTGTTTGATGAAAAGGATAATGTTCAATGTTTATGAAAGGATTATGAAATAAGACAAGAATTGTGATAATCGGGAATATGTTCATTTCTGTTCCCTGTATGCTATGTTTTTGATAAAAATAATATGAGGTGTACGCTGTACTAAAGAGCTGAGGGGTGGGTTAATATGACCTCACAGTTAATGCATGTGGCCCTCACAGTTAACGTATATCAACGAAAGTTACCAAGTTACAGTGAAATTATTCCAAAATGAGTCATCCTATCAAGTTACATTGAAATCCCTTCATAAATATGGCCTGTAGACTGTGCTAAAGGTTTTCGGGCTTCGGGCCCCTATAGCCGTCAGTTTCCCAATTGCGTCCAAAGGGGATGTTCTCATCTAGACATTATACGAAGTCAACCTGTAGACTGTGCTAAAGGTTTTTGGGCTTTGGGCTCGGGCAGCCATCCTGGTTGAATGATCGAAACCAAAAGGGACATTCTCAACTGGGCATCATCTGGAGGGATCCTACGAAGTTACAATGAAATCCCTTCATAAATATGACCTGTAAACTGTGCTCAAGGTTTTCGGGCTTCGGGCCCCTGAAGCCGTCACAGTTGACCAATCACAACCAAAATGGGATGTCATCATCTAGGCATTACATAGAGTCAAACTAATAGGTTACAATGAAATCCTTCCATAAATATGGCCAATGGACTATGCTAAACGTTTTGGGGTTTTGGGCTCGGGCAGCCATCAAGGCTGAATGATCGCGACCAAAAGGGGACGTTCTCATCTAGACATTATTTGGAGTCATCCCACCAAGGTACAATGAAATCCCTTCATAAATATCACCTGTAGACTGTGCTAAAGGTTTTCGGGCTTCAGGCCCTTGTAGCCGTCACAGTTGCCTAATGTTGTTCAAAAGGGGCTGTTCTCTTCTAGACATTATATGAAGTCAACCTCCCAAGTTACAATGAAATCCCTTCATAAATATGACCTGAAGACTGTGCTAAAGGTATTCGGGCTTTGGGCTCGGGCAGCCATCATGGTTGAATGATCGCAACCAAAAGGGAACATTCTCATCTGGACATCATCTGGAGTGATCCTACGAAGTTACAATGAAATCCCTCCATAAATATGACCTGTAGACTGTGCTCAAGAGTTTCGGGCTTCGGGCACCTGTAGCCATCACAGTTGACCAATCGCGACCAAAGGGAGATGTCATCATCTAGGCATTATATGGAGTCAACCTAACAAGTTACAATGAAATCCTTCCATAAATACGACCTATAGACTATATTAAAGTTTTTGGGCTCGAGCAGCCATCAAGGCTGAATGATCGCGACCAAAAGGGGACGTTCTCATCTGGACATTATTTGGAGTCATCCTACCAAGCTACAATGAAATCTCTTCATAATTATGACCTGTAGACTGTTCTAAAGGTTTTCGGGCTTCGGGCCCCTGTAGCTGTCACAGTTGCCCATTCGTGTCCAAAAGGGGACGTTCTCATCTCGGCATTATATGAAGTCAACCTACCAAGTTACAATGTAATCCCTTCATAAATATGACCTGTCCACTGTGCTAAAGGTTTTCGGGCTTCGGGTTCGGGCAGCCATCATGGTTGAATGATCGCAACCAAAGGGACAGTCTCATCTGGAGTGATCCTACGAAGTTACAATGAAATTCCTTAATAAATATGACCTGTAGACTGTGCTCAAGGTTTTCGGGCTTCGGGCACCTGTAGCCATCACAGTTGACCAATCACGTCCAAAAGGGGACTTTCTCATCTAGACATATATGAAGTCAACCCACCAAGTTACAATGAAATTCCTCAATAAATACGACCTGTAGACTGTGCTAAAGGTTTTCGGGTTTTGGGCTCGGGCAGTCGTCGCGGTTGGCAGATCACGCCCAAATGGGGAAATTCTCATCTAGACATCATAAGGAGTCATCCTACCAAGTTACAATGAAATCCCTCCATATTAAACATGACCTGCAGACTGTGCTAAACTTTTTTGGGTTTCGGGCTTGGGCAGCCATCACGGTTGACAGATCATGCCCAAAAGGGGACGTTCTCATCTAGGCATTATAAAGAAGCATCCTACCAAGTTATAATGAAATCCCTTCATAAATACGGCCTGTAGACTGTGCTAATGGTTTTCGGGTTTTGGGCTCGTGCAGCCATACCAGTTGACCGATCGCGACCAAAAGGGGACGTTCTCATCTAGACATGACCCCAAACCTGCATATGAAATGTCGTGACGATCAGACAAGAACTGTAGCCCATGCTAAAGGAAAATATGAACAGACTCACATACTTCCGCACGCGTGATGCCAATAGCTTATCTCGACTTTGTCAAGTTAAGCTAAAAATAAAAATCCGGCCGAACTCGCACACTCTGACAGATTACTTGACAATTACACTTTTGCACCAATTTTGAATTTGGATGGACAGACACCGAATTATTAACAAATAGGGGCATAACTTCTACAACAATCTACGAAATTTGGTCAATAACGAACGTTAGCTAGATATTCTCATAATGTATGCCTGTAATAAGTTTCATAAAAATCCGATTGTACACTGCGCGGAGAGTGAATTACCACTAAAACACTTGTGGAGTGAAGTTTCCACCCAGACAATAACAGTCGATTCATGTGGTAATATATGAAAAGGACAAGCATAGTTTTAGCCAAAGGACATCCAGGTACAACCCGGGGCTGCCTTGGCTGAAACTTTGCTCGTCGTTCTAACGCTTTTTCCCAGACAAGGAATTTTTGTCTCTCCATGTACGGTATGTTATAACGTTATCGCGTCCACACAGTCATTTTCAGACAAACACCGAATTTCCAACAGAAGGGGGACACAACTCTTCCCGAAATCGGCGACATTGGGTGAGTGTCGTACGAGGCCGCGATCTGCTCACAGTGATTTTAAAAAATCCAATTACGTCTGTGCAGGTTATCGCATTCACAAAATCATTATAGACAAACACCTAATATCCAAGAACACGGGGCATAATAACTCCGACATCGAACGAGAGCGAGGTCATCTCATAATGTATGCGGCATATACCAAGTTGGGTCTAAATCCAGTTATATTTCTTCAAGTTATCGCGTTCACAAAATATGTGGACGAACGCACTACGAGACACATTTTAATATCTACAGCCAAACGTTGTTTGGGTTTGAAGATAAAAAAAACTTATCTGTGCTTATGAACTCTTTACCTAACGTAACGAGCTCGTTCCAATGAGGTGTCATAAGCTATGTTTTGGAGATGAAAAATGAGCATACGAAAAAGAATCAAGTGATTTCAGTTGGTGTTAAAGTAAAGCGTAAAGTTAACCATTTGATTAACGTGGCAGCCTAAAGCATCTCGAACCCAACTCATTGAGCTCGTTCCAATGAGGGATCACAAGCAATGTTTTTGAGACAATGAATATATAGAGGATATCTACGTTGTTTTAGTGAATATCGGAAATTATCTCACGAGTGTGGACCTGAAAGTTTTATTTTTCACGAGCGCGTGCGCGAGTGAAAAATAATACTTTCAGATCCACACGAGTCGGGATTCCGTGCCTTGTCCAAGGACACAACGCAGTTACCCCTTGACAAGATCGAACCGTGGACGCTTCGGTTTCAAGTTCAATGAGCTCACGACTGAGCCACCGGGGCTCCCACCCGAATATCACAAGGGGTGTAGCATTATCAGTTTTGGGCACTAACATGATTACAAAACATGAGTTGTGTACACAACCTTCTGCAAGACGGATGCACCCCAAGATCTACAGTCACCCAATGGGGAATAACAAATCTGACCACTCAACCCCATTACATCAGACTACTCTACTAGTGTTAAATACATTGTGTTTTATTCCTTTAGTTTTTTACATATTATTAGAGATTGTATTTTTTTGTTCGCTTTCTGTATTTATAAGGGGTTACCCCCGTATCAATTCGGTATCTGACTTGACTGAGATTTGCTGATAATACCAAAGGGGAATTCTTATCAGGAAAATTAGAGCTGAAACGGTTAAAGGGTTTTCTTGATCGATTAATCACATGGATTAATCGTAATTAATCGACTAATCACCTGCCCTAATAGGTTGCTGAATAATTATCGTACCGTTGATGGTTTACAGCATTAACCCCTTACTCAACATGACGGGGGAAAAGGGCCAGCGTTATGTACAAAAATCTCCATTCAAATTTTATTATGTTTTAAATTTTTGTCTCAAAAACATAGCTTATGACACCTCATTGGCACGAGCTCGCTGAGCTCGTTCCAATGAGGGGTCATGAGCCATGTTTTTGAGACAAAAATCCAGTAATTTCAGAATTTATTTTGAAAGTATCGTCTTTACCCGCATTATGTAAAGGGTTAAAAATTCCCATTTCCAGCTACTGATACAGTATAATGATCATGCAAGTGAACAAGTATGTCAGCATGTATCTATGCTTGACATTCTTTACTCTCATATAACTGATGCGAGTCAGTGTAACAATCTTTGCCTGTTTGGGGCAAGTTTGTTCGTTTGTTAACCCATATAATACAGCAGCTCAAAAGAAACAGTTAATCGATCGATTACTTTTTTATCGATCAAGACGTTGACCATTGGTTAATCGATTAATCGGTTAACCGTTTTAGCTCTAAGGAAAATATGAAGCATGTTGTTTATATGTCATTTTATCACACCGCAACAAATGCCACTGACAATGATCTCAGCATTGGTATTCTTTGCTAACAAAAATCATATCTACAGTACTTTTGTTACTTGTTCCAAACACACCATAACCTTCAAAGGCCTATTTCAGGGTTTTGTAATTTCAGAACATGTGGCCTTAAGATGCCATCGTTAGGCCGCCCTGCCGGCAATACACATATCACCTGAGCAGTGATTTCTAGTTATGTCTTGGCTGCCTTAACAGGCAGCCAAGACTAGAGCTGAAACGATTAAGGGTTTTTCTTGATCGATTAATCACGTGGATTAACCTTGGTTAACCGATTAATCACTTGTCCAAATAGATATCTGTATAACTGCCATACCGTTGATGATTTACAGCATGAACCCTTTACCCAACTTAACAAACAAAACCGACTAGGCCTATATATAAAAATCTCCATTCAAATTTATTATGTTTTCAATCTTTGTCTCAAAAACATAGCTTATGACCCCTAATTGGAACGAGCTCGTTGAGCTCGTTCCAATGAGGATTCATAAGCTATGTTTTTAAGACAAAAATTGAAAATTTTTAGTAATTCATGAATTTATTTTGCAAGTATCGTCTGCTACCCGCAATAGGTAAGCTACTCATACAGTATGATGATCATGCAAGTAAACAAGTATGTCAGCAAGTAACTTGCATGCTTTACTCTGTCTCATATATTTGATGTGAGTCAGTGTGACAATGTCTGCCTGTTTGGAGCAAATTTATACCTTTGTTAACCCATATAATACAGTAGTTCAAAAGTAACGATTAATCGATCAACTACTTTTTGGATCGATCAAGATGTTGATCATTGATTAATCGACTAATCGGTTAACCGTTCGAGCTCTAGCCAAGACTTGACTAGAAATCACTGCGAAGTAAATGAACATGTACAGGTTGAAGTCTTATGGGAATTCAGGACAATTATCCAGGTCCTTAAGGGTTAACAGAACTGAAATGAAACCCGGTCACTTGTTTCATGAAAATGACATCTTTAGCTACTGTCCAGCCTCAACAAAGCCCTATAAGTAGCGAATGTAGGAAAATGTGAAAATTCAGAGAGTTTCGGTATTCAGTTATGGATTCAGTTCGTTTTTCGGTATCCCCATGATGTCGGTGTCGGTTCAGTTTTTCGGTATATTGCCCATCTCTACATATTATATGTGTAAATAAATAAAGCAGGGAGGATTAACAAGAACCAAATGCATCGCATAATTATTGCTCAAAACACTGTGTTGTATTGGCATAAAAGAGGCACCAAGACCTGAAGCTCTCGTCTGACAAAAGCTCATGGTTTCTGCACAAATAAATTTGACCTTTTTTCATATTGTTAGTCGCTCGAAAACGACAAGTTATACAATGTTAAACTTGTAAAGAAGATTTTTTTAATGTGGGTCTATAACCAGTGCTGTTTGTTGGGGGATGTGGGATCTAGCATCCCTTAAAGAGCCCCCAGTGGTTCCGCTTCTGTATTCTACAAACTTATAGATGATCATAACAAAGATGTGGTCTGTCACCGTTAAATTATAATTAATTAGACGCGTTGTTTGTAACAAAACAGTTGTGAATGTTGCCCCACTATCAGAGTTAAAATCAACCCCACCCTTTCCGCGACCCCCCCCCCCCCACCCCCTTCAAAAAAAAATAACAACACTCAGGGTAACAAACGTGTAAACAGTTCCTACTAAATTTACTTATTTATTGGAGTTTAATGACAGTTTCGCCAGCCAGGGTCACTTCTTGTAGGCCAGTTTTACGGGTGAAGGAAGCCGGAGTACCCGGAGAGAACCACCGAGTAACGGCGAGCAACAGTCAGACTCCTCAACGTACCAACTCCACACAGGCAGGGTTAGCATTGGTTGAAGACAGGTACCCCATCGACGTGCAGTACGCATTAGTACACAGCGTCACCGCGCCCACTCCTAGGCAATCGGGAGTTACTACAAATACTTTTTATTTAGCATAAAAAGTATATAAAATAAAAATGAATGAATGAAGGCGTACAGGGACGATGTGGGATTTTAAAAAGTAAAAAAAGTTACTACAGATACTCTTTATGCTAAACACATGAAATCAACTGCAATAATATTCCTTTGTGCTCCCCGTGGGAACCCCGGGAAGTAAGCAGCACTTGTTTACTGTGGTAAACCAGTTCTGCTTTACTAGTAAAATAGGATCCAGTCACCAATGCTTGGGGTGAAAGTCCTCTAAAATGGGCAACATATGTAGATCAACGATTGACTAAACTTGACTTCATCTCCATGTTGTGTCACGATTAGCCATGGTGCATAAATATGTGACGTTAACCACCAACAAACAAACATTCCTTTGTGCTTTCTCCATTACTTACAAGGTTAAGGTATTGGCAGGGGTGGGTGGCTTGAAACCCCTAAATATGACGCGCGCAGCTTGTTTTAAGCATCATTTTAATAGAGGTGTTATATAATGATTATGGAAGCGGCCGGGACAGTGTTCTTAACGAATGTTTTTTATTGTGTTTATATTGTTTCGCATTACCAAACAAGCTGAATTCTGGATTTTCCATGACACTTCTAAATTTTCGAGTAGTGCCTTACACTAGAGTAATAAAAAAACATTTAAAAAGTCTTCTTCCTCCAAAGGTCTTCTCCAATACTTTTATGACAACTCTCCCAGAACGACTTTAAGTATTGCATCCAAACGTCCAATGCAGAAACTTGACTCTACACATCAAAAGGAAGCGTAGCATCCAATATCAAGTTATTTCATTAATTGGTTTGGCAGAAGGGTGTTTTATACTGTGAGGGGCTTTATTCACACTTGTCAAATGTGTGACGGCAACCTGATCTCAACAACACTGAAATCTCAACTCCCAACAGTCACTCACAAAAAAAAATCATTATATTATATTGCTACCAAGCATAGAGTATGGAACGCCACCGTTGCCTTATGTGGCGCACTCCTAATACATGCATATCGCTCGTCAATATATGCTTATCGTTCATCAATATGTGCATGTTATTTGTCTTTATATGATTATAGTTTGTCTTTATATGCGTATAGTTTGTCTTTATATGCCTATCATATGTATAGATATGCATATCGTTCGTCAATATATGCGTATCATTTGTCTATGTATGCTTACAGGATTGTAAGTCAAGCTCTGTACATCGTTCTTCAATATACACTTATAGTTTGTCTTTATATGCTTATCATATGTCCAGACATGATATCGTTTGTCAATATATGCACATCGTTTGTCAATATATGCACATCGTTTGTCAATATATGCATATCATTTGTCTTTATATGCTTATATGTCTAGATATGCATATCGTTTGTCAGCATATGCATATATTTCGGCAATATATGCATATCGTTTGTCTTTATATGCATATCATATATTATATGCATATCTGTTGTCTATATATGCATACCGTTTGTGTTTATATGGTTATAGTTTGTCTTTATATGCAAATGATTTGTCAATATATGCTTATCGTCTGTTGATATATGCTTATAGTTTGTCTATACATGGGTATCATTCGACATTATATGCATATACTTCGACATTATATGACATATCATTATAGTATGTTGCGTTGAAATCGCGGAATTAAAATTGAAATTTTGTTCGCGGAATTATTTTTCACCGGTTGATACCATGCAGATACTATCGACTGCAGAACTGCTATGGTTGAATTACAAGCTCAACAACAGAACTAGGGGCGAAAACTTTGAGAAATATCGAAAAGTTATGGTGGAATAACTATTTAAAATGGTACTTTCTTTTTAATTTTCGATCCACTTCCCCATGTAGTATTTACCGCTTTTCTACAATCCATGCCTCTGCGCGCGAAATTATGTCGGACGACCATGTCAGAGCTGGGTTAGCAACGATTAACATGGAAACTTTGTACCCGAGATTCGAAGCAGAACGGATCTCGTGTACAGTTGTGAGACAGCTTTGAGATGACCACCTGCAAAGATTAGGAATATCAACAATAGGAGATAGAATAATATTTAGAGCCGAAGCATCAAGGTACGTACAATGTGCAGTGACATTCGAGGTCATTGTAAACGGGTCAGGGAAAACCGAAAACTGCAGATCTTTTATAAACATTGATCCTGTAGACCTATCGGTGTTTCTGAGATCGATTGATGTTCCCGAATTAATGATACCCATATATTGACGAATGATATGCATATCTATACATATGATAGGCATATAAAGACAAACTATACGCATATAAAGACAAACTATAATCATATAAAGACAAATGATATGCACATATTGAAAAACGATAAGCATATACTGACGAACGATTAGGAGAGCACCACATAAGGCAGGCGTGGCTTTCCATAATAAAGTCTCTTCAACAATGTGTGTGATGACAAAATCAGCTTTTTTAGTCTCAAAGTCTCAAATAAGATGAAAAATATGTGAATAATAATGGATAAGGAAGTATATATTTTTCGATTTTAACGTCCGAGTCGCTTTTGCGCCGAGGACATTAAAATCGAGGAAGACTTCCTTCATTCCTCTGAACTTATTTTATAAACCATTAAATTGAATTATCAAATCTTTTTTTAAAAACTAGGTGTGTACCCAGGATTCTATAATGCGGGTGCCCTAGCCAGTTTTGAGGGCGCATAACATGATATTTGGAAAGCCGTTGTGTGGGTGGGGTGGGAGAGGCCCCCCCCCCCCTGGTCCTCACTAAGACCTCCTGTCTCTACGACCTTCTCCCACTTCCTTGAAGGGAAGTGGGAGGAGGGGTAAAGACCGGATGGTCCTAGTTTTGACTGTGCCCTCTTTCCCCTTGAGAATATTATGAAAAATTCAGTTCGCTTAGAGCGAATCTGAGGCATTTGTAGTCTCTGTAGCCACATATTGTAGACCACTTTAAGGCTATATGTTATGTCGAAGTCGCAATGGGCCAATTGTTTTGTAGGGTAGCGAAAATTTTACGGGGCAAGTCTACCACCCCACCCCCGTACCCACGCCACTGTTAAAAACTCTGTGAAAGTGGTTGAACTTGATACGTATTTTGCGCGAGAAAACTGCTCTGTATTTTTAACAAAGTTATCCGCCAAAGGATATCTAAGACTTCGTCTTCTTGCAGATTATCTCGGTCAATAGAAATAACCGGACCTAAAGTATCGAATAGACCGATCAATACGGCGTAACGATCATCCCACTAAGCACAGTAGGGAAGTAACGTATGTTTATCTTTCTTTGATAGACTTCGAGCTGTGAGCACAATGACTGGTAACAAATCTATCAACCAGCATGAAGTCTGACGCAGAATGTGAATAGTAACAAGTTAAGGCTTCAAAAACTAAAACTATGGAAATTGTTCCGCACAAAATTCACTACTTATCTAACAATTAACCTTTGTCAATTACTCAAATATGAATTGAGCCTTCATGAGTGAATTGTCTCATGCCAGTTGTATCCAATTTTTGTTGGAAATGTAACAAACTGAAGTTAGTACGAGAGAGTCGAAAAAATTGAATCTTGAGACTGATTCGAGATCGATCTCGAAGCAGACGTATGGTATCGATATCGAATATTCGCTGGACCCTACCTGATATGGGATCTTCTCGTTTGTCCGGCAGCAATTGTTGAGGGGAGAAGTGTAATAATCCCTCAGACCAAAAATGTACCGACTGAAGTCTGTTTCTGATTGCGGAATGGTTTTGCAGTTTACTAATCTGTCGAATAGGCGAGAAATTAACCCTGTTGAAGTTATTACTCCCTAAATAAGCCGATTTGATGCGCATTCACTATGAAGTCTGTCATTTCGGGCAAATGACTATATTTATTTATTTCATAAAATTTTCGGCTCTTTCTGGTAATTTTATGAAATGATAATTAATTTAGTCACGAAATGATTGATTTCAAAGTCTGACTGTAATATATTATATACATCTTACTAAAATTATATAATATTACCTGTTACATAAAAATTTACTAAAATCCTGTTGAATGTGACACAGAGTCCAAATAGTCTAATAGTCCTATATGACCTTCCCGGAATAGTCTTTTAAAATGTCCAATAGAATTGTCTATTTTTCTATATTTCTTCCTCCTTGTGGCAACTTTTCTTCCTCCACTGATCTGAAGTATTGTTGCTTCATGAAACGACTGTTCAGATTTGATAACGTCAATCAATTTCGAAAATATATGGATGAGAGCCTGCTATGAATATACTTAACTTGAGGTGCCACCCTTCTATGCGTGATTTGTTGTCCGTGGACCTACTGTTTCGTGACGGTTCCGTAGTTGCAAGTCGTAGCTTCCTTCCACCTAATTTTTGGTCACACAGTCTGTGAACTTTTCAATTGCAGGACTCACTGGAGCGTCTTCTAATGTGTGCCACCAAGCATCACTCACCATTGAAACGGGCACAAATAGAAGAGCTATGGCCTGTCTGACCAATAAATTTACATCCTCCTTGTCCTTGTAACTTGAACTTGCAACCCACACTTTTGAACATTTTTCACAGGCCTGTCCATAAGGAAAAAGACTCCCTTTAACCGTTGTATTCAGAAAAATGCTCTGCGACAGTCTTAAAGTCTGTGAAACAGTTGGCGGCTCCAAATGAATATTTAGCCCACTACATTTATCCGACGCTAAATGAAAGAAGCGTTCGTGTATTGTCTGATTCTTATCTGGAAGAAATCCATGAACAAGGGGGCATAGCATGCTTTCCACAAAAGCATGATTGGTGTCAAGTTGGTGTTACTTATTAGTAATCATACTGTTTTATTTTTATTAAACCGCTCAATGATATATTATTTTACTGAAAAGAAATAAAATGTTAAAGTTTACCCGTGGAGAGAGCGTTAACACTAAAATAACACTTGCCAGCAACGCCACCTACGAATGCAAATAGATTGTTAATTAGTCTGAAACAGACTATAGCCATGTCTCACACCTTCATAAAATGTTCCTTGCCGGACAAATGAGAATACCATCACAGCAACCTCGAGGAGAGGTCGCACCTTTGCGAGAGGACCCCCTCTCGCTCTGGTCCTCACCCGAGGGTTCATACCAACGACCATCATAACGATAAGTCACAACTCCTTGGATCACTTAATCCTGGACATCTGCCGAGTACCCGACCCTTTCCCCCCTTCAACGCGCCTGGACATGTAGCTACAAAAGATATTATACAGTTAAAGGGGGTCGAAAGGGGTTTGCCCCACAGCGTCCCTGTGCGCCTTTGGCGCGCGAAACCATTTCATCATGTCAATGAGAATAACCAACTGATATTGTTGTGCGTTTGATAAAGGTTAACAGTATACATGATATTTCGAGTTGCAGAGATATTGACAAATCTAGTTTAGCCTTGCCAATCATTGTTGTTTTACTTTTTATTATGCCGTACATCCCTTATATGAGGACCGAAGCTCGACCCCGACCCCCACCCCCATGACAATGTTACTCAGACAGTTTCGTGGTCCGTCGATTAATTTGTTGGTCGCTCGAATCCCAACATTTTCTCTGAGAGCCGCTAATTTGAAGCTGGTTCCAATGTTGGGTCACATGATACGGTTTTGTGGAAATGTTTTTGAGAATTTTTTTTTTTTTTGCAACTGCTTAATTTGTAAATTTCGCGATATGGTGCTGTGATTCGTTAGGTAAAGTGTTAAAGAAGTATATTGAGTTAAGCTTCAAGTTCATACCGTCGGTCAACGACTCGGGAATATTGTCAGAAAATTTTAACTCTTGTCCCACCATTTCGGAATTTTTTTAGATCCTACCTTCAGGCTTGCCTTGTAAATAAACTGCTATACTCCCTTTTTCACCGAGTACCTTCGTTTTGTTTAGGTTTTTTTCAAGCTCTTTTGATGAACTCCCCCAATAGCTAGCGAACTTGCTGCTCTACTTTATATTAAAGTTTACATCCATAACGAGCCTATAACGGAACAAAAGTTTTGTTGAGATGCAAAAGTGATAAAGCTGTTCAACTTCAGTGAATAAAACATTACGTTTAAGGTTTTATACCGGGAACGGGAATTTGACGACTAAGCGGCTTCCTGTTCTGAAAGTCAATCACGATACCCGGGAAATTCACATACCATGGTATCAATGATTGCGTATTAAAGTTTATACGGTTATGGCAAATATCAATTTCTTCAGAGACCAGCTTCCCCGTTTGAGCTACGGTTTGAACTCGCGAACGGGAATTTCCCGGTTACCGTTTCTGAAATTCAACGCTAATGCCCGGAAAATTCATAGACTAGAATCGGGAATCAGAGGTTGCGGTTCGCAACCTTTGATTCCCGGTTCTGTCCTATGAATTTCCGGGTATTGGGACTGATATTCAGAAACGAGAACCGGAAAATTCCCGGCATCTTGACTGACTTATAAAAACGAGAACCAGAAAATTCCCGTTCCCGGAATTAAACCCCAATTACGTTGAAGTTTATCCAAAATACGCGCGCCTGCTTTATAACATAGCTTCCTCGGTTTTTTAACTACCCAGAGCGTATATGTGTCTATATAGACCAGCCGGTATTAACAAATGCCTATTCACATTTGCTTGTACAATATGAAGCTTAGCTGTATTTAATAAATGATCACTTCACGCCTTGTTGTAGTGTACACTGTAAAATATTATAGTTAAAACACCGTAAAAACGACAGTCTGCTGCTACTGGACATTTTCAGTAAACTCATGTCAAAACTTCCATCTTTCTTTACATTGTTGTGCACAGGTGGCATTTTTATTCGACCTGAGACAAGGAACTCGAAAATGATAATTGCTTTAACCCCATTTCACAAGTAGACTGTTCTGTTGTCACACAACTGGATTCCTGGAACGTCGTCGGATTAATCAACGCGGTAACAATTCCCATCGGTAACGTTTGATGACGAGAAAGCTGTTACTCTGTGACTGCAGTTACAGTGTAACCGCGTTCACACCATCAAACGAAAAACCTAGCACGAAATCAAATAATAGGGTATCAATATTTCTAATATAGGCACTTATTTTTTTTTTAATTTGTCTTTAATAACTTATTTTGTAAATATTCAATTTACATTGCCGAGTAAAATGTGCACATCTTCAACATATTTATTTTTCTCAGACATCAAAGTATATTCTATAAAAAGCGATCAGCGATTGCGATGAGTTGAAAAACCAAAACAACTTCGAGACATTTTATTTTGGAGTTGTCTATTTATGGCAACAATTAGCCCCCCCCCCCCCCCCTCCCTCCGCCTCCTCGTCCCCGACGCCCAACATGGCTGCAGATGAGACACGTTTATGTTTGTGTCCAAGCAATATGCATTACAGCAATTCTGTTGTAAGGGAATCAGTGGATATTCCTAAAGAAAGGACTCTTCCAAGACAGTAACTTTTCGTCCAAGCGTCCAAGGCTCCACTACCCTGTTCAGGAAGGAATATGGTCGTATGTGAACCATATTAGGTAACGGGCATATCCTTTTGAGCCCTTGTGGTATTTTACAGGCCAGTTCAATGGCAGCATTTGGAAGAGTCCATATTCATTATTTGGCGGTAGACCAATTAATATTTTCAACGTGCAGCCTTGGGGCTGCACGTTGAAATATTGATTGGTCTACCCCACACATTCACTTACCAAGCATCATACTTAATGAAATTATGACGTATCATGTCCCTGGGCTGAAAAAGGGCCTCTCGTTTATAAAGGGTTAATAATGTTTGGCCGTAAATCCATTTTGGACCTTTGTTCGTATTCTCCACAGTTTCTGTAAATCTAATCAAACAAACATCAAACATTCATCAGGAGATGTTAAACAAATATCATTCTACAGAATTCCTCACAGAATTGAAAATAATCAACAGCAAGTCAATAATAACTGATTGATGGTCGTACAGTTTTCTGATCTCAGGAACTTTAATACTTATAGAACGCTAACAGAAAACGAAAAGAAAACAAGTGTTTCGTCTCCTTGAATTAATGCACATTATCTGCTTTATCAGGTCACAGGAGTATATTGTGTGCAGTGCTAGGGAGGGAGTGGAATTATGTGTGCGCGTTGATGAGGTGGGGTGTGGGGGTGCGTCCTTGAGAATGTGTGTCCGGTGCAAGTATGTGTGCCGCACATCTCTATTCCCGAGATTTTAAGATTCGTGGACGATTGTTTCCAAAAGCGTACCACGCATAAACATAGCTTGTAAATGGTTTAATCACGACTTAAAGTTTCATGAACTATTTTTTTCTTTAATATTTAATAGTCTTTGGATTTCATTTCGTGACAAATTACAAACATAAGACATCGAAAAAATATATTCTATACGTTTCAATGAACCATGTTGATGTTACATCTAGTGAATGCTTCTCAAAATTTTAACATGAGAATTGTTTTGTTTTTTTAAATTTGAGAATATGTAAATATGTCAATTTATTGGCATTATCATACTAAATTATCTATAAATGTGAATAAATTTAGAACCTGTTTGCCAGAGTATACCACCTTGTGTTGATTCGGTCTATTTTCTCCACTTGAATCATCTTCCAACCCGGAGGCTTGCCTTCGTGTTGGAAGATAGTTGAAGTGGAAGAAATAGAACAACACCATGACAAAACCGCGTTACATGCACACAAGAAAGAGAGACTAGCGGATATTTCTACATTGGACAATATACGATATTACTTGTGGCGTCATTGGCATGCCACGAAAGAAGATCGACTGGCGTATCGAAGGCATGGTATCTTTACCGGCACCTCCTCCCCTTATCCCCCGGTACAAGTTCTAAGTATCTTGTTTGTTGAGCCATCGCCAAAGATATACGAGAGGATGTCAAAAAGTTTTGAGCCTAACATAAATAAAGCTGGAGTATCGGTACCGAACATATTTATTTTTCAACATTGTCCCCTTGTAATTAAACACACTTGTTCCACCTGGTATGCCAGTCGTTGATGCCGCGTCTGTATAAGTCCATATCTTGGTCCTGTAGCCATGCTTCTACATCTTTGACCACGTAAGTGTTTCTTCAAATTTGGAAAGAGATGGTAGTCACTTTGACCACGTAATATTTTCTTCAAATTTGAAAAGAGATGGTAGTCACTTGATGACTACCACCTCTTTCCAAATTTGAAGAAAATATTACGTGGTCAAAGATTTCAAGATGATGAGGAACTTACTGCTGCTGTGGAGGCTTGGCTATAGGACCAAAATATGGACTTCTACAGACGCGGTATTAACGACTGGCAGACCAGGTGGAACAAGTGTATTGAATTACAAGGGGACTATGTTGAAAAATAAATATGTTCTGTACCGATATTCCAGCTTTATTTATGTTAGGCTCGAACCTTTTTGACATCCCCTCGAAAGAATGAAGGAGATAGCATATCTGTGGATCCATTATTTCAACTTTTCTCTCACTGAGGTGGTATGCCCAGTGCATCTAAGACAGTACTGTTACCCCCGTACACGCTTCCATTGAGAACCCCCCCCCCCCCCCCCCCACACACACACACACACCACACACACACACACACACCCACACTCCATTCATATAGTGGTAATTAGGTTAATTCAACTTAAACTGTTTCATGAACGGAGACTACTGTTTGAGCTCTGTCGGAAGTTAATAAACTTTTTTTTTTTAAATATTTGCATGCGAGTTTCATTGAGATAAAATCAAATGAAGTTTTGTTTTAAAAGGTACTGTTTGTTACAGTCTATTGGCCAGTGAATTTGGAGATCATTGTGCAGCTTCACTTCAGCTTGTTTATTAGTTAACAAAATCTGCCAAATAGTATTTAGCACTTTACAAGTTAACCCTTTACCCAACGTAACGGCAAAAATCGTCCAGCGGTATTCACAAAAACCGCCAATTAATTTTAATTATTTTTCATGTTTTGTCTCAAAAACATAGGTTATATCCCTGTTTGGAACGAGTTCATCGAGCTCGTTCCAATGCGGGGCCATAACCTATGTTTTTGAGACAGAAAAATAAAAAGAATTCGTTATTCAAGAATTGTGTTTGCAAGTGTCGTTTGCTTTTCATGTTAGGTAAAGGGTTAAATAGTATGTCTATACATTGTAAATGTTCCTACCTTCGACAGTTTCCTCTCTTCCACCAGTCATCTAAGCTTAAATGTCGTGCATCAAGAATATCGAACGCTTAGATCCATCATGCTTTGTTGTTCCTATCAACCAGTTACTATATTGAATGCATGTTTGCAGAATATTTATTTATTTATTTATTTATTTATTTATTTATTTATTTATTTATGGCGGTTTAACGACTTTCGATAGCCAGGGTGACCGCGTGCCTGACAGTTTTACGGGTGGAGGAAGCCGGAGTACCCGGAGAGAACCACCGAGCAACGACGAGCAACTGCAATGCAGTATGAGAATAACGTTTGTTCGTTTATTGCCCATCTGCAATGGATATTCGTTAATATATCGTTAAGTTTGGAGTATGCTAGTAAACAAACAGGCGTACATGATACAGAATTGGTGAGATCTGATACAAAACAGTGATCTGAGCATGCGTGAAAATATTCTATGTTTAGTTCTCAAATTCTATTTTTAGTTCTTAACTCTTTCAACATGTTGTTAGGCATACGCCGTTGCGTACAAAAACAGAGTAGCATTCGATGTCAAGAGGACGCAATATACAACAAATCGGAAATGCAGATCATCAATTATTTAATCATACAGCCCTACCCACCGCCCAGATGAATGCAAAATAGTTTGGCCCATTTTGCTGTTGATTATGTTTTTAGCACGATAACATCCAGGAACTCAACGTTGAAAGAGGTTTTAACATATATTCATATATACATTTCAAACTGAATGGTCAGAATTTTCCCTCCTTTCACTCACCCGAAGTTAAATGACGAGAATCCGAATAAACCGGGTGGAACCAAGTGACAGAGTAGTATGTAAATTAGTTGACCTCGGCAATGTCCGTTTGAACGGACAAACAAAAAAACAATAACAAAATGCGCGAACCCCAACACTCGTGATCGGAGACCATAGAAATCCACGTCGTGTAACTTCTTGGATAAAATTTCCCTGAGGACACCAGAGCCAACTTGAGTTCCATATCTGGAAAGCTGTGGAGAGAGAGAGAGAGAAGAGAGAGAGAGACTCATGTATTATTATATTTGATTCAGATTATTACAACAGTCAGTCGATCTGGCGGTAGCGTGGTGCTTCAGTGGTTAGGGCATTGAGCCTAAAACCTAAAGGTCCACGGTTCGATCCTGACCAGCGGTAACTACGCTGTGGCCTTGGGCAAGGCTCTTTATCCCGGTTGCCAACATGGAGGCACGGTGGCTCTGTGTACTAAGATGTACTGCACATCGATGGTCCAGTTGCCTTCCACCAATGGAGTAAGTACGTTGGAAAGCCTGACAGTTGCTCGACGCTGCTCGGTGATTTTTCTCCATCCGTTAAACTGTCCGACCCGAGGTGACCCCGGCTATCGAAAGTGTCAATAACCCCATTGAAAAGAAAAAAAGGCTGATCTCGGCCGGCGATTTCTCAGAGTTGACGAGACCATATTATCTTGAACAAAATGCCGAAGGCATCGTGTTTGATCCTGGTGATCTTGTCTCGTCAACGAGACGGAATATGGCAATCCAAATTAACTGACTGTTTTTAATGATTTGTTTCTTATATTACAGCGAATCTTTATAAATTTGCATACGACGCTCCATAAGTAAACAAAAAGGAAAGCATGGATGTTTGTCCGGAGTGTTCAGTGCAAAAGTACGAGTTTTTATTTCTCGTTTGTAAACCTGTTGGAAAATCACCGAAGGTCAGTTGTATTTTCTGCTGGGTTTAACGGCACTTTCAGGAACGAAGGTCATATCGTTTCATAAAGTTTACTGGTGGAGGAAGACAGGGTACCCGGAGAAATCACTGAGCAGCGTCTGACAACTGCCAAAATCTCCAGCTTTCTAACCCGGCATAAGCAGAGTTAGCTGGGGTTGGAAGTGACGTGCACCACCGAGCCCCCGCGTGGTCAGTCTGGATTAAATGTCTTGCCTTAGGACACAAAGGAGATGGCGGGCGTCAATATCAAACCGGTGACGTTTCGATTTAAAGTACATTGCTCGAACCAATGAGACAATGCGTTCCCTCCGAACGTCAGAGCTGTCAGGGAATTTGCGTTTTGGGCCAGCATGACACTGATACGGATTTGGAGAAGTTGAGAATGAAGTTGTGTTTTTTTCGAGTCAGAACTATTGGGCAAACTTCTGCAGTATTGAGGGGATATTCGTGATATTCAGACAGAACGTGGAGAGTGAATTACCACTAAAACACTCGTGGAGTGAACAATAACAGTCGATTCTTGTGGCAATGCGTGAAAAGGACAAGCACAGTTTTAGCCAAGGGACCTCCGTTATTTAGTAACAATCTACTCTCCATGTACTGAACAATAATTTATTACATTATATGCAGATATCTCGTTCTTTTCTATGGTGATAGGAGTTTCCAATGAATTCAGAGAGAAAGTGGAAAACCCCTATTCGAAAATTGTGCAAGATGAAAGGTCATTACACAAACCATAGTAATGTATTTACTTTGAATAAACCTGCTCACTTGGGAAATTGAAACGCACGCGAGCACGTGTATAAACAGAAAATAAAAACACCGGTCGTATTTTCATTGCATTCAAGCTAATGAACAAACAGTTATTGACGACAAACTTCATTTGTTCAGGAACGAAAATTATTGATGAGCAAGTGACAAAAAAACATTAATGGCCGTCGTTTGTAGTCAATGCTGAAAATAAATTAGCCATATTGCAGAGTAAATAAGCGATCATCGCATTATATGCGTACACGGATCAATACGCTCTTTGTCAGACGAGGCTGAATTAACCTTGCCTTATTTCTTTTCTGCAACAGCAACTTCGAAGCTTCTCTTTACATATTATTCCGTCCGCACATTCTCAAGGACGTCTTTTTAATCACTCAAGGGAAGTCGAACCACCAATAATGCCTTTAACGGCTCTATTCTGAGCGAGCTATTTTAGTATTAAGCTTAATGAATCAGCCCAACACTGAACACCAGATCTCGCTGAATGTGTGACGCGACCCATGTCATCCGTATTGGGTCCTTGAACAGGTCGTTTCAAGTTGCTCTAGTTCAAACCAGTGGGTCAATTTGTTGTCATTTGCTGTCGAGTTTTGAGTCGGCCATTTAATCTCAAAGGTGCAACACGAAAAAACGATTGTCTGGACTTGACTTTACATCCATGTTGCGGCCACGATAAGCCATCGTGCAGAAGTATGTGACTTTCAACACCAACAAATATGAATAAATAAACCCCAAAGGTTCTTGTGTGAGCATGTGGACCAATTTGCTTGAGCGTTTGACGCGTTGCTGGCTGCGTTTTCATTTCTCTTTCTCAAACCATAGAACATTGCTCTTCAGTGAGGCGAGGTCTTTCTGCTCGCTACAATGAAGGATAATGCACTATGTTTTGAATTCAAGGTAAGAAATGTTCAGCTATCCTGGACAACGGTTGCTTTTGAAGTCTGGTTCCGTAATTGTATTCGACATATGATTGAAGTAAAATATTTGCTGGATTTGATAAATTTGCTGTATTATAATATACGGAGTAACCAGTAGTAGATTTGGGATGCTGGATTCATTTACCTTTTACTGGACAACTTGGGATTTGAAAGGTGATGGCCTACATATTTAGCCCTTTACCTAACACGAAAGGCAGACGACACTTGCAAATAAAATTCTTGAATAACTATTTTTTTCATTTTTTTGCGTCAAAAACATAGCATATGATCCCTCATTGGAACGAGCTCGATGAGCTCGTTCCAATGAGAGACCAAAAGCTATGTTTTTGAGACAAAAAGTGACAAAAATAATTAAAATTGAATGGTACGTTTTGTGAATAGCGCTGGTCGGTTTTGGCCGTTGTGTTGGGTAAAGAGTTAAAATAGTTAGATGTCAAGGACATGAGAAAATAGAATATTCCTACCAAAAGAATAATGTCTCCCGTTTGTACACGGAATGAGAGTATGAACCAAACTTCGGGAAATGTTCTATGTCGTGCAAGAATCTGTACAATGTGACTCTTTAGAGCAAACCTACTCTGACACCAGTTACACGAGTCATGGTGTTTGTATTCTTGATGCTGATGATGTCGTGCATATTAGTGGTATAAGATGCAGTTACTCTGACCCGCATTTGAACCCGCACTGTTCAAAAATATTTTGATATTGCTCGTTTTTCAACGGTTTCAATCAGAAAACACTTCACTCTCTCTGGAACACTTCACTCTCTCTCTCTCTGGAGCAGCTTCTTTACCCTCTAGGTGCAGCCATGCGACGTGATCAATTGCCGATGCTATCGTGGAGTGTTCCCCACTTACTGTTTCAGTTAATTGTTGTTCTTTGGTGTACATGAATACTAAATTAAGACCAGTTACAACAATATGTGAAAGACAGGGCCTGAAACCCGAGATCTCTGCAAAAAAGGATCTTTGCTTTCAGACCTGGCTACATTTAAAAACTTTTGGAATAGATGATGGTCGTAGTCATGTTCCATATATAACATTCTTTGACTCAGTACGTCGTGGAACTATGCTTTGTATGATACACAGTCAAGTCGCTTTCATCAGGTATTCTCGGTCTATCCAATATTTCTTCAATAACTGTGATTCTTATATGCTCGGTCATTTTGTTAATAAAACAAAATTGCTCAACTTAAAAACTGTTTTCGAATGCACGATCTGCTGTCGAGAAATTCTTCTAGTTTTACAAGGGGCGACAGGAAGACAGCTAACATTGCTATGTCGATTCCTTGCAGTATATCAAAGTATGTTAAAATGAATTGTTTAATTGACCTACTGTACTTTATATGTAATTGATATACTGTGAATAAAGGTGATTTGACTTGAATTGAATTGAAATGAAAAGCAATATTTTTTTATTGTTTTTTTTTTAGGGGGGAGGGGGGTGCGTGAAGCAAAATTTGATAGTCCATGAGTAGACAACAAAAATATACATTTAGCTGGGTAACTTGAGTAGGGGATTACTGATAATTCTGCAGCCGTATAGGGCTTCAGGATTGAATTATTACTGCAACTCCCAGAAATACCAGATAGACTTGCCCACGTCGCTGTATTCAGAAGAGCAGTGAGACGATACAATGCAGGGGGTGTGGGGGAAAAGAGTTAAAACGCTCTGCCGTCATATCTGTCAATCTTCCGCCCCTATATGCAGATGACGACAAACACTGCACGTAATGTCCATTAACGCAGACCATGTTACCAGTGTCATTCAGAGAAAATCTTCCCTCGCACGTCACTGAATAAGAACAATCATCTTCACTGGTTAGACCATAGTGCAGGGGCGCCGGAGCCGCCCCGACCACTGTTGGGGCAAAACATTTGCCGATCATGACATTTTTGTGCTCGACCTTCAGCCGAACGTCATTCATATCAAATAACTAGGCTATGATTTTTTAATTTTGTTCTGCGGATATCCGAAAATAGTGCGCGCACAGATCGTCTTGTTTCTTTAATATTGGGCACACAATGGCGGCTATTAATGACGAGTTAACGTAAGGTGAGGAGATTTTGGGGGCTACTTCTTTAGTATTCCAACCGCTTCGGAAGCGGTTGGAATAGTAAAGCAGTAGCCCCAAAATTGGTCTGAGAGAGGTCATTTTTCAAACATTTTGGGGGGGCAGGGCCGGATTTACGAATTGGCAGACTGGACGGACGCCCAGGGCCGCCACATTTGTGGGGCCCCCGCATTAAAGTTCGTCTTTCGAGGAACATAATATGACAATTTGGCAGGGAATTTTGTCATATTATGTTCCTCGAAAGACGAACTGCATGCACTGTCATTTTTTTCTCTCCCCCACATAATCGATGGCAACAATTCGAAAAAAAGGGATCTGGGTGTTATGATCGGGCCAATGTTTGGGCCGTTCCGGCGCCCCTGTAGTGCATTTGATTGGTACCATCAGTGAAGATGTTGCCGTGCCAGATAAAACCTTTGAATGAGCCTCCAAAGAATGTGGCTATCGCATAAATTCTATTCCACGTTGATTGGTCAGACAGCGACATGAACGTAAATTAATATTACAACAGGAGGGCCACATTTGATTCACAACTTTTATGTGTGTAAAGTGGAAGTGATGGCCCATGGCCCTGCAGAGCTAATTATTTCAGTTTCTCCCACAAGAGCTGTCGAGAGGGCGGTCGGCTTCACGGGCGGGCTCGCTTGTGCGAGGGCAATAGTCGACGCGTTCATTCTATTTTCATCAAATATTTCGGGTAAGATGACAAACACACACTGCCAGAATGTATTACTGACCACAGGGCCAGGGTAGGCGATAGAAATTACCGACCCGGGTTGAATACTCAGTGCAGGGGACAGAACTTTTTGGTTGTCTCTAGCTCATGTTGTCAAAGACATAACCCTTGTCTTGAGGCGGTGAAAGAGAAAGTATGAGAGGTGTAACCGGGGACAATTTCTCGGGATGTGATATCATTTTTCCGCATGCAATCACTAAATCATTCAAAATGCATTTCGAAGCAAAGAAAAAAAAATGCCTAATTGACACGGGGTGATTGAGGTAGCGTTGTGTGTGTGGGTGGGGTTTTGGTCATAGGAGTCAATTTTTTCCGCGTGTAATCACTCTAAATCCTTCAAGATGCATTTTGCGGCAAAGAAAAAAAATGCGTAAATGACATGTGTGTGTGGGGGGTGGGGAGGGGGGCATGGGAGTCCATTTTTTCCGCATGTACTCACTGTAAATCGTTCAAAATGCATTTCGGAGCAAAGAAAAAAATGACTAATTGGCAAGGGGGTGTGGGGGTGGGTCATAAGAGTCCAATTTGTTTCTGTATGTACTCATTCTGAATCCTTCAAAATGCATTTCGGGGCAAAAGAAAAATTGCCTAACTGGCACCGGGGTGGGAAGGGGTGGTCAATAACTCCGAATATTTTCATAGGATAACATGGTCATCGAACTTGAGATAGACATTGTTCCCAAAGAAATACCCCAAAAATTCTAATGGTTACTTATGTTTAAGTTTTTCCATAAAGAAGCATTACACGATATTTTTAACAAAGATCAATAACTCCGAAAATTTTCATTGGATATCCCTGGTCATCGAACTTGACGTAGACATTACTGCTGTAGGTACGTATACCGAAAAGTACTGACATTCATTTTTTATTGTCAAAGTTATGCCATAAACAAGCATTACACTATATTTTTTTTATTAAAATAAGGGCAATAACTCCCATAATTTGCATTGGATATCGTTGGTCATTGGACTTGACGTAGATATTGTTGTTTGAGAGACATGTACCGAAAAGAATTAAAATTTGTTAACTATTGTTCAAGTTATGCCATAAACAAGATTTACAGAATATTTTTTATGACAAAGGGTCATAACTCCCATAATTTTCATCGGATATCGCTGGTCTTCGAACTTGACGTAGAAAATAGCTTTTCAAGACGACAAATTCTTGTTTGGGTCTTTTCGCAGCCCCATGTACCCTATTAGAATTTATTTTATGTAACCTGAGCCGAACAAGATTCCGAGATGGAACATTGTACCCCACACCCCCCCCCCCCCCACCCCACCCCAAACACGTGTATAGCTACATATTTTCTCTTGAATGCAACAAGGCTACAGCATTGCAGATGGCGCCTAGTTACACTGAAGAGATGATATATAATAATCTAAATTGGAGATCATAATATGGCTTTGTTGCGAAGGGAAAATAAAAACGTCCCTTGGGAATTACAGTATTGAGGATGCTGATGTTTTGCTTGGCAAAGGGATAAAGTTCCAACTGGGTGTGCCGATATTCGCGGACGCTTCCATTGATTAGTCGATTATTTAAACCGATTTTCTTTACATAATAGCCAAACTCGGGCATGAAAATTACCGCATGTGACTTTTATTTTGCACCAAGAAACAAAGAATTTGATTGATTCAAACGATAAATGCTCAGGAAATAGAACGTTTCAATCCTCATTAAATATCACGAATCATTACTGAATGAACGCGAACACAGCATGTTCGTGTCAACCATAGATTTTTATCGCGGTACTTAATCGTTTGAACAGAATGATTTTCCAAAAGAAGTGCTAGAATTTTGCTAAACAGGGTGCTTCGTACCAAAATACTTCGATTTTTTTCAACCCAAACTTTAACCAGCGACAACAGGCGGCCTTAGAAAATACTTCCCGTAGTGTTTGTGTGTGTACTTCATGACTTAAAATTCAAGCGAGAATCAAAATTGATTCTCGCAAAGGATTCTCGTAAGAAAAACAATGATAATCAACTTTGATTCTCGTAAAACGTCCATTTGATTCTTGTCATAGATTTTGAAAGTGTTCTTAAAGACCTGGATAATTCTATTATTTTTTTTCTCTCTCATAAGTTAATACTTTCAATTAGCAGTGGTGTCATGTGAAGTCTTGACTGCCTATATTGACAGACGAGACTTCACTAGAAACCAATACCAACATACTGTAACTTCCATCAGCAAGACCACCAAAAGCCTTTTTGTAAGAGCATACGCATATGCAACACAGGAAACTTGCCAAAACTGGAACTAGGCCCTTAAGAATGAAATAAGTCAGGTTTAATACCGCGTAAGGGAATTTAACAGCTCTGCAGCTCCCGGTTCTGAAAGTCTATAACGATACCCAGGAAATTCATAGACCATGGTATCAATGATTGCGTATTATAGTTTATGAGATTACGGCGAATATCAATTTCTTCTGAGACCAGCATCGCCGTTGGAGCTATGGTTTAATATCGCGAACGGGGATTTCCCGGTTACCGGTTCTGAAAATCAGTGCTACTGCCCGGAAAATTCATAGGACTAGAATCGGGAATCAAAGGTTGCGGAACGCAACCTTTGATTCCCGATTCTGTCCTATGAATTTCCCAGGTATCGGGACTGATATTCACAAACGAGAACCGGAAATTCCCTGTTTCGAAACTAAATTCATAAACGAAAACCAGAAAATCCCCGTTCCGGGATTAAACCCTAGAAGCAAGTAAATGTAAGAGGTTCATTTATCACCACGGAATAGACGCGTTACGCTCACAAGGGTAGAACAGCATTTTCATATTCTAATTATTCAAGAACTGAAAATTGATTCTCGTAGCAGGAGTTCGCGAGAATCAAAACAGATTTCACCGACTCACAGTCTGCGGTATAACAGAAAGTCGAAAAGATTGCCCTGATTCTTGGGAGTTATTTATTTATTTAGTGGCCTTTAATGTCACATACTTATGCACAATAGCTAATCGAGACCGTGACAGTTTTACGGGTGGAGGAAGCCGGAGTACCTGGAGAGAACCACCGAGCATCGACGAGCAACTGTCAGCTCCTCAACATTCTAATTCTGCTCAAGCACCGATCAAGCAGGGTTACAGTGGTTGAAGACATGTGCAGCATCGACGTGCACTACGCCTTAGTACACGGCGTCATCGTGCCTCCATGTAGGCAACCGGGATAAAGTGCCTTGCCCAAGGACACAACGCGGGTCGTCCCGGACGGGGATCGAACTCGGGACCTCGAGCATAGAAGTCCAACAATCTACCATTGAGCCACCGCGCTCCCCGTCGTTGAGAGTTAAAAGTGACTCCGTGTGTTTCCATTTATTCATTATGCGAACACGGATTTTAGAATATATTAGATTATTGAGGATTGTTTACATGGACATATGTTTTCCTTGTTTCAGGCGTCACAAAGAAAACGAGGACATTGTCGGTTGCAAAACCACAGGCCTGAGAAAAGGAGCAAGCCACTGCATCAAAACGATATAACATGGGTTCCTAACTATTATAAACTTCCGTTTTTAACACATTAAAATAGAAATCTGTGTGTGTGTGTTTTGGCCGAAGCCAACAAAATACGCCAGTCATTGAGTGGGCGACTCAGTGACCAGGGGATCGTTAAAATGCGCCAATCATACTTTAAACATGCAATCTTTCTGGACTGCAGTATCAAATCAATGTTGATCATCCCAGCAAACCCATAGTAGACTCGCCGAGGAACGTCGCGAAAATGGCCGATTGGGGGCGGTATGTAAACCTGATTTATGCTCACTGTGATGGCACAACTGCGATAAAATATTCCAACCACATGTATAATGTGTGACACAGCAATGACAAATATCTAGGTAATGACCTGATAACAAAGGTACATGTAAAGTATTGTAACGGTCTGTACATAAATGCTGACCGTAGTTCGTAACAAATATATAGGTAAAGTATTGTAAAAGTGGGGTGACAGTTTTTTAGATGCTAAACTAGAAAAGAAATCTTCGAGTCCCAGAGTGGGTCTGACTGAACCCAGAAATATTTGTTCTCATAGCACAGTGATAACAAAGGCACCCAAAAAACACTCGATCCTGTCACAAGGTGATAACAAAGGTACCCCAAGAAGTTTCGTGAAGATCAGTTCATAAATACAGACTCTAGCCCGAGCCGTATTGACATGTGCACTTACTGTGTATAAATAGCACTGAACAAATCAAAGTTCATCTAATTTGCATAATTTCTGCACAAGAAAAAAACCCGTATTATATGTGATGTATTCCATGTTACCTAAACATTCCTACAAAAATTTATTCAAATCAGAACTTTCATACAGAAGTTCTGTACAAAAAAACTGATTACACTAATTTTGGTACAAAAAGGCTGCTGTCGGTCATCTTGAATTTTGGACCGCACCCAAAAACACTCGTTCTCGTCCCACAATGATAACAAAGGTACCCAAGAAGTTTCGTAAAGATCGGTTCATAAATACGGCCTCTAGCCTGAGCCGTATAGAAGTTGTGTACAAAAACTGATTGGACCTAATTTCGGTACAAAATGGCCAATGCCAGCCATCTTGAATTTTGGACCGCACCCAGAAACACTCGTTCTCATCCCAAGGTGATAACAAATGTACCCAAGAAGTTGTATGAAGATCGGTTCATAAATACAGCCTCTAGCCCAAGCCGTATTGACACATGCACTTACTGTGTAGCACTTAAAAAATCAAAGTTCATCTAATTTGCATAATTTCTGCTCGAGAAAAAAACCCGTATTATATGTGATGTATTCCATGTTACTAAACATTCATACAGAAATTTATTCAAAACAGAACATTCAAACAGAAGTTATGTACAAAATAGTGATTGCACTAATTTTGGAACAAAATGGCCGCCGGCAGCCATCTTGACCTTCGGCCACACCCAAAAACACTCGTTCTCGTCCCACGGTGATAACAAAGGTATCCAAGAAGTTTCGTAAAGAACGGTTCATAAATACGG
This sequence comes from Pictodentalium vernedei, assembly GCA_031216915.1. Classification (NCBI taxonomy): domain Eukaryota; kingdom Metazoa; phylum Mollusca; class Scaphopoda; order Dentaliida; family Dentaliidae; genus Pictodentalium; species Pictodentalium vernedei. The sequence goes on along the minus strand of CM062291.1, from coordinate 270,762,262 downwards.
CCTCTAGCCCCAGCCGTATTGGAATTTGCAGTTACAGTGCTGAAAGTAACATTAAATAGATCAAAGTTAGTCTAATTGGCATAATTTAAGCACGAGAAAAAAACCCGTATTATATGTGATGCATCCCTTGGTACTAAACATTCACACAAAAAATATTCAAATCAGCGCTTTCATATGGAAGTTCTGCGCAAAAATCTGATTGCACCTAATTTTGTACAAAAGGGCTGCCAGTGGCCATCTTGAATTTTGGACCGGACCAAAAAACACTCGTTCTCGTCCCACGGTGATAACAAAGGTACCCAAGAAGTTTCGTAATGATCGGTTCATAAATACGGCCTCTAGCCCGAGCTGTATTGGCATTTGCAGTTACAGTGTTGAAAGTAGCACTAAATAAATCAAAGTTAGTCTAATTTGCATAATTTACGCACGAGAAAAAAACCCGTATTTTTGTGATGTATCCCATGGTACTCAACATTCATACAAAATATTATTCAAATCAGAGCTTTCATATGGAAGTTCTGCGCAAAAATCGGATTGCACCTAATTTTGTACAAAATGGCTGCCAGCGGCCGCCTTGAATTTCGGATCGGACCCCAAAACACTCGTTCTCGTCTCACAATTATACCAAAGGTACCAAAGGATTTTCGTAAAGATCGGTTCATAAATACGGCATCTAGCCCGAGCCGTGTGTACGGCGCGACGGACGGACGGACAGACAATACCTCAAATTTGGCTTCGCCAAAGTTGAGCTAAAAATCACCATACAATTTCCATTATTTTTTGTCTCAAAAACATAGGTTATAACCCCTCTTTAGAACGAGCTCGTCGAGCCTATGGTCATAGCCTATGTTTTGGAGACCAAAAATTTAAAAAAATTAGTTATTCAAGAATTGTGTTTGCAAGTGTCGTCTGCTTTTCATGTTAGTTCACTTAACCCCGAGTGTCCACATGGGGGCACGATGACGCCGTGTACTAAGGCGTACTGTACGTCGATGGTTTGCATGCTTCAACCAATCTCACTCTGCCTGTGCTGCTGCACGGAGTTACGATGTTGGGGAGCTGGCAGCTGCTCGTCGTTGCTCGGTGGTTCTCTCCGGGTACACCGGCTTCCTCCACCCGTAAAACTGTCACGGTTATGATTAGCCAATGTGCATAAGTATGTGACCTTAAACACCAATAAATAAATAATTCATGTTAGTTAAAGGGATAAAATTCAAAAACACATGAGTTGTTAGAAATGCATTGTGGATAAATATTATATACATATTTAGTAGTCACGGGACCGCTTCTTATTTATACATACTTTGTCAGGCTGGGTCCCAACTGCCCGAAACCGCTACCACATCCGTGTGTTCGCGGATTTGTTTAATGGGGTTTAACGACACTTTCAACAGCCGGGGTTGTATCGGGTTGGAACCACATCTGTCCCTTTGTTTGTCCGACTATTTGCGCGACAAAAGTCCAAATATCAAGTCTTGTCTCGTGAGAAAGTACTTGGCCTGATTACTGAAAAGAGCGAATCGATCTGAGACGCCAAAATCCAGACGAAAATATATCACCTGGAAAAATGATTGGGAGAGGCAGGGGTAGCATTGCCCCCACCGCCACCCACCCACGCACACCTTTTTCCCTCAAGCATATATATATCGCGTGGTGGTGCCACTCCACTTTTCCCCCATATTCACCTGTTCTGCAACTTTAAACTTCAGCAGACTGAAAGGTAATGCTCTTCTGTTTTCCGCATGTTAATTAGTTAATGAAGGCAATCGAATCCTTGACGGGGTCGAACTCAGTTCTGACCAGGCATGTCAAAGTACCACCGGTACCAACATAACCGGTACCGGGATGGGGCAGAGCTTGTCCCTCCGAAATCGGTACCGGGACAAATCAACAATTGGATGACATATCGCAATCAGATGGCAGAAATTCGCATTTAAACCGCGCAAGTCGCCAAGTTCGCAAGACAAACATGGCGTCGTCCAATTATTCTGCGGTAACATCAAAGTAATCATAAAGCACGAGGAACGTGCTTTATTACTTTGATGTCACCACAGAATAATTCTTTGAAGTAGCCGATGACGGTGCTTCCAGTGTCTTTGATGCGACGTATGAAAAGTCAACATGGTCGGCCTTGTCGAGATTGAGGTGCAGACAGAACATGCACCTGTAGAGTGTTTTGATATGTTCATTCACCAATAAGTTACAAGTATGTCGTGCAAGTATGCCATACACGATTATCAGCCTGTTTACACTCGTTCAATTTGGAATTTCCCCATAAAATAATTTTGTCCCGATACCGGCGGGACAAAAGCTTCAGTACCGATACCGGTTGGGGTATGAGGGAACCGGCGGTACCGGGACCGGACGACCGGTACAGGTACCGGTTGACATTCCTGGCTCTGACACTGTTCTGTGCACATTTGGGTGTATAATAGTACCTCCTCTGACTGCTTCATACACCAATGAACAGCCTTATTTCCAGTTAGACTGCAAGGATTATTACTCCATAGTATATTTTCAGAAAATTAGTGTGATAACTTCTCTAAGATTCTTATAACCTAGTAATTTCTAGTCCAAACATGGCCTGAAAGTCCGTAATATGATTTTTGGGTTTGGTACGTCCTTTCGAAAGGACGTACCAAACCCAAAAATTATATTACGGAATTTCAGGCCACGTTTTGACTGAGTAATTTCCAGTTCCATTGCAAGTATTATTATTCCATAATATATTTTCAGGAAATTAGAATGGTTATTTACCTGAGATGTATTCAATTTTCAAACAAGGAGGTTGTTATTATCTTGTAATTGACACCACCCCATGCTCCTTGAAATAGACATGGGTGTAGCCTAGAGGATCACAGGGTTCATGTGCCCACCCCCAAGAAAAACACCCTCTTAAAGATCAAGAATATTTTAGTGTTGCATTTCAGCCATTTCCCTTCCCATGAGCGACCAGATGCAGTCTGGGGGGGGGGGGGGGGGCGGGGGGGGGGGCATAAATTTCAAAATTTTACAGACCCCCACATAATGGAAGGGGGCTCCTCCCATTACCACAGTCGTGCTCGGGGTCAGTATATATTTCTGCCTACGGTACTCCCCACCCCACTCCATAAAAATAAGCTAGGCTACATCCCTCATTGGTGACCACCACACTATTTGTTATACTGCTGACCCCCCCCCCCCCCCCCCCCTATCCTCTTTGTTATCTTCCCCCCGCCTCTGGTTGGAGGACCGAACTCTTCTTTGTTACACCCCTGGTTTCATCCCGTTTGCTGTTGATAGTATTTCATTGCATGATCTCATTCGGGAACTCACTGTTGAAAAGAATTAACGTACAAATAGTTTCGTCGGCTTCTTTTGTACTCTATAACCCCCATCTCATAATGTTTGTAACAGCTGGTGTGTATAATAGTTGGAAATACAAACAGTCTATTACTTGAACTGTATTTTGTTTACCTATCTACGAAATGGAATAACTGTTCGACCTGTGTGATAAAAGTAGAGCTGAAACGGTTAACCCAATAATCGATTAACCAATGATCAATGTCTTGATCGATCAAAAAAGTAATTGATCGATTAAACGTTACTTTTGAACTACTGTATATCAGGGGTTAAGAAAAGAACAAACTTCCAAAGATGCAAACACTGTCACACTGACTCACATTAATTATATGAGACAGACTAAAGTATGCATATTACGTGCTGACACACGTGTTCACTTGCATGATCATTGTACTGTATTAGTAAGTGGAAATGGTCATTCTTTACCCAATGCAGGTAGTAGACGATATTTGCAAAATAGATTCTTGAATTACTAAAAAATTTTCAATTTTTGTCCCCAAAACATAGCTTATGACCCTTCATTGGAACGAGCTCAGCGAGCTCGTTCCAATGAGGGGTCATAAGCTATGTTTTTGAGACAAAAATTGAAAACACTAAAATTTGAATGGAGATTTTTGAATATAGCACTGACAGGTTTAACCGTTACGTTGGGAAAGGGCTAATGCTGCAAATTAATGGTACGGCAATTTTTCAGCTACCTGTTACGGCAAGTGATTAATCGGTTAATAAGGGTTAATCCATGTGATTAATCGATCAAGAAAACCCTGTAACCGTTTCAGCTCTAGATAAAAGAAATAAAATAACATTAAAAGTCACACATAATTCCATGCATGCTAATTCTGCTGTGTGGCTGATCAGTTCAGATCAGAATCTGGTATTGGCACCTTCACGCTTAGAAAACATGTACTGATGCAACAGTGGCTGGTGAAAGGATACACTTGCTGCACTGAATCATTGTTCTGTTATTGATTGGGTTTTTTTTTTAATTAGAGCATTGACGTCATTTCACTAGCATTCGAACGCTGTCGTGAGAGTAAGTAAAACGAAACAATTACCTGCTGTTCATTTAACTTTGTATTGCCAATTACTGCGAGAAACACAAGCCACGGAAGTTCTATTGAAGTGTGTGTGTGTGTGTGTGTGCACAAATAGCCAAGATGCAATATAATAAATTTATATGGCGTTGAAAATATTGCAAAACTGTTCTGAAAATCCTAAGGCAAACTTTGTAGCTCAAAGGGGGGGGGGGGGGGGGCATCCTCCAGTCTGGAAGTCTACACCACCCCCGTCGGGGAAACTGGCTCTTTTATTGTGGACTTGTGGGTTAACACTGCCCTCCTCCAAATCACTGCAGTGAGCACAGACCCTTTATCGGGAAAAGCGTTAAGCCTGTCACCACCCCTGTTGTATCTAGGTTCGCGCGTGTGTGTGTTCTTGGGCGAGGGTGTATGTCGTGTGTGTGTTTGTGAGGGTGGGGGCTGGATGTGTGTGTGTGGGTGTTGAAGGACAGAGTCATGTTTTCGAAGAAATTGGAATGCTGATTTCTGATCCCCGGCCGGGAATCGAACCATTGGCAACCCCGCACCACTAGACCATTGCGCACCGTCAAAAATGTCTGCTGGAATCTAGCTTTTTAGATGAAGTTTCTGATGTTTCACTTTCCTTACGGGAGCTAGATGATAGTGTGAAACGCGCTGGCTACAGTACGACAAAAGTGCTATGGCTGTGTGTGGTGGGGGGGGGGGGGGGGGGTCGGGGAGGGAGGGTCTGTCTTCTCGTCTTTATGAGAGCCTAGACAATAGTGTTTGCATCCCACAAGGATTTCCTTTTTGTACGGTGCGCCTTAATATACAGCGCCAGCATCCTCCCATTTGGGCAGTTTAGATTAACCCATTGCATTCTAGTGGTATCTTCCATGCCAGTTCAATGGCAGCAATTAGAACAGTTCATATTCATTATTTGGGGTAGATAAACCAGAGCTTTCAACGTGCAGCCTCGGGCTGCACGTTGAAAAATACTGATTGGTCTACCCCCACAATATTTACTGAACAGCCATCCTATATAATGACGTTATGACACATCATGTTCCTGGCTTGAAAAGCTGCCGCTGGGATTCAAAAGGTTAAGAGCATTGCCCGAGTACACAACGCAGATGACGTTGGCCAGGATCGAACCTACGACCGTTCGATCTTTAGTCCAGTGCTCTAGCCAATGAGCGCCGCGCACCTATTTTTCCAAATAAGATAAAATTGAACAGCAACCCACATCTCTGAGTAAGTACCCATTTCCCTTTACCCGCTGGGGCGAAAAAATCCACATTTATACGCGGGGATAAAATTATGGTGTTTTCTGTGCTTGCTCATGAAATAATGTCGGCATCCACATGAATATGGAAAAATCCAACATCCAGTAGCAATAATTAGATTCACGAATAACTACGACCGAAGGTTTGTGTTGATCAGACTATCGACATGAGGGATGTGGAACTGTTGTCTTTGTTCAACAGTAATAAAATTCACCAACCCCTATCAGTGGCAATTGAGAAGGCCACGATCACCTGTGACCAAAATCGGGTGTTCCACGTGGGGGATATTGAACAAAGACATAATGCCACATTTTGGGAGGTACTTCCGTGTTTTTTCTTTGTTTTACTACAGGGACACGGAAGCCACCCCCACGGTCACAATTATGATGTCCACATACACCCACGTGTGCCAGGTTTGGTGATGATCGGACCATCGACGTGGGGTAAGATGTACTAACTCACAAGCCATTCTCCAAAAAGACAAAGATGGCTCACTAATTTGCATAATTTATCCACGAGAGACAAACCCGCATACGAAGTTATGTACATATCGATGATACCCATAGTAGCTTGGTGTACCAAATGTTCACCACGAGTGACGCAGTGGTGTTAACAGCGAGCCTTTGGCGCGCGGTTAACACCACGAGTGATGAACATTTGGTACACCAAGCTACTTTGGGTATATTTTATTTATACCATGATCGTCAGATTATTAAGAGTAGCTATTATTTTTTCTCGATTTTACTGAACAGCAGATGTATGAGGTAAACTCATTTAAAAACGTAATAAATAATTGCCACTTTCATTTCACTCGTGCGCTAAATTTGGACAAGTTCGCATTCACGTCAACGCCACCAAAGGTCAATTTGGATGTAGTTCTACTGACTGTAGATGTAAAATTTAACTATTGAAATCCCATTGCTGGCGTGTTCATCACGGTTGGTGTGTAAAGCTACAATTTATGTCATAGGCTTTTCATATATAGTAGAATAGATAATCATGGTATAAATTGTGATAGTTGTTTTCCAAATCAAAAATAATCCAAATCCAAATCATTGTTTCCAAGTATTTGCTTGATGAGTGTAACTGCTCTTTTTGGGACAAAATGGCTGGTGGCGGCCATTTGTTATGACTGTCAAAATCAAAAATGTGACATGAGGTTCATCCCCTTAGCACCACTGCGTCCTATCGGCCCCTGTGTTATATCTTTCGTCTCTCGATCCATATTTGTCTGTATGGACTAAAGGTAGGACGAATAGACTAAATGACGGCAAGACGGACCGACAAACGGACGGTACGACAAATAGACAGGCATGTAATCCAGTATACGCCCTACTCTTTGAGTTCGGGTTTAAATATCCTCTATACAGTGCTCGTGTACCGATTTCCGTCACCGCATGCCTTATATACCGAGGTGATGATCACAATGATCACAGAACTGCAACAGTCACTCATGGCCAACGCAATCTCTTGCAATGGATTCAAAATCTCATTATTATTGTATCAATGAAAAAAATAATAACGCTCGGTACGAGAGAACTGTTCTTTCCACCAGCAACATTTCTCTTATGAGTGTGTGGGCGTCTGAATTTCATTCACAAGATGCTCCTCATTACTTGGCGCTAGGAAGCAGTTCGGTGAACGAAGATAGTTTATCCAATCATTTACTGGGATAATTCCCTTCCCATATTCTGTTATTGATGTAAAAGGTCATTATCGTGAACTGGTATCGCAAGTTTCATTCAGTTAATCAACGACAGCCGTTCACAAATATAACCTGAGGGTCGCACCGAACACAGGTCTTCAAAAGGATGTTGACGTTATTGGGTCCCGCTGTCTACAAAGGGGTCCTTTAGTGATCAGCCTGTCCACCCGTTCTTTCTCAGTTTGTCCGTCCGTCCATGTTTCCGCATTTTTTCAGCTATCGATAGATATATTGAAATGGTTTCTGTATGTAGCTTCCTGGTGGGTACTCGCTGATCAAGTTTCAATTCCTTTTCACTCAAGTTGGTTTATTGCAGAGTTTTTGCCCTTAAACTTGGACATTCGACAGTTGTAACAGGTTTTCCGCACTTTTTCAGCTTTGGGCGGAAATATTGAAATGATTTCTTGCACGCAGCATCCAGACCAGTTTCAATTCCATTCTACTTGTATGGTTTATTACAAAGTTATTGACCTTGGACATACGAATTTGACAGTTGGTATCACGGAACAAAATATTTTCCCATAGGCGACCATTATAACGTTCAGGCAAAAAAAAATATGATCGCATCACTTTAACTTTGACATTTAAATATCTTTGTCAAGTATAGCCCTTCAGACAACGTTTTCTGACCCCAAAACAGGGGGTCAAACAACAAATAAGAGAGAAAAATTGACAGCAAGGGAAGTACCGGTCACGTGCACATATTTTTCAGGGATTCCCTACAAAAACACACCAAATGTAAATTGTATTTTTTAGGTCCAAAAGTCATCAAATCACCCTGTTTTTTATCTATTTTTTAGAGATTGCAACATTTCAAGGTGGGTAACTCCAATTTAAATATTTAGTTCAGCGATACCTATAATTACCCCCAATCCTACAAGAGACATTTTACCCCTTCCATGAGATAAAAGAGTCATTTCTTCATTCCAAATTTGGCTTCTGCTGAGTCGAAAACATGGGAAACATTTCAAGGCGGGTATTTCTAATTCAAATATTTAGTTCAGTGATATCAGTTATAACATACTTTCCGCACTTTTCTTCACTAATGTTAGCGATACATGAATGATGTACCTTCCCTATGGTAAATTACCGATAAAGTTGTGTTTTTGCTCCCCCACTCGGTTTTTCACGCAGTTACAGAGTTATTGACCTTCAACTTGAAAATTTGATAGTTATAATAGGCTTTCCATTCTTTTTTCGGCTATGGATGGAAATATTGAAAAGAGTTTTTTGTAAGCAGCTTCCTGATGGGTACCTCCGCATCAAGTTTCAATTTCATTCCGACTCTTTCGTTTATCGAAGAGTGATTGCCCTTGAACTTGGAAATTTCACATATTAGCTGCGGTTATAGCTCCTCACTCATCATACAGACTGCTGTTGTTGAAAATTGGACTGGAAAACAAGACTTTTCACTATAAATATCTCCTTTATATAATGATAGTGTTATAAATACCCAGGACCATTCTTTATTTATTTATTGGGAGTTAACGACACATTCGACAGCAAGGGTCACCTCATGTCGGACAGTTTTGCGGTTGGAGGAAGCCGGAGTACCCTGAGAGAACCACCGAGCAACGGCGAGCAACTGTCAGACTCCCCAACGTACTAACTAACTCCACGCAATCAGGGTTGGCATTGGTTGAAGACAAGTGCGCCATCGACGTGTAGTATGCCTCAGTATAAACGTGCCCCCCACGTGTGCGATCGGGATGAAGTGCCTTGCCCAAGCGACAGAACGCAGTTACCCCTGGCCGGATCGAACTGTGGACCTTTCGGTTTAAAGTCCAATTCCGTAACCACTGAGCCACCACGCTCCCACCCTGGACCCCCGAAACAGCTATTCGGTACATCGTGTCACTGGCCTCTCAAGACAGGTAGTCTCTCAAGGGAGGTTTTACTGTACTTTATACTATGGCTGCAACGATTAAACGTGATACGCCCGAACCGCGATACACTGTTCACGATTCAATACGTATCGCTGTTCACTGTGTATCGCGATACAATAAATATAAATAATATCAGACAAAACAATTTCGTAGATTTTGAAGGCTGGTGAAGTGAACCCCTGTTTGTTTGGCATACCATCATTGACAGTGCTAAATATGCCATTTTATCTTACAGTCAACATGTATTCTGTCTGTATTAACCCTGAAACTGTCGTGTACCCGACCCTCTGATACAGATGTTTGTATCAGGGGGTCGGATACAAGCACGTTCCTTTCGCGTGTGTTCCATTTTCTTTTGTTTTTGTTCATCAGTACTAATAAATAGTTCGTTATATATTCGTCTACATTCTTGACTTATCCCCAAGATATTGTAAGATAAATAGATTATTGCCATTTATGTGGATGTACAAAATATGTATCAGAGTCTCTCTCCGGTTTCTGAGGATAGATCACGACTTGTCTTCGACTCGTCGTGATCTGCCCTTAGAAGCCGGAGCGAGACTCTGATACATATTTTGTACATCCTCATAATGGTAATAATCTCTGCAACACAGGATTATTCAGTTAACCAAAGGTTGGTGAATTACCTCTACATGTAATTCGCTGAATATTTACTTGATTAATCCATTATATCTTGTTTGACAAAGCTCACAGAGCTTTGTCAAACAAGATATAAGGGAATAAATTGTTTGAACATGGATAACGAGTCATAAAATCAAAACTTGAAATAAATGAATGCCAATGGGCATCACTTTGAGAAGTTACATATTGTTTAACGAGCGCATTTAAAAATTTGTAATAAAAGGAAGCTACTGAAAAGCAATACATGTTGCTCAAAGTATTTGATAGTTGTACATGGATGGCATGAGAAATCATGTATATCATGATACATATCGTATCGTGCATACTGAATTGTGATACATATCGTAGCGTTAGGGAAGCATATAGTTACAGCCCTACTTTATACTGTTCGAATTGTAAACTGTTTCAAATGCAGGGCCCGCAGTGATGGCTTCTATCTCTTTTCATCTGATTTAATTAGCCATCTTCACGATACAATGAAGCCCAGTAGCGAATCTCTGTTCAAATGTTATCACACCCTTTGATGCGACAAAATCTGACGATGTCGATTCTTTAACATTAAATTGATGCCTGTCAACGTGCGGCATTCTCTGGGTGCCATTTATTTATTTATTTATTTATTTATTTATTTATTTATTTATTTATTCGTGTTTAAGGTCACATACTTATGCACACTGGCTAATCGTGACCGCGACAGTTTTACGGGTGGAGGAAGCCGGAGTACCCGGAGAGACCCACCGAGCATCGACGAGCAACTGTCAGCTCCTCAACATTCTAACTTTTTAACTCTGTTCAAGCTCCGGTCAACAGGGTTACAGCGGTTGAAGTACGCCTTAGTACACGGCGTCATCGTGCCCCATGTAGGCAACCGGGATAAAGTGCCTTGCCCAAGGACACAACGCGGGTCGTCCCGGACAGGGATCGAACTCGGGACATTCAGCTTAATGCTATTTGTGTACAGAATGACGCCGACATAAGGCGTTCATGGTGATTTTGGCAACATCGGGGTGTTTTTTTGTATGTGTGAGAAAGCAGTTTAGGGTTAAGTGGCCAAAATGCTGAAGATTTTGTGTTTGGAAATACATGGACACCTATTAAGGAAGTAAATTTATTATTATTTTCAAGTAATGCATCACGTGATACCTATAAAAATAACAGAATTATTATGAACAAAATAATGAGAAATAAAAAAATTGAAACTCCCTCAAATTAGTGTGTTTAATTTGCTTTAAACATTCCCAGCACATAGTTAATAAATACCTGAAATTATTTTAGAAGGTTCCCAAGGAAACAATGTATCACAATGGAGTCGAAAAGAGAGCGAAATCTACTTTATATCCTTTGTTCTGTGATGTGTGTTCACCAGGAGCTGCGCAGCTGAAGAGTAAGCTGGGTTTCTGGGACCTTCTCCTTCCAAGCGTGTTGTTTTAGGGGGTTAGTGGTCTACCAGCACCGATCCGGTGCTTGTAGTACACTAAATCCTTAAAAACGCCCAGCTCGCACAATGGACCACATTGTGTACTTCGACACGATACTGGGCTAGTGACTACTCCGCCACCGACTCCGGCACGGATAATCGCCGACTTAAAAGTGTGTCCTTTGGTATTCATTGGTATTGAGGAAGTTGAATAACAAGCAATTAAGTTCATTTTGTTTTCTTCTATTTTTTTTTTCTTTGAAGTTTCAGAACTTTTCAAATTTCCTTCTTTTCTATTGCTGTTTCTGTGGTCGATTGAATTCTCTCCGAATCTTCCCCTTTCTTGCTTCTTTCCACTTGTTCTATGTTTCTCTTTTTCATTTTTTATCAAGGTGGGTGACAGTAGAACCTGACCAATTTATTAGTGTTCAGCTACTATGTATAACTGTTTAATTATTTTGATTTCGGCCCCTCAAAATAGATCTTCTGTTTCTCAGGCCATTTTTATAAAATTGCATGTGGGTGGGCGGTTTTTTATTTTATTTTTTATTATTTTTGTAATTATTTCTTTGCCATCAAAAGTTCATGTTATTGGTTTGTTTTGTGTTTTAGGCTTCATAATCTACAGAATGGGTGGTGGTGTATTTCGCCCCTTGAGTGCAAGAGGGCTTTTCAATGCTAAAGCATTGCAAAGCCTTGTTGCATCCAAGGAACAAATTTATCACTTTATTAACTTAGGTAAAACATCAGACATAAACCATTTCATTTTCATATTTTTAAGTTTGCATTGGTTATAAAAGGAGAGCATGCGGCAGCCAAAAGGACCATGCGGAAGGGCCTGAAAACAGCGTTTTAACTTTTTAGGCCTTACTTTTAGTTTTTTTTTACTGTTATATTCTTTTATCATATACTGTAGTATATTGTTTTCTGCTAATAAATTCATTCATTCATTCGTTCGTTCGTTCGTTCGTTCGTTCGTTCGTTCGTTCGTTCATTCATTCATTCATTCATTCAATAAAATTTGGTAAATCAGATAAAAATCGTATCAAACTATAGGGAAAGAACAAATCTGACTTTTCTATGCATTAGCGTTGCAATGCCGGTCCAGGGTCGCGGTCCTGACCGAACCACCCCTGCTGTACCAGTATACAGCCGAGTTGAGCCTTAGGGAAAGCATTGCAGATGGTGCCTAGTTGCACTCAATGTCAGCACGAGAAGATATAAAATTCGTTTGTTACAAATCCATAATGCTGGGAGTATATGAAGCATGTCTGACATCCAATAAAAACCAGCAGTCACTCTCCACCATCAAATATATACACAGAAGGCGTCAAAATACCCTATATTGGTTAAAAATCGAAAACATTGTTGTGGACTGCTTTGGACCAGTCCAATGTGCAAAAAGAAACCCCATGTTGTGGACTGCTTTGGACCAGTCCAATGTGCAAAAAGAAACCCCACATACTCGGGTACCGGACCGTATCGGTTCGCTATTTTTGGACCGGACCACCAACGTCTGTTCGGTGCGGTTTTCATCACTATCATGCATACAGTTGCCAAACTGTGTATGAAATATTCAAACTGTACATGTGGACCACGTAATTTCAACATTGTTCCATATAAAAACGCCTTTCTACCAATAAGCAAGCAGTAGTAAAACGTTTTTTTCTTCTCATCTAGCATTCGATAATTCATTTTCTTACTCCACTAACTGACATTATTATCATTCCCATCTAGTCTACATCAATTAAGATGTTAATTTTACAATTTCGTACAGTTATTGATGACAAGTATGGCATCAAATCGGATTCTATTTGTGTACACGTATTATTGATCTATCTTTGGTCACGCAACTTCATTGAATGTCGACGTTATCACGAGCATCTTCAAATTCCTGTACTATGAGTCGGAAATGTGGGCCGAAGGTGACACTACCAACACAAGCCGTCCAATTAATAATCACGTATTACAATGGATACACTTATAGGTATCGCAGAACTAAATATTTTCCCATAGGCCACCATTATAACGTTCAGGCGAAAAAAATATGATCGCATCACTTTAATTTTGGCATTCAAATATCTGTGTCAAGTATAGCCCATCAGACAACTTTTTCTGATCCGAAAATAGGGGGTCATGCAACAAATAAGAGAGAAAAAAATGACATGAAGTGAAGTACCGGTCACGTGCACACATTTTTCAGGGAATTCCCTACAAAAACACACAAAAAGTAAATTGTATTTTTTTAGGTCCAAAAGTCATCAAATCACCCTCTTTTTTATCAGGAATATTCAATAATAATACAAGATGTCTATAGAATATCTCAAACGTGAATTGAAGAAACAATATATTTTTCCAAGGCTGTTTATTTTTTTAGAGATTGCAACATTTCAAGGTGGGTAACTCCAATTCAAATATTTAGTTCAGCGATACCTATAATTACCCTCAATCCTACAAAAGAGACATTTTACCCCTTCCATGAGATAAAAGAGTCATTTCTGCATTAGAATCCAAATTTGGCTTCTGCTGAGTCGAAAACATGGGAAATTTGCTCTTTTAAGAAAAAGTGTCCAAACTTTGTCAAATGGACTTAAAACTGGTATTGTCTCCAAAAGATTTTTCTAGCCTGTTACCTAACAAATTAGCTGAGAGGGATGAGAATTTACATCTTTCTTTCTCTTCTGCCCTGGTCCCAAAATAAACTATTATCCGTCCAGAAACCCACCTGGCCCGCACATATTTCGCCTTTTCTCAGGTTCTATTCGGTGTTCAACTATAGATGACCACTCAATTTAAAGAAGATGTGTAGGCAAAACTTTCTGCGCGTTTACTTTCGACGTTTGAATTTCATTTCCCTACTTATCAGTCCATGTTTACATTCAACGCCACTTCAGCGTCTCTTTTGCACTGCAGCTGACATTGTTATTTATCGATGACGTAACGAGTGGCATATTCTATTTTCACTTCAGGGAGTTGAGGCAAGTGACGTCACGCGACGAGCTGCCTTCTCTAAATGGATTTTGGAAATAGACTTCATAAAATCTTGAACCGTTTGAGCTGTGTTGTTTCTCCTGCTAAAGAGTCACACTCACAGTAACACTTTGGCCCACAACAAATCGATGTGCATAAGTGTAAATTATAGTCAAAAATAAGAGAAATTACAGGAATTTAATAAATAATATCCGTAAATATTGGCCTTTTCTGGAAGCGAAATTAAGAGACTAAATAAACACTAGGCCAAATATTAACGAAATCGATAACCGATAGTTTTTTTTCACACTGCCTTTTTAGGCGAAAATAGTTTCAAATATCCACGGTAAAGTGGATATGAATTGGAAAGCTGGATCGATTCGACATGTCCGCCGGATTTCATTTAAAATCACAGGTAACCCTTCACCAGGCATGCCTGCCTAAATCCAACCGCACGATTTTGTGATAAACTCAAGCGATGTTCCAATTCCCTCCATGTTACGGTATTCGGTTAATAAAATGTCGCAACGGAACATAGGCGTGTGGGTCGGGGCCGTCATGCACGCTAAAAACTAAAGTGTTAAAAACTACACTTGAAGTGCTGTATTTAACACTAAGAGCTGAACTAGCACTTTGTTCAAGTGTAGATATCCCAGAACTTGACAGGTGTTACAATAATACCACTTGACAAGTGTAATGTCGCGACACTTAAAAGAAAACAACGCAGATGACGCGGATCAGGCTCGAACTCTCGAGCCTGATCCTCGTCATCTGCGTTGTGTCCTTTTATGGACGATTCTGGAAGAACCACCAATGCTAGACACATGGGAAGTGCCACCCATTCAAGTTTCAGATGTCTGACGATTGTAATGTCTAAGTGCTTAAAGCATTGCACTTTGAGTGTTAAAATCAGACCCTAAGAGTTAGAATGGGTTTAACACCTTGAAAGTGTCAGTTTTAACACTTTAGTTTTTAGTGTGTGGTATTCTAGCCCCCCACACCCCCCACCCCCCCCCCCCCCCCACCCCTCGCTGAACCGAACCAGAAAAAATGCGTTTTTTTCGGGCAAATTTGATATTTTCCTCCAGCAAGTTTGTGTTGGACGGTGCTCCGACCCAAAATTATGATTAACTGTTTTGGAAAAAAAAATCATTTTTCTCAATGCAATTGTACCAGCAGTAATTAGCAGACGTTTGACAGCCTATAGTTAGTTAAAAACAGCCGGGAAAATCCCTTTTCTCTTGACTTTTCAAATGTTTTAGTTATTGAAAATTTGTTTTGACGGCTTGATTTTTAACCTAAATTGGCAACCTCCTTCATTCTTTTGGTTTTTTTAGGGGGGGGGGGGGGGGGGTTACCGTGCCCCATGAAAACGATTTGAAAAAAAAAGATTTTTCCCATGCAAGTGCAGCATATTTTGGCTACCTGAAATTTTGTTGAAGACCGGCTGCAGAAATTTACCTTTTATCGCGTGTGTGTGTGTTGGGGTGGGGGGCCTGAACTTGCACAAAAATATATTTGACCCCAAAAAGTTAGATTTTCTTCTCAACTATAGGGGGGGGGGGGGGGTAGGGCTCTAGTTCCAACCTCGGCGTTACAGGCCCAGATAGTCCCACACATTCGTTTCCCGGGCACAAAAATCCAGCCGGCCCACCTTAACAGAATTGGTCCATACATGTACGCCTGTACTAGACCCGATACTGGAATCAATTTGTGAGGGGTCTTCACGTCGCCATATTTTGTTTTAGTAGGGGCGTCCTTCATTTCTCAGATTGGACCACTGAATTACACTGGTATTTTTCCTTTTTCCGACCATCTTGCTTACCTGTGAAACGAAATTTGAAAATACTAACATTGGAAAGGAGATGGGGATTGCCTGTTTGTTTGTGTGTATGTGTGTGTGGGTTGGGGGGGGTGAGGGGGAGGGGGTAAATGGGCGCAGGTACACTGAAAGAAATGAAGGTTCTTCACGGATAGAACCAGTTTGGGTTCTAAAAGCACCTTCATTTTTTGCTGTGTATTTTCTCTCCTGGTTGTTGAAGGGGAGGTGGTGCCCCATAGCTAGGGGTGTTGGAGTGGGGCTGGAGTGGGGAGGTAAAGGACATGCGGGAACAGGATTATGTGCGAATGAGATTGCACAACTTGTTCTATGTAACCTTCCATCTGTTTGATACTTCACACTAAGTTCACAGCCTACTACAGCATATTTGGCAGCAATGCAGAATCCCTAACAACAAAACGACAACCCATTACTCATAATCGACTCGCTTGACTCAAGGAGCGATGGAACTGATCGGTTGAAAGAGTAACCCTGTTTGTGCTTGCAAAATCCATTTTCTTATGAAAAGCAGGGGCGCCAAAGGATATCTGGGACCTCTATGTTAGCATGCATTGAAAAAATTGACCCAATGCTTCTG
The DNA here is from genome assembly GCA_031216915.1 of Pictodentalium vernedei. NCBI lineage: Eukaryota > Metazoa > Mollusca > Scaphopoda > Dentaliida > Dentaliidae > Pictodentalium > Pictodentalium vernedei. Next base: position 270,745,578 of record CM062291.1, on the reverse strand, counting down.
GGCTAAATATATCTTCGCAAACACACAGACTGACTACAACTGTATAACATTCTAGTTAGGCCTACGTGGTGCGATTGCCAGGATCATACCAGCTGCGAAGCTAAAAACAGCACCCTGTACCCTTTCTGTGGGCTATGCCTTTCCGACCAAGGACATTGGTTGGAGCGTTGACTAACATCCAATTAAGATCTAAGACCGAAAAGACACAATTAACCTTTTTACTGGCGTTGAACGTCAATCTCAATTTTTATATTGATCACCGTAGGTCGTGGTCTGTGCCTGTCTTAGGGTTTAGGGGACATGTGTACATGGGTGGACATTGGGGATACCTCCCCCGCCCCCCCCCCCCCCTCTAAAATCTTTCAAACGTATTTTGAAACAAGAAAAAAGTTCCCCTAATTGACACCAAGTGTTTGTAGGGATGAGTGGTCATAGATGTAATTGTTTTCGCGGGGATCGCGGTGACTCAGTTGGTAGAGGTGCAGGCTGCAAACCGAGAGGTCCTTGGTTCGAATCGCACCTGCGGCAACCGCGTTGTGTCCTTGGGCACGACACTTCATCCCCATTGCCTTCTTGGTGCCACGGTGGCGCCGTGTACTAAGGCGTACTGCACGTCGATGGTGCACATGCCTTCAACCAATGCTAACCCTTATCGGGTTGGTACGTTGGAGAGCCTAGCTGCTCGGTGGTTCTCTCCTGGTACTCCGGCTTCCTCCACCCGTAAATCTGCTCGACACAATGTGACCCTGGCTGCTGAAAGTGTCATAAAGCCCAATATATAAATAAATAAATAATTGTTTTCGCATAAAATTTCTCCAAATCCTTCAAAAAGCATTTTGAAGCAAAAACCTTCTCATTTCCCTAATTGCCCCCCCCCCCCCCCCCCCCCCCCGGGTGGACAGTATTAAAAGACATGTTTGTCTTAAGTGTTGCATGTGGTAAGCTTAATGACCAATTGGTTTTTTGAGTGTTACGATACATAATGAACCTCGAGATGGGACTATTTGATGGAACTGAAAAGATGCAATTAATTCTGAATCAAGTGCATGCTTGCGTCTGACGGTAGGGCCCCATCAGGCCCGAAGGTAGTGGGGTGGTGTGGGGGCTAGGGGAACCGCCCCCTCCCTCATGATAGTGTCTGACGGAAATTTTTGCCTCTTTTTCGGAAATTTTTGTCTCTTTTCAGTCGAATTTTGACGGGTTTTTGGTAATTTTGGCTTCTTTTTCTGGAATTTGTGTGCAAAATGAAGGTTTTGGGGGCATTTTTTTTTTAAATTTCAGAAATTTTGTCGGAAATTTTCAACCTTCGCCCCCTCGTCGGAAAAATTTAGTTTCGGCTGGCTTAGGGCCTTGCCCCATTGGGTATAATAAAAAAGGAAATGTACAGTTCTCGAATAGATACAGAAATATCACATTCGCGAGGATGAAAAATTATACTCTTGAGAATGTGTTATTTTTCACTCTCCCCAATGAAATGATTTCGGTATCCATTCAAAAAGTTATATATCCTCCTTTTATCTATGTATGGCATTATCACTAATGGAATAAAACTATAAAATAGTGTTGAGACAGTCATTTCTGGTCTTTGTTAATCTTACCACTTCAGAGGACCCCTTATTTCAAGCAATTCATAAGCACCGATTATCACCTCTTTGGGTTATATAAGCAAGTAATGGTCCATAAATTTCTATTTATTCCCTGATGGGAGAGGGGTTGGGGTGCAATAGGAATGATGGCCCTCTCTTATGATAACCATGGCAAATCAGCGGCTGGCCAATGAGTTATAATTTTCTTGACAGGGATGAAATTGTCATGCAACTAAATTTGCTGAAATTACACATGTAGTTAGAACTCTCAGGATTTTTTAGGACAAATTTATGAAATTAAAAGAACACAGAGTAAACCCGTTGGTTGACATATAGTTTAATTTCATAAATTTACACGAAAAGGTCTTTCAAGACCATTTTCATGTACATTTATAGAAATAAAATTTCAGAATTCTGTGCATAAATTTGCTGAAATGTCTCATCCCTGTTCTACTGTATAAAGGTGACTTAATAAGTGTGTCCTCTATGGACTCGGAAACTACTGGAAGGATCCCAACCATTTTTGGCATATGAGGTATTTGGACCCTAAAATCCCACCCCTGACCCAAACCCTCACTGGGACCTAACCCCCTCCAGCCTTAACTTTGGAACTACTCCTACTCTGGTGGCACCCCTAACCCATCCCTGACCCTAACCATGCCCTAGCCGAACCATTTGGGGGGTTTTGTTTTAGGGGGTACTCTTATTCAACTCCCTGAATTAGAAATACCTCCTAAACATGAGTTGGACAAAAATTATACCTCCCAAAGGGCAAATGTTGGCCTGCATGGATGGATAGACAGACAGACAGACGTAAGAACGGACAGACAGATAAAGAAGCTACTATATGCCCCCCACCCCCCCTCCCCCCCCCCCAATTTTTTGGGGAGCATAAAAATCGCAATTCAAACTTTTATGTGTTCAATTTCTGTCACAAAAACATAGCTTATGACCCCTCATTGGAACAAGCTCGTTCTAATGGGGGTTCATAAGCTTTGTTTTTGAGACAAAAATTGAAAATTTTAGTTATTGAAGAAATGTTTTGGTGGTATCTTCTACAATCCACATTTGGTAAAGGGTTAAGTGTCTTGCATAAGGACACAAAGTCGATGATGTGGGTCATGAACAAACCATTAACCTTCAGATTACAATTTCAATGAGCCACCAAGCTCCCCATTCTGTTGAACACTTCGAACAGATATCTGGCAATCTCCAATGACCTGATTAATTTATGAAAGACACATTTATTGAGTTCCTTCTCTTTTGCATTAGAAATGCTATTATGTTTAACACTATTAGAAATGGCTCTGAAAGCCCCCTCCAATATATGTTCAATTATACTATCATATATAAACTTCACGAGAATGGTGGAAGCATTATGTGAAATTTGGAACCCTGCATGAAGTAATTACTGATTCTGAATATTTTCCTGGTTGGGTACTGGTCTGAATATTCCCACAGCTACTTAATTGGTGAGCGGAAAAAAAGTCACAGGAAAAAAAGTCACAGAAAAAAAGTCACAGTATTTCACAGTATTTTATTATATGTTCTAATAGTCACAGCATTTCACATTAACGGCAATAAAAATACATAATAATAACATAAGCACATCAGGTAATATATATATATATTTTCTAATAGTCACAGTATTTTATTATATGTTTATAGTAAATCTGCAGCACATCAATATCAATACAAATACATGTAATAACATAATAATAATAGCACAGCATTTCACATCAACAGCAATACAAATACATGTAATAACATAATAATAACATAAGCACATCAGGTAATATATATTTACACCACTTGCACTCACAGAATTCCACAGAATTTTATTATATTTTCTAATAGTCACAGTATTTTATTATATGTTTATAGTAAATCTGCAGCACATCAATATCAATACAAATACATGTAATAACATAATAATAATAGCAATACAAATACATTTAATAACATAATAACATACGCATATCAGGTAATACATATTTACAGTACTTGCACTTCTAATACTCCTTGTTTAGTCGAATGTTCCAGCCGACTCCTCTGAGAAATTCTGGTATGGATTTCTCACCACTGCTACGGTCTCTGCACAAGTTTTTCAATTGTTTCTGCATTTTAACAAACTTCTTCTTCACTTTCTTTACTGGAGGATTGCCAATGGCGTCCTGTGCAATTATCGTCTGGACCGTTGCTTCTTCCTTCTTGAACCATTCTACTACTCTCCAGATGGATGGGTGGTGGGTGCCAACAAGGTTAAAGAACTTGTTATTCCATCCTTCGCAGATGTTGTTGGTGCAGGGAGAATTGTTGATGACTGCGTCGTGAACGTTCCACACTTCAGGAGGGAACATAGGTGGAACTTTTTTCATGCTGATGGTCAGACCTTCTCCATGGCGTTGCCGGTAGTGCCCATTTACATATGTGCGGTCAAAGTAGGTCAGCAGGTCATCAACTGCAGACGGGTCTTCAGGTTTGATGGAGTGCAGGTATTCCATTCCTTCATGGATATCAGCCAGGGGAAGGAATGCTAGAGCATCAATCATACCACAGAAGAGTCTGAAATCACTGTTTTGCTTGTAGTGGGGTGCCAGTCCTAAGGTTTGCACATGTCGCCAGGTTGACTGTGTCAGGTGGTAAAAACATCCCCTGGATGTCACATCTCTTCCAAAGACAGCTAACACAGAGCGAAGAATACTGTCCTCAAAGTCAGTAACTACATTTTCGACAAACATGTCAAGGCCAAGTTGTTCACACTTATCTACTACGGCTTGGAACAATTCTTCATAGGAGGTACGGCTCTTGTTGGGAAGCAGAGCATAGACTGCTGTGATGGCAGTGTCCTTGAATGGAACTCTCATACAGAAGATCTGAGTGAAGATGGTAGGCGCGGTCTTGAAGGTTCCGTCCTTTTGCAAGGTGTCTAAGTGAATCAGTCGAGGCATATGCTAGGATTCTATTTGGATTGTTGGCGCCATTATCGTAGATGAGGAATGGCTCACCCATCACAGTTGATGAGAACTCTTCTGGGATGGAACCAAGGCCACTCAGATTGGCCGGCACTGGTGGTACGGGTCGCTGGTTTCTCATTGTTCTCTTGCAGGTCTCGTGGTTTGGAACCATGGCTCGGATGTCGTTGTCACAATCTGCTATAACCTGTGCAAATATCTGACTTGGCTTGTCTCTGGTGTCAGCAGCCTGCTGCTTCATCTTCTGTCGCACCTTGGCTAACGAGACCTGCATTTTATCTGCAGGGTGGTTGTGGGGCTCTCTGATCTCAGGATTTTCTCGATGAAGATCGGTCACAATGCTGCCTCTGCAAGACATGCTGGATCTCTTGATGCACTTCCACCACATTTTGGTTTTACGAGTGGCATGTTTTGTATACATATGGCCATCAAAGGCTATTTTCAGACCTCCTCTGTTTGTCTGCAGAACCTCCATCTCAGTAGTGTAGTGAAATGGATGAATGAATGAAAGGTTTTAGCGCGCCGAAGGCGCGCAGGGACGATGTGGGATTTACAAATCCCAGTGAAATGGTCAGTGAAATGAATGAATGAAAGGTTTCAGCGCGCCGAAGGCGCGCAGGGACGATGTGGGATTTACAAATCCCTTGCGACCCGGTTAACCTTATTTTTTTTCCCTTGGATCACACAGGCCTAGCTTTCCTATTGCCCAAAATGGAGTCTGAGGGGGTTATGCACGCGGTTAGAATACCCGGCAGTTTACGCTGGAGTGTTAGATGGTCAATACTCAATCCCTCAACGCCTTTAAAACTATTAGAGAGCGAGCTCTATTCGGTTCCAGTTCGGCGATGGTAGAGGTTTGAGTCCCACCATGGTGGCGAGCCAGAATGTAATGTTGTGCGATGGCAAGTTCAAGGGAAGAAGAGAAAAGAAAACCAAACAGCAACGCCGGTTTGGTAGCGGCCCCGGTATATGACCATAGCGGTTACAAAAAAGAAGTGGAGAAAGCTCCAACAGTTTAGTTTTAAGAAACCGGGAGTCATCCATCAAGCCTTCTGGGAGATAGGATGCCGTACGGGAGATAGGATGCCGTAAGTCAGTGAAATGGTCCATAGGAAGGAAATTTATATATTCTTGCACTTGGAAGCCATGTACATGATCACAAAATAGTGAACAACAATCAGTGGTTCAAGGTTACTAACTCAAAGGATCAAAGAGATCAAAAGACAATTAGATAATGTGGTGAATGTAGTGATTTTCACAACTGCTGTACTCTTTTGAAAACACTTGTTCCCAAAATGTTTGTATAACAAAATAGATAATCAGATAATTTGAACAACATAACATCAACTCACTTAGCTACAGATACACTGATTAATTAGGCGGTCATGAATAATAGATCAAATATAATCACTTCTAACAACAAACTCACTGAAGAAATCAGCCCATATAATAGTGTTTTCATCTACTTTATTAAAAAATAATTTTTGAAACGTGTGGATCTAAACATGGCTTTTATTATAATTTGTGACTTTTTTTCCTGTGACTTTTTTTCTGTGACTTATTTTCTGTGACTTTTTTTCCTGTGATTTTTTTTCCTAGATTCACTTAATTAAAATAAGAGAAACAACAAAATTTTGATCAAACAAGTTATTATTCAACAACAAAAATAAATATGAAACAATAAAATATTAATTTAATTTATATCACATTTACTTGCACATAAAAGTATAAAACAATTTAAATAAATTTTGAAATTTTTTATCACATAAGCAAATGACATTTCTATCACAGATTCATTTCTTTGTTTTTACCATTTAAAGACATTTCTGTTCATCTATGGCTAATTATGGCTGCAGCAAAGGTATACAGTCAACTTTTGCTGATCGTTTACTTTGAAACCATATTGCCAATTTCAGTGCACTTCAATGAAGGCAATGTATGCCAGCACATTTTTTATCAGTAAACCAGATATCAGTCAACAAGCACTGTTCAGTGTCATTGGCTTCTGAATGGGACAAATGAAAAGTTAATCTGAAAAACAACTTTCATCCCCAGTCTATCCTAAACAAAAGTATCCAGAAGATGATCAAGTGTGTTATTAAAACATGTATATATTTTCAACATTCTCCATATGGTGTTAAATGTCTATTCTTTCTTGATCACAAGATTTGTAATGAAAATTGAAATTGAGATGGCAATTTCAGAGAAACGTCTTTCCAACTAAAGAAACAGGCAATGAATTGTTTTGTCACTAAATATAAAGCTTCAGTGGTTGATTGTCGAATAATGCCTCTTATGATAAGAATACGGAATGCCTGTTTTGAGTAATAATTGGAAGGTTAAATTATCATTGAATTTATTTATTTATTTATTGGTGTTTAATGTCACATACTTGTGAACAATGGCTGATCGTGAACACAACATGGATATAAAGTCAAGTCAAGCCAATCTTTTATACTATGTTGACCATTTTAGAGGACTTCCACCCCAGATATTGCTTACCGGGTCCTATTTTACCAGTAAAACAGAGTTTGTTTATCATAGACATAGTAAGCAAGCACTGCCTCACTTCCCGGGGATCCCCGGGAAGTGAGAGACTGCTTGTTCACTATTGTAAACAAGTTATGTCTTACTGGTAAAATAGGACCCAGTCACCAATGCTTGGGGTGGAAGTCCTCTGAAATGGGCAACATTGGGTATAAACGATTGACTAACCTTGACTAAATTAAAACGAAACCAACACGGAAGCAAACAATTAGCAGACGTGAATATGTCGCGCAAGCGCAATGACATTAAAAAAAATTCTTACCTTTTCGAAAATGAACTGTCCCAGTTACGTCAAATGAGCGTCGTTGAGAAATGGATGCTGTTCCGAAAATACACGCTAAACTACGTTGAAAATGGGAAAAAATGATGACGGAATTTCCTTCACATTCGCAATAAAAGTACGCGAATGTGATGAGTAGAAAATCAATTTCAAATAATCCGAACCTGAAACTTAGTAGATATTTTGTGTATTTTTCTTTTCATCGCCCTGCCAATTTCATGCCCGGGTTTCTGAACGGACAATAAAATCTGCATCAGTACACTTTTTGAAAACAGAAATATTAAGGATGTTCTGTAATACTTTAATCCTCAAACCCCATTACTGAACATTAGTTTAAACAGTATTTATTGAAGAATAAGTTAAATGTATACAGTTCACAATACTTGTTCCAAAAATAAATTATCAAGATACAAAATACAGTAGTATACAAGAAACCAATAAATAGAAGTAGTAAAGATAGTTGATGTGTAGAAAAGGGATTCGACAGAAAGCTTAAAGCTTATATAAGTCGTCTCCCTAACGCATTAAAAAACTACTCGTTCAGGTGGTATAAATCGGCAAAAGAGCTCACGTATCGTTGCATGAAGGCCGAGGCCCCCATGTTCCCCTTCAATCTACATTAATCTAGACAAAGTTGCTGGAAGCCAATAATATTTAAATACGAGACGAGGGCCGCCTCGGCCGTCCGGCAACGATACGTGGGATTGTTTAGACTTTAAGTTGAATGGGAAAAGACAAGAAAGTCCCGGAATAAACGATGAAAAAAAGAAGAGAAGAGAAAGTTCAGAGAAAAGAACAGAACACAATTATTTCCGCCAACTTGAATACAGGATATATTGACTTAAAACTTCATACCGTAATAACTACGCGACTAGATTCTTACTTTTAGTTCCTTTGATAAGCGTTTTGCATACTAGCCTCAGTGGTGTCGAGCCATAACGCGTGAAGGGTCCTTCCACTCATGATATTGGTCATTTGATCCTATGTTACCAGGTGGACAGAACGGAACTCCCGATGGGGCCTGGTGGGACGTAGTATTGAGTTGCATCTCAATGAAATCGCTTGCTTGATAGAATGAAATCATGGACCACTTCGAAAATAAGGCGATTGTCCTCATTATTCAAGAACTCAGAGCCAAACAAGAGTGTGGATGAGTCTACTTCAAAGGGGAGTAAATTAATCGTATAGTTACGAGCGTTTGAGAACATTGGACAATGCAGGAGAAAGTGATCAGTAGTTTCGCTCTCGCCACACTGACAAGAGGGGCTGGGTGATAAATGATTTTCATATAGGTGAGAGTTAAGACTACTGCAATGCAGTCGCAGCCTGCAATGATATATTTGAGCCGCGCGAGATTTCGCGTTACTGAAGAACTTTGGGGGTCTTTGGTTCCCATCGCTCAGAAAAGTTTTAAAGTTGATCAGTGATGTGTTCTCGCGAACAGGTAAGGGGAGCTTGTTCCACTGATCTGTAACGTTTGGGATGAAAGATGACTGATACAATTGGGTTCGGCAAAAGGGAACGCGGTGGTTATGACTCGAGCGAAGACTAAGTGACGAGCTCGTCTCGGAGACGAGTGGGGGGACTTTGTTGGAAATATGTGGAGGTAACATGCAATGATACATTTTGAAGAACTGAATTAATTTATGTTTGCGGCGTCTTTCTTGTAGGGTGTCCCATCGTGTTTCCGAATACAGCAAAGATTTACTAGCACTGACTGTTGCTCCCGTGACGATTCGGGCTGCTGCAATTTGGATTTTTTCTAGGTCCGCAATATTGGATACAGAACAATTGTCCCAGACAGTATCCGCATATTCCAGAAGGGGCCTAATAAAGGCAAAGTATATTTTTTCTAGGACACTTCGATCGAGATAAAATTTGTGTCTCCTCAGCATGTCTAGGCGAGACCAGGCTTTCGCGCAGATGTGGTCAACGTGGTCGTTCCATGTACATGTGCTATTTAGTATGACCCCCAGATGTTTATGTTCGGTAACTTCCGATATCTGAGAACTTCCCAGATATAAAGGTGGATGAGAGTTGGGATTGCTTTTGCGTGATATTAGCATACTCTCTGTTTTGTTGGGATTGAACTCAACCAACCATGTTTTGGCCCAATGCTCAATTGACGCCAGATCATGGTTGATTATGTTTGAGGCTTGCTCTGGGTTCTCAATGATTAGATATAAGGAAGTATCATCTGCAAACAGGCGTATACAACTAAGTAAGTCTCTGGTTATATCGTTAATGTATATCAAGAACAGTAAAGGCCCAAGTATCGACCCCTGGGGAACACCGGCATTGATGGGTCTCCATGAAGATGTCTCCGAGGCTATCACAACTCTCTGCGATCTATCTGCCAGATACGATTTTAAAAACAACAGTAGATCCCCTGAGACACCAATACTCTCCAGCTTGTAGATAAGACCAGCATGCCATACTTTGTCGAAGGCCTTACTAACATCACAGAAAACTACCCTTACTTCTTTGCCTTCATCGAGTGCGCGACAAAATTCATCATATATGTCAGTCAGTTGGAGGACAGTTGAATCTCCAGGTGTAAAACCTGACTGAAATTGACTAAGAATATTATTTTCAATCAAAAACTGCCACAAGCGTTTGAAAACACATTTTTCGAATATTTTGCCAACACAGCTGATCAATGATATAGGACGATAGTTAGTAACTGAGTTGGAAGGTTGTTTTTTTAGGATAGGGGTGACATTTGCTTTTTTCCAGAGTGCAGGAAAGTATGAATTTTTCAGAAGTATATTAAATAAGATTGAGAGTGGTTCGCATAGAGAGGATTTACATTCCTTAAGGAGACGCGGGCTTATTTTATCAGGACCAGACGCCTTGGACACCTTTATCGATTTCATTGCAGCATATACCTCGCTGCACTGTAGGGTGATACTATCAATACGTTGTGAAGCATGTGGTGGTGGGTCTGGAAGGGAAGCATTCGAATCATCAACTGTTGAGATAGAACTGAAATATTCGTTGAACACTTCAGCTTTCTCAACACTTGATGAGTACATTTTATTTGAATAGACCAAAGTAGGAAATCCTGTTGCGTTACTGCTACTGATTAGTGATTTTAGGGTCTTCCACCACAGTGATGCTGGGGTTTCGTTGCTTCTCAATGTGGACTGGACTTTAGAAAGATGCAGGGCTTTGGCCTTTCTAATAGCCGATATAACTTCATTCCGTTTAAGTTTATATTTATCCCAGGCGTGCAGGTGATTAGTTCGTTTAGCAGTGCGATACAAGCGTTTTCTCTGTCTTATCAGAAGTCTTATTTCATTATGCATCCATTTCGGTTGGCCCATTCTCGATGTAACTATTTTGTTCGGTATATGTTTGGATGCAGTGTCAAGTATTTTGTCGGTGAGATTAGAGACTATAGTATCAAGACATGGATTATCAAAGACAGAGTTCCATTCGGTGTTGGAGAGAGCCTGGTTCAATTCTTCATAATTGCCCTGAGAATAAAGCCACATCCTTCTCTTAAAAGAGGAAGGGTTAGGTTTTAAGAATTCGACTTCAATTGAGATTGGACAATGGTAGCGAATCATGTCTGGAATAAGTGGTTCAAGGACCTCGCATGCTTTCACGTTGATTGTGTCGCTGATAGCAAAGAGGTCTAACAATGTAGCTGATGTTTCGGTGAAACAAGTTGGTTCACTCACAATCTGTTTGAGGTGAAAGTAACTGGTTAATTCAGAAAAGCTACTTTTCGAAGATACCATTTGGTTGTCGTTAAAATCACCTGTGATAATTAGGTTACTAATTAACGTGTCTCTGGCTTTTTCGATGGATGCTGATATGGCATCCCATGAGTCTGGAGGACTATTGGGTGGACGGTAAAATACCCCTAACAGTAAGGACCTGCTCTGTCTTGTAAATATTTCGACCCATAGACACTCTGTATTCGGTGTATCAAGGTCCGGTCTGTGTCGAAATGAGATACCGTCTTTAATATAAATGGCAACCCCACCTCCCCTTTACGAGCGATTGTATCTCAATGGTTCATGGAAGCCATGGAGTTGAAGATCGGAAGTTGGATCGCCATTTTGCAGCCATGTCTCGGTTAGAGCCAAAATGTCAAATGGTGCAAATTCACATTGTACAATATCAAGTTTAGGTTTAAGGCTTTGGATGTTAAGATGAACAATTTTTAGAATATTCCGGTCGTGATCTGAATTAAGAGTGGTTGGACCAGGGTTGGTTTCAATGTCTCCGGACAATAATAGGCTTATGATCACATAGAGGGAAAACGAAGTGAACAGGATAGCCGTGGTTACTGCTTTCAATATTGACGTAGCCTTCTGGTGATTCGGAGACTTGCAACGGCTTGGTAATGTTTCAGCAGACTTATCTAAGAGGGAGGTATCAGTTTCTCTGGATTGCACGAAAAACAGATCAGACATAGCAGTAAAGCTATCGTGCAGGTCAACACCACTGAGACGCAAGAGTAAGTAAAACAGGATACAAGTAGATATATCTTTTAGCAAGCAATGCTTTAAGCTGCTGGAATAGATTGTAAGCTTGAAATTGCCAATCCTGGCGCGGTATAGTTCCAGTGCACACATTGTAAATGCATTTAGTTTCCGGAACAAACTGAGTTCAAGTTGTATTGAGAAAGAATGATGTAGTGTAGAATATAAGGTGTTGAAATATTAGAGTTGATGGTAGAAGATACAAGAGTCAATAAACAAAAAGGAGACGAGGATAAGTAAGTATATACAAAATAACTGTGCTATGTATAGGTATGGGTTGTAGTTCTGCTTATACAAAGCCAAAGCTTACCCTTGACACGTGGATGATGTTCGTTGTATCAGTTTAAGAGCAATTTGACAATCAGTGAAGGATGGTACACCTGACCCGGTGTACTCACTGCAAAAAAATACTCATTGTACCACTGGTGACTGATGTAATACAAGAAGTGAACTGTTTATGGTAAGTATGTGTTGCGCGGGATTCATCGGGGATTAAATACCATTAGCACAGAAACGTGTCACAAGTGAAAAGGAGAAACAAATCCTTCCTGCCACGAAAGGTGTCGAAAGTTGGCTGGAAGGAAGTTCTACGCCTATGTAATAGAATGGTATGGATAATGGCATGGAAAAGGGGGACCAACCCATGTTAAAAGGTTCATCTTGCAACAGATGTCTCAAAGTGAATAGGGATGAGAACAATAAAACCATTTACAAGAAGAAAACAAGGGCGTCCCACCTATAGTTGATGAGTCTGACGCAAACCTGCAATTCTCTTGATGTGGTTCGAAGAACACTTTCTGTTTTCAATATTTCCCTAATACAGTCAGAAGTCAAAACCTGCAACAGTATTTTCGGGAGAAAAACGGAGGTTTTCCATTTTGCAACTATAGCACTTGATATTGGTGGATGGAGGTTAGTAGACAGAACCAGCAAGGCCAATTACTGGTTCTGTCTTGCTGGTTCTGCTGGTTCTGTCTACCGATTTCTATCCGGCTTTGCAGCTATGACACTGCATGTGGATGGGTGGGGTCTGAGCGGGGGTAATCTTAATATTGAAACAACACATTAACATACACAGTGTACAGACTGTCCTATGTTCAAAAAGAGATAATTCCGATATTATGTCGCAACCAGGCTGTCATAACTTACCATAACACTGAAGCCATGACGGAAACACAATACCGAATTTAAGAACAACAAGAAATAAAAGTTCAAACGGGTTGCGACACTGTTGCGATGAGGGTTGTCACGGTTTACATGTAAATACAATAACTTCTGTACCGTAGAGTAAAATGTTGAAGTGATACAAGGTGAAAAGCGGAGAGATAACTTTGTTCGGACCGCAACACAATCGCCACCCGATCAAACCCATCTGTCGGCGATTGAAATCGGGCCATTGCATGGGGACTGCAGAGAAGTTTATGAACTATAACACTGCATGTTGATGGGTGGGGTTAGAGCGGAGGTAATCATAATATTGAACCAACACATTAACTTACACGGTGTACAGGCTGCCCTGTGTTCAAAGAGCAAGACTCGCTAAATATGTTCGGTGGCGATGCCACAGTACTGGGCAGATACAATATTTAATCTGGTGTAAAAGAAGAAGAAGCTGTAATGATACCAGAAAGAAAGCCGATGGATAACTTCAATCGGATTGCGACAAAGTCGTCATCCGGTTGAATTTACCCATCCGCGATTCCAGTCACGCAATTCATTGCATAATAAGATGGACAGGCCTAAATAATGATAAATGCATTCGTAAAACACACGACTAGTGTGCATTAGGGGTGTATCAGTTCGGATGCAAGTGCAATAAGTATAGCCGATGGAAAATACGCCATAATGTAAATATAATGTAGAAAGCTGAAACATAAATTCAATCGCATTTACCTGACCGCGGTTGGGAGCACTCCAATGCATATATGGTGTGGTGCGGATATAAATCATTGTCTTAGCAAGACACGCTAAATAATTTCTTTCGCAATAGTTGAAAGGTTGAAAGCACACCGGTGCATTACTGAGGGGGGGGGGGGGTATAATTATTGACCTAGCAAGACACACCAATGCATTATTGGGGGGGGGGGGGGGGGTATAAATTATCGACCTAGCAATACACACTAAGTATTTTCATTGGCGATGTCACAGTTAAGGGCAGATACAATAGTTTTTTTCTGGTGAATAAAACGCCGTAATGATACCAGAAAGAAAGCGGAATGATAACTTCAATCGCATTGCGACACAGTCGTCATCCGGTTGAATTTACCTATCCGCGATTGAAGCACACCACAAATGTTCGGTGCAAATACGATATTTTTTCTGGTGAATAAGAAGACGGGGGGGGGGGGGGGGGTGGATAAATGATTGACCTAGCAAGACACACTAAATATTTTCGTTGGCGATGTAACTGTTCAGGGCAGATACAATATTTTTCTGGTCAATAAAAAGCCGTAATGATGCCAGAAAGAAGGCGGAAAGATAACTTCGAACGGATTGCGACACAGTCGTCATCCGGTTGAATTTACCTATTCGCGATTAATGCATACCACAAATGTTCAGGGCAAAATAGAATATTTTATCTGGTGAATAAGAAGCCGGGGGGGGGGGGGGGTATAAATGGTTGACCTAGCAAGACACACTAAGTATTTTCATTGGCGATGTAACAGTTCAGGGCAGATACAATATTTTTCCTGGTGAATAAAAAGCCGTAATGATACCAGAAAGAAAGCGGACAGATAACTTCAATCGGATTGCGTCACAGTCGTCATCCGATTGAATTTACCTATCCCCGATTAATGTTCAGGGCAAATACAATATTTTTCTGGTGAATAAGAAGCCGGGGGGGGGGGGGGGCGTATAAATGATTGACCTAGCAAGACACACTAAATATTTTCATTGGCGATGTCACAGTTCAGGGCAGATACAATATTTTTTCTGGTGAATAAAAAGCCGTAATGATGCCAGAAAGTAAGCGGAAAGATAACTTCAAACGGATCGCGACACAGTCGTCATTTTCATTGGCGATGCAACAGTTCAGGGCAGATACGATATTTTTTCTGGTGAAAAAAAAGCCGTGATGATACCAGAAAGAAAGCGGAAAAATAACTTCAATCGGATTGCGACACAGTCGTCATCCGGTTGAATTTACCTATCCGCGATTAACGCACATGAAATATAAATTCAATCGCATTTACCTGACCGCGGTTGGGAGCACTCCAATGCATATATGGTGTAGTGCGGATATAAATCATTGTCTTAGCAAGACACGCTAAATAATTTCTTTCGCGATAGTTGAAAGGTTGAAAGCACACCAGTGCATTACTGGGGGGGGGGGGGGGGTATAATTATTGACCTAGCAAGACACACCAATGCATTATTGGGGGGGGGGGGGTATAAATTATCGACCTAGCAATACACACTAAATATTTTCATTGGCGATGTCACAGTTTGGGGCAGATACAATAGTTTTTTTTCTGGTGAATAAGACGCCGTAATGATACCAGAAAGAAAGCGGAATGATAACTTCAATCGCATTGCGACACAGTCGCCATCCGGTTGAATTTACCTATCCGCGATTGAAGCACACCACAAATGTTCGGTGCAAATACAATATTTTTTCTGGTGAATAAGAAGACGGGGGGGGGGGGGGGGTGGATAAATGATTGACCTAGCAAGACACACTAAATATTTTCGTTGGCGATGTAACTGTTCAGGGCAGATACAATATTTTTCTGGTCAATAAAAAGCCGTAATGATACCAGAAAGAAAGCGGAAAGATAACTTCGAACGGATTGCGACACAGTCGTCATCCGGTTGAATTTACCAATCCGCGATTAATGCACACCACAAATGTTCAGGGTAAATAGAATATTTTTTCTGGTGAATAAGAAGCCGGGGGGGGGGGGGGGTATAAATGGTTGACCTAGCAAGACACACTAAATATTTCCATTGGCGATGTAACAGTTCAGGGCGGGTACAATATTTTTCCTGGTGAATAAAAAGCCGAAATGATACCAGAAAGAAGGCGGACAGATAACTTCAATCGGATTGCGACACAGTCGTCATCCGATTGAATTTACCTATCCCCGATTAATGCACACCACAAATGTTCAAGGCAAAAACAATATTTTTCTGGTGAATAAGAAGCCGAGGGGGGGGGGGGGGGGTATAAATGATTGACCTAGCAATACACACTGGATATTTTCAATGGCGATGTAACAGTTCAGGGCAGATACAATATTTTTCCTGGTGAATAAAAAGCCGTAATGATACCAGAAAGAAAGCGGAAAGATAACTTCAATCGGATTGCGACACAGTCGTCATCCGATTGAATTTACCTATCCCCGAATCATGCACACCACAAGTGTTCAGGGCAAATACAATATTTTTTCTGGTGAATAAGAAGCCGGGGGGGGGGGGGGGTGTAAATGATTGGCCTAGCAAAACACACTAAATATTATCATTGGCGATGTCACAGATCAGGGCAGATACAGTATTTTTTTCTGGTGAATAAAAAGCCGTAATGATACCAGAAAGGAAGCGGAAAGATAACTTCAATCGGACTGCGACACAGTCGTCATTTTCATTGGCGATGTAACAGTTCAGGACAGATACAATATTTTTTCTGGTGAGTAAAAAGTCATAATGATACCAGAAAGAAAGCGGAAAGATAACTTCGATCGGATTGCGAAACAGTCGTCATCCGGTTGAATTTACCTATCCGCGATTAATGCACACCACAAGTGTACAGTGCAAATACAATATTTGTTCTGCTGAATAGGAAACCGGGGGGGGGGGGGGGTATAAATGATTGACCTAGCAAGACACACTAAATATTTTCATTGGCGTTGTCACAGTTCAGGGCAGATACAATATTTTTTCCTAGTGAATGAAAAGCCGAAATGATACCAGAAAGAAAGCGGAAAGATAACTTCAATCGGATTGCGACACAGTCGTCATCCGTTTGAATTTACCTATCCGAGATTAATGCACACCACAAATGTGCAGTTAGGATGTTGATATTGGAATAAGGAGAAGTTATTAACTGGTGGAGTGCTGAATTATTTTTAGTCATCTGAATTACTTCATGTGTGTATGTCATGGAGGTAGGCCTATGCCCGACTCCAAAGTATTGAAATGAGTGGGATTGTGTCCAGGAGGTGCCCCCCCCCCTACATGTCTCACCGCTCCCTCTGGAGTTCCGCCCTGGTTGAAGGCCTGGTGAGGATACCTAACAAATGAAAATGAGTATACCTAACACACAATTCGCATTTTGTTTTCTAAGTTGTCCATTTGCCAAGGGCTCGTGATCCTTTCAACGGAGCCATCTCTGCGTTTGACAAAGATGACTCCATCAAAGGTCCACGAGTCCTGTAGCTTCCCCTCACGAGCCATAAGCCGAGCTCTGCGCGCTATGGATGCACGAGTCCTGGTCAAATCTTCGTTTATAAAGATACCAGGATGGTTTGACCACTGACGATTTGACTCAAGCTCAGCAGGCTTGACTGCTTTTAATTTGGTCCGTGAACGAAACAAGGCGTTGCGTGTTCTGTAACTGAACATTCTTCATAGATTCTTCATAGTTTTTTATTGGGTCTTTGAGGGCCTTCTTACTTCGCCTATCCTATTCAGGCATTAAAATTTGACCCGTTTCGCGAGAATCGAATTTGATTCTCCAGAACTCCTGCTGCGAGAATCAATTTTCAGTTCTTACAGAATTAGAAAATGAGTGTACTATTCTACCCCTTTGAGCCCAACACGTACATATCCCACAGTAAATAAATAAACCTAGTATATTTACAAGAGTTTAACCCTCAAGGGCCTAGTTCAAATTTTGGTGAGTTTCTTGTCTTTTCTGTGTATGTAAAACACGTGATCGAACGTACACACCAGTGATGGTCTTACTGGTGAAAGTTACAGTACCTTAGCAGTGGTTTCTAATGACGTCTTGGCTGCCAATATAGGCAGCCAAGACTTTACTGGACACCAGTCCTAAGTAAAAAAGTGCTAACTTGTTATCGCGGAATAAAAAATAAGTAGAATTCGCCAGCCAGGTCTTTGAGGGCATTTTCAAAATCTATGACGAGAATCACATCAGCATTTTGCGAGAATCAAAGTTGATTCTCGTTCTTTCCTTTGCAAGAATTCTTTGAGAATTCATTCTGAATCTCGCATGAATTTTAAGCCCTGATAGTTTAATCTTTGCAATATTTTCTTTATTATGATTCATGACTGGGGATTTTGTATATCAAGTAAATGCATTGGGCACGGGTGAGGCTGTTCTATCAAATTGTTACCTACTCTTTGTTCTGCAAATCTAAACTATGTGTATGTGTGTTTATTATTTATTAACGATACTTTCAACAACCAGGGTTTAATCGAACAGTTTTGTGGGTGGAAGAAGCTGGAGTACCCGGAGAGAACCATCGAACAGCGGCGAGAAACTACCAGACTCCCCAACTTATTAAATAGAGTTAGCAGCGCTTGAAGGCAAGTGAACCTTAGGCGTACAGTACGCATTAGAGCACATCGTCTCTGTGCTTACACGCGGGCAGTCGGGAATGGGAGTCTTCTACAAGGACTGAGTGCTGATGGCGCGTGTCAAGATTGTAAAAAAGACGCTTTCACAGAAAACTGCGTTGTGAAATGAAGCGCTGTTTGGTCATGCAGTCTTCTGGTGAACCAGATAGTCAACAAACTTCTACAGCAGCTCGAAAAAATGTGTAGGCGGACATTAGAGAAATCGTATAGATGAGGTCAAATGTTAGACAACGAAGGGTCAGCTGCTTGACGTGTGATCGTGTGAGTATCCCAGTTCTAAGGTGTCGGGGATCAGCAAGTTTGACATTAAATTCTGAATAATGTATTTGCGCAACGCAAGGAGGTTATGGGTTTTATCCTGTGGGTAAAATGAATTATTGATGGCCTACTTGTTTAGAATACCACTAAACATGTGAATAAACTGAATGATCTGAGCTTCTCTCATACCTTCGCTTAATTAAGTGTGTTTTAATATTCTCGAAGGCTTTCATTAAGGGGTCATCCAACAAAGCTTTGTTCAACGACACTTTCGACAGCCAGGGTCACCTCATGTCGGACAGCTTTACGGATTGAGGAAGCCGAGGTACCCGGAGAGAATCACCGAGCAACGGCGAGCAAGTATCAGACTCCACAACGTACTAACTCAGCACAGGCAGGGTTAGCATTCGTTGAAGACATGTGCATCATCGACGTGCATTACACCTTAGTACACAGCTCCATTGTGACCCCACGTGGGCAATCGAAATTAAGTGCCTTGCCCAAGGACACAACGCAGTTACCCCTGGTGGGGATTGAACCGTGGATTTCTCGGTTTGAAGTTCAGTGCCGTAAGCACTGAGCTACCGCGCTCCTTTCCAAAGGCCATTAAAAGGCCGACTAAAACAACCGCAATAAATTGTATACCAAATTGTTTATAGTGGAACAGAGATCCGACAGAAACTAAACTTGGCCATGGAACTCCACATTATGCGAGGAAGCATTTCCCGAAAGTCTGCTGCGGCATAACTAAGAAACCCATTTTTTGTGATAATCACCAATGACTGAATAGTTGTATTTTCAATCCTTCTGGTACAACCTCCGAGAAATCTTTTTTTGTCATTCATGGGGGAAATGGACAATAAAGCTTATTCTAACCCTTGGTCTCAGAAGCTACCATTTTTCTGGTTGAGGTTTTGTATGAAGCAAGTTTAACCCTTTACCCAACGTATCGCCCAAAACAGGCCAGCGCTATTCACAAAAATCGCCAATTAATTTTCATTATCTTTTTCATTTTTTGTCTCAAAAACATACGTTATGACCCCTCTTTGGAACGAGCTCGTCGAGCTCGTTCCAATGAGGGGTCGTAACCTATGTTTTTGAAACAGGAAATGAATAAAAATAGTTATTCAAGAATTTTGTTTACAAGTGTCATCTACTTTTCATGTTAGGTAAAGGGTTAATATTTGTATACATTTCGTAAAAAATGATGAGATCGGTACACCAAAAAAGGAAAAAAAGACCCTAACGTTCTCATTTTGGTGTCGTGTGTGGCAATTTCTGTTGTTTGGCAATGGCAGCTACACTTGGAATGGTTAAGTATGAACCCAAAACACCTACGATTACCTGCATCACTTGCAGAAAACTTGTATCAATGAGACAGTGTAATATGGATAGCGTGAACTGTTGTTTTCGTTTATTAAAAGTAAAAAAGGAAACTCGGCTTTATTTTTAGCTCAACTTGACAACGTATGTCTACAATTTGCTTTGACACACCGCACAGGTGGTATTTATGATCAGATCACTTTGAAACTTGGCACGCTTGTTTGGAGTGTCCTCTAGATGGGAGCTATCGATTTTCTTCCATTTCTGTCAAAAATGTTGCCGCTAGCAACGTTCTTTAAGTTAGTTTAGTCAGACCTCAATATTTCCCTTTGGCAAACCCTGCGGGGCACATTTATGATCGGATTGCTTTGAAACCTGGTATGCTTGTTTGGGGTGACCCCTAGATGGGAGCTATCGATTTTCTTCCATTTCCGTCTAAATGTGTTGCAACTGGCAACGACCTTTGAACTTAGTTTAGCCAGGCATCAATATATTCCTTTGGCACACCCTACAAGGCACACTTATGATCAGATCGGTTTGAAACTTGGTATGCTTGTTTGGGGTTACCTCTAGATGGGATTTATCGATTTCCTTCTATTTCTGTCAAAAAATGTTACCGCTGGCAACGTTCTTAGAACTCAGTTAAGTCAGACCTCAATATTTCTCTTTCTCACACCCTGCAGGGCACATTTATGATCGGATTGCTTTGAAATCAGGCGTGCTTATTGGGGTGACCTCTAGATGGGAGCTGTAGATTTTTCTTCCATTTCTGCCGAA
Source organism: Pictodentalium vernedei (assembly GCA_031216915.1). Classification (NCBI taxonomy): domain Eukaryota; kingdom Metazoa; phylum Mollusca; class Scaphopoda; order Dentaliida; family Dentaliidae; genus Pictodentalium; species Pictodentalium vernedei. Next base: position 270,724,796 of record CM062291.1, on the reverse strand, counting down.
AAATGTTGCCGCTGGCAACGACCTTTGAACTTAGTTTACCCAGGCATCAATATATTCCTTTGGCATGCCCTGCAAGGCACATTTATGAACAGATCGGTTTGAAACTCAGCATGCTTGTTTGGGGCTACCCCTAGATGCGAGTTATCGATTTCCTTCTATTTCCATCAAAAAATGTTGCTGCTGGCAACGACATTCGATAAACTTAGTGCAGTTATGCATCAATATTGCCCTTTGGCGCACCCTGCAGTGCACACTTTTGACCGGATCGCTTTGAAACTTGGTGTGCTTGTTTAGGGTGACCTCTAGATGGAAGCTATCGATTTTCTTCCATATTCGTCAAAAATAGTTGCCGTTGGCAACTACCATTGATGAACTTAGTAAAAAGTAAAACTTAGTGCAGTTATGCATCAATATTTCCCTTTCACCCACCGTGCAGGGCACATTTATGATTGGATCGCTTGGAAACTTTGTGTGCTTGTGTGGGGTGACATCTGTATGGGAGATCTAAATTTTCTTCCATTTCTGTCTCAAAATGTTGCCGTTGGCAACGACCTTTGAACTTAGTTTAGTCAGACCTCAATATTTCCCTTTGGCACACCCTTCAGGGTACATTTATGATCGGATCACTTTGAAACTTGGTATGTGTATTCGGGGTGACCTCTCGATGTGAGCTATTGATTTTTTGTTGTTTCCATAAAAAACTTATTGTCGTTATCACCAGCCTTCGAACTTACTGCATTTGTGCAGCAACTATTCCCTTTTGCACTCTCTGCAAGGTATATTTATGAATTTCCATAAAAAGAGACAAAACATTGCCACAAGCAATGACCTTCAAACTTAGTGCATTTGTGCATTAACATCTTCCTTTGGCATGCCTCCGAGGGCTCATTCATTATCAGGTTGTTTTGAAACTGTGTATGCTTATGCAGGGTGACAAAGATAGGAGCTATCGATTTTCTTTTCATTTCCACCAAAAACTGTTGCTGTTAGCAACAATCTTTGCATTTATTGCATTTGTGCATCAACATTCTTCTTTGACATGGTCTACAGGCCACATTTAACGAAGGATTGTTTCTGAACTTGGTGTGCTCATTAGGCGGGACCTTCAGATAAGAGCTATTGATTAGCATTCATTTCTGTGGAAAAAAAGTTGCCGTTCACAATAACCTCTGAACTTACTGCATTTGTTTATCAACATTCTTCATTTAACCAGTCTTACAATTTACATTTAAAAATGCATGGATTACTCTGACGTTGTGCACACACAATGCTGTTATGTTGAAATTTCATCAAATAACATTGGTACCAATGATCTTCAATTTTGCCATTTCACTTATAACTTACCAAGTCCAAGTTTGTCAAGTTGAGCTACAGTGTCATTGACACTTTCATTTACAGACGTCATAGGTTAATTTTATCCCAACTGATTTTAGAGTGTATTTCTCAACAATTATTTGGATCTTCCTTGCTTCTAGAGTAATTTCAAGGGAGATAACTTATCAAAAGTGGATTTTAAGCCGATGTTAGTCAGGGATGAACAAAATCACGATTATTTCGGTTATTAAATTTATTTACCTAAAATTACAGATGAGTTTTGGACCCATATTGGTAATTAGTGTGCAGGAACCACACTTTGCTGTTGATGGTTTTGATGCTATTTCCGGTAAAACCAGCATAAAAAACAATAGTAGGCCCTTTGGGGCCGACAGCTGTAAAACTTGGCGTCAAATCATCCATCTTACACTCAACGTGGTGGTATGAGAAGGAAGATAAATTTACAGTATTATTAAATCTCACCGCATTTGGACACCTAGAAAGGCCTAAAACTGTCTGGTAACAATTGTTTAGCCATTCTGATTATTTTAGTATCCAACGAATTATTTGGGTGCCAAAACGTTAATGGGGTTGGAGTGGTTGAGTGGATGTTTTATCACTGTCCGATCCAAACAAATTTGTCGGATTTTGAAAAATGAACTGGCAGCATTTATTTCAGGAGTGAACGGAAAATTGGTCACGAAAGAACTCCGACAGAACTCGGAAGGTTCTGGCGAAACTCTGGATCGGCGAAAACAACGGTCACTCAAGTTATATCAATGCCGCTGAATTAATTTATGGTCACATCTGGCTGCACTTAGATAATAACAGATTAATAGGCTAATTACTATTAATCCACTGGGCTTAACGGAACGCGAGTCCTCACAAAAGGGATCATTTAATTAAATAAATTTAATGTGCAGTATTTACCTAATTAAATGCTGCCATTTGTAAAGTTGATAACTTACATATCGTAAATAGGTACTAGGGACGGTAATCAGATTTAAACCACGAGTAAGATAAGGGTTTTAACCACTCGGCTTACCAAGTTGTTAAATCCTTATTCTACGAGTGGTTTAAATCTGATTGCCGGCCCTAGTACTTATTAGTTTTATTTATACCATGCTCTTAATAAATAATCGACTTTGCCACTTAAAATGGATAAAAAACGACACTTTCTGTCTCAAACACATGGGTTTATTTTGTTTACATTTGCGCCGGTGGGCATTACTACCGGTTGCACGTGAATGCTTGATTGACGGCTAGACACATCGTCAAAGTTGATTGAATATACCATGCTTTTTCAGTCAAATTATTATTAACAATTCTTAAATTTTATTTTAAATATTTAATTGTAGGTATTTTCAACTTAATAAGTCATTGCACGTAGTAGATAGTACCGCAAAATGTGGTATGTTTGAATGAAACATCACGAAGTGTGAATGTATCGAAGTTGGCAAATTACGTCATGTCACGTCATGGATGAACTTCCTACTGTGGGTATACATTTTTTTTTAACCGCTTTACACCGGTAGTGAGGTTAACAGCTAAAATTTAACATACAGGCTTTACACCGATAGTTACATTGGCAAGCATGGTATAAAATATATTATTGAAGAAAAAACAATTCCGCGTTACCACTCGCTGACAATTAACGTTGAAAGTTTACCCAAACATATTTCTAACACTTTATTGACAAAACCATTTGGTTTGGGTGTGTTTCGTGAAAATCGCTTATTGTTTCCGCCTTTATGGCGACTGTCGATTTCCTTGTATATGAACTATTTTTTTTTTTTTTTTGGGTTTGTCATCAATCGCGCTCTTCACTGCTGCATTGGCCCTTCCTTCACAAGTGAAAGGACCTTTTTTGTGCGAAAATTCTAGCCAACGAAGATTTTTTTGGTGCCAAATAGGAAAAGAGCAATCACGTTTTCTGATGTTTTCAGATCTTTGAAAACAAAATTGTCCCAAACTGACACAAGTGCCAAGTGTAATCGCGTGACCAAAACCAACATTGTCTGATCCAATGCAGTCATATTTCATTTTTATGCTTTTGCTTCGGGGAGCTTCAACGCATCCGGGTCCAAATGGTGAATATGCTTTATCCGCGTCTGGAATTTCGGATCTTTCATTTGAAACCCAGACATTCGACTTTCTGATATATTCGTAGTTATTGCGGTGGGTTATTTATGACGCTGGTAAATTACTTTATCGTCAAAAACATAAAATACACATTTTGGGATGAAACAGTTGATAGATTCCTGTTTTTGAACTTGACCCATTATTTTGATTTACAATAGCCTTATTTCCTTCTTCAATCCGTATTTGGGGTATTGCAGCAAATTTTAAAAACATTGACAAAGTTTTGATGGTCCAAGTATTTCTTTGATAGTTATTTCCCTTGTTTGTCTTGGAGGCGAGTGGGTTATGAGCTATCCCATGGCGTTGGTTGTTTTAGTTAGTCATTAAAGGAATTCAAACTGTTCAGTTTAAACAATCTTCATTTCCGAAATGACACACACACATATACATAAACAAACAAATAAATGCAACAAACTTGAAAATGGGTCCAGCAACAAGCTGTAGCTTATATCAGCTCTTTCCGTAGAAAAATAATATTCGTTTTTAAACCTTTACCTAACACAAAAAGCAGACGATTCTAGCAAATAAAGTTCTTGAATAACTAATTATTTTCATTGTCGAATGGAATGCTATCACTGTTCAGAAAGTCCACGAATATCTTAAAAGTACCGTCCAGTTCAATAGACAGTAATATTCACGTAAAACCTCGACGACCGGGTACATATTCACATGTAAGATGCACGCATACATATGAATAAGTGCGCACATATATAACTATATATACTGTACACATGTGAAGTCTCGTGTGTGTGAATATATATGAACTTGTGTATATGCATGTATGAGTAATGTTTGCGCATATCCTGCGGAAACCCCGGGTAGTTAACCCTTTACCTAACATGAAAAGCAGACGACACTTGCAAATAAAATTCTTCAATAACTAATTTCTTTCATTTTTTTTTTGTCTCAAAAACATAGGTTATGACCCTTCGTTGGAACGAGCTCGACGAGCTCGTTCCAAAGAGGGGTCATAACCTTTGTTTTTGAGTCAAAAAATGAAAAAAATAATGAAAATTAATTGGCGATTTTTCTGAATAGCGCTGGCCGGTTTTGGCCTTTACGTTGGGTAAAGGGTTAAGCAGGACATATTTACGTGACTTTATCCCATTGCTGCGATTAGCCATAGCTTCACAAAAGTGATTTTAAGCACCAATAAATAAAGTAATGTTATTGAGTCCAAATATATTGGCATACACGCATATGTCTACACACAATCATGCAGTTCGTACAATTTTATATTGAAATAAAGGAAAAGTATTAGATCCACGTCGAGTGAGTACCCATTTCTCCATTCTCTTATCTTGTTGCACTTGCGCTGAAAAAATGATGTAATTTTTTGTTGTGTTGGGTAAGGTATTATATAGGCTCAGTCTGTTTACCAAACCCATTTCTAGTAGAGAGAAATAAAATATCAGAAAAAGGAAAGAGAAGGAGAGAAAGAAATCCAGTTTGGGCAAACAATCGTCCTGAAATACCCCGGCACACCAGATTCAATCTTTACTGATGATAGTCTCCCTAACCTTTTGAAATATGTGAACTGTTGAACTTTTTTCTCTCAAAAATCTATATCAATAATTGGGAGGGGGAGTAAATAATGCATTAAAAGTAAATTATAGTGGGGCAAATTCTGTTAGTGATTTATGATCGACACGGGCTGTTCAGAATGCATTGGATTGTTTGGAATATGCTCTCTATTTCGAAGCTGTGCAGAGAGTGAGGGTCGGTGTGTGTGGGGGGATTACAGGCATACAACCCCACGCCACTGCATTGCAACGTTGATGAATCAATCTTAAGAGCAAACCTGTCTCTACTGAAGGTTTTTAATTATTGAACTAAAACGATTAGCAGACGACAATCGAAAATGTTTTGTTTTTTTTAAAACTAAAAAGTTTCACTTTTTCCTCCAAAACAATTTCGTTCCAATGAGTGGTACTAAGCTATGTTTTGTAGAAAAAAATTGAAAAATAATAAAATTCGAATGGCAAATTTTGCGAATATGGTCTTCACGATGGATAAAGTTTAAAGCAGATCTATTAGTCAAAGAATTCAAGCGGCAAAACGACCACCGATTGACAGCTGCATCCATGTAATCCTGAGCAGGTGGTATTTTTTTTTTCGCTGACGAGGATCGGTGAAAAGCGGCGTTCGGAGAAAAACGCGACAAAAAAGTAAATCGTGGCCATAAACAATCTTCGCGAGCAAACACTCAAACACTTTTACTTACCTTCCAAGTCCGTCACAGAAGAATACTATGTGCGTATATCAATATTTCTCTCGATCTAAATATAACCTCACAATTTACTGTTTATGTTAGATATTGGAAATATGAAGCACTGTCTTTATTTTTTCGTTTTCATTACGAAATCGATCCTTATACGGGATATAATAGCCTACAGTTAATATCACATATGTCTGGGTTTTTTTTATTTTACCCAGTGGCGTAGCTAATGCGGGTGGGATTGGGGGCCTTGGTCCCCTAAAATTTTCGCTGCCCTCCCCCCCCCACCCCTTAAACATTAGCCCAATGCAAGTTTTACACAACATAAAGCCCTAAATGGTCTCCAATGTAGGGGCTACACACGCCACAAATGTCGCAGATTCGGTCTTAGAGCACAAAATTTTCTCGAGGGAGTGGGGGACTAGTCCTAACTAGGACCATCCAGTCTTTGCCCCTTCGTCCCATTTTCTTTCAGAGAAGTGGGGAGGGGGAACGACTGAAGAGCCCCAGTTAGGACTAGGGGAGGCCCCCGAAACCCCACACAAAATCTTTTCAAATATCATCTTTGGCCCTCTAAAAACTGCCTGGGGCATCCCCATCATAGAGTTGAACCCTTTATTCATGAAACGACAAGAAGGTGACACTGTTTTTTCCGAAACAAATATTTTTTTTCCTTCCAAAACATGGCTTATGTTACCCTTTAGACTTAGTAGAACTCGGCAACTCTTTCAACAAATAACATAGGTTATGACCCCTCTCTGGAACGAGCTCGTCGGGCTCGTTCCAATGAGGGGTTATAACCTACGGTTTTGAGACAAATGAAAGTGTCAATGACACTGTAGCTCAACTTGTGTAAGACATGTACATGTATAGTATGTGACACAGCAATGACACACATCTAGGTAATGACCTGATAACAAAGGTACATAAAAAGTATTGTAACGGTCTGTGCATAAATGCTGACCGTAGCCTGTAACAAATGTATAGGTAACGTATTGTAAAGGTGGGCGACAGTTAGATGCTAAACTAGAAAATACATCTTTGAGTCCCAGAGTGGGTCTGACTGAACCCAAAAATATTTGTTCTCATAGCACAGTGATAACAAAGGCACCCCAAAACACTTGTTCCTGTCCCAAGGTGATAACAAAGGCACCCAAGAAGTTTCGTGAAGATCGGCTCATAAATACAACCTCCAGCCTGAGCCGTATTGACATGTGCACTTAGAGCACTTGCTGACTGTGTGTAAGTATCAGTGAATAAATCAAAGGTCATCTAATTTGCATAATTTCTGCACGAGAAAAAAAAACCCTGTATTATATGTGATGTATTCCATGTTACTAAACATTCATTCAAAAATTTATTCACATCAGAACCTTCATATAGAAGTTCTGTCCAAAAAACTGATTGCACTAATTTTGGTACAAAATGTCTGCCGGTTGCCATCTTGAATTTCGGACCGCACCCAAAAACACTCGTTCTCGTCCCACGGTGATAACAAAGGCACCCAAGAAGTTCGTAGAGATCGGTCCATAAATACGGCCTCTGGCTTGAGCCGTATAGAAGTTGTGTACCAAAACCTGATTGGACCTAATTTCGGTACAATATGGCCGCTGACAGGCATCTTGAATTTTGGACCGCACCCACAAACACTCGTTCTCGTCCCAACGTGATAACAAAGGTACCCAAGAAGTTTCGTGAAGATCGGTTCATAAATACAGCCTTTAGTCCGAGCCGTATTGGCATGTGTACTTACTGTGTGTAAGTAGCACTGAAAAAATCAAAGTTCACCCAATTTGCAGAATTTCTGCACGAGAGAAAAACCCGTATTATATGTGATGTATTCCATGTTACTAAACATTCAGACAAAACTTTATTCGAATCATGAACTTTCATACAGAAGTTCTGTACAAAAAACTGATTGCACTAACTAGGGTACAAAATGGCTGCTGGTGGCCATCTTAAATTTCGGACAACACCGAAAAACACTCGTCCCGGTCCCACGGCGATAACAAAAGTACCCAAGAAGTGTCGTAAAGATCGGTTCATAAATACGGCCTCTAGCCCGAGCCGTATTGAATCGCTGACAGACGGACAGACGGACCATGGCATAACCTCAAATTTGTCTACGTCAAAGTTGAGCTAAAAATGAAAAAAATAGTTATTCAAGAATTTTATTTGCAAGTGTCGTCTGCTTTTCATGTTAGGTCAAGGGTCAAATGAGGGGGAATACAGCTGGATCATGAACTATGTTTTAAATGCAAATGTTGAAAGAAAATACAAAATTCCATGTCGATTTTGTGAATTGCGTTCAACATTAGTTGTCAATTTTATATAGGTAAAGATCTTATCCAATAAGAAGATAAAAAGATCAAGGTTATAGACACGTAAATGGTTGATAAGACTGGTGTCCAAATCGGACTCAGAATTAAGTGTTCAGTTAAAAAAAATATGTAAATTAAAACGTGATTTCCCAACAAGAAAAACTGACTTATCGCTTCATATTGAATTAGCGGGCTGATCCGTCGTAGGACGGGTAAACCTGCCAGCGCGACAGACGAACGGAAGCACAGACTTCTCATTTATATAATAGGTGCCTCAGGGGCGCGGTGGCTCAGTTGGTAGAGGTGCAGGCTGCAAGCCGAGAGGTCCTCGGTTCGAATCCCACCTGCGGCAACCGCGTTGTGTCCTTTGGCAAGACACTTCACCCCGATTGCCTACATGGGGGCACGATGACGCTGTGTACTAAGGCGTACTGCACGTCGATGGTGCGCATGTCTTCAACCAATCTAACCCTGCCTGTGCTGCGGTGCAGAGTTCAGAGTTACGATGTTGGAGAGCTGACAGCTGCTCGTCGTTGCTCGGTGGTTCTCTCCGGGTACACCGGCTTCCTCCACCCGTAAAACTGTCACGGTCACGATTAGCCATTGAGCATAAGTATGTGACCTTAAACACCAATAAATAAATAAATAAATAAATAGGTGCCTCAAATGAACAAAATTTACTTGAACTGACACATTGGCCCCTACTTGGCTGTAGCAACTTGTTTATGCTTGCAGATAATATTTTACGGAAACGTGCTGGAAGTATATTTGTTTTGTTTTTTGTTTGTTTTTTTTTTTTTTTTGAGGGGGGTGGGGGCGCAGGTAAACTTTAAGGCTTCATATTACAGGGATGTGCTTTATATTACTTTGAAATGAATTTTTTTCATTATTGGGGTTTAACGACACTTTAGACAGCCAGGGTCACCTCGTGTTGGACAGTTTTACGGGTATAGGAAGCCGGAGTACCCGGGGGGAACCACCGAGCAGCCGCTAGCAACTGTTAACCCTTTACCTAACACGAAAGGCAGACGACACTTGCAAATAAAATTATTGAATAACTATTTTTTTTCATTTTTTTGTGACAAAAACATAGCTTATGATCCCTCATTGGAACGGGCTCGTTGAGCTCGTTCCATTGAGGTGTCATAAGCTATGTTTTTGAGACGAAAAGTGAAAAAAATAATAAAAATTGGATGGTAATTTTGTGAATAGCGCTGCCCGGTTTTAACTGTTACGTTGGGTAAAGGATTAAACTTCTCAACATACTAACTAAGCACACGCAGAGTTAGCATTGGTTGAAGACAAGTGCACCATCGACGTGCCTTAGCACGTAGCGCCCTCAAGTGGGTAATCGGGTTTTAGTGCATTGCCGAAGGACACGGCGCAGTTACCCCTGACAGGGATCAAACCATGGACCTTTCAGTTTGAAGTCCAATGCCGTAATCGCTGAGCCACCATACACCCCTGACATGAAGTTATTTCTCTGTGGATTTGTCGTGTTACAATTTATGGGAGAGTGCCTGTACTCTCCCATAATTTGTAACAAAGCTAAGATATGAGAACAAATTGTGATGATAAAAAATAATTTAGCACTTTGCCACTTAATCCACTCATTGCGTCACCATGTAGCATGTCTATGGAAAAAGTGCTCGCCTGCTCTCTCTCTCTGCCCAGTAAACCTTGTCCAGTTCTGCTTCATAGCATAAACACATTAGGATCAAGTTCCACAGACTTGTTACAGTCTCAGAAAAGTTTATGTAGTTGAAATGTTTCTTTGACCTGTTTCTTTCTTTCCAGAAAACTTCGTTGTGCGTGGTGATTTCAAGAACGTATTTCAAATGGGAAACGAGAGATGTGAGTATAATTGCATTGCAATAAACGGGAAATGCAAATGCGTTTTCCCATCGGTGCGTCATTTCTATCAGTAGAACTTTTTTCTATTCATGTAAGCCGAAACAGAAATGAAAAAAAAAACATTTTTACCGTACCCACAACGGAAGAATCGAATTTAAGCAATCAACTATCTTGAAAGATTGCCTGCCCATAATGGCTACCATGGCCGCTTCTTGGATTTGTTTTCCAGAACACTGTCCAGAATTCATTATGGTTAGTCCAGAACGCCTATTGAGGTCACAGTACGCTGCCCACAGTAGCGGCCATTTTGAACATAGCACAAGCTACAGCTGGAATTTATGCATCAGTTTTTTTTAAATTTAGCAGGTTAATTAAGTATGGTGAGTTGACGAGAACGTCCTATTTTTGATAACTGCTAGCCGCCCATAATGGTCGTCCTTCACGGCAACCATCTTGGATTTCTGCAGAACGTCCTGTAGTCGAAGCTATGCATCAGTTTTCTTGAAATTTAGCCTGCTTCCTTTGTATGATGAGTAGATGAGAACATCCTATGTTGATCACGGTCAGCCGCACACAAATGCTGCCATGGCGGTCATCTTTGATTTGTTCAGCGCACCCAACGGGTTGCATTTGTGGATCAATTTTCTTGAAACATGGTAGAATGACAGTATAATGAGTAGATGATTGTGTGATAATTACGTCACGGTTGGCTGCTTAGAAGGACCATCACGGTTCATGTCTCTCAGTTTTGAAGGGTGTTTTTCTGATAGATAACAAAAAGTCGATAAGTATAACACAATTAATTAAATGCAACATAAGTGGGGTACTTATTATACTATTGCAGCATAAAGTTAAGGTCAGCTGACACTTTCATTTTATATCAACAGGTTGTGATCAATTTTTAGTTCAATACAGTTATACAGTGCGTTAATATATTTTTTCGCTAATTATTTCTAAAATAAATCGTGAGTTGTTCCCCAAAGCTGTCAGCTATGGGTTTACTATGGCATGGCCCACCACCTAAAACAGACTTCAGACCCTGGTCTAATCTGAGGTGATTGAAGCACCTATAGCTACCGATATGTAGTCCCCCATACACTAAAAGGATGGAATTAGACTTATGAACAAAAGAGCAGTCCCAATAGTTTAACAAAAACTATCCCTATTAACCCTTTACCTAACATGAAAAGCAGACGACACTTCCAAAAAGAATTCTTGAATAACTAATATTTTCATTTTTGTCTCAAAAACATAGGTTATGACCCCTCGTTGGAACGAGCTCGACGAGCTCGTTCCAACGAGGGGTCATAACCTATGTTTTTAAGACAAAAAAGGAAAAAATAATGAAAATTAATTGGCGATTTTTGAGAATAGCGCTAGCCGGTTTGGGCCGTTACGTGGTGTAAAGGGTTAAACATTTACTAGCACTGAAACGGGGGGGGGGGGGGGGAGTTGCATCATCCCCTCCTCCCCGGATCCGCGTATATTTTACTTGTGTTACACTGTCCACGTACTATATGTAACAACGCTCACTGTCTTTCAAACCAAGACTGTCAAGAATCAGGGAGGGGAATATACTGGCGACTTTTTACCTCCTTCCCTTCAAACCTGTCTTTTATATGCATATAGGGCTCGCGTAAATGCATTAATACACCAGCCTCCTCTTCAAACCTATTTGATCACGAGGTATTTTCTTGCAAGTGAAAGACAGATTTATTATTTACGTTTGAGATCCTGCGAGCCGGTCGTCCGTTTTGCCGTCCATTCCACATTCCGGCACACCGATTATCTATTAACTTACTCGGGCCTATCAATAAAGTGAAAATATTTTGTAGAATAGCCAGGCTTGCAATCAATAGCAGTCCATGACATTGGCAAGGTGACACAATGACGTCATGTCAACTTGATGATTGGTACTTGGCCAGCAAATTTCAAAAGGTATCGATATTTCAAGTTTTTTCATGGTGTATGGAACTCGTTGTCTCATGTCGGTTGTGTGATCGAAGTCATCTGTTGTGAGATATAAATAGGCTTCCTACTCTTCCATTTAACCTTTGACGTAACGTACACTCTAAAACCAGTTGGGTTAAAAATGAACCCAAACCAACTCGGTGGAGTGAATAAGAACATAAGTTTGGTTCTAAGTGTCATCTGCTATTCGTATTCGTCCTTTTTTTAAATAGCGGAAACTTTGCATGTGTTTTTTTAGCTCAACTATGACGTAGTCAAATTTGAGATTATGTCATGGCCCGTCGTCCGTCTGTCCACAATTCAATACGGCTCGGGCTAGAGGCCGTATTTATGAACCGATCTTTACGAAACTTTTTGAGTACCTTTGTTATCAACGCTGGACGAGATCGAGTGATTTTGGGTGCGGTCCGAAATTCAAGATGGCCACCGGCAGCCATTTGTACCGAAATTAGTGCAATCAGTTTTTTGGACAGAACTTCTGTATGAAAGTTCTGCTTTGAATAAATTTGTGTATGAATGTTTAGTAACATGGAATACATCACATATAATACGGAGTTTTTTTTCTCGTGCAGAAATTATACAAATTAGATGAACTTTGATTTATTCAGTGCTACTTATACACAGTTAGTGCACATGTCAATACGGCTCGGGCTAGAGGCTGTATTTATGAACCGATCTTCACGAAACTTCTTGGTACCTTTGTTTTTACCTTGGGATGAGAACTAGTTTTTTGGTGTGCGGTCCGACATTTCAAGATGGCCGCCGGCGGCCAATGAGACAAACTTTGATTTATTCAATGCCACTTATACACAGTAAGTGCACATTTCAATACGGTCCTGGCTAGATGCATCTAACTGTCACCCACCTGTACAATACTTTACCTGTACATTTGTTATAGGCTACGGTCAGTATTTATGTACAGACCTTTACAATACTTTACATGTACCTTTGTTATCAGGTCATTACCTAGATATGTGCCATTGCTGTGTCACATACTATACATGTACATGTCTTACACAAGTTGAGCTACAGTGTCATTGACACTTTCATTTTCATGGAGATACCTTTTTCTGGGTACATAATTTCCAGGTATTCATTTCAAGTACAGATTACTAGTAACAAACTGGGATTTAATGACACTTTTGACAGCCAGGATCAGCTCATGTAGGACAGTTTTACTGGAAGAGTACCAGAAGAGAACCACCGAACAGCGGGGAGCAACTGACAGACTCGCCAAGCTAACTCCGCACAAGCATGGTTAGCATTGGTTGAAGGCAAGACAGTTCGCCTTAGTACACAGCGCAACCGTGCCCACACGTGGGTAGTCGTGATTAAGTGCTTTACTCAGGGACATGACGCGCTTACCACTGGTCAAGATCGAACAGTGGACCGTTCGGTTTGAAGTCCAATGCTCTAACTATTGAACAACCACGCTGCCTTCTACTTGCATTACTTGCTTATTTACAGTACATGGAGAGTGGATTGTTACTAAATCACCCGTGGAGTGGTGTCTCCACTCAGACAAACATTCCTTGTCTGGGAAAAAGCATTAGCACGACGAGCAAAGTTTCAGCCAATGCACATCCGGGTTGAACCCGGAGGTCCCTTGGCTAAAACTGTGCTTGTCCCTTTCAAGCATTACCACAAGAACCGTGTCTTCTTGTATGGGTGAAAACTTCACTCCACGAGTGTTTTAGTGGTAATTCACTCTCCACGTACTGTGGTTGACGCTTTAGAACCGTATATACAAGAGAAGGTGCAGACCACCCGAAGATCAACGGACAGTGATGCTGGCACAACAATTCGAATATATGTTGGTGGAAGGCAATATTCGAATACTGACATTCGAATATTCACCCTCCCCCCACCCCCTCCACCCCAAACCCAAATTCCCGTTGAAGAAACACCAGTTACGGTTGTGACTTGTTGAGGAAGAAATGGTAGTAATACAGACGTGAATTATTCAAACATTAGTTGGCAAATTTCGCATTACCACCTGTCTGTCGCGAAATTATCGTTCTTTTCGTGGCTTTGTTGGTTGAAACCATATGGATTTGTGTGAATTTATTTCTTAACTCCTGAAGCTTAACATTATATGCTATTGTGATGAATTGACTGTAGCATAGTCTGAGGTTTGTGGTTCGGATCATAAGTTATGTTCAACCGAGACGCGACGCGACATGTTACAATCAATTCGAATATGTTTCAATAAGACCCTATACGCATAGCCCAAAATCCACGCCGTGAATTGAACAAGGCAACGTTTAACGATAACATGTTTACTAATAAAAAACCCTCGTGTATTCCACAACGTCAATGGACAAATAATCAAGAAACCAGATAAAGCTCGAGGTCACACCATCTTATTTCAAATTATAAACTGATTTCTAATTTAAACAACACTTCATTCGAAACATCGACTGATGAACGTGTGAAAAATCAGCAAAAATGAAGGATCTGCAAGTCATTCCGTTGATATAGATGGAATAGTAGCGAAATGGGCAACCCAATTTCATATATTTCGCTCGGTGACGTCAAACAGTAACATATCGTCGCCTGAGTGCTAGAATGTTCTATGTCCCCTATGGGACATAGAACATTCTAGCACTCAGGCGACGAATTATGCTACTGATTAACTACGCGAGCTCTCATCCAATAAGAGGGTGAGAATTTTAGTCTTATTGGAACACGGGCTTTTTCAGTCCATAATCCGACTGGAAGACAGTGCGTTAATTTGTTTGTGTGGTTCCGTCCAATTATGCATTAACAAAATACTCGCAAATTATAAGCTGACTATTAATTTAAACAACACTTCATTCGGAACATCGTCTGCGGTGCGTATGAAAAATCTACAAAAATGAAGTGGTTTGCAAGTCATTCCGTTGATGGAATAATAGCCCAACGGGCAATTCCAGTTTCATATATTTCGTGTGGTGACGTCAAACGGAAACATTTGCAACTGGAGTCGTAAACATAGAGGAACTACGCGAGCTCTCGTCCAATAAGAGGGCAATGTTTTTAGTCTTATTTGAACACATGCTCTGTTAGTCCATAATCGGACTGGAAGACAGTGAGTTAACTTGCTGTGTGGCGCCAATAAATTGACTAACGGCCGTTTCGGCCATTTGTGCATTAAACATAATACTCGCACAGGACGACGTTGCCTCACACATGTGCATGGGGAATGAATATTCCAATACTTGAACCGAATATTTGAACCATAAAATGTGCTCTTCGTTTCAGAATTGAATAATTTTGTTGTGTGCTCATGTGTTTACAGGCCCAGGAAGTTGGGTTATATTAAATGTCCATCCATCAGAAACCCGAGAACCAATTATTTTTTTCCTCCACTTCCTTTTGATGAGACATATTAGTAAATTGACTTTGCAGTAACTGTCATATATTAACTTTTATTTATTTTGCATCTAACAAATGCAATTTGTATTTAGTCATTAAAATATAAAAGCAATCATTAACTTAATTAAATTTGCTTATTCAAAATACATAAGCGAACATGTGAGCCAAAAAATACTTGTCCAAACAAGTTAAGATCAACAAATTGACTTCTTGAAAATAGTAAAGTAGTTTTCAATTAAAACAGAAACAGTTCAATAAATATATTCCCAGAGTGAAAAAATGTGTGCCATTTGTTCTTACCCTCGTATGTCATCATTTCCTTCCAGTGTTTTATTTTTTCTTGGGATATTAAAAATAATTGTGTCCTTTACTCCCGTAACCGAAAATTCCATACATGATAACTTGTTTGACAGTGGTCAAATTCCTAACAAAATTCAGTCCTTAGATTTTCAAATCCATAGTAATGTGAAAAATCGCACTTCTCAATAGGTCGAGGGGTACTATTTCTATAGTTTTAACCCTTTACCCAACATAACGTCCAAATCCGGCCAGCGCTGTTCTCAAAAACCGCCAATTCATTTTCATTATTTTTTCATTTTTTTGTCTCAAAAACATAGGTTATGACCCCTCGTTGGAACGAGCTCGTCGAGCTTGTTCCAGTGATGGGTCATAACCTATGTATTTAAGACAAAAAATGGAAAAAAAGTTATTCAAGAATTTTTTTTGCAAGTGTCGTCTGCTTTTCATGTTAGGTAAAGGGTTAACTAAGACAATCAGATCATGACCTTCTCCTTCCATTTCCTTTCAGGGAAGTGGGAAGAGGGGGTCAATACCTGAGGATCCTACCTGTGACAACTATTTCTAGAACCTAATGTAAGTTATGCTGAGGGTGTGTGCACCCTGGCGATCGACGATTGTGTTTCAGGTTCAGTCTTAGTTCCAAGTTCTTGAAGTCACATTTTGTTATGGTTATTTTGTTTAAAGCTTATATGCATCCCCCTATTGTTCAGGTTGTTACTGTTGGGTGATTTTCAACTCACATAACTTGATATGCAAGTTCAGTTGGGACTTGTATGCTTTTTTGCTCAGTTCAAGTACCAATGTGTTGAAAACTACAGAATCCCAAGAACACTCGAGTATAATCTTTGGGGATGTGATCTGAATAAATTTGATTTGGCAAAAAGTGTGACTCAGGTATAAACTTCTATTGCATTTCGATTGCCCCGGTTGCACACACAGAGAAATGTGGCAAATATTCTAATATTTAAGCTCCCCAGTGAAATGTCTTGTGAACTGCACCTGCCATTTTTGTTTCTAATGTGATAATAACTGTACGGTTTGCATCATACCCACTCAAGTGGAGGGTTGTCTGGAAACAATTACCGGGGTTTCTCTACAATAGAGAGTCGATCATTTATGACACTGACTTGGTTTACTATGAAACTACATCACTTTTTTTCTGTGTATCTGAAACAAACACACCCATAGAACATTTCTGACTGGTGCCGCCTGCCATATGTTTTGAAAAAACTTCTAGTTATTAGCATGATCAAGATGGTTGGTGTTTGTTTACATCAGCTTCATTAGCACATTTACAGATATTTTACTCGAATTTCCTTCATCACAAAAAATATAAAAATTCCAAGCCTCAGCTCATGCATACTAGAAAAAGACAGAACTGCCAGTATATTTTTTGGAAAGGCTCGATTGCACAAGAATGAGAATAACTGCTCAAAAATTGTCTTTAAAAGTGAGATTATCAAATATTTAAATAATAAAATTAAAATTATAGAAAAATCTCATAATACCTTAATTATTGTATACAGTACAATCGCCGTGGACTGGTCATAATCCACGCCTGGGCAGTGATGACCACGCGTGCGTTTACCGGATAATAAAAATCATCATCAGCAAAATTTTAATTATTGAAGCACCGGGTTGTACTCGGTGCTTCATTAATTAAATTTTGATGAAATAATTAGTGTTTAGAATCTAAGTAAAAAAAGTAAATCTAATTGGAATCTGATATTATTGCGTCCGTCGAAATATTGCCAACCAGTGGAAAGTGTCCAGTCCACGACTACCGGACTGGAGAATGAAAGTGCACTAAGTGTGTATCCTAAACTTGGAATAAAAGGAAATTACACACGATGATTTGCTGCAAAATGTTTCTCTTTACATTCAAATAATAAAATAAATAAATAAATAAATAAATAATTCATATTGCGCTTCAACGCTAACAGGGTTGCGTCTCTTTTTTCAAATCCCCTGAGTATTGCAGAAAACCAAGAAAGGAACCCCTGTCGACAGTTTTTTTGTCGGTACCAGCCGCCTGACGAAACAAGAATAAACCACGTGCATTATACTGTGATTGGAAAGCATTCGTCGTCCTTCTCGATCAGGAGCCAATGCTATAAAACTTTCACAATTGTATTTTCTAGAATTGTATTTTCTTCCTATTAATATAACTGACTAAAATGAAGCACTGGCATTTTAAAAGGTACGGCAATTTGCCAATTGAAAATACTAATGAATGAATGAAAGGTTTTAGCGCGACGAAGGCGCGCAGGGACAATGTGGGATTTACAAATCCCTTGCGACCCGGTAAACCTTATTTTATTTCACTTGGATCACACAGGCCTAGCTATCCTATTGCCTCAAATGAGGTCTGAGAGGGTATGCACGCGGTTAGAATTCCCGGTAGTTTACGTTGGAGTGATAGATTGTCAATACTCAATCCCTCAACGCCATTAAGACTATTAGAGAATGGGCTCTATTCGGTTCCAGCTCGGCGATGGTAGAGGTTTGAGTCCCACCATGGTGGCGAGCCAGAATATAATGTTGTGCGATGGCAAATTTTAGGGAAGAAGAGAAAAGAAAACCAAACAGCAACGCCGGTTTGGTAGCGGCCCCGGTATATGACCATAGCGGTTACAAAAAAGGAGTGGAGAAAGCTCCAACAGTTTAGTTTTGAAAAACCGGGAGTCATCCATCAAGCCTTCTGGGAGATAGGATGCCGTATGTGATTATGAGGTATCTGGTTATCCTTCGGGAATTCCAAATGACCTCCCCCACCCCACCCCACCCCACCCCCACACCACCCACCCCCCAAAACCACACCCCCTCACAGACACACACCCTCAAGCCCTTAAAAGGGCTGTTAAATCTTTATTCAAATGTTTCGTTCCAGAGAAGAAGATGAAAATGCTAATGGTTCATTTCAACCCATTTAAAGTCATACTTAGAAAACACAATTCTAGAAAATACAATTGTAAAAGTTCTATAGTATTGGCTTCAGATGCCAATACTATAAAATTTTTACAGTTGTATTTTTCAGAATTGTATTTTCTATTTATGGACATAACTAATTGAAATGAACCATTAGCATTTTCAAAGATGTGGCAATTTTCCAGATGGCAAATTGCTTTATCTTTTGAAATACTAATGATTCATATCCGTCATTTATATTCACCTGTAGAAAATACAATTCGGGAAAATACACTTGTAAAAGTTTTCTAGTATTGACCCCAGGTCCCGACACACCTACAGGATTGTGGACGAGATTTCATAAATAAATTACAGTGAATTCAAGACTAAAACAAGAAAAACAAACAAGAAACTCCCAAGAGCCTGTTATCGCTCACTTGGCAGAACTACATGTCTGCAACCTGATTAATATTACATGAGGATCATTGGTAGAGGGTGTCCCAGTCATCAATCGTGTGAATTTTCAAAATATTTGGCATTGTAGTTTCAGAGAAGAAGATTCTTCAAAATCGATCAATCAGAATCAAAGAATGCCTCTGGCGGCCATGTTTTTCATCCAACAGGCACAAAATGACGAACAGTTGTAGACAACCTCTCATAGACCATTCCTGCCAAGTTTGGTGCACATCGGCTCAGTAGTTCCAGAGAAGATGAAAATGTGATTTCCCGTATGGTTTCTATGTTAACTATAAGCCGCAATTGCGGTCATGTTTGCAACCCGGTCAATATTACAAGTGGTAGAGGGTGTCCCAGTCATCAATCATGTGAAGTTTCAAAACATTTGGCCTTGTGGTTTTAGAGGAGAAGATTTTACAAAATCCACCAATCAGAATCAACGAATGCCTCTGGTGGCCATGTTTTCTATCCGACGGGGACAAATGAGAATCGTTTGTAGAGAACCTCCGATACCATTCGTGCCAAGTGTGGTTCACATCGCCTCAATAGTTCCAGAGAAGAAGATGAAAACGTGATTTCCCATAGGGTTTCTATAGTAATTATAAACCGCAGTTCCGGCCATGTTTGCAACCCGAACAGCATTAAATGAGGATTGTTGGTAGAAGGTGTCCCATTCATCAATCATATGAAGTTTCAAAATATGCCCTGTGGTTTCAAAGGAGAAGATTTTTCAAAATCCACCAATCAGAATCAAAGAATTCCTCTGGCGGCCATGTTTTCCACCCAACAGGAGCAAAATGAGGAAGTTTGTAGAGTACCTCCCATAGACTAATCTTACCAAGTTCGGTTTACATCGGCTCGGTAGTTCCAGAGAAGAAGATGAAAATGTGATTTCCCATAGGGCTTCTATAGTGACTATAAGCCTCGATTGAGGCCATGTTTGCAACCCGATCAATATTAAATGAGGATTGTTGTTAGAGGGTGTCTCATTCATCAAGCATTTGAAGTTTCAAAACATTTTGCTTCGTAGATTCAGAGGAGAAGATTTTTGAAAATCCACCAAACAGAATCAAAGAATGCCTCTGGCGACCATTTTTTCAACCGACAGGAACAAAATGAGGATCGTTTGTAGAGAACCCCCATAGACCATTCCTGTCAAGTTTTGGTCACATTGGCTCAGTAGTTCCAAAGAAGAAGATGAAATGTGATTTCCCATAGGAATTCTATGGTAACTATAAACCGCAATTGCGGCCATGTTTGTAACCCGAACAATACTAAATGAGGATCGATGGTAGAGGGTGTCCCATTGATCAATTGTGGGACGTTTCAAAACATTTGGCCATGTAGTTTCAGAGGAGAGGATTTTACAAATCCACCAACTAGAATCAAAGAATGCCTCTGGCAGCCATGTTTTTCATCCGACGGGAACAAGAACAAGATAAAGAGCGCTTGTAGAGGACCTCCCATAGACTATTGCTGCTAAGTTTGGTTCACATTGGCTTAGCGGTTCCAGAGAGGAAAATGAAAATGTGGAATGATTACGGACGACGACGGACGACCGACGACGGACGACGACAGACGCCAAGTGATGGCAATAGCTCACATTGCCCTTTGGCCAGGTGAGCTATCAAAACTAAGATGTAATGATCTCCTGTTTCTTTTTTGACAGTTAAAATCAAGACAACTGAGAGGATGAACGTGAACTTAGAATTTCGAGAGGGTCGCGAGCCAGTCGGAATTCTCTGCCCGCTTTTGTAATCACAATACTGTACAGATCTAGGCCACCGGCAACCTCTAATAAGGGCACGCAGTTAACCGAGGAAGCACGGTGGCTCAGTGGTCAGAGCACTGTCCTTCGATCCTGTCCAGCAGTACTTACTTGAGATGGGCAATACACTGAAAAACCGAACCGTTACCGACATCATGGGGATATCGAAAAACCGAGTCGAACCAATCTCTGAATTCCAAAACTATCAGTATTTTCAAATTTTGTTACATTTACTATTTATAAAGCATCGCTGAGGTTTGATAGCAGTTGAAGTGTTCATTTTCATGAAAGAAGTAACTGGTTTCCTTTTCTGTTCTGTTAAAACTTCTTATGAGACTGGAAAATTGTCCTGAATTCCGACAAGACTACATCATGTACATGTCCAGTTACTTAGCAGTGATTTCTAGTAAAATCTTGGCTGCCTATTAAGGCAGCCAAGACTTGACTAGAAATCACCGTCAAGGTGATTTTTCAGCAGTTGCTGAGCAGTGATTTCTTAGCAGGCAGCCAAGACTTGACTAGAAATCACTGCCCTGGTGATTTGTCTATTGTCGGCAGGACGTCCTAATAGTGGCATGTTAAGGGTACATGCTCTGAGATCGCAAAAGCCTGAAAAGGCCTTTAAAGGTTAAGGTTTGTTTGGAAGAAGTCACACAATTTCTGCAGATATGATTTGTGTTGGATAAGAATTCAAATGTTGAGCTTATGGGCAATGGAATTTGTGGCACTGTGGCAGAATGATATAAGAACAATTTATTCTGTATTTTCATTGTATAAATTTCCCATTGGTCGTATCAGTCAAGTCAGTTATCGAATACGAAAGATACCGTGGTTTACCCCCATTAAAATACCGAAACCGATACCGAACTCAAAAAATTCCAATACCGGCAATCTCTAGTAACAGCGTTGTGTCCACTGGTCAGGCACTTAATCCCGATTGTCCACGTATTGCACGTCGATGGTCCACTTGCCTTCAACCGTTGCTAACTCTGCTTGTGCAGAGTAAGTACATTAGAGAGTCTGACAGATGCTCGCCGTTGTTCGGTGGTTTTTACCTCCACCAGTAGAACTGTCCGACACGCTGTGACCCTGGCTGTTGAAAATGTCGTTAAACCTCAATAAACAAACAAACAAACAAACAGACATTTATATGAGATACAATGCCCCCCCCCCCCCCCCCCACCTCCGATGCAAGATATGCGTGTCTCATGTGAGAAGACCATGTGAGATAGATAGCTATCTCACATGACCCACGTGACCGTATCTTATGTTTCGTTGGTGTTCAATGTTTTGTTGTTTGTTCTACTTAATGTTAATAATAACAGTATATTGTATACAGTTTGTTCAATTTCTTAACTTAATTTCTATCACTACAGCATCCTTCGATCGATTGATGCACGCGCCCAACTGACGTCATCGCAATGTGTAAATGTTCATTTCGTTACAAATCTTTAACCCTTGTCTTGCCGGCGTTGGGATTTAATTTCGTGGTACATACCAGTGGTATATACATAACTTTTGTGTGCTCTTTTCGATAAGCAAATCAGTTTTTTTCACAAATGGACAACAAAATTGTTCGATATTGCTGCATGTGCCCCTGGGTTATTGTTGATAACGTCAGAGTGTTTTGGTGCGTGCAGGTGCGTGGCGAAAAATTATCTCTGACGGGGGGTGGGTGTGAGATGGGGAAATCTCACTCTTGGGACAAGATATTTGGCCCAGATACTCGGCAAGCCTCGTGTCTGGCCCAAATATCTCGCCCTCGGTTGAGATTTCCCCACCTCACCATCTCACCCATCAGGGATAATAGTATTCTCGTATTTCTCTTGGCAGCCAAACTTTTACAGTGTTGTGAAGAGGAATACGAAACTCGAATTTCGACCGCATCGCGAGTCATTCGCGATCCAGTCCAAATTCTCAGTCCGCATTTAATCACACAGTACCTTACGATATTCGGCCATCAGCATACCCTAAAAATTGCTATGCAAGTTAAACAAGGATATACGGGGCGAGTTCAGGACACTCGAAACACCCAGTTATTTTCTTCCTAATAGCAGCACATTGCATCATTTCACACTGAACTGCACTTCAATGTGAATTGGCGACTGTTTTCATTTTTTGTTTTTTATTTTGATCATACGGTATTCGTACCAGAGTAAATATAGACTGGAAATAAATGGCCAATGAAACTGAATTTTCAATGATGTTTACTTTAGAAATTGTAATGTAGTTTCCCATCAAGTTTGTTATTATTCTCCCTCTGATGCTGTCAAATATTCGTAAATACAAACGTGTAATTTCCGGTTCCGATTTAGTGAATGAGGTACGAAGTAGGTCAACAACCCATCAATTGAAAATCCAATACGTAAAATTTAGCTAATACAATGAATGGATCGTTAACGACAACTCTATTGTCACGATGTTTTATTATTTTCCAATACTTCCTGGAGGAACAATTTGTACATACGTCACAGCTGATTCATTCGTTGAACGTGAAAATAGATCTGAGATGAGCCTGGTTTCAAGTACCAATTGTATAGCTTGTTTTGACCCGAAGCTCTTTCTTCAAATAAACTTGTTATAGTACAAGTACCTTTCGATTCTTTTGAACAAAAATAGAAGCGCGCAGAAATGAAATATTTATCTATAAATTATGTATATATAGACGGGATGTGAATTTACATTACTGAAAGTGATCTTTTTCTCGATCCAATCGTGTTCTGATCGCGGTACACTTACATTCGATTGTTAAACATACTCACGCAACCCTTGCCCGTTCTGTTTTACCAACCCGAGAGATTTGGGTTGGGCGTTTTTTCGGTGTTCCGGTTCGGTTTCGGTTTTTGTGGCAAACCGCAAAACCGAACCGCAAAACCAAGCAAAAAGCGGCCGAACGGTTTACTGTGTTTGTGCATAGACTGTTTAAACTATCTTACCGAGAGGGAACTGGTCTAATGACTACCGTGGACTCTCGTCACTTAGTCTCCCCAGTGCTGGAAATAATTAAAATTGACGGGTGCAGTTTTAAGCTCCCGTGAATTCAAAGTCGGGAGTAAATTGCACCCGTAAAATGTTATGAATTTTCGAGGAAATACTGTCACCAAACACCAGAAACCTTAATCCTTTTCACTCTGGTGGTATCTTCCATAACAGTTCAATAACAGCAATTAGAACGAGTCCATATTCATTATTGGGGGTAGAACAATCAATATTTTCAACGTGCAGCCTTGGGCTGCACGTTGAAAATATTAATTGGTCTACCCCACACATATACTGAACAGCCACCCTGTTTAATGACTTATCATGTTCCTGGCTGGAAAAGCGGTCGTTCGGGTTCAAAGGGTTAAATGTATAAGGAATTGCTGAATTATAACAGTAACTTGTCACTGGCCACGGGCTGCTGCTTTCTCAAAACGAACAAATATGCCCTCGCAGTATATTGGTGCTCCACAATATTTTTCAACAAGTGCATTTTTTAGCTTCCGTAAAATGGAAAACACAGGTGCTGACGGGAGCATTTGCACTCGCACACGTCTCATTTCCAGGACTCCGACTATTCGTCAAAGGGGCAATTACGTCGTGTTCTCATTGTCATATTTCCTTCATTATTGTCTTGTCTACCGGTCGAGTCATCAAATGTGACAATGAGAACACCACATAGTTTAGATGAACCTTATTTATTTGTTAACCTGGTTTATGTTTTTTTTTCTAACTGAATAGGCTTAGCAACGGATCCCCTAGAACTCAAAGGGAAGTTAGGCTGAACTCAGTACAGTCAGGGCTTTCGTGATGAGTGGTGTCCGACAAACTATTGCAGATTTTTTCCAAGTCAAGAAGTCAAAAGTGTTATTCAGTATCTGTTCTAAACATATTGAAATAACGAACTGAAACCGATTTGTTTTTCCTGAAATCGAAACGAAACCAAAACCGAATCTGAAAAATAAAAATCTCACAGCACTATCGAGAGATATGCTCGTCAATATCAACTCCGTGAGTGATGTTACATCTAGAAATAATAAAAAAGGCTTCCGGTTGTCATTGTTTCAAATAATCTGACTGCTTTTCCAACAACTTCGGGTGATGCAGACTAAAGTATTTATTTAAAAGTACACATATTGCAAAGCTTATACGACAAATAGCCAGCCGATCATATGTAACTACATCTGAGTTTTTTACTATATATTGGATAACGTGCATTTTATTGGGAGATAACATAGCCAGATTCGCCGTCTTCCTGTTTTCTCCCCCACTATACGTGAAATATACGCGTGTCCCAGGTGAGACAGCAGGGTGTGATATTTCTATCCCACCCACCCCATGTGACATACTCATTTGCATATTTTATTAGGTCGCCGGAACTATTTCATCATCGTCTGCACAATTTTAAATAAACAAAATGTCTTCACGATTGCGTTTATTACCTATTTATCTGTTCCTTGTTGATATAGGCTCAGTATTTAATTATTATTCAAATATTAAACTTGATTTGTTTCAGCCCCATGTTTCTCTGCAGATTTAATAATATCACTGCGCGAATTTATCGATCGATCAATAATCTCACAATGCCCTTCACACTAGAGTTTGACACGCGCAAATTCATTAACCACTTAACGGACAGTGTTACAAATCAATTTTTTAGTATATACCTGTGGTATATACCTAACTTTTGTACGATCTTTCCGATGAAATTGTTCGTTTTACGAAAGGACTACGACTTGATAAATTGGGTATGTCAGCACGTGACCGCCAATTATCAATAATGACGTAATCCTCGTGTGGGGGGAGAAAAATCATCCTCGATGAGTCTGACGGTGGGAATGGGGAAATCTTACCCTCGGGGCAAGATATTTGAACCAGACCCTCGGCAAGCCTCGGGTCTGGTTCAAATATCTTGCCCCTCGGGTAAGATTTCCCCATCCCACCTCCAGACTCATCTGGGATCATAATAATCTCCTGGAGATACAACGTTAAAAATAAGGAGTTGGTTGCGAGAGGCAATTTAATGGCTGAAAAGCAATAACAATGTGTGGACACAATATGCACGTTTGTATTCGTGCACAGGTATAGTACAGTCGCTGTTGACTGGTCGTAATTCATGCGTGGCAGTTATGTCCACACATGCGTTTACCAGGTAATAAAAATCATCAGCGGCAAAATATTAATTAATGAAGGAACGGGTTGAACCCGGTGCTTCGTTAACCCTTTACCCAACGTAATGGCCAAAAAAGTTCAGCGCTATTCACAACAATCCCCAATCAATTTTCATTATTTTTTAATTTTTTGTCTCAAAAACATAGGTTATGACCCCTCTTTGGAACGAGCTCGTCTAGCTCGTTCCAATGAGGGGTCATAACCTATGTTTTTGAGACAAAAAATTAAAAAAATATAGTTATTCAAGAATTTTGTTTGCAAGTGTCGTCTGCTTTTCATGTTAGTTAAATGGTTAACTAAATTTTTCATGATTATTCCCATAAATAGTGTTTGTAATCTAATATTATTGCGCCCGTGGAAAAATTGCCCACTCGTGGAAAGTGGCCAGTCCACGGCGGCTGTACTGTACACTGTATAGTATTGCATTAAAAGTGGTCTCATGCCAAGCTATGGTCATCAAACAATTTGTTCAGAAACAGTTAACTGTTATATTATGTTACATAACCTGTATCCACTGAGAATAATATAACAATAACCGTATTTAAAAGTGCATTACGGTTTATTAGCGGACCAATAGGAATGAAGCTGCCCGTCATATTATTAGCGGTCCGGGATTAAGCCAAGCACTGCAAATAAATATGGAGGGCTCCTACCATCGTTGGTGGAGGGGCGCAATTAAACCGTAGTGGTTTATAAAGTCACGCTGTTTCTGTTTGTATCACTTAATTTCTTCCGATCTGTTACTTCCATATATTTCGGTGGGAACCCCGGAAAGTGACGCAGTGCTCGTTTACTGTGGTAAACAAGCACTGTTTACTGGAAACATAGGACCTGGTAACAAATAGAGTTCTAGAGTGAAGTCCTCTAAAATGGGCAACATGGATGTAAACAATTGGACGGACTTGACTTGATATTCATGTGGCGGTAACGGTTAGCCATTACGCAGAAATATGTGATCTTAAATATAAATAAATAAATAATATCATCAAATATAGAATGTCCGGAATGAACTTCAATGAAGACTAAAATGTAACTCGAGTCACGCTGTCTATCAAAAATTTGTTGAATTTCTAGTTGAGAGGACAAGTAATTTCTAAACTTCTCAAGCATCATTTCTGAAGCCTCAGCTTTAGAAACCCTTAATCTCTGTAAGATTTCTCATTATCTTGGTCATCCTGCCATGTTTCAAAAAAATGTATCCATAAATGCAACCTGAAGGGTGAGTTGTTGAAACCCAAGATGGCTGCCATGACGGTCATTGAGGGCAGCCTTTGAGGGCGTCCGGCCATGACCGAAATATGGCTTTTTCATTTTATCATCATATACTGTATTTTGTCAATACAACTGATGCATGTATGCAACCTGCAGGGTGTTTTTTGTACGAAATTCATGATGGCAGTCATAACCAGCTGTTATGTGGCTGACCTTGACGAACATGGGACGGTCTCATCTTCTCATCTTACTAAGTATCTTGCCGAGTTTCATGAGAGTTGATGCATAAATGAGACATGTAGGATGTGCTGAAGAAAGCCAAGATGTTTGTAGTGGCAGCCACCGGCTCCATAATAGACCGTTCTCATCAACTCATCAAACTAAGTCACCCTGCCAAATTTCAAGAAAATTGATGCTTAAATGCGATCTGCATCCTGCTCTGATGAAATACAAGAGGGCTGCAAACGAACGAAAAATAGCATCTCGGGTTTAATGTTTAGGTTTTTCTTTTTTTTTGATGGATAAGATTTAATAGTGTTTCGGGGAGTTAGCAGTACCAAGCACACACTATATTTACAGTACGGCCGCTGTGGACTGGTCACTTTCCACAGGTTGTCAATATTTCCACGGACGCAGTAATATTAGATTCCAAACACTAATTATTGAAATAATCATCAACAATTTAATTAATGAAGCACCGGATACAACCAGATGCAGGGCTTGACAATTCAGAATTTTGATGGACCCATTTGAAGGTTGACTCATCACATGTTCATTAACCTTTTGCCACAATTTTGGGGGGTTAACCCTTTATCTCACATAGCTTTCCCCCAAATATCCTGAACTTCATGATTACAACCTTTGTCTCAAATTTTCAATAGAAGCATACAAATATGGATATCATTGGAACCAGCTGATTCAGCTGATTCCAATGATATCCATATTTGGTATGGATTTATTGAGAAATTGCCATGATGTGCGAGGTTGTGTAAGCCACATTTAGGCCAATTTTATGGGCATTTTTTTTTTCCATTTTGTTAGGTGAAGGTTTAATATCTTGATTAACCATTATAATTGGCAGATTTGGGGATGTGAATTTTGCTGAGAAATAAAAGTCATTATGATTTATAATAATTTATCTTTTATCATTGTTACATGTCTTCTAATGTCATTACCTTCCAGAGGTCTCCCAAAATTCTTTTTGCCTAACCTATAGGCAACCCGTCCTATAAGTTGCCCCAATTGTCAAGCCCTGCCGGTGCTTCATTAATTAAAATTTTGCTGATGATGATGGATTATCATCACTGCCCACACGTAGATTATGAGTATGACCAGTGTACGGCGACTGTCCTGTAGATTGAAATTCTCTGTCTGCTTTTATGAACATAATACTGCACATGGGTATCACTTGATTGACTTGTACTATAAACACATTTAATCTGGTAAAAAAAACAGTGAAGTAGTTGTGTTGATAATGCCGGCATTCCAATACTATTTCTGTGAAAATTACGTTGTTCTCATAGCATCAGTGACAAAGGTACCGATAACCCAAAATGCCCCTCAAAACAGGTGTGCCTAACGCGGCGTCCAATGTACTGTTGCACATGATGTCGACTACTCTTCATCATTACCCAACCTACCCCACTCCACCCCCACAAAAGGATGCACTTACTTGTCTTTCTCCGTCTGGTGTGAATATTACACAACAGTGCGGGAAGAGGAGATAACTTCTAAGGGGACACAATTCTCCAACTGACAGTTTCTTTCAGTTTGTTTAGAAGAAGCTAAACCAAGTCCAAGCATACTTTCGACTTCTGGACTGCCCTTTATGAGCTTGTGCCTGAAGTTAACTGCTGCCATTCGTGATATTCTCCGGAAATATATAAATATTCGTTGGGTGGAAATATATTTGCACTGTTTTAAAAGCAATGTGCTCTCTAAGTACTGCATTTAATTCAATTCAGCATCATAAAAAGCTGACAGGACTGGTCTATATTTTTAGATCTAAAGCTAATGACGATACTTAGCACTTGAGGTTTCATTCTTCTTCTTCAACATCTGTATATATATTATATATACATGTATATATTAGGGGGCCAACTCGTTCCAGGACGGGTAGCCCCGTCAGCTCAACAGACCATTTTTAGCTGGACGGAAGGACGAAAATACGGTAAGACGGAATGACCTAATCACAGACTTCTCATTTATATAATAGATAATGTTTGTGTTAACCCTTTGCGGGCCCGGAACAGGGACCCTCATAATTCCATTAAGTAGGATGCCTGCTGTGTAAATGTGTGGGGTAAACCAATTAATATTTTCAACGTGCAGCCTTGGGGGCTGCACGTTGAAAATATTAATTGGTCTACCCCCAAATAATGAATAATATGGACTCTTCCAATTGCTGCATTTGAACTGACATGGAAGATACCACCAGGATTGGGAGCGCGGTGGCTCAGTGGTCGAATATTGGACTTCTATGCTAGAGGTTCCGAGTTCGATCCCCGTCCGGGACGAGCTGTGTCGTCTCCTTGGGCAGGCACTTTATCCCGATTGCCTACACGGGGCACGATGACGCCGTGTACTAAGGCGTACTGCATGTCGATGGTGCACATGTCTTCAACCGCTGTAATCCTGCTAGAGCCCAGCTTGAACAGAGTTGACAGTTGCTCGTCGATGCTCGGTGGTTCTCTCCGGGTACTCCAGCTTCCTCCATTCGTGAACCTGTCAGTCACGATTAGCCATTGTGCATAAGTATGTGACCTTAAACACCAATAACAATAAATACCACCAGGATTCAAAGACTTAATAGAAGTCCGCAGTGGTTGGTGGTGGGAGTACGGGTGTTGAGGGATGAAGACCATGAAATTTCAGGCAGAAATAAGCAACGTATTATAGTATCACTGCGTCCAGTGGCACGCGGCGCTGCTTTGTGCCGCTGCAGTTCTGTACCGTATCAATATCAGAGAGAGGGCATGTCCAACAGATACGTAGGAAAGGGTGGGTATAGGGGCAGTTGCCCCACCAACAGTTTTTGCAGAAAATAGCTGAGAATAGATAGAGAGTGGGAGAGAGAGAGAGCGAGAGGGAGAGGGAGGGATGGAGAAAGAGAGAACTTCTTTACCAACACAGTATTATTTTTACACCATCATAGATTACCAGAAAACCCAGGTCTGTGTCAGTGGTAGAGGTCACCCACTGCTCAGCTGCATAGTCACACGAAACTTGTTTTTCGCTCTTGCGCGTGCGATGCTTCTCTTCCATGGCCTTTGAAGTCGAGAAAAGTGCACATCTTTGGATCCATATTTAACATATTTTTCCATCTTGACGTTTTAAATACGAGCCAAAATGTATATATCAGTGTGTGAGTGGATTTCTATGAGTGCCCCACTCGACCGCCCCAGTTCGAAATGCTTCCTACGTCCCCGATGTCGCAAAAGTGAGGTTTTGATGTGTAGTGGCAACTGAATGTTAATTATCGAGTCATTATTAAATATGTGAAATAACAGCTTGATACACGAGAAGCATCACGTTTGTTTTATTTGTGGTATTGTAATAAATCAATTCTCTGTTAAATTCCTAGAACATGAGGCGCAATCAAATAGGCACGGTCCGTTCATTGATTTCTATTCTCATATTCTACAACATAGGGGTTTGTAACTGGTAGTTTATTACATATTGATGTACATCGTTATAACTGGAGCCGTTCCTATTTCGACTAATTTAAACAATCCCAGAACAAAAAGGAAATCGGAGGAGAGTACATTAACATCCAGACCTGTCTATATAGATACCAGGCCCATAATACCATAATTATCACCAAATATAGGGGTATGGAATGTGACCCATGTTCTCCCGAACATAACATCAAGTTTTCTGTCTTAAATTTGTATGTAACAACGCAGTGATGCTTTCCGAAATTAGGGAGTGAAGGAACGATCTGCGTCGCGCGTAGGTCATAGCAGAGCGCTAAGCTCTTGTTCCCAAGCGCCCAACGCACAACGATGGCAAGCGCGGAGCTTATTCTTTGGGGAAAGCGCGAGAGGAGGTGTCGCCGTCTCGTAAGAGAAGGTCCGAGGTTCCACAACCGGGAATTTTGTGGAATCTAGTACCCCAAATTCATCAAAAGAATTAGGCAGTGTTGTCCAAGCGGGGCTGCATGGGTTACAAACTGCTAAAATAGGCTTAGTGTGGCAAGCAAAACGAGTGAGTGAAAGGTTTGTTGGATATTTGTGAAGATCAAGAAATTTCTGGTCTTAAAATTGTAGGGAAACGGCGTGTTACAACACGATGGCGTCCCCACTCAGACAAAGGTAGGGGGACGCTGTTACCCCGTGTTCACTAAAGAAAGTACAGTACATTCGCCGTGGACTGGTCCGTAATCCACGCGTGGGCAGTGATGTCTACTCATGCGTTTACCAGGTAATAAAAATCATCAGCAGCAAAATTTTAATTAGAGAAGCACCGGGTTGTACCCGGTACTTCATTAATTAAATATTTGATGATTATTCGTATAAGTGGTGATTTTAATCTAATATTATTTTATCCGTGAAAAACATAGCCTACCCGTGGAAAGTGACCCGTCCACGGCGGCTGTACTGTACCATAATACGTACCTATATAAATAGAATATATACACAGAATAGGACAGCCTAACTATCGTAATAGCACTCAGATTAACGCGCAGAGTGACGTGCTAATTGCGGGAAATTCATAAAAGGGGGACTTCTAGTTTTAACTGTACCATGGCCGGATTATGCTTACACGAAATGTATTTTGAACAAAACAATCTGCAACGCTATTTTTCCATAAAACTGGCCTTTCCATATGGCTACCATGAATATGGTCCTGCGAACTTGAAATTTCGAATCGAACTGAATCCCGAATCGAATCAGACAGAGGATTTCGAATCGAATCTAGAATGGAATCTCACCCTTTACAAGTTGTTGACCTTCTTTTTAGTAACCGTAAATATTGTCAGTCTCATCCAAGTGTTGGCAATGGCAACTCATCTGTAGTGTGTATACAAACGAACGTTGTCGAGTACTCGGCAACGTTCGTTTGTATACACACTGCGGAATAGTTTCTGCGATTACTCATCACTCACGGAAACTGCCGATCATTAACGAAGTCTTGAACGCAGTCTTCAACGCGGCTTCGATGTGTAATCTATCACAAAGGTAAAGCGGCAGATTTACTACGTTTTAAACGTGGAATGACGATCACTGTCGATATTTCGGATAACCGGTTGACGGTTTTTCTAATCGATTAGGTAGCTAACTGGTTTCAAACCGATTATCCGGTTAACTATTTTAGTACTAGTTTATATCTTCTAACTTTGGGTAATGCCCAACTGTTCAAATTAAGATAAGCGTGTCGCTTGGGTTTAGAACGATACGGTGATGATACTCTGCCCGACTACTATCCGCAGCGGTAAATAATCTTAGGGGGTGTCACCCCACGCCCTCAAGGATTTAGGTTTCTAGTTTTGTCGGGCGCCATTCCGATTATGGGTTATGATGCAAAGCACCATCCCGCGCGTGTATCGGCGAGTTAAAAGAGAGAAAACGAGAGGGGACACTACTCTCTCCGCGGCCAATCAATAATGGTTCGCAGGAGACACGGGAAACACGTACAGAAGCTATAGTTCTGTTCATAATGGGGTGCGGTATTATTCGCCATGTCACGGGCATTCATTTCCGTTATAAACTTCCGTATTGCCTATAAAAAGTTGACTGGCCAACTTTTGACAAAAGAAAATCAAATCTCTTTTTTTGTTTTGGATTGTCTAAAAAACAAATAATCACTCCTGTTCTCAAACACAAAATCTTGCTCTTTTGTCGCTAATGTAAAATTGAGAACAAGAATACTTTGACATGTTAAGCTTTGTACTGGTTCCAATTCCTGTTTTCGTATTCTATAAAAATTTACCATCACACGACACATTTTTACAGCAAGAGCTGTTTAATCAAATTCCATTCGGAGCGAAGACGATATGAACACCTGCTACCCAATGATAGTAACTTTATAATGCCAGATGGCTTTTGTACTTAAAAGGACATCGAGCCACAGATCACCCCGTTGATCAGAATTCATGCAGGTCTTAACATTTGTTCCGATTTACGAGAATCAGTTTTTGTTTCTCACGGCCTCCTACTGCGAGAATCAAATTTCAGTTCTTCGGTAATTTAGAATTTGGGAGTACTGTTATAACCTTGTGAGTGCAAACAGTACATATTCCATAGAAAAAAACAAACCCCATGTTCATATATTTAGCAAAGTTGAATCCTTGAGGGCGCATTTCCGATTTTGGTGGGTTCCTTGTCTTGCATTCACTTGTGTAGAATACGGGCTTTTGGTGGTCTTGCTAATGGGAGGTAAAGTTCCTTGACAATGGTTTCAAGTGAAGTCTTGCCTGCCTGTACAGGCAGCCAAGACTTCACTTATTACCACTGCTAAGTCGAAGTGTATCCTCATTATGAAGAAGCAAACATAAGTAGAATTATCTTGCCCTTCTACATGTCCTTACCAGTCACAGCGTAACAGCTTTAACCCTTTACCTAACATGAAAAGCAGACGACACTTGCAAAAACAATTCTTGAATGACTATTTTTTTTTTCATTTTTCGTCTCAAAAACATAGCTTATGATCCCTCATTGGAACGGGCTCGTTGAGCTCGTTCCATTGAGGGGTCATAACCTATGTTTTTGAGACGAAAAATGAAAAAAATAATGAAAATTAATTGGCGATTTTTGAGAATAGCGCTGGCCGGTTTTGGCCGTTACGTTGGGTAAAGGGTTATAGTTATCGATAGGACGAGTTGCATTATTAATTGACTTGACGCCATCTTGCGAGGGGGGGGGGGGGGGGGTTGAATTGCGACGTATTTCGCTGAAGTCCCATCAGTCCAGCTTTATGGAGATCTGTGCTTTGTTCATTTTGCATTCCTACAGTTTTAGAGATATGAAGCCCAGATTTGGCACGCGGTTTGATTTTGTCTAAGGATTATAACATGGGATGGGGGTTCGATCCCTTCCGACCACTCCGTCATGGCGTTTACATCAGTTTAGAAGGGAGGTGTCGAATCCAATGTTCTGATTCCCTCCAATCTAAGTGGGATGTAGACTGTCCGGTCCAATATCGGTATCATAATTGATTATATGTCCTAATACTAAGGGGGACATTTCCGGAAGAGGGAGATTAAGCTGTCACTCTTCTCTATCTGCAGACTATCCATAGGGTTAATTCAAGAAAGGTGCATGTGGAATAGTGTATCACACCTTTGAAAGTCCGTTCCTTTGGACATATGTTGAGTTCCACGATCTACAAATGTGAATAATTTGGCATGCCAATGTTAATCATTTTGGTAACAAAACTTGGGGGTGGGGGAGGGTGTTGCTTATTTATCTTGTCGAGTACTCGAAGCCCATGTTGAAGGGTGCTGATAGCATGCTTAAAGTACATCATATTCTCTGATCTGGGAATGAGGATCTTACATAGTAACCCGTCAGCAGGTTATGCTTTGTAACACGGTGGTAGGAGCGCGGTGGCTCTGTCTTTACGGCATTTGACTTCAAACCGAAAGGTCTACGGTTCGATCCCCCCAGGGGTTACTGCGTTGTACCCCTGGGCATGGCACTTTAACCCGATTGCCTACATGAGGACACCGTCGCGCTGTGTACTAAGGCTTACTGCACGTCAATGGTGCACTGGTTTTAAACCAGTCCTAACCCTGCTTGTGCGGAGATAGTATGTTGGGGAGCTTGACCGCTTCTCGGTGGTTCTTTCTGGTATACGACCCCCCCCCCCCCCCCCCCCGTAAAACTATCTGACACGGGGTAACCTGGCTGTTGAAAGTGTCGTTAAACGCCAATAACAAGCGGTACGCATCGGAGATGCAGGCGTCGAGTTGTGGCTACTTTATTCATGCAGTCTCTATTGAAAATCAGAAATGTCATTGCGTTAAGATCAAAATTCGTAAAAATTGACGAGCTCAAATTCGTAAAAATTGACTAATTAAGGTCCATAACTATGTAATGAGAAATCGGGCCGGGCCAGTTTTCGAACTCGTCTGAGATGTTATTGCAGAAGACTGGTACGGCAAAAATTAGTCAAATCGGAGAACGTTTATTTCAGTTACAGCGCTAATAAGTTCAAAATTCATAAAAATTGACTAATTAAGGCTCATAATTCTGTAACAAAGAAACGGACCAGGCCAGTTCTCAAACTCACTTGAGATGTTATTGCAAAAGACCTGCATGGCAAATCTTAATCAAATCGGAGATTGGTTTTTTTTTTAAGTTATTGCGCTAATGAGCTAAAAGATTGTAAAAATTGACGAATTGAGGGCCTAAACTCTGTAACAAAAAATCATGGGCCAGTTTTCGAACTTGTTAGAGATATTATTGCAAAAGACCTGTATGGCAAATATTAGTCAAATCGAAGAACGTTTGTTCAAGTTATTGCGCTAACGAGCTCATAATTTGTAAAAATTGACTAATTAAAGGCCATAATTCTGTAACGAAAAATTGGGCAGGGTCAGTTGCCAATTTTCGAACTTGTTCGAGATATTATTGCAAAAGGCCTGTATGGCAAATATTACTCAAATCGAAGAACGTTTGTTCAAGTTATTGCGCTAACGAGCTCAAAATTTGTAAAATTTGACTAATTAAGACCCATAACTCTGTAACGAAAAATCGGGCCGGGCCAATTTTCGAACTGGTTCGAGATGTTATTGCAAAAGACCTATATGGCAAATATTATTCAAAACGGAGAACGTTTGTTCAAGTTATTGTGCTAACAGTGCAAAGACGCCCATCCGGACGCCAGCCCACCAGCCCACCCGCCCGCCCGGACGCACACCGGCCATCGCCAAACCATAGGTCTCGGTTGTTAACACAACTCGACCAAAAAGAAAAAACGCGGTGAAAATCTGAAGGAAAAAAGTGTTGTGGTGCTTTCCGCAATCTCTCGTTTCACTACTCTTGCCACCATGTCACGTCTTAACATAATTTCCGCCAAAATAAGTAGTAACAACTGACACGAGATCACGCGTTATTGCTATTTATTTAGGCGCAGTTTTCATCACGATGTAAGCGTCATGCCACCCTATACATATGTGGATTCAACGCGCAACCTTCGAGTCCCGAAAGATTGTTAAATCTGCGGAATTACAAATATAATACATGTATATATTATATCTTTGTATTACTTTGTCATAACTCGCAGTTCGTTCACATATTTTACAACTGAAGTACCCCCCCCCCCCCCTCCTTCCCCACGTAACCTAAAAAGTCGTTCGCGAGTTATTTCCAGTCAAACCCAAAATTGTTTGTTCATATGTGCCCACTTTTGTTAATATAT
This sequence comes from Pictodentalium vernedei, assembly GCA_031216915.1. Classification (NCBI taxonomy): domain Eukaryota; kingdom Metazoa; phylum Mollusca; class Scaphopoda; order Dentaliida; family Dentaliidae; genus Pictodentalium; species Pictodentalium vernedei. Next base: position 270,688,462 of record CM062291.1, on the reverse strand, counting down.
ATGCGTCGATCGGTAGTTATGGCGCTGCGGTAACCCCTTGGGAATCCACAGATTAACCCTTTACACAACGTAACGGCCAAAACCGGCCAGCGCTATTCTCAAAAATCGCCAATTAATTTTCAAAATATTTTCATTTTTTGTCTCAAAAACATAGGTTATGACCCCTCGTTGGAACGAGCTCGTCGAGCTCGTTCCAACGAGGGGTCATAACCTATGTTTTTGAGACAAAAAATGAAAAACATTAGTTATTCAAGAATTTTTTTTGCAAGTGTCGTCTGCTTTTCATGTTAGGTAAAGGGTTAACCTTTTCTTTTTTCCAGTGGTTTTATTTGCTCGTCATGACACAGCCCATGCATTTTCTATCAGGAGAGAGAGACATCATATTAAAAACATATCTCGAGAGTTTCAAAAGTTCACCGAATCAACCTTCTCGAGTTCATTTAGTTCAATACTTAACACATGTTGCTGATATTGTATTGGCGACAGGGATGTGGCGACGGGGAGGGGGACCCCCCCCCCCCCCCTCCCCAATCCTGGTCAAAATTTCCTATAGTTGAAAATTCGGAGGGCAAGTCATGAGTAGCTGGAAATTCCATCTATCTAGATTTTAGAGCTACTTTGGCGATGCTGATGTCTCCTTTGCCTCCCAAAATTCCAGCTCGGTTTCAAATCGGTAAAAATTTTAACTGTTAATATTTACAACTACAGTGTACGCAATATCGAGCTGCACAAGTATGCATGATGTCAGTCGGTACGAGATTTTTATAGCACGCTTACTTATCGTAATAAAAAAAATCCACTAAATACACTTCAAGAAAATCATATCATGTAAAATCGTTATCCTGAGTTAATTACATCATTCACAGTTACAAAATGATGAAACATCGAAAATTGATCATTCCTGCATAAGATCTGATTTAATGTTAGGACAGTGTGAATTGCTCGAAGTTCTCAGCTTGAGCATCATAAATGTGTTAGTATTTCAGTTACTAGAATCAATTGTATGCCCCCCCCTTTCGTGGCTTCATTTTCAAAATCTTTCTCGGCAGTGAATTTCCAACTACGGGGAGGAACCCCCTCCAGGTCCTTCCCCCTAGTTGGAAATTCACCACTCTACACCCCACCCCCTAATCGGAAACCTCTAGCCACGTCCCTGATTGGCGACAGTCAGTACCTATACTGTATTCCTAAATAACTAGGGCAAATGTATACTACTCAAAGTTTGCTAACCACCACATATTTGACACATAATTGTGAAATTTTCTTGTGACACATTTGCGATAGTTTTAGTGGATATGATTGAGGAATGTATTGAGATGGTCCTCAGCGTTTACATTAGCTCTCCTGACAGGCAGACTTTTCGTGACAGTCATGGAAAGCATGTACCCCTTAATTTTCATGATGTTTTCGTGCACTGTCTACATGTACATCAGATGTGTAGGGTATTCAGTCTTCATTTCAACACAAACCCTTATGATTTAATGATTGAATATGGCGAATGCAAATGTAAGAAGACAATTGTCCGAAGCAGAAATGTGGCGGGCTGTAGGGATGGTGGAGCGAGGGGCTACCCATCGTCAGGTTGGTGAAGCCCTTGGGGTACACCATACTATGGTGATCACCAGAGCCTTGAAAGATTTCAGAAGTATTGACACCAGTCAGACGGCATGGTGATGGCAGAGACAGGGCAACATCTGTAGCTGAAGACCTGTTTTTGATCATTCAGGCCCATAGGAACCGCTTTGCCACAGCAACCCAGCTTCCCAGTGACCTTCAGAATGCATCCGGGGTAAATGTTTCGACGCAGACTATCAGGGCAAGGTTGCACGAAGGTGGTCTCCGATCGAGAAGACCATGTATTCGCATTCAGCTGTCCCAGAACCACCGCCAGGCACGATATGAATGGGCCATGGACCACGTTGGATGGACCAGAGAAGATTGGTGACCTGTCCTTTTCACAGATGAACCAAGGTACTGCCTAGACTACATAGATAGGCGTTCTAGGGTATGGAGAAGACCAAGAGAGCGATTCCATGCAGCCAACATAGCTGAGCATGACCGCTAAGGTGGAGGGTCAATAATGGTCTGGGGCTGCATCAGCTGGGATGGACGTACAGAGCTCTGTGTCCTTGACCGTGGTGCATTGACTGCACAGTGGTATATTGATGAGATCCTGGATGCCCATGTCAGATTGTATGCAGGTGAAGTGGGTGATAGATTCATTCTGATGGACGATAATGCCTGTACTCATGTTGCCCATGCTGTCTGGGAGTACCGGCAGAGGGAGGGGATTGAGCCTATGGACTGGCCAGCAAGATAATCTGACCTCAATCCAATCGAACATGTCTGGATTGAGTTACAGCTTGCAATTTCAGCCCGTCCAGTCCGACCAAGAAGTGTCCAGGAGCTTGGTGCCATGCTGGTCCAAGAATGGAACAACAACCCACAAAAAACTATCGGGAACCTGATTGGGAGAATGTGAGGCATTGTCAAATTGTAATTACCAATAATGGGTCTCACACTCGATATTGAACCCATACCAGTTCGCTCCGTCAACTTTTTGGCAAATTTGAAAAATTTCCTCTTTTACCAATAATATCCATTTTCCATGGTTATTGTATTCAAAAGCTAAAAAATAATGTCAAACACAAACAAAATCTTAATTTCTGTACTTAAAAGATATAATTAAATAAAAAATATATACACTTTTCATAACAATATTTCAACTAAAACGTAAAACAGGTAGTTGGATATACTTGGTACTTAGTAAACTTTGAGTAGTATATATTAGGCCTATGTCTAACACTTATTTATGATCTATCATTTGTAATCATATGAACAATGCCTTTCCAAGTGGAGGTCTGAGTGGCGACTCCTTCCCCACCCAAAAACATACACATACACCACGCAAACAAAAAGTTTTGTAAGAAATGTAAGTTTTGTCGTACTTTTCCGCTCAAAAGATGGAAAACAAAACAAAAGAATGATTTCAGGGGTTGAAGCAAGGCATCTACGAACTTTAGACATCAATGTTTGAAGACTATCCCATGCTATGCGGATGGTGGGAAAACACACCGCCTCCAAATCCCTTCCTCTGCTTTTCAAAGTTAATTTCCGTCGGAATTTGTACGGTCTTGCCACACAAGTTATTGCCGGAAAAAAACTATATGTGTCACTGAGTAATGAAATCGACGTATACAGTACGTGGAGAGTGCATTACCACTAAAACACATGTGGAAAGGAATGTCCACCCAGACAATAAATCTTCGTCTGCGAAAACGCATAAGAATGTCAAGAAAAGTTTCAGTCAATGGACCTCCGTGTGTAACAGTTATTGTGTGCACGTGAATTCCACTCCACGTGTGTTTTTGCGATAATCCACTCTCCATGCTCTGTGTGTGGATAAAATTGTGTGTTTGGTCAGAAAGTACCCCTGAATCTTCGTTACAATGGCGAATATATGTATGTACATGTAAATCCGCATCGAACACATCACTAAACTCAACGCTTGGTAGAAGGAAACTCTTTATTTGAGTACCAAGCCACAGAAAAGAGAAAAGGGAACATCCCTACCCAGAAAATAGTTTCAAGATTAACTGGAGGAGAATTAACTACCATGGGGCCCTTTTTGAATGCCATTCCTTGGGACTGGTTAACCTTTGATTTCCGACATGTGACTTTGACAAATTTTGTGGTCTCAGAATACTTACTTTAACATACATTTGAGAAGTCTTGCAGACAATAGTCAAACTACCTTGACTGTGGTTTCCAATCAAGTCGTGGCTAGAAATCTCTGCTAAATACCAAGACTCACAGGCTGTGCTGTAAAAGTTGAGAAAATTGTCCAGGACCTTTCGGAAAAATGGTGTCTTTCTCGTCAGGGGTGGCGCCAGGGGAGGCGTGGAGGGAGCTACCCCCTCCCCCACCGGAGGAGAGGGGTTATCACTTCCTCCCCCTCATGACAGGGAATTCGGTCATATTCGTCGGGGAGATAAAATTATGCAAACACCATGAAGATAGAAATAATACTCCCGAAGGCCCGATATAATAACCTGATGGGCATATAATCAATGTAATGTACCATCTTCTCATAGCATGGTCCCAGCACACCCAGTGCTGGGGCCATGCTATGAGAAGATGGTACAGTACATTACAGTTTAGGTTAACATTTAGGTTAGCTATGTTAACCTAAACTCAAATATTTGAAGATTTCTTATGTTAACTTGGCTTCCCGTATATAGTTACAGCTTTCTTGATATAACTTTTCATTTTGATATAAATATCGCGATATTTTGTGTTTCGCGTTGACTCTCTCAAAGCCCCTAGAGTAACAGATATTGCGACTTTTTCCCAATTAAAACGAAAAACATTTGTCGGCCCGGTGGGTCCAGGGACTCTCGAGCACCCACCCCCCTTATTGTGGTTCATAGCCGCCGCGTCGGGGATACCCTGGCGCCACCACTGTTTCCCGTCACCCTACTACCCTATTTTTAGCCGTCACCCTACCTATCCTATTTTTAGGTCCCCATTAAAAATGTTCAGAGCTTGCAGGTATTGATTTTTAGCATAATTATATGCCTTCATAACAATTTCATTTTCTTTATATTTGCTTCATATTCAAATACTTAGCATATTTTTCTGTTTGTGAATAGGGTGCACACGACCTCCCCTGAACACAAATTTGTTCTGGAAAGTGATGAAATAATTTTTTTTTTAATCACATTACTTACCCTGTTTCTCGTAGCATGTAGCGGGAAAGTCACCTATTGTTTTGGGGCCTAAACGTTGAAAGAGACCCGGCGTGTTTCCATAAGATTTTTTTGTGAACTTGTATTTTAGAACCCATTAGTTTATCACTGATTTTATAGGTGGGCATTTTCATATTTTCAAATTTGGCTGGCCATGGAATGCGAGAGCGATCTCTCGTCTTAAAACTACAGGCCTGCCAACCAGTATATCACATTATATACTGGGTCGAAACATTTACAGTAACAGTGGTTACATAACTCCTGGCAACAGACCTGTCATGATTAATCGACTAATCGTCGAAAACACCCATAATCGACTACCATGTCCAAATCGACGATTATGGGTTTTCATCAGCCCTTTGCTGATGAATTATTAGTTATTACTCCAGGGGTGTAGCCAACAACTTTTTTTGGGGGGGGGGGGTGGGAGGGGGTCGCCCACAATGCAACTCAAGGATGAGAAGGTCTGGCAACTAAAGAGACTGAAATCTTGGCCAGAGGCCAGGCCTTGGCCAAAGGTCAAGATGGAGGAGATTATGGGAGGGGTGACACCCTCCCATAATATCCTCCAACGGTGGGCGCCCCCGGAAAAATTCTTCAATATTTGATATCAGCAGTGATCCAAGATTTCATTCTGAGTGAAAATGAATCAATTTCAATGTAGGCATGTGGAGAATATCGGCCGCGGGATTCGGGGGGGGGGGGGGGGGCGTACTACCCCATGGCCCTCCCTTCCTACACCCTTGATTACTCTAATCCACATCGTACTCAGGAGAAGTGTCAGAAGCTGAAGAATGGCAGAATACATTGTAATTGATATCAGAAAGAAGTATAAAGATACAACACATGCCACCAGGTCTGGTGTTCTGAAAAGTATGGGAGTACGAATAATCACCCTTCTCAGTTTGTCAATGAGTGCAATTGCCTTCTTCAGTCTCAATGTAGCTATGATTAGACTCTTGACCATCTCAGGTCCAAACCTGAGTCTAGGCTGAAGTTTGGGCCTGGTGTTGTCAGGAGTCTGAATTTTCCTCGGAGAACAGTAGGCGAGCAGCGTACCTGCATGCATAGCGAATATCCGGCCCGAACTAATTACCAAAATTATTGTTTTTATAGAGTTGTTTCTAAAGGTTATCGAGTACGCTTAAACTCGATTTTAATAGATTATTCTTCCTCAAATGTCGATCATGAAATTTCATAATCGTGCTAACCCTACCTAGCAGTTTATCTTGTAAATGTAATTAACCTGACCATAGAAACTCATCAAGTGAAGTATGGCTTCCTCAGTGTAGAATACAAGCTAGAGTTCTTCGAAGCTTCGAACTTCGATTCGATCCGAAATCATCACGATTCGATTCGGATTAGAAAATTTTCGAATCGTCGAGATGATCTCAAAAACTCCCACCAAGTGTCTCCTTCTTGAACTCTCACTCTATCATCAGATCGCCTGAACAGAAGTCATGGTGATAGAAGAAGAATACAGGAAGGTTCCGCTTCCGAACTACTTTGATTCCGTTTTTGCAATACTATACTTTTTTTAACCTTTTACCTAACATGAAAAGCAGACAACACATGCAAAAAAATCTTGAATAACTATTTTTTTTTCATTTTTTGTCTCAAAAACATACGCTATGAGCCCCCATTGGAACGAGCTCGACTAGCTCGTTCCAACGAGTTGTCATAACCTATGTTTTTGAGACAAAATATGAAAAAATAATGAAAATTATTTGGCGATTTTTGAGAATAGCGCTGGCCGGTTTGGGCGGTTACCTTGTGTAAAGGGTTAAAGAAATATGTGAGCTGCCGTTGAATACGATTCTTGGGTGCATTGGGAAAGACGAGTGTTTGCTCCATATCACGACTACAAGAAGATGCAATATGTACGACTTGAAAGGCGGTGAGATTCAATTCAAGATTCAGTTCGAATCGAAATCATCAGCTTGATTCGATTAGAGGTTCGATTCGACCAGAAATTTAAGATTTTCAGAGCCGATATAAAGATACGCTTTCTGTCTGAATTATATTCAGTGCCGAATTATACTCAGCACTGAATATAATTCAGACGGAAAGCATATCTCTATTTCGTTGCGTCAAAACAGGCGCGTAGCTGGGATATCAAATTTAGGTGGGCAAGAGTAATATCTAGGGGCTATACAGAATATGATTAGCTGCATCATCAGAGCCCCGTAGTGGCAATATGGGGCGAGCAGAAGAGAGGGTGCCCCCCCCTCTCGTTGGAGGGGGTCTCCCCCCCCCCCCCACGGGTAAATTTTTGAAACTCGAGACCAAAAAAAAAAGAAATTTCCTTGACTCTGAGTCCGTTTGTGTCCATAATTTATAAGTTGTGAAAGGCATCAATAATTAGGCCACATTCACAACTAAGAAATTATGGACACAAACGGACTCAGAATCAAGGAAATTGCTAGATATTAAAATTTCTTGCCTGATGTTCCCTATATGGGTTAACATGGGGACGGCGTGACTGAAATTTGGGGGGCAAGTGCCCCCTTTAGCCCCCCCCCCCCCCCGGCTACGCCACTGGGATAGGGACATGCGAACGGCGTGACTGAAATCTGGGGGGCAAGTGCCCCCTACCCCTCCCCCTCCTGCCCCCGGCTACGCCACTGGGAATGGATCTCGGTTGGATTCGACTCACAGGTCAGCGCACTGGACTCATATCGAAAGGTCGTAGGTTCACTCCTGACCCGTGTCATCTGTGTTGTGTCCTTGAGCGAGCCACTTTATCCCAATTGTCCAAGTGGGAGCACGGAGCGCAGTGTGCTGAGGTGTGCTGCACGTCGATGATACACATGTCTTCAACCGATGCTAACCCTGCTTGTCCGACAGTTACTCGCCGCTGTTCGGTGGTTCTCTCCTGTTACGCCGGCTTCCACCACCCGTGGTCGTTAAAAGTGTCGTTAAACCCCAATATATAAATAAATAAATCAATAAATATATAAATCAATAATTAAAATTGGAGGTAATTTTTAATCGGAACCGGAGAAGAAAATTTTTATTTTTTGTCGCACCGCTCACATAGCGTCCAGTAAGTAGTAAGTAAATGCCAGCAGTGTTATTCGCGAGCCTGCTGTTGCTTTGGCAATATTGTACCTTCCTCTTGGAGGGCGGTGGCTCAGTTGTTACGGAATTGGACTTCAAACCGAAGGGTCCACGTAACTACGTTGTGTCCTTGGGCAAAGCACTTAATCCCGATTGCCTACGTGGGGGCACGGTGGGGCTGTGTACTAAGCCGTACTGCACGTCGATGGTGCACTTGTCTTCAACCAATGATAACCCTCCTAGTGTGGAGTTAGTACATTGAAGAGTCTGGGGGCGCGGTGGCTCAGTTGGTAGAGGTGCAGGCTGCAAGCCGAGAGGTCCTCGGTTCGAATCCCACCTGCGGCAACCGCGTTGTGTCCTTGGGCAAGACACTTCACCCCGATTGCCTACATGGGGCCACGATGACGCTGTGTACTGAGGCGTACTGCACGTCGATGGTGCGCATGTCTTCAACCAATCTAACCCTGCCTGTGCTGCGGTGCAGAGTTCAGAGTTACGATGTTGGAGAGTTGACAGCTGCTCGTCGTTGCTCGGTGGTTCTCTCCGGGTACTCCGGCTTCCTCCACCCGTAAAACTGTCACGGTCACGATTAGCCATTGTGCATAAGTATGTGACCTTAAACACCAATAAATAAATAAATAAATAAATAAATTGAAGAGTCTGGCAGTTGCTCGCCGTTGCTCGGTGGTTCCCTATGGGTACTACGGTTTTCTGCACCCGTAAAACTGCCCGACACGAGGTGACCCTGGCTGTCGTTAAATCCCAATAAATAAATAAATGTACTTTTCTCTGGCGTCTTTTTGTGGGACTGGTTAAATAATTGCTGAGAAAGTGGAGGAAGGTAATAATCGTAGAGTTCTAATTATTACTGGAAGCTAATTTACCAACCATTTGGTAAAAGCAATGACAGAAAAAAAGGAGTTGAAAGTGTTAGTGTATAGGGCCTATAGTAGAGACCTGCGAAACTCAAATGTCGAGTCGAATCACGAATCGAAACAGAGGATTTTGAATTTAACCCTTTACCTAACATGAAAAGCAGACGACACTTGCAAAAAAAATTCTTGAAGAACTAATTTTTTTTCATTTTTTGTCTCAAAAACATAGGTTATGACCCCTCATTGGAACGAGCTCGACGAGCTCGTTCCAATGAGGGGTCATAACCTATGTTTTTGAGACAAAAAATGAAAAAAATAATGAAAATTAATTGGCGATTTTTGTGAATAGCGCTGGTCGGTTTTGGCCGTTACGTTGGGTAAAGGGTTAATTGAATCTCGAACCGAATCTCGCAGCTCACCAAACTGTAAATATTGCATCTTCTTACAACCCGCAATCTTTACTCAAGTATTTCATTTAACGACGACTCAAGCCATGTCAAAAAGGCGCTGTATTCCAGAAGGAAATCCAAGTATTTTCAAAAGTGTACCCTTCTTGACCTCTTCTTCCATCGGGGGCGCGGTGGCTCAGTTGGTAGAGGTGCAGGCTGCAAGCCGAGAGGTCCCCGGTTCGAATCCCACCTGCGGCGACCGCGTTGTGTCCTTGGGCAAGACACTTCACCCCGATTGCCTACATGGGGGCACGATGACGCTGTGTACTGAGGCGTACTGCACGTCGATGGTGCGCATGTCTTCAACCAATCTAACCCTGCCTGTGCTGCGGTGCAGAGTTCAGAGTTACGATGTTGGGGAGCTGACAGCTGCTCGTCGTTGCTCGGTGGTTCTCTCCGGGTACTCCGGCTTCCTCCACCCGTAAAACTGTCACGGTCACGATTAGCCATTGTGCATAAATATGTGACCTTAAACACCAATAAATAAATAAATAAATAAATAATACTCTTCTTCCATCATCAGGTTTCCTACACTCGAGGCCTAATGATAGAAGACTTAACCCTTTACCTAACATGAAAAGCAGACGACACTTGCAAAAATATTCTTGAATAACTATATTTTTTTTTTTTTGTCTCAAAAACATAGGTTATGATCCCCCATTGGAACGAGCTCGATGAGCTCGTTCCAACGAGGGGTCACAACCTATGTTTTGGAGACAAAATATGTAAACATAATGAAAATTAACTGCCGATTTTTGAGAATACCGCTGGCCGGTTTTGGCCGTTACGTTGGGTAAAGGGTTAAAGGGGAGACATTTAGTAGGATTTTCAGAACATCTTGACGATTCGATTTTCGTATGTCTCGAATCGAATCATCACAACGATTTCGAATCGAATCGAATCGAATTACGAAGCTTCTCTGGGACATGTTCGAAAGTATAGTATACTTATGGGTGCCACCTCCCCTACCCAGCACCGCCCCGCACTCCACAAACCCACAGCGTTTTATACCTTCAATCACACTCGTTGAGACCTGAAAATCAAGGAAATGACATTTCTGTGAATCCATGGTAGGACCTGGGGACGGTCTTGAACATTTGTTTAAGTTTAATTTATTCTCAGCCACAAAAAATATGGTACAAGAGACTCAGACACAAAAATATGGAGCCTCCATCCCTCTCTCGTTTCCATTGGGCTTCCGCCTTTGCCTTGTGGCGCACACATTTACAAGTTTTTGCGCTGAATCTCGGGTTAGGGGGTGAATAGGTTTTACTGAGACGTAAAACCCAGTTTCTCCGCTCCACTTTTACCCCAAGCATTGAACCCAGAATTTGCGCCTGCTAAACAGCAGGAGCAAATTCTGGATTCAATGTACTGCTTTTTATTCCCAGTGCAGCTTATGACCCGTTTCCCCCGGTAAGGCTCCTTATGCTCTGTTATTATGAAATAATCTCTGCTTCCACCAATGCATGGAATACCACATTTTTGGCACCAGCTGTAGACTCGTGCACTCAAATAATGAATATAAAGATAATCATTTGAGAGTGGCTACACACGAGTGAGAGTAACATGAAGACCCATTTTACCGTGCTTTGGATGTGTATTACGATTGTTCCATCGACCTGTCGCTTAATTGTCCTAGTAATATGTGAAAATAAGGACATACTGAAAGGGGGAAAATTTATTGATAAAAAATCATTCATAAAATCCACTCACCTATATTTCATTTAGAATCCTTTTAACCAGATGCTACGTATTCAACACATACATTCCTCTCAGCAAGCGACTTCATCAGAGCAGGCCAATCTGATAAGTTTTATCTATCAAAACACACATGTTATAACTGTATGTCAATCAGTAATTACATTCCATCGAATGAGTGCCGTTAAAAAAATCGTACCGCATTTGTACGACTGCTTGTAAAAATCCCGTAAATTCCAGTCAGTGTGTCATACTGTATAATGAGTAAATCTATGTAAAGAGGCGCCGGAGAATCGTATCACCAGAATCGAGTAATTATTGTAAATAAAACCGACCAGATAGACGCATTAACATATTCTGGGGACGGTAAATGCTGGGGGATCAATGGAAAACTACGCCTGGCACAGTTTGCAAGCATCTCGCGTCTTCAATAAGTCTTTGACAATGGCGTTCATTATTGACAGGAGGGTGGGATCATCAATAAACATCCAATATGTTTTTATCGCTGCAGTTATGCGGGACGTCAGCTGAAACGGCAAATGCGCGCATTGCGGCCGACATATACAGCTGACTGCATTAAAAGAGTACAGCTGTTGCGTGAGAAATGTATGGCCTGGAACATACACCCTACCCGCCCCACGACATCAGTTATCTTGGACGAAGATACTCTTTTTAATGAGCATCCACTGCTGGGGTGCTCGTTCACATGATTATCTTCGCCAGATAACTGGCGACATCTTCGTAAACTGATCGTGTCGAAAGGGTCAGAATAATCCGAGGTCCCTCGCATGGACGTATGAGTCAGGATGGGGTAGAGGACACAGGGGCACGTTCCACTAAACCTTTTCCAGAAGCAGTTGAGAGAGAAAGAGAGGGGGAGAGTTATGACCAACATTATCTTTACCAACCCGTCATTGCAATCTCATTGGGGATTGAGTGCGCGGTAGTTCAGTGGTTAGAACAGTGGACTTCAAACCGAAAGGCCCACGGGTTCGATCCTGATCCACGTGGGGGTTCGGTGAGGCCATCTCCTAAATAGTTCTGACTGTCAATTGTGCACTTGCATTCAACCAATGCTAACCCTGCTTGTGCAGAGTTAGTCTGTTGAGGAGTTCGATAGTTGCTCGTCTCTGTTAGGTGGTTCTCTCCATGTACTCGCGCTTCCTCCACCCGAAAACTGTCCGACACGAGGTGGTCCTGGGTGTAGAAAGTGTAAACCCCAATTAATTAATAAGTGAATAAATTTTGGTGATCGACAGGAGGGGGTTCACGGGCTCTTTACTCTTAAGACACGCCCCATACGTTTCCCTCGTTTGATTTGCCTACTACGGCCACATTTAACAAATTTCCCCGTTGGGCAGAAATAATGTTTCGGCTTGGTGGGGAAATTTGTTAACCATTTGAGACTTTAATTATCCTTTGTTGTCATGGTAACCCGCGTGAGCGGCCATCTTGTGACGTCATCTCCATAGTGATGCGTGGTGTTAGTGCGCATGCGCAGCGCGTGTTGTTAGGGTGATACGTGTTTCCGTCTTCCATTTTGTATACTGGAGGCCGCCATCTTGGTTTCTATGGTAGCACGTGGTTGCAATGTGACCCAAAGGCTTATAATTGGACAGGGCTATGGTCGGAGGGTAGTTCCTCTGTACAGAAGTAAATTCCCGATTCGTAGAATTTCCACAAACAACCCGACAATCCCTCTAAATCATCGAAATTGACATTATTCACTACGAATTCCCCTTTTTATCGGCTTAGCACGTAGTGCTATGATACCGAGGGGCCCCGAGAGAGTTCGATTGAATAGGAGTAATTTTCTGCCTTGGATTTTCCTCGTTTAATTCGTAGAATTACCACAAACAACCCGACAAGTTGTACTATTTCTGAATCCTTCTGAGGACTACCATACTTTTGGCTTATAACAGTAGTGCTATAGTACCAAGTGACCCTGTGGGTACGTTCCTTTGGACTAGACTAATGTTCTTGTTCAGATTTTCCCCGTGAATCCTTTTTGGACCCCTTCCCCATAATGTTTTTTTTCCAGTAAAAGGCACGTCCCTTTGTATAAGAGTAGCACGTAGTGCTATACGATAAACTCCTTTGTATAAGAGTCATTACCCAGAATCCTCTATTTTTATATAAATTCCTATTTTTAGTAACATCCTTAAATGGCCCCTTCACTATTTTAATAAGTTCATTAACTTTATTATTTAATGTGAAGATCAAGATTCCTTTTTTGGATCCCCAAACTGACCAATGAAATAACAGAATTATCGATCAATCAGATTAATGTATTCCTGTTGAGTTTCTTTCCCTTAGACTTCTATACTAATTTTCTAATTTTCCTAAGTTTAACCTATAATCCTATAGGAAGCAAACACAAACCCCAACCAAGAATGAAAATATCGATAAAAAAAAACGCTGTGACGTCATGACGTTTTCAAAAACGTCCGTCACGTATAAATAAATTCAGGGACGTTGTGGCATCGGGTTCATTCCATTTTCATCTCTTGACGGAAAAGGATCACCTCTGTGTACTCAGATTATTCAGTTGTGTTGTGAGTGTGTTATTTTTGTGCATTCATTATTCTAAGGATTATTTCGTGCGGGGATTGTGGGAAAATATTCACGGATATCTGCAACAGGAATAGACATAGGAGGACAGCTCACGGACAAGGTAAGACATTTGACTGTAACAACTGCTATAAAAAATTTACTAGAAAAGAATATTTAGACAACCGTAAAAAAGTTGCCTAGATTTATATACATGTTTAGAATGTGGACAGGAATTTAAACAAATATTACATTTTAATAGGCATAAAACATCGCTCATCCCCCTGTTACCCTTCCCAAGGAACGGAATTCTGAACGACCGGCAACAACCCTGAAAAAACCCGTACTGTTTTGGACATTGACCCCATTGATTTTGATCAGGACCTTTTGGCAGAAACAAATGATGAAATTTCGGCAATTTTTCGTAGGATTGGAACACCATTCGGACCCATCACATAACCAATAGGAAAATGCAGGACCTTTTTAATTATAGTCTAGACACAACATGAACTAAGAATTAAATAAAACAATCTTTGAACCTCAAAAAAAAAAAATAAATTCAAAATTAATTTAAGCTACGGCTTCATTTTACGTAATAATGAAACAGAAGAACTAAGATTTTATCATCCTTCACAAAATAATGCTCGGGTTCATGATAGGCCACCACTGATAGAAAATTCTGTTGATTTTGAGAATTTCCTTGAAGGCCTTGAACAGGAAGACATTTTGGAATGGGCTAGGCAGCAAAGACCCAACTCTAAATGGACTGTCCATCAATTGACCAATGTAACTTTTTATGTAAATAAGATTAAAAAATAAAAATCATCCAATTGGTGGGGTCCCTGAAAATCTTCACAAGTATATTTTGGAAAATCGTTCGATTGTTGCCCTTGTCAGTGATCAGCATCACCATTTTGTTTGTAATGACAACCTCTGTATATTGCGGTGTTTAGCACTCTGGAGCGGTTCTACTTACCATTCTTTGAATACTACAACTCAGACCCTGTATAGTAAATACGCAGATGTACCAAATGATAACTTCCCTGGTATGAAATTAGATAACTCCCCAAAGCAGAAAAAGTATTTGAAGTGAATATTGAAGTATTTGAACGCTTACTGGAAGATGATGAAGTTTGGCTAAAATTGTTCATAGGTGTAATAGACATGTTGAGAATACCATGTATGCCAATTTGTATGAGAACCATTTTAGTTACATCACTGACATTAATCAATATTCTAAATCCTTTGCTTGTCGTAAATGTGGTAACTTCTGGAAAACAGGATTTGGACTGAATCGCCGTGGGTTCTCTTGTACTGATGATGTGTCTTATAAGTATGTTGGTGGTATGTATCACACCCCAAAGACCATTTTTGAAAAGTTACATGAAGAAGGAATTGTTATTCCAGAACACTTACGGTCACATCCCTAGAGGGCTACATTTTATTTCGAATGTTATTTTGATAAAACTTCTCTCCACACTTCAACTGATACTCTTGTCTGGGAAGCTCAACACAAACCCCTCAGTGTTAGTGTATGTAGTAATGTCCCCGGTTTTTGATAGTCCGAAATGTTTTATTACTGATGGTGACACACGGACATTGGTTGAAAATATGATGAATTATTTAATGAAAATTTCTCAGAAAGGTTACTCTCTCATACTAGAGATTTACATGGCCACCATATTATCCCTCAACCAAACGATTCAAGATCCTTTGGCACAGGAAGGCACAGATGATTCTAAACCCCACCCATCTGAAAAGTTAGCTGCAGAATTTGATCATTACATGAAGGAAATGCCCATCTTAGGTTTTACCTCTAGAAAATGTGATGTGAACGTGATTAAACGAGAATTGATGGATTATCTAGAAAAGTATGACCCACTGTCTTTTGTTGTTAAAAAGAGTAACAACCTTATGGTTTTGAAAACAGGTCATTTGAAGTTTTGTGATGTTTGCAATTACTTAGCCCCTGGATTTAGTTGTAATAATTTCTCAAGGCTTTTGGGTGTTCCATTACTAAAGGATTTTTTCACTATGAATGGATTGACTGTGTTGATAAATTGGACACTACCGAAGTTCCTCCCCATGTTTCCCTTTATAGCTCTTTGAAAAAGGAAAGCATTACCGAAGAAGAATATGCTTACTGCCAGCAAGTTTGGGGGGTAAATGGGATGAGGACATTTAGGGACTTCCTGATTTGGTACAATAATAGAGATGTCCAGCCATTCCCAGAGGCTATTGAGAAACAATCACAATTTTATTTGGAAAGGGGGATCGATATGTTTAAGCATGGCATTAACGTTCCAGGACTGACGCTTAAATATTTTTTTAGTACCGTTGACGAAGGTATATCCTTCGAGAACATCAACGAGAAGAACAAGGATCTTCGTCATCTCTTCAAGGACAACATTGCAGGGGGTGGGGGAGGGGGAGGGGGCTTCTATCATATTCAATCGTTATCACGAGAAGAATATTACCAGCATAAGATAATTTAAGTATGGTGCAGCAGCAAAGGGATGTGGAGGTGTTGTAGGCATTGAAGCCAACGCATAGTACTTATGGTCATTAATGAAGGAAATGCTTACAGGCTGCTACACTAGACGTAAGGAAGAGACGGACTTTAAACCAGAGTATTCCCATAAGTACGGTAGGATGGCCCATCAGTGGCTGGAATTTATGTCTACCAGGGACGGTGTCCACATCAGACACGAATACAATGATACAGAAAAAAAAGATTGGTAGACGTCAAGTGCCCGTAAATGGTCACTGTTTATCAGTTTCACGGATGTTTCTGGCACGGTCATGAATGTTATCTGAATATGAAGAACGGCACATTGGCCACTCACAATTCAGTACGGGGGAAGTCCATGTCTGAGCTTAGGGAAAAAACCAAGGGAACCACCCAGTACCCGCAGAGCCCTGGGTATGATGTAATAGAAATCTGGGAATGTGAGTGACGTCAGCAGAAGAAGACCGATGCAGCCTTAAAGACCTTTCTCCGGGAAAAGTTTGGTACTTCAGTGGATGGTTCGATGAAATCCAGCGAACGTCTCCAGAAGATCCGCACAGGCAATATCTTTGGCCAAGCGGAGTGCGAGATTTCTGTACCCGACCATCTGAAGCCCTGTTTTGAAGAAATGACACCAATCTTCAAAAATACAAATATTTCCCGGGAAGATATCGGGCCACATATGAAGGCTTACGCTGAAGCCAACAATATTATGCGCAAACCTCGCCGTAGTCTCATTGGTAGCTACTTTGGCGAAAAATCTTGCTGGCAACACCATTATTGCAATGGTATTTGGAGCATGGACTGGTAGTCAGTCGGATGTATCAAGTCATCCAGTACCAGCCCAAGGCGTGCTTCCAAACATTTGGTGATCATGTATTACAGGCCCGACGGGAAGGGGACTCTGACTCAAGTAAAGTCATCGTAGCTGACACGATGAAACTATTAGGTAATTCGGGCTATGGGAAGACAGTCACTAATAAGGTAAAACAGGAATGTAGTGTATTGTGATGAAGATAATGTGTCCAACCTCATCAATAATCTGGCCGTTCGGAAATTGAACACCCTCACTGAAGAACTTTATGAAATTGAAATGAATAAAAGCAGAATCAAACTTGACTTGCCCCACCACATTGTCTTTTTCGTGTACCAGTATGCCAAGTTACGTATGTTTCAGTTCTACTATGGTTTTTTGGATGTTTTTGTTGATCTTAGGGCTTTTGAACTTTGTGAATCGGACACGGACAGCTCATTCATAGCCCTTTTTGGATCTTCCCTTGAAGAAGTAGTCAGCCCAGAGAAAAAAAAATCATTCTATCGTGAAGCCCATAAATGGTTACCCTCAGAAGCCTGTGATGCTCATATGGAAGATTATGTAAAAACTAAATTAAGGGAGATAACTGGATGTCATCTCAATGCTGCAGGGACAGGAAAGCTTTTGATAAAAGAACCCCGGGTCTTTTTAAAATTGAATGGGATGGAGAGAGAGTTATTGGATTGTGTTGCAAAACTTACTATTGTTTTGGCCCATCAAACAAACTGAATTGTAAAGGAATAAATAAAAGACAAAATGATTTAACAAAGGAAACATATTTAAAAATAATCAAAAACAAACAGACAGGAACAGGAAAAAATGAAGGCTTTAGACTTAATGGAAATGACATGTTCACTTACGTACAGACGAAAGACGGCTTATCTTACTTGTATCCAAAACGACTAGTTCAAGATGACGGTGTATCGACTTTACCATTGACAATTTAATTTCTTTCTCTGCAACCAGTGACTATTCTTCCACAATCTTTACAGAAATCCAGAGGTAAGCATAATTCTTATATTCAAATTATTCCAATCAATATTATTTTTATACTTACAGAGATGGTTATCCAAGATGAAAATTTTCTTCTTTTTTTCTCATGGGGGTGGGTGAAAGTAATTACTAATACATATTTGTAAACAGTTTATGGAAGGAAATTATCATTCATGTTGTACACTCCTGGTGTAGGCTAAGTATAATCAATGCTCAACAAATTATGTTTTGTTTATAATGTTGATTCCTGGTATCCTGTAGGTTACCCCTATTGGAACCAGATGACATCCAATTATATTTATTTTCACAACACTCAAACATTTATGTTTAGTTTACAATGTTGATTCCTGGTATCCCTTAGGTTACCCCTATTGGAACCGGATGATATCCAATTATATTTATTTTCACAATACTCAAACATGTATGTTTAGTTTATAATGTTGATTCCTGGTATCCCTTAGGTTACCCCTATTGGCACCGGATGATATCTAATTATATTTAGATAACAAAAAAAATGTTTAGGTTATCCCTACCAATGGAGTTGATTCCTGGTATCCTGTAGGTTACCCCTATTGGAACCAGATGACACCCAACTATATTTATTTTCACAATACTCAAACATTTATGTTTAGTTTACAATGTTGATTCCTGGTATCCCTTAGGTTACCCCTATTGGAACCGGATGATATCCAATTATATTTATTTTCACAATACTCAAACATTTATGTTTAGTTTATAATGTTGATTCCTGGTATCCCTTAGGTTACCCCTATTGGAACTGGATGATATCCAATTATATTTAGATAAGAAAAAAAATGTTTAGGTTATCCCTACCAATGGAGTAATTCATGTTGTCAATTCATCATCATCATATCATCATTCTCTGTTGAACAAAGAATAAATTTCCTTCCAAGTTTTTACAGAAAATTTAAAAAACAAAAAAAACAAAAACAAAAAAAAAAGGAATTCTTCTGTTGTGGGGTGGCAATGCTCTCAAGTTATTTGATCATTATCTTCTGGCCAAAGATCAATAAACTTGACCTGCCCCAAGTTCAGTACAAAATGCAGAGGGACACTTCTTACAGAATATCAGATTGGAATAGAAAAGAGTACGAACTGTAGGGGGTGGGAATGCACTCGAGCTATTTGACTTATCTCCATTGGACAGAGGTTTGTAGCTTGACCTGTCCCAAGTCAGTATAAAATGCAGAGGGCCATATCCTACAGTTTAAGGATCAAGATTGCAGTTTGATCGCCAAATTGACCAATCAGATCGAAGTTAATCAACCAATCAGATTGATGTATTCCTATTGTGTTTCTTTCCCATTACTTTCTATACTAATTTTCTAATTTTTCTAACTTTAACCTATAATCCTATAGGAAACAAACACAAACCCCAACCAAGAATAAAAAAGTCGACCAGAATATGTTGAACTGTGGCGATGTTTTCAAACAAAGAATAGACTTGGCATCACTCACGTTCTAACCATTGACCAGAGATGTTCCGACTTGGCAGCAAGCAGACTTACACTAATGTCACCCAGTACCAGGGTGAACTGACGATACACGTTTGAAGATACTTTGAGAGTAAAGACCAGAAACCTTATCCAACGAAGACTGGGATTGCAATATCTTCAGAAGAATGGAATGCTCTGAAATCGAAAATAGAAGAAATAGATGCAGCCACCAACACCCAATAAACAGCTTTAACTGAAGATACTAAACCTGAACAAAATACACCATGACCTTCTAATCATGATGACTCCAAAAAACCAAGGGAACCACCTTTGAAGAAGAAGAAGATCACAGTGAGAAGAACCAAACCACTACCATTGATCGTTGATGAAATCGATAGTGAACTCAGGCAAGTTCGCCTGCAACATGAACTTTGTTTGGCATATGCTCATTATGTGGAAGAGAACATTGGCACTGTAGTGAAAGGAAAATGCTATGGATGTACAGTCGATCATCCAAGTCAGATTCAGCATAATGTATAACGTATGCCTCATGATGTCTCAAGAAGAGACGATTATAACTTGTTTTAATGAAGCTAACAAGAATGATGTACATCTACTGTGGCACCATAATACTTCTTGAATGTATCCACCACCCAATAAAGAAACCATATGAAGATTCGTTCGAGAAACCTCCCACAAATGAACAGAGATGTTGTATTATGGATTTGGTGATTGAATTCATGACCATCAAGAAACCACTCAGTCTGAAGATGTAAACAGATGTTGTAAATAGATGTTTTGTTTTTATAAAAAAGAAGAAAAAAAGAGGGCCACCAATGCAGTGTATATGTTTGGTGGGTGGTCAAAAAGACTACCTTCCCAAAAGGTATAAAAGGGGGAGCAGCACCCACGTTCAATGGCCACTGCTCCCCAAAGGTATAAAATGGGAGTAGTACCCACATAGAATAACAAAGATGGATCTTCGTTGGAAGCATTCATTTACTTGTTTATTGTGTGGTCCCACGGGTAATGGTAAATCATCCTTTGTAAATCGAGTTATTCAAAACATTCAATATATTATTTCACCTGTTCCAAGTCACATCATTTTGTGTTATGAATGGCAACCATTGTACAATACTTTATCCCAAGTAGAATTTGTAGAGGGTCTTCCTCAAGAATTAAAATCTAATAGTTTAGTCATATTGTATGATCTGATGCAGATGTTCGAGTGTCTAGATTATTTACTAAAGGTAGTCATCACCGTAAGATTAGTGTGATGTACATTGTTCAAAATTTATTCGACAAAAATAAAGTCCATAGGACTGTAGCTCTCAATAGTCATTACATGATCTTGTTGAAAAATCCTCTCAGATCACACATCTGGTAGCACAAATGTATCCTGTCATTCCAAGTTTCTGAGAGAAGTTTTTGAAGATGCCACTTCGACCCCATATGGTTACCTTTTAATCGATCTCAAACAAGATCTTCTGAACAAATGAGATTAAGAAGTCAATTTTTTCCAAGAGAAACCCAGTACGTGTCCCTCCGAAAAGTATAAAAGGGGAGCAATAAGTCTGCCTCAAGTCAGAAGTATGTCTGACCGTCTCAAGTGCACATCGCTCTTCTCAAGCTTCTTCATAAATCGAAACCCACACTCGTCAAATCAATACTAAAACATGCAGACAAAGAATTGATTACTTGTTTGTGTGACTGTGCCTCGACTATCTTGAAAGGGGCAGTACCTCTGACCAAAGCTCAGAGAACTAAACTCGTTCATCAGAAACAACTAGTGAGGGCAGTGTCAAATAAAGGTACCTCTGACAAAAGGAAGAGACAAATATTGCAGAAAGGGGGATTCTTGGGGGCATTACTATCCCCTGTACAACTGGGTGCTGTTAAAGGTATTTTTGGATGATGATGGAATATGCAAAGAAGATGGCTTTACTAAAAACAAGAGGTTATTGGAACGTCTACAAGAGACTCCAAGACAACCGAATGAACTGGCTGTTTCATCATTGGATCGAGAAATAAGAGATATTCTCGATGCCCCTTTTCTTTCAGCTGACGAAAAGATAGACACATTATAATCAAGTCTTACGAAGATACTTGACATTTCAACAAAAGGTACTGGCTCCCTGTCCTATTCGAACTTGAGAAAGATAATAAAGACCAAGACATTCTCGATTCTGTACCTATGACTCTGAAGAGAAAGGCAAAGTTGTTGTTGAATCGTATTAGAAATGACCCAAATATATCTTGGAATGAGAAGGGTGAACTAGTCCACCAAGATCAAACAGTGGTAGGGTCGAATGTAACAGATCTTCTAAACGATTTATTTAGAAGACGAAACTCTTTCCAACCAAAGGGATGGGAAGTGTTGGCCGAAGCTTTGAGAGATAGTAACATACCCCAAGAATTGATCGGTCATAAAGAACGTTGGGATTTTATTAAACAGGCCCCGACAAAGTCGGAAGCAAAACAACGAAAGAAAATAAAAAAAGCCAAAGTGGAGTGAAGAAGGGTATAAATAGAGTTGACACATAAAAAGTCAGCCATGGAAGCATAAAACTATGATTCTGAAGCTCCTGGACGTTTTGGTGGTATAGACGCTCTTCATATAGCATCCAAGAAAAAGACTAAACAAGTTGTGAAATGGCTAGAGACTCAAGACACATACACTCTTCACAAACCTGTTTGTCGAACATTTCCTAGAAGAAAAATGATAGTTAGTGGTATCGATGCACAATGGCAAGTTGACTTGGTAGATTTAACAAATATCAGTAAATATAATGAAGACACAAAATTTCTGTTGACGTGTACAGATGTGTTTAGTAAATATGCTTGTGTCATCCCTCTCAAAAACAAACTTGGTGATTCCATAGTAAAAGCATCAACTAAAATTTTTAAACCAGGCCGTAAACCAGAAAAATTACAAACTGATCAAGGCAAAGAATTTCTAACAGAAAATTTCAGAATTTTCTCAAACAACACGGAGTAGAATTTTTCACTACACAAAATGTGGAAACAAAATATCCCATACTAGAAGGATTCAATAGAACTTTGAAAACCAAAATGTGGAAATATTTTACTAAGAACGATACACTAATTTTTCCACTTCAAAACTTGGTGAAATCTTATAATCATTCCCCTCATCGTAGTATCGGTATGGCCGCAATTGCCGTGAACTTTGCAAATCAGAAGAGGTTTGGCAAAAACTTTATGGCAAACCCATAAAACACAAGACCCCAAAATTCAAAGTGGGAGACATAGTGAGAATCAGTAAAATTAAGAAAACCTTTGAGAAAGGTTATTTGCCCAATTGGACCGAAGAGTTATTCACGGTTGTTATTCACGCAAAAACTGGCAAATCGACAAAAAGAAGGAGAACTGTACAGACCCAAGACTTTCTCGGTGCGTGATGTCTCTCATCATTGAAAAATCTTGAGAGTGTGTCAACAGCGAACTCGACTTATTTTCCATACCACCAGGACAAACTAGTGTGGAACCTGGGCAATGGGTAGAACACAGT
This sequence comes from Pictodentalium vernedei, assembly GCA_031216915.1. Taxonomy (NCBI): domain Eukaryota; kingdom Metazoa; phylum Mollusca; class Scaphopoda; order Dentaliida; family Dentaliidae; genus Pictodentalium; species Pictodentalium vernedei. The sequence continues at coordinate 270,665,777 of CM062291.1, read as the reverse complement.
CCTTTGGCGACCATAGGAAACAGTGGTCCAATAGAATGCCACATTGCAGGCTTAGGAGATGATTATTTGAATTTTGCACTGACATACTTGTTTGTTAAAGCAAAGGTTGTAGATTCCAAAGGGACATCAATTGCACCCGATGCCAATGTGGGCCCAGTCAATTTATGGATGCATTCGTTATTTAATCAAATCGATATCAGCTTAAATGAAAAACTGGCATCTCCTTCCAACAGCTCTTATCGCTACAGAGCTTCCATAGAAACTTTGTTGAGTTATGGACCAGCTGCAAATACGTCACAACTGACTAATGCATTATGGTACAAGGATACAGCTGGACACATGGAAGATTTGATAGAAGATAACAAGGGATTTATTCTTCGAAAGAAATTTATAGAGAAAAGTAAAATCGTGGACATGACTGGAAGATTACATTTGGATATGTTTTTCCAAACTCGTTATTTGCTGAATGGCGTTAACGTTCATGTTAAAATGAACAGAGCCAAATATGCTTTCGCATTGATGGTAGATGCCGATACATACAAGATCAAAATTCTAGCTGTATCCTTGTTTGTACGCAAAGAAAAACTCCAATCATTCGTGGGAATGGCTCACGAGAAAGCACTAACAAAAGCAACTGCAAGATATCCTATCGACCGTGTGGAAACCAAGGTTTTTTCAGTGCCAAAAGGAAATCTGAGCATTACACAAGAAAATTTATTTTTAGGTCAACTACCTAAACGCATCGTGGTGGGATGTGTAGACAACGATGCTTTCAGTGGAAACTTTTCAAAGAGTCCATATAATTTCAAGAACTACAACATCAATTACTTGGCTTTGTACGTGGATGGCCAGCAGATTCCAGCCAAACCATTACAACCTCGATTCGAACGACAAGAAGTGGCCAGATGTTATGCGACCCTGTTCCAAGGAACTGGACAAATATATGAAAATGAAGAAAACCACATCAGCCAAGAAGAGTACATAAATGGATACACCCTATTCGTATTCGACCTCACTCCAGACCTATCACATGGACAGCACTTCGATCTGGTGAAGAGAGGGACATTGAGACTTGAAGTCCATTTCGAAAACCCATTACCAACCACAATCAACGTACTGGTGTATGCAGAATTCCAGAACATCATAGAAGTGGATAAGAATAGACAAGTAATCGCCCTTCGCTCAGATAGTTGTTTGAAGAGAATATGTCTGGGTGTATTTGCAAGAAACAGATTACCAAGAAGATTACCAGATCACAGACCAGTGGCTTTGATGGCCAACACGGATCCAAACCAAAGAAGAGGAGAACACTGGGTGGCTCTTTTGACCATTCGAGAATTTCCCGAAGAAGAATTCCAGATATTGGATGAAAAATACAAAACGTCTTCAGGGACCATTACCAGAGTGTGGACAATACTGCCTGTTTTACTTGAAACATCACTGTCGCGGTGTACCGATGGAAACCATATCCAACATGTTTACACCTGATCTAATGGATAATGACGTGTTGGTTAATGATGTCATAGAAGAAACCTGCCACTAGATGTCGATGTATTGAAGAAAAAACTATAAAAGGGGGGAGGGGCGCTTGGTGTTCAGCTCGTTTATGTTTCGACAGCAAAAGAAGAAGGATGTCTACAAATGTGACCGTCTTCAAAATCAGCAACGATTTACAGATTCAACTGTTCAAGAACGACGTTGGGTTCCAGTTTACCACGAGAAAGTGGGAACAAGTGACCAAATAAGTGGATATTGCAAAGAAGAGAAGCCTTGAAATAGGAGAACCCAAACCAAAGAGAGAAAGAAAACCAAAGAAGAATGAAGATAAAAAGGCTTGAAGAATGTTCACTATTCCGTGTTAGATGCAAATGGCGCTGAATGGTTATCAATCACGAATCCAAGAAACAAGAAATCCAAAAGATTTTGTAGAGAGAATGAGTGTTTCATTCGAAACGTATTTTCGTGATGTTCCATCACCAGTACTGGAGCAGTTATTACGTGGAGAAGAGAAAATAAGAACGACACCAGAACAGTGAACATCAAGTATGCATTGGAGGAAAATCGTCACCAGACATTTCAATTCATGTTACAAAGTGAAAGTGTGAAAACCCCGAATGAACTGACAAAAGCTGAATTCTTTTATTTGGGGACAGGAGACAGAACTCAATGTTTTCGTTGTGGTATTATTGTTCGTTTCTGGGAAACAGAAGATGATGTAAAAGAAGAACAAAGAAAATGTTCTCCAGACTGTTATTACATTCATAATTTACCATCTGAATTCGTGGACAATGAAAACGTTCAAGAAGAAGAAATGGCCATCAAAGAAGAAATGGACACATCAGTTCAAGAAGAAGATTCACGGAGTACGAAATGTAGCGTGTGTTTATTAGCTGAAGCGACCATGTAACGATTTGTGCCCGTGCAAAGACTGTTGTAAACCACCGAGAAGATGTCCAATCAGCAGAAAGACTGTTTATGAATATCTGACAATCTACATCCCATAGAAGATTCCATAAAAAAGTTGTATTTTTTTGTTGTTGAATAAAAGAAAATTAAAATGTAAAAAATTGTGTTGTTATCAATGAGTAGTACAATACCAAAGGTTTCCTCAAATTGTATCTTATAAAAGGTATCCTCAAATACCGAAATGGGGCTAAGAGGGATGGTACATTAGACCTCATACGACAAAAAGGGATTCTCTTAGCTTAATATATGGGTAGATCCTCACATGAGTATATGGTGAAACTTGAAGTTAGCTTCGTGGCTTTCATGTACACATATGAGCCCTACTTGTAATTTGAATAATGGTTAAAAACTACTCTCAAAAGGTAGAAGCAAAGGATTCTGGGTAACAACACTACAAAGGAACGTGACGTTTATTGGAGTTGGAAAAAAAAACGTTATGGAACAAGAACATTACTCTTGTCCAAAGAAACGTACCCACGGGGTCACTCGGTACTATAGCACTACTGTTATAAGTCAAAGTATTGCGGTACTCAAAATGATTCTGAAATAGTACAACTTGTCGGGTTGTTTGTGGTAATTCTACGAATTAAACGAGGAGGGGGGATCCAAGCCAGAAAATTACTCCTATTCAATCGAACTCACCCCGTGGCCCCTCTGTATCATAGCATTACGTGCTAAGCCGATAAATTGGGGAATCCGTGGTAGATAAAGTCAATTTCGGTGATTTAGAGGGATTGTCGGGTTGTTTCTGGTAATTCTACGAATCTGGGAAATTACTCCTGTACAAAGAAACATACGCTTCGAACATACCCCTGTCCTATTATAAGCCTTTGGGTCATATAGCAACCACGTGCTACCATAGAAACCAAGATGACGACCTCCAGTATACAAAATGGACGACGGAAACACGTATCACCCTAACATGCGCTGCGCATGCGCACTAACACCACGCATCACTATGGAGATGACGTTAGAAGATGGCCACTGGGTCACGTGACATGACGTCACTTCCTAGGTCCTGCACTAGGCCCTGCCAATAGGGCACGATCCATATACCTCCTACTACTACTGCACTTAAAGAAAATCACATCATGTAAAATCGTTGTACTGAGTTACTTCCATCATTCACAGTTACAAAATGATGAAACATCGATAATTGATCATTCCTGCATAAGGTCTGATTTAATGTTAGAACAGTGTGAATTGTTCAAAGTTCTAAGCTTGAACATTTGTTTAGCACACGTTTAATTCCCAGAAGAATACCAAATAATAATAACCTGATAATTCTATCATAAATGTGTTGGCATTTCAGTTACTAGAATCAATTTTATGTCCCCTTTCATGGCTTCATTTTCAAAATCTTTCTCGGTAGTGAATTTCCAACTACGGGAAAGAACCAGGACGGGGCTTTCCCCTTCCCGGTGTCTCCACCTAGTTTGCAATTCACTACCCTACATCTCTCCAATCGGAAACCTCTAGCCACGTCCCTGCACACGATACTTTGTGTTGATGCCGTATATTGAGGACCAGCACCTCTTAATATCGCCGTCGAATATCATCAAGGAAGCTCGGGGTTAGGTTTAGACCGTATTAGAGTGTGCTATGTATCCTCATAATTTTGAATATTTTTTGAACCGTCGAGAGGGGGACACCCCACCTCGCGCACTCCCCAATTCATCGTTACAGAGCTGTTATGATGCGTTCCCGATCATGTTCGATATAACATAGGTTACGAATGTCCTTTTGAAAAGCTGGAGACGGGTCTCAATACCCACCCGCGTGTTGCCCTAAGGTGACCACAAACTATGTAACGACTCGCCGGTAGAATACGCGGAGTATGTATGTCTGTACGAGGTTTGCTAGAGGTTCCGAGTTTGATTCCCGTCCGGGACGACCCGCGTTGTGTCCTTGGGCAAGGCACTTTATCCCGGTTGCCGACATGAGGGCACGAAAACGCCTTGTACTAAGGCGTACTGCACGTCGATGGTGCACATGACTTCAACCGCTGTAACCCTGCTTGAGCGGAGCTTGAACAGAGTTAGAATGCTGAGGTGCTGACAGTTGCTCGTCGATTCTCGGTGATTCTTTCCGGGTAATCCGGCTTCTTCCACCCGTAAAACTGTAACGGTCACGATTAGCAATTGTGCATAAGTATGTGACCTTAAAAACACAAATAAATAAATATATATATTTATATATATATAAATAGTACGACGTGTATTTAGTATTTATGAGGAAAAGAACTAGTTTCAAAGAAATTTTAACAATTTTCCAGCAGATGAACCACTTTGCGCTTCTCATGAGTCCATGAGGTGAGAGCTTGCATTGCACCTAGTGCCCTTTTTCCGAAATTGTGAAGACATTTCGGGTGAAAATCACTTCAAAATGGGTTTTTTTACGGACAGTGCACTGTCCATACTCTATTCATTTTATGTGAAACGACTGTTGAATAACATCACAAGATTGAGGCCGGGTGAACGAAATAAAAATGTTATTTATTAGATATAATTTTCTTTACCAGAATTGCCAATTATCGAGCTTGACTGATGTGCCATCAAACTCGGCTGATATGAACCAAGCTAGAATTGTCCTCCTTGAAGGGTTACAATGCACATCTGTTTCGTTTACAGCGAAGTCGTTCACCTTTATTCGTCGAAAGCAATCAATCACTAAAATTGGCGTTACCAGTCAAAGGGGAGTAGTTTTTGTATGGTGAGGAGTTAACCCTTCACCCAACGCAGACGATATCAAAATTTATTATTTTAAAGACCATTTTTTTTAATTTTTCAAAAACTTTCAACAAAACCATATCATGTGACCCCTCATTGGAACGAGCTTGTTCCAAAACGGGGTCACATGATATGGTTTTGTTGAGATTTTTTGAAAAATAATATTGTTTCAGCTGCTGAATTTGCATATATCGCGGGCGGAAGTGGCCGAATCGTTGGGTAAAGTGTTAATGATGGCAATAAGTAATGATTAGGTGGATGACGAAAAAGAAGAGAATTGTACACTTAAGTCAACGCCAAAGAAAAGAAGAGATAGTTTGAGTATTTGAACGTCGCGATGTTCAGATAGCTGAGCTAGAAGAGGAAACTTTGGACTTTATGAAAAAAATGAGAAACAATAACACTGTCAGAAAACTATAAAAGATCTGACAACATTTTGTAATTATTTGATTTGGTTTAATAAATAAAGGGGTTATTATTTGGTTAGTTTCATATCGGCCGAGATATCAGCACGAGGTAACTTCATATGTGAAGTTACCTCGGGCTGATATCTCGGCCGATATGAAACGAACTGAGTAATAACGTCAAAGTATTGAGTAAGGGCTCTAGCCGTGTTTGGTACTATTGTCAAAGTCGATAATAGTGTGCACATCGGGCCTGAACCATGGGAAGAGGCCTTGAAGAGAATTCTTCAGTCGCTTCAGTTGTTATCCCGTCCTCTTACGTCGCTGAAGGGGAAACAGGAGGTGGAGATGTTATTTGTTTCAGGTTGGACTAATGAAGGGGACAATTATTCTCTTTTTTCAAAAACGTAGTACAATGAAATACATTTTATAACTATTTTAATGCTATTTAGGACATCGGAAGTATGTGGCTTTGATGACGTCGCAAACGTACCTTTTCATTTGAACTCCACACTCTCAATACACTAGTTTTAACAGCTATCTACTCCCTTTCTGGTTGCAGACTTCGCTGGAAAATCAACCGTTTGTAGCATGAAGGGTGCAAAGTCATTACTTTTCACCAGAACAAGGTTTAAAATTCATGCGAGAAACAGAATCGATTCTCGCCAGGAAGACACTGAGAATCGGCTTCGATTCTCGTACAACGATTTGATTTTTGTTACAGATTCTGAAAGTGTTCTTAACCCTTTACCCAACGTAACGGCCAAAACCGGCCAGCGCTATTCACAAAAATTTTCAATATTGTTCTAAATTTTTGTCTCAAAAACATAGGTTATGACCCCTCTTTGCAACGAGATCGTCGAGCTCGTTCCAAGAGGGGTCATAACCTATGTTTTTGAGACAAAAACTGAAAAAAATTAGTTCTTCAAGAATTATGTTTGCAAGTGTCGTGTGCTTTTCATGTTAGGTAAAGGGATAAAGGCCGGTAGAATTCTACTCATTGTTTCCTCCCTCGTAATAAGGCAACACTTTGACTTAGGAGTTGTGCTTAGCGCAATTTTGACTGCCTATATACAGACAGTCAAAACCGCGCAAGAAAGCACTGCCAAGATACTTTAACATTCACCAACAAGATCACCAAAAACCTGCATGTTGGAACATATGTTTTACACGGACATGTAAGACAAGATATTCACAGTTGTGACTTGGCCCTCAACATCAATGGTTAACCTCCATTAGATATATAAATTCGTGATTTGTTTTTGTCTATGGAATATGCACTGGGTGTATTCGTAAGGGTACAACAGTACTCTCAAATTCTAAATTATTAAGAATTGTAAATGGATTCTCACAACAGGTGTTTACGGGAATCAAAACCGATTCTTGCGAATCGGGACAAAAATATTAAGGCCTCCAGAAAGTAGGTTGCTTAACCCTTTAAACGCTGGAGGTATTTTCCTTATCAGATCAATAGCAGCAATTGGAAGAGTCCATATTCATTATTTGGGGAAAGACCAATTAATATTTTCAGCGTGCAGCTCTGGAGCTGTACGTTGAAAATATTGATTGGTCTACACCACACATTCACTGAGCAGCCACCCTCCTTAATGAAATTATGGTGTATTATGTGCCTGTGCCGGAAAAGCACCTGATCGGTTTCAAAGGGGTAAAAGGCTTTAGTTGCCACGTTTAACACTGGTAGTGCTTCGCGATCCTCCAGAGCACACTTTCCCCGAGTCTGAACAAATATCTAAACACTTCAAGCGCCATTCTCACACTAACCATATGATATCTTTATGTTTAGGGGCTCGGTGGCGTTACGGTAACCGGTTCTCGTGGGATCACCGAAGCTAAGCAACGTCGAGCCCGGTTAGTCCTCGGATGGGTGACCGTCTGAGTGATCGATTCGGACTCCTGCGTTGTGTCCTTGGGCAAGGCACTTACCCCGATTGTCAACACGGGGGCACGATGGCGCCGTGTACTAAGGCGTACTGCACGTCGATGGTGCGCATGTCTTCAACCAATCTAACCCTGTCTGTGCTGCAGTGGGAGTTACGATGTTGGGGAGCTGGCAGCTGCTCGTCGTTGCTCGGTTGTTCTCTCCGGATGCCCCGGCTTCCTCCACCCGTAAGACTGTCACGGTCATGATTAGCCATTGTGCATAAGTATGTGACTTTAAACACCAATAAAAATAAAATAAAAAATAAATCTTTATGTGTTTATTTAATTTCATCCATCACTTGATGGTATTTTTCGTTAATTTTTATTCCTCTTTTGAATGAAACGGGAACTGGTGGTATCCTTTTCCAGGACCTAGGAGTCAAAGGGTCATGTCCCATGGGATGTTTAAAAGAAACGAGTATGCCTACTCCAGAATCTGTTTTGGTGGAAAGAAGAGCGAGATTGAGAGTGTGAGCAAGAGAAAGGGTGGAGTTTGGCCACGTTATTAGTCCCCCTTGGATTGCACTCCGTCTGTCCGTCCGTCTGTCTGTCTGTCTGTCTGTCTGTCTGTCTGTCCGGGCCAACTAAACCTGTTTAGGAGCTATTAGTTTTAGGAGGTTAGTCGAAATTAGGGTAGTATTAGGGTTAGGAGAGGGGTGGGGTTAGGGCTAGGGGTAGCCCCAGGGCAGGGCTAAAGGTTGGAGGGGGTTTGGACCCAGTGGGGTGGGGGTTGGGGTCAGGGGTGGGGTTTTAGTTTTTATAGCCCCTAAACCAAAACATAGCCCCTAAACCTTTTGGTCCGGCTAGGGTGGGGTTAGGGTCAGGGGTGGGGTTGGGTTGGGTTAAGGTTAGGGGTAGCCCCAGAGTAGATCTTAACGTTGGGGTGGGTTAGGTCCCTGGGGGTGAGGGTTAGGGTCAGGGTGGGGTTTTAGGGTTTGGGGTCAGGGTAGGGTAGGGTTAGGGTGTGGTTTTTGAGTGGATAGGGTGGGGTTAGGGTTAAATATAAGTTCTGGGGTGGAGGGGTGGGGTTCTGGCTAAAATAAGGTGATGGACACATAAAATGTTTTTTTCGAAGTCCTTAAACCCAAATAGTTGGAACGTCCGTCCGTCCGTCCGTCCGTCCGCCCGCCCGCCCGCCCGCCCGCCCGCCCGCCCGCCCGTCCGTCCGTCCGTCCGTCCGCCCGCCCGCCCGCCCGCCCGCCCGCCCGTCCTCATTTATGTTACCACCTGTATCTCATACATGCTTCGGCGCTGTACTTTCATTTTTATACCATTGGTGACACATAATAGGAGGATGATGCACGTCAAAAAATTTGAAAAAAAAATCAAGATGGCCGACTGGTGGCCATTTTTGTCTTCATTTTTCGCTTCATTTGATGTTACCACCTGTATCTTAAACATGTTTTGATATATTTGCTTCAGGTTTCTAGCATTGTTCATATATGCTATGAGGATGATGCACGTCAAAATTGTTTGAAAAAAAAATTCAAAATGGCCGAATGACGTCCATTTTTGTTCATTTTTTGTATTCTCATGTTACGTTATCACCCGTACCTTAGAGATGTTTTCAGATATTAGTTTTAAATTTTCAACATTTGTCAGACACCATAGGAGAATGATGCATGCCAAAATCTTTTGAAAAAAAATTTCCAGATGGCCGAATGGCAGCCATTTTTTGTGGTTATTTTTTGCCATATTTGACGTTACCACCTGCATCTTAGACATACTTTGAGCTATTACTTTCAGATTTCTAACATTGGTCAGAGATGCTAGGAGGGTGATGCACGTCAAAGTTTTTTGAAAAAATTTTTTAGATGGCCGAAATCTTTTGAAAAAAAATTTCAAGATAGCTGAATGACACACTTTTTTGTTGTCATTTTTTGCCATGTTTGATGTTATCACCTGTTTCTTAGACATGATTTTTAGCTATTGCTTTCAGATTTCTAACATTGGTCAGAGATGCTACGAGAATTTCTAACATTGGTCAGAGATGCTAGGAGGAGGATGCACGTCAAAATTTTTTGGAAAAAAAATTTAGAATGACCGAAGGACGACCATTTTCATTGATTTTTTGTGTTCCTATTTTACGGTTACCACCTGTATCTAATAAATAGATGCTTCGAGACTGTACTTTCATATTTATACCATTGGTGACGCATAATAGGAGGAGGATGCACGTCAATAATGTTTAAATAAAAATGTAATATGGAATGGTTACATTGTTGTTCCTGTTATTAAATGGTAGGTGCCTGAGAACAGATACATGATGGGAGAGAAAGGACTTCAATTCCCACTTGCTTTTGAAATCTTTTATCCATTTCATAACGTGCAACTTATTTTTTAAATGCCCAACAGGCCTAAACAATATTTTGCATGTTTTATAGAACAGACCATCCACCGTGGGGGACTAGAGTCTTATCGCCTGCGATCGGCGTTGCACTTGTTGTCCGTAGAATTAACCTTTCGAACCATTAAGGCCGTTTTCCGACCCCAAAACATGTTACGTCATAATTTTACCAAGTTGGACGCCGCCCGGTGAATGTGTAGGCAAACAAAAATCTTGAATGGTCTACTTGCAGGCAATGAATATGGATACTTCCAGTTGTTGTCATTGAACTGACTTGAAAGACACCATCAGTTTTCAAACGGTTAAAAAAGAAAGATGGGAAATATTTTCGTTAGAGGTGACATGGTCATTTTGGCTACCACTGATTAACTCCAAAATCGCATCAAATGGTCAACACAGGCCTAAAACGATGTGATCAACTAGATAAGGAATGTGCGGTTATTCTAGATTTACGAACATATATTTGCGCCCAGTGGATAAGACATTTGATAACTTTGCTCTATTCTTTTGGAAACCGATTATTTTTTTATGTCTTTATTGGGGCTTAACGGCACTTTCAACAGCTAGCGCCGCATCGAGTCTGGCAGTGTTATGGGTGGATGAATTCGGAGTACCCAAAGAGAACCACCGAGTACCAGCAAGCAACTGTCAAAGTCTCCTACTTACTATCTACAAGAAGAATCTGCAGCGGTTGAAATCTTGTGCTATTTTTTTGGAGGGGGATGGGGAGAGTGGGTGGGTGAGTGCGTCGATAGTATCGTATGAAGGAAATACAGGAGTTGGTTCCCATAGTCCTGGACCTCAAAGTTGATATATTACAGAGAAGAGGTGTGTTGGTTGTTTAGGAGGACAAGCAGTATTTTCTGGAATTTATCACTCAAAATACACTTCGGGACTCTCTGATAATCTGTGCAGCGCACGCGCACTTATACTTCGTATCACTCCGACTATCACATAACAGCAAGATAACTAACGACGGTCTATTGATAGAATCGCACATCGTCACTCTGACTTCACTTTTGAGGTCCTGCTGGTCGTTATAGTGGAGAACATACATGATAAACTTCTTCAATTCGATATTAAGTTGTAAATACAGTCATCTGATAATCTTTAAATTCAGGTTAGCAATCTGTTTTTAGATTCCTATTTTACACAAGCAGTCTCTTAATAATCTGTAAAACACAGTCGTCTAATAATCTGTAAAAACAGTCATCTAACAATCTGTAAATACAGGCATCTACAAATCTGTAAATACAGTCATCTACAAATATGTAAATACAGTCATCTAATAATCTGTAAATACAGTCATCTAATAATCTGTAAATACAGTCATCTACAAATCTGTAAATACAGTCATCTGATAATCTGTAAATACAGTCAACTACAAATCTGTAAATACAGACATCTAATAATCTGTAAATACAGTCATCTAATAATATGTAAATACAGTAATCTAATAATCTGTAAATACAGTCATCTAATAATCTGTAAATACAGTCATCTAATAATCTGTAAATACAGTCATCTAATAATCTGTAAATACAGTCATCTAATAATCTGTAAATACAGTCATCTAATAATCTGTAAATACAGTCATCTAATAATCTGTAAATACAGTCATCTAATAATCTGTAAATACAGGCATCTAATAATCTGTAAATACAGTAATCTAATAATCTGTAAATACAGACATCTAATAATCTGTAAATACAGTCATCTAATAATCTGTAAATACAGTCATCTAATAATCTGTAAATACAGTCATCTAATAATCTGTAAATACAGTAATCTAATAATCTGTAAATACAGTCATCTAATAATCTGTAAATACAGTCATCTAATAATCTGTAAATACAGACATCTAATAATCTTTAAATGCAGGCATCTAATAACCTGTAAATACAGTCATCTAATAATCTGTAAATACAGTCATCTAATAATCTGTAAATACAGTCATCTAATAATCTGTAAATACAGTCATCTAATAATCTGTAAATACAGTCATCTAATAATCTGTAAATACAGTCATCTTATAATCTGTAAATACAGTCATCTAATAATCTGTAAATACAGTCATCTAATAATCTGTAAATACAGGCATCTAATAACCTGTAAATACAGTCATCTAATAATCTGTAAATACAGATTAGCAATCTGTAGTTTAGATTGCTCATTTGCAAACACAGTCTCTTAATAATCTATAAAAATAATCATCTAATAATCTGTAAAAACAGTCATCTAATAATCTGTAAATTCAGATTAGCAATCTGTAGTTTAGATTACTAATTTGCAAAAACAGTCATCTAATAATCTGTAAAAACAGTCATCTAATAATCTGTAAATACAGATTAGCAATCTGTAGTTTAGATTGCTCATTTGCAAACACAGTCTCTTAATAATCTATAAAAATAATAATCTAATAATCTGTAAAAACAGTCATCTAATAATCTGTAAATTCAGATTAGCAATCTGTAGTTTAGATTACTAATTTGCAAAAACAGTCATCTAATAATCTGTAAAAACAGTCATCTAATAATCTGTAAATTCAGATTAGCAATCTGTAGTTTAGATTACTAATTTGCAAAAACAGTCATCTAATAATCTGTAAAAACAGTCATCTAATAATCTGTAAATACAGATTAGCAATCTGTAGTTTAGATTGCTCATTTGCAAACACAGTCTCTTAATAATCTATAAAAACAGTCATCTAATAATCTGTAAAAACAGTCATCTAATAATCTCTAAATACAGATAAGTAAACTGTTTTGTTTCAGACTACTAATTTGTGAAAACGGTCTCCTAATAATCTGGAAAAACCGTCATCTAATAATATTTAAAAACAGTCTTCTAATAATCTGTAAATACAAAAACAGACTATTAATCTGTAAAAACAGATCATTAAATGAAATTGTCGTGAAGCTGATATGTCTGTCGTAGGAATCGAAATAGTTTCGTAAAGGGAAGCTCCTAGAATTCTTCCTTTACCATCACGTCTCCTGCCCAGGAAACCTGATGGCAGAAGAAGATTTCAAGAGGAGACACTTGGTAGGATTTTGAGAACATCTGCACACTTCGAAAGTTTTCAAATCAGCACGACTCGAATTGAATCACCCGGACGATTTCGAATCGAATCGAATCGAATAACGAAGTTTCGCAGGGCCCTGGATGTTACACACCTGACGTTTGAACAAAAAGTCAAAAAGGGTGTCTAAAGGGCGTAACTGCCTTGAATCTGGAATTTTATCAATTTATGTCTTCCAATAGTGGGGAAAAACTTTTATTTGTTCAAACTAAAGCCGATAGAACCGTGATACGGGGACGTGGCTAGAGGTTTCCGATTGGGGGTGTAGTGTAGGGAATTTCCAGCTAGAGGGAGGGACCGGGAGTGGGAAACCCCTAGTAGGAAATTCACTACCCAGAAAATGTTTGATATTGAAACCATGAAAGGGGGGGGGGGGGGGCATAAAATTGATTCTAGTAACTGAAATGTCAAAACATTTATGATAGAATTGTCAGGTTATTATTATTTGGTGTTATTCTGGGAATTGAATATGTGCAAAACAAATGCTCAAGCTGAGAACTTTGAGTAATTCACATTGTCCTAACATTAAATCAGATCTTATGTAGGAATGATCAGTTTTCGATGTTTCGTCATTTTGTAACTGTGAATGATGGAATTAATTCAGGGTAACGATTTTACATGATGTGATTTTCTTGAAGTGCATTTCGAGGATTTCTTTTATTACGATAAGTAAACGTACAATAGAAATCTAGTACCGATTGACATCATACACACTTATGAAGCTCGATATTGCGTACACTGTAGATGTAAATAGTAACAGTTGAAATTTTTGCAGATTTGAGACCGAGTTGGAATTTTGGGAAGTAAAGGAGACATCAGCATCACCAAAGAAGCTCTAAAATCCAGATAGATGGAATTTCCAACTACTCATGACTTACCCCCCGAATTTCCAACTATAGGTAATTTTGGCCAGGATTGGGGGGCGACACCCCCACCCCACCCCCTCCATTATCGTCACGTCCTTGGGCGTGATATTTCCCATCAAAACTGTAAGCTAACACTGTGCTGTTCTACTGCTCATGTGATCAGGAATTCATATTAGGGTGAGGCAGACGTGAAAAATTTTACAGTTAATTTCTTTTTTCTCTGGTTTGCCCTTCGTTTTGCAATTTTAGCCAGTGTGGTATTCCATACAGAGGCAGCGGGGGAGGGGCGTCATGCTTTCAAAGAAACCGTGCCCATGCCTCCATAAAAGAAAAGTGCCTCCACAGACAGACAGGATTTCCCTGGAGTTCACACGTACCATGTCCGGTGTTCTAAAAACTATTGGAGTACAAATAATTGCCCTTCTCAGTTTGTCAAGGAGTGCAATTGCCTTCTTCAATCTCCATGTAGCTATTATTTAGACTCTTGACCATCTCAGGTCCAAACCTGAGTCTAAGCTGAAGTTTGGGCCTGAGGTGGTCAGGAGTCTGAATTTTCCTCGGAGAGTAGTAGGCGTGTAACATGCCTCAATGTATAAAGAATATCCAGCGCGATGAACTGTGACCAAAAATAGAGTTGTTTCTAAAGGTCACAGAGTATAATTAAAGTCGACTTTAACCCTTTACCCAAATATTATTTTTTAATTTTTTTCAAAAAATTTCAACAACACCATATCATGTGACCCCTCTTTGAAACGAGCTCGACGAGCTCGTTCCAAAGAGTGGTCACATGATATGGTTTTGTTGAATTTTTTCGAAAACTTATATTTTTTCAGCTGCTGAATTTGCATATTACGCGGGCGGTTGCCGTCGATTCGTTGGGTAAAGGGTTAATCGATTAATCTCCTTCAAAAGTCTAATATGAAATTTCAGCCTTAGTTCAGGTTTTTGATTAAAAGACGTATTTAGAATATGTTATTAACAACAGAGACAGTACAAAAACATTTTAATAGCTACACACAAAACACTGCATAACTAGGCAGTACCATATCAGGTAACCCTGTGTAAGGGTATACAAGGAAAGGTTAGATCAATGACGATGAAACATGTCAGTGCAAGCTTCATTTCCAGTAATCTAATTCTGAACTTGTGGGATTTTGACACACTGTTGGCATAAGAACAAAGCTGAATGTAATAATGATTATAATACAGGTTTCTGTTACCACTGCGCATGTTCTTAAATAAATATTTATTACAATATGCGTTCCGATTGCAACTATCATCACAATAAACTTCATACTTATTAAAATGGATAGCTTGGTGGCTCACTGGTTAAAACATTGGACCTTCAATCGACATGTCGATGGTTCGATCTTGACCAGATGTAACTGCGTTGTGTCTTTGGGCATGTCACTTAATCCCGGTTGCCCATGTGGTCGAACAGTGGGGCGGTGCACTAAGGAGAATTTGACATCAATTGTGCACTTCCCTCCAATCCCTTCAGCCAGCTCAGAGTTAGTAAGTTTGTTGTCCTACAGTTGCTCGCCGCTGCTCGGTGGTTCTCTCCTGGTACGCCAGTTTCCTCCATCCTTAGAACTGTCCGACACGGTGTGAGCCTGCTGTTGAAAGTGTCGTTAAACGCCAATCACACAAATCAAAACAAACTTATTACTGACTTTCGATGTTTTTGTTGCGAAAATATTAATTTTAATTCCATGAAGTAGTTCAGATTCCGTCCTTCCTTCAACTTTTGACTTGCACAATTTTTATTGATAACAGTTACTGCCGAACGGAATTCCACCGAGCATGACAGAAATGTTTGCTGCAGAGTGCTGACTGCTGACCAAGTGTTACTTGTCGAAGCAATGCAATATATAAGATGGATAACGCTATCTATGAGTCTCTGATGCAGTTTTTAGACTTCTCAAAAGCGACTCACTTTTCGGCAAACGTGGCTGAATTGTTTCCTAAAAGTTTTTTTTTAATTTTTTTATTAGGCTTTAACGACACATTAACAGCCAGGGTCATATCATGTCGGTGACAGTTTTACGGGTGGTGGGGGGAAGCCGGAGTACCCGGAGATAACCATCGAGCAACGACGAGCAGCTGCCAGCTCTCAAACATAGTAACTCTGAACTCTGCACCGCGGCACAGGCAGGGTTAGATTGGTTGAAGACATGGGCACATTCGACATGCAGTACGCCTTAGTACACAGCGTCATCGTGCCCCCGTGTAGGCCATCGGGGTTAAGTGCCTTGCCCAAGGACCCAACTCGGGAACGCGAATCAGTCGCTGAAATGGTCACCCATCCAACTACTAACCGCGCTCGACGTTGCTTAACTTCGGTTATCTGACGAGAACCGGTTACCGCGACTCCACCGCGCCCCCTCCTAAAAGTTTTATTCAAAATAACAATGCAGACTGTCAAAAGAAACTTATTTTTAAACACTATTTAGTTAGTCTCCGTGTCCAAGAACGTGTTTTTTTCTGTTGTCTCTGATTCGAAGCAATAAACATTTACGATAAAAAGTCGCGCCCTGCGGAGCTTCGAGATTTGATTCGATTTGAAATTACCCGAATTATTTGATTCGATTCGACAATTTTCGAATTTTAGAGATGCTTTCAAATTTTTTCTAAGTGTCTCATTTTTAACTCTTCTTCTATCGTCAGGTATCCTGTACAGGAGACCTGATGATAGATGAAGAGTTAAGGAGATTCCGCTTCCTAAACGTCATAGAATATTCCGCTTTTTGGACTGACTCACCCAAACAGACGAGTGCCCATTGAATACAGTACTTCTCTGGAGACTGACAATGTTTACGGCTGTAAGAAGGTGCAATATTTACAATATGAAGGGCTGTAAGATACGATTCGAGCTTTGATTCGATTCGAAAACTTCCGTGTGATTCGATTCGACCAGACATTTGAGATTTGCAGGTTTGCAGGTCGTTGGTAAAAAGTTTAAAACTTACTGTTTTTCATTAAAATAGAGGCATTGCGGAGTAAAGTATTTGCACTGACATTAGTGACGTCACAGCTACAGTTAAAACTAGAAGTCTTGTCACGAACTGTGCGCTTATCTTGGCTTAATAGCGCTTAGGAATTGCCATATCGAATGGCATCCAACGCACAGCAGGTTCTCCAGGTTACTCATAGCAAACACAGGCAATGTTTCTGCCAATGGATCTCCGGGTTACCCTATTACTAGAGATATATGTTTTTTTAGTGGTAAGGTTCCGCTGCGCAGTTTCGCCTTTTTTGTAACATTGTAAATAGAGGGCGTGTATTGAAACTAACTGCATGTAAATTGAAAACGTATTTTTATGCCCCCGTCATGAAATGTCCGAGGGCACATAGGCCTAGTGTTTCCTTGTCCGTCCGTCATTCCATCTTTTCGTCATTCTATCATTCCAAAATAACACCTTTCCGCCGGACTTTTATTCACGATAATGAGCTGACTTCTGGTATGTGACTTTGTCATGGGTACCTACAAATCGCGTTCAAGTTTTGTTCAGGTCGGATCATTTTTCGCGTAGTTATTACCCTTGAACTTAGTTGATGATGTAAAAACCTCAGAGAATCATTTTTCCGGGGTTTTTTTTCGCTGTACGTTCAGAAAAATGATTGATTTCTGGTCTGTGGCTCTTTCATGGGTACCAACAATTCGAGTTCGAGTTTGGTCCTGGTCGGATGATGTTTCGCGGAGTTATTGACCTTGAACTTAGTTTATGATGTAAAAACTCAGAGATAATCAGTTTTCCGGAGTTTTTTTCGTTATGTGTTCAGATAATTGGCTGATTTCTGATATGTGGATTTGTATTTATTTATTTATTTATTTATTTATTTATTTATTTATTTATTTATTTATTTATTTATTTATTTATTTATTAAGATTTAACGACACATTAACAGCCAAGATCATATCGTGTCGGTGACAGTTTTACTGGTGGAGGAAGCCGGAGTACCCGGAGAGAACCACCGAGCAACGACGAGCAGCTGCCAGCTCCCCAACATTGTAAACTCCGCACTGCAGCACAGGCAGGGTTAGATTGGTTGAAGACATGCGCACCATCGACATAGAGTATGCCTTAATACATGGCGTCATCGTGCCCCCATGTGGACAGTCGGGTTTAAGTGCCTTGTCCAAGGGCACAGCGCGGGAGTCCGAAACGATCGCTCAGACGGTCACCCATCCAATTTAAGGACTACCCGGGCTCGACGTTGCTTAACTTCGGTGATCTGACGGGAACCGGTTACCACAACGCCCCCGTGCCCCCGTGATAGGTACCTACAGGCGTGTAAAGTCAACGCTTTCACGCGGGGGGGGGGGGGGGGGGGAGTACGTGCGTGTCGTATTGACTCATCTAGTTAATATCAGATATAGATTTTGGGTATTTTTTGCACAAAAGAATTGAACATTTTGGTTACTTAGCCGGAGCCTGGTGCATACGGGTAAATTACTATGGGTGTTATGGGAAACTGGGGATTTTTTTCCTTTTTATGTTTTTACGCGGAGTTGTTCCGAGTTGTGTAGCTAAAACATGAGACGGAAAATATATAATGTTTTTCACATTTCAGAAATAAGGGACAAAGTATTCTGGGTAAAGGAAGGTGGGTGAATGGCAAGATTCTGCGCTTGAGGCTACTGGGTGGTTGGATATGTTGTGCTTCGACTTTTTTTCGTGCAAATCTCCTGGGTGAAGCGTTGCATTTGACAGTGAATTATTTCTCTCACATTCAGTCTGTTTGTCTCTATGGTGTATAAGATAGTGTTGGCTGTTTCAGTGGATTTAGAAAATGTAATACATGTCATTGGTTAGACAATTAAGAGAGTGTATTGCTCGGGATAAAGAAGAAATTTATTTCGGGCCCTTATTTACCTTCTGCACACTGATATCGACATATTAAAATTACTAACTGCAATTTTTTCCCATATTGGAATTGTGAATTTAACCTATTCAGTTCAGTTGGATTGGCTTTACTCTTTACCTAACGAATCGTCCTCATCCGCCCGCGTAAATTGCAAATTGAGCAGTTGACAAAATTTGATTTTTAAAAATATTTCAACAAAACCATATCATGTGACCCCTCATTGGAACGAGCTCGTTCCAATGAGGGGTCACATTTTATGGTTTTGTTGAAATTTTTGGAAACTTTTAAAAAAAATAGTAATTTAAATAATATTTTTTGATATTGTCTACGTTGGGTAAAGGGTTAATTCCAAGTAACATTGTGGGAAAATATTCGGCTTGAAATTTTGGTATTTTGACATCAGAGTGCAAAGTAATAATTAAATGCACGTGCATTTATGGGCTAAATGTTTGACTTCGTCTCAAGAGAAAAGGTCATAACTAGCCAAAATATTTCCTGAAATGGCGTTGACCAGGTATTTTTACCACTTTTGAAGGGCGCTCCTAGTACATTAACGGGGTTTTATTCGACCTTTGAACTTCGTAACCTTCGACAGCGAGTGGTGGCCGAATGGATAAGCACGCTGGTCTCTCGGGACAGAGATCCCGGTATCAATCCTTGGTCCAGAAATTTCTCAAGGTGTCCGAACACTCTCTGTCAGCATCATCTGTGGGGTTGAGGCTGTCACAGCGTACCGTCCTATCGGGTGGGGACGTAAATGGGCTGCCCTCCGTGTGGAGAGAGACACATCCCGTGCAGGTTTAAGATCCCTTAGTAGTATTCGAGAAGAGTGAGGCCATGGAGTTTCCGCTACGAAGGTCATCCCACATACCCGCGCCAATGGGAGTTAAGTTGCATAACTTGCTTGCCAACCCTTGTGAAACAAATAAGCCTAAAAGACAGATCACGTGACGTGTTTGGCCATTTCTGAGTTAGCAGCTCAATAACAGCCCAACACGTCACTGTGATTGAGATCCGCGCGATCAATAATTCTCAGCATCCATCTGCGCTCGAAATTCGATTCTCCGTGACTTTATATAAAAAGTTACAATTCGGGGTGTTTTCAACATGTGACGGAGGGATTATACACGGAGATTATGAGACGCATATGGCGCCTTAAACTGCGTGTTCAAAGTACTGTTTGACTACTTGAAAATCACCTGCATTCTCTCCGGGTGATAGCCATATGACTGTTCGTCTTCGACATCAAATCAGACGATAGTTGAAGTTCAGACAGCGGAACTAATGATTGATATTATATTTAAAGTTATTAAAAATAAGGCTATGTCATCTGATTTCCACTGAACAATTCCATTTCAGCTCACTTTCAGTTATTTTGCCCCGACCTCCGAAGGAAGATTCGGGGATATCTAGTGGAGAAGTCCGTCCGTCCGTCCGTCCGTCCGTTTTGGATTGTAATTTTAAAGCCACCGGTCGGACTTGGATCTCCTTTGGTTTGCTGATAGACCCGCATGGGGGAACGGATACTCACAAGGAACGGGTTCCGTCCAATAATTTTTTCCAGAGTTATAGCTCTTAACTTTTTCGACTTAGAAAAATGTTCTGTCCCACAATACTTTTAAGGCTACATCGAACATGCCTACGGGTCGGGGGGTAGTGGTCCGCGCTTTCCGTAACCCTTGTTTATTGTGTTCTTCTGGTAGCAGTGATAACAATAATAATGGTATGGCTTGGTCGGAAATTGAGAATTATTAACGGTCCACCAGAAATTATTACCAACCCTCACCTTATTAGCGGCTTATAGGTATCGCTGAACTAAATATTTGAATTAGAGGTACCCACATTGAATGTTGCATGTTGAAATGATGCAGTCTCTAAAAATAAACAGCCTTGGGAAAAATTAAATATATGTATCAATAAACGTTTGAAACATTCTATTGACATCTTGCATTATTGTTGAATATTCCTAATAAAAAAGATTGTGATTTGATGACTTTGAGACCTAACAAATACAATTAACTTTTTGTAGGGAATTCCCCGAAAAATATATGCACGTGACCGGTATTTCTCTTCGTGTCATTTTTTCTCTCTCTTATTTATTGCATGACCCCCTGCTTTGGGGTCAGAAAAAAGGTGTCTGAAGGGCTATACTTGACAAGGATATTTGAATGTCAAAATTAAAGTGATGCGATCATATTTGTTCTCGCCTGTATGTTATAACGGTGGCCTATGGGAAATATTTACTTCTGTGATACCTTATAAGCTGTCTGCCTGTTAATAGAGAATACCCCCAAAGTCATGTTACCGTTATATTCTCGAAACCCACATTATAATAAAGTCAAGCTTATCACTAATTTATGAACCCAGTTGGAGCCGGCTCCTCGAGATCATTCCAGTTAGGGGTTGTACGGTATGGTATTGAGGCAAAAATAAAATATTTACATGAAATTCCTGACATTTTGTTTCAATACATATCGGCATAAACTAAACATTATTCAGTTAAGGGCCTATATAAGTAATGAAATTTTGTTTATTTTGAAAATTCTCACCTCTGATATTCCTTCAATTCAAATTAAATATACACAAAGTGTACATCAAAATGAAGGTTGGGATGTATAGAACACGAAACACATGTGTAATCAACTCGTAGAGTCGACTGTAAGCACCACTGGTTCCTGGAAGTCTGCTACCCTATTCGCACCAGAACTGATAATTTAATAATATTTCACGAAAACAACTTGTGACCAAATGTGCTTTACACATCCAAAAACAAAGCTAGGGGATAAAAATTCTTGAAACCACGGCGATAGAGCTGCATTGGGGAAAATTCCAAAACCATTGCTTTTGTTTTCGTATGAGTATACTTTCGATTTCTGGTCTACGTCATCGGACAGAAAAAGCATGTAAAAACAACGCCTTTTAAAATCAAATAATGAAAAAGATCGCCTTCATACAGTATACTGTTATTAGATTGAGATTGCACAGTTGCCATATTCAATGCAAGGTATCATGATACCTGTTGAAATTTCTTAGAATTACGATTTTGTTTTTCGATGGAAATTCGTGGTAACGAGTGATTTGCGCATGTCTGTCGAGTATGGAAAACATCTTCAATAAAAAAATGCAGACAGTGTTGTCCTTTTCCAAAATGCAGTCCTATCGCTGTATTCGAAAGTGTTTGGAATGCTTAGCTTTGTTCTTGGATATATGAAGCACATTTGGCCACAAGTTGTTCTGATGAAATATTATTTTATTATCAGTTCTGGTGCGAATACGGTAGCAGACTTCCAGGAACCAGTGGTGCCTACAGTCGACTCCATGAGTTGATTACATATGTGTTTCGTGTTCTATACATCCCAACCTTCATTCTGATGTATACTTTGTGTATATTTAATCTGAATTTAAGGACTATGAGAGGTGAGAATTTCAAAATAAACAAAGTTCCATTACTTGTATAGGCCCTTAATCAGCAGATTGCTAAAGTGCATGTGAACCTACTCAGTGAAATATATTTTTTTCATTTTATCAGATTCTGTAATCCTTTATTTCCGAAGATGGCAAAGTCCACTGTCATGACGCCAGGCAAATATTCTCAACGCATGAAAAGTTACAGTCGATCATGTTTTTCCCTTCTACCGGGAATTCAGTGGCATTATTTGTTGAACCTGAACTAATTATTGACTGGAGAAACAGAAATTACTGTGATCAGTAAATTCGAGTGTGTGTGAAAATGGTGAAGCATCAGAACTAAACAATACAGAAAGAGAATTTATGGAGACTTATTTTCGGGAAAAATATACTTGAAGAAGTCATACGTGGGTTTTTATGAACAGCATTTCAAGATTTTCTTACAGGATTCAAATAAAATAACCCGCTTTCAAAATTTCTGGCACCGCCCACTTTTCTGAATGATGAAATGCATGTACGAACTTTGGAAATATATAAGGGAGTTATAAATGCAATTTCCAGTCATTATAAAAATGTACTTAGTGACCCCTGGTGACCCTAGTGAACTCTACCCATAATTTGAGCCACCAACGTATTTTGATTCCTTTAGTGCTGATCCAAAGCCCAGGTCACACCATGCTTGAGATATTAGCGTGACCCACTTTCAGAATGTCAGGCGTCTCCCATCTCTTAGGGTGTAGAAGTACATGTATAAACTTCGGAAGTTGATTAAAGGATCATAAAATGCGAGTTCCAGCATTTCTGAGAAAATGCACCCAATGAACCCTGGGTGACCTCAGTGACCTTGTTCCATATTTTGAATCTCTATTGAGTTTCGAGTCATTTGGTGCTGGTCCAAGATTCATAGGTCATACCATGCTTTCAAATTGTTTGGCTCTGCTCCCTTTTTAAGTGCAATAAGTAATACATGTATAGACTTCAGAAATGCATTAGAGGATCATAAAATGCGATTCCCAGCTATTCTGAAAAATGCTCTCAATGACTCTTGGGTGACGCCAGTGACCTGGATCATATTGTTATCCTCCACTGTGGTTCGAGTCATTTGGTGTTGGTCCCAGGTCCATGAGTCATACCGTGCTTGAGATAGGAGTATGATCCACTTTCAAAATGTTTGACCCCGATTATTTCTTATGTGAAACAAATACACGTATGAACTCCGGGAATGCGTTATGGGCCCTAAATGCGATTTCCAGCAATTCTGCACTTAATGACAAAAATACACCCAATGACTCCTGGGTGACCTCAGTGTCCTTAACCCACATTTTGAACCTCCATTGCGTTTCGACTGATTGGTGTTGGCCCCAAGCCTATGGGTCATGCCATGCTTGAGATATGAGCGTGAACCACTTTCAAAATGTTTGTGTCCAGCCCACAATTTTCAGTGTAAATGTACATGTATAAACTTCGAGAATGCATTTGGGAGTCACAAAATGCGATTTCGAGCACTTCTGAAAATTGCACTCAATGAGACCTGGGTGACCTCAGTGACCCCGACCCATATTTCGAACCTTCATTGAGTTTCGACTTATTTGGTGTTGGTCTCAGGTCCATAGGTCATACCATCCCCGAGATATGAGTGTAACCCACTTTCAAATGTTTTTGCTACGCCCACGTTTTTAAGCGGTGATATACAGCCCGCTCACTTCTTTCGTGCAGAAGGACTTCGGGAATGCATTAGGGATAATAAAATGTGATTTCCAACAATTCTGAAAAATGCACTCAATATTACCTGGGTGTCGCAGTGACCTTGACCTACATTTTAAACGTGCATCGAGTTTCGACTCACTGGGTGTTAGTCCCAGATCCACAGGTCATACCATGTTTAAAACACCCAAAGTGAACACCCCCCCCCCCCCTCCCCCGTTGCCAGAGGGGCTTGTGCAACATAGATGGCCGAGATCGACAAACACAAAGGCAATATAATTATTGTGTCTTACACTTCATTTCTTTTTAGCTGACTTGACTGCAAGTCAGTGTGAGGTATTGCCGTCACTTGGCGTCCGTCGTCAGTTAACTTTTGCAAACCTGGCTTCTTCTCCACAGCCATTCAGCCAAATTCAAACATATATTGCACAAACCATTCCTGGGGTATACCCTTTCTATTTTGTTCAAATGGAGCGGCTTCCTGTTTCGGGCTCTGGCCAATGATGCCAAAGCCTGAAAATCTTTAAAAATATTCTTCTCATGAACCACCAGGGAGATTGCCTTGGTATATGGTATGTAACACTCTTTGGTGTTGAAGATTAAAGTTTGTTCAAGAGAAGTTGGTAGATCAATATTTGGGCTCTCTGTGGGCACATATCCATTTTGGGCTCCGCCCAAAATTTCTATTTCAAGAACCGATGGGCCGATTTGAACTAAATTTGGGATGTAATATTAGTGGGTCCTAAGTACTTGATTGATGCCCGAATTTTTTTTTTCGTTGCCCCGTGGGTACCCCAGGGCCCATATTTTCCAAACTACACGGAACAGAGAACTGTTATTTGGTATGAAGCATCCCTTTGACCAGTAGAATGGATTACAAAATGGCCATCGATTGTGTTAGGGTGTTCTGTAGGGCGTTTGAAAAAATGCTGAGTCAGCATATTTGCAAAAATTGAAAAAACATTTTTCTTCACAACCGCTGATCAGAATCTTTTGATATTTGGTATATAGCATCCATAGGATGTCAAATACAATTGTGTTCAACTCGATCCCCTCGGTTCCTATTTGGGCTCAACAAACAAGCCCAAATAATTAACTTGGGGCGCTATGGGGAATAAGCTTTAAAAATCTTCTTCTTCAGATCATACAGTCAGATTCTTTTGATACTTGGTATACAGCATCTCTACAGGGGTCAGATTGAAGTTTGTTCAAATTGAGTCCCTGGGTTAATATTTGGGCTTCCGATGGGAGCCTGATTATTAACTTGGTGGAATGGGGGTGACATTCTTTAAAAATCTTCTTCTTCAGATCCACCAATCAGATTCTTTTGATATTTGGTATGCAGCATTTTTAGGGGGGTTAGATTCAGGTTTGTTCAAATGGGATCCCTGGATGAATATTTGGGCTCTTTAACTTAGTGCAATATGAGAAAATTTCTTTAAAAATCTTCTTTTTCACACCTGCTATTGAGAATCCTTTCATATTTGGTATGTGACATCTCTAGAGGTGTACGATTCAAATTTGTTCAAATCGAGTCCCTGGGTTAATATTTGGGCTTCCGGTGGGAGCCTGAATATTAACTTTGTGCAATATGGATAATAATCTTTAAAAATCTTCCCTCCAGATCAACGAGTCAGTTCCTTTTGGTATTTGGTATGCAGCATCTTGGGGGTGGGGGGCGGGGGGGGTAGATTCAAGTTTGTTCAAATGGGATCCATGGATGAATATTCGGGCTCTTTATTGGAGCCCAAATTTTAACTTAACTTAGTGCAATATGAGAAAATTTCTTAAAGAATCTTCTTTTTCAGACCCACAAGTGAGAATCCTTTATATTTAGTATGTGACATCTCTAGAGTAGTCCAGGCACATTAGACATAAAAATGAGAAAGTAAGGAAAAAAATCGGAGAAAGCTGATTTTTTTATATGTTTCCGGGACACACATTGCGGATAAAGTGTGAAAAGTCCCCGCGAATCCGAGTTGAGCTTTTTTAGTTATAGCGTTTTTTTTATGAAAAAAAAAATTTTTAAAAAAATTCGACCCAGCTCCATATTTCTCATTCTTATTCGCCTTAGTAGGGTGAGAATCATAAATATCGTGCTGAATTATATTGAGAATACATATCCCCAACAGAAAATGCCAACTTTGTACCAATCCTCACACTCAATGGTGAAATATTCACGAAAATGTACAAAATTACGAAAAAAAATTTATTGTTTTCATACACACAACGGTACACAACGTCCATTAAATCAAATCTACGACTACTTTGGGAGTTAAATTATATATCAAAAATTGCAGAAAAGCAGTGGCTTTATAATGATATATAACAATAGTCATTTATTCCATAATGAACTGGTGAAACGTGTGAAATATTAACCACACCCCCTAAACTCAAATTCAAACGGCATCGACTTTTCTCATTCAAATACCGTATTGTAGCATCATTGTTTCAATTTCCATGTTCGATTAAATCACATAATGTGGTGTTCGCCTACACTCAAGATGCATTGGCATGTAATGTGTGCACGCCCTTACACGAACTGCTCCAGAATGCGTCCGTAGGACGCACAGGAAAGCTTTGGGTACAATACTACGAGCAAATAGGTCTTCTCCAGTTGTTCTTGAGAGCAGAGCGCACAGGCGACTGGGAACTCCACACATATTGTGTTCGCAATATGATTCCAGTATTTCACGCAGGTGGTCATTTTACATACGCAAAAAGTTCTCATCTCTATTTGCAGCAGATGAATGAGCTAACAGAAATAATGCAACAGGATGATTTGAAGTTGTTCACTGAGAAAGGTTACTTTACCATAAGGCGCTCAGATAAATTCTTGGACGGGATATATTCTGATCAGACCATAGAGCAGTGTTTAATGAGAATGTTCAAGCTCCCTGGTGGTCTCACACATGGCAGGGGAATAACCGATAGCACTGTTGCGAAATGGGTACATGGACTACCTCTTTGCCTTCCTATATGTAATGCTCTCGAAAATTTTGTTCATGTTCACACTGGTCATGGCGAACAACATCGGGATCTCCGTCAAAGTTCACAATTGACTGATGCCAATGATATCACCAAATTATTGAACTGGCTCAGAGTGCATTTCAGAATAGAGATCCGCTACAATTAGTCTCTATAGCGACCGGGCTTGTGGCCGACGAAACTGTGAACTGTGACCAAGTTCGCAAAATTGGTGAATGTTGCGTATCGAATGTTGTAAGCAAAACGTTCAACAGCATCAAACTACGACGTGTTGACACTGTGAAGTCTTTCGCATCGATGGCAAATAGCATCAAAGTCCGTGGAAGTTAGGTAGTGATTGACCCCACAATTCTGTTCAACCGCATCACATGTGTTATTCAGTCACAAGCAGAGATGGAAGAGTATCTCAAATATGAACTCGCCCCGAAACCACCAGCATTGTTTGATTCTGCTGGAATGAGGAAGACACAGAAAAGCACGCTCGGTAAGATCCTCAAAACATACGGTTCCGAGCAAACTAAAATCCCAGAACATTCTCTGTTTGTTGTAGATGGTGGATTTTTATTGAGGGCAGTTGTATGGCCTAAATAGTCGTCATATAAGGACATATGTACATCATATTCCAATTATCTAGTGAGACATTTTGGGGCGAACGTCGTGGTTGTTTTTGATGGTTATGCTTGTACAATGTCGACAAAGGGCATGGAACAAGCCCGTAGATCTAAAGACAGGTATTCCATTGATATCAATATCTCACCCGAGTTACCAGCCACCACACCCCAATCCGATTTCCTTGCAAATGCCAAGAACAAAACCCAACTGATCGATCTTCTAATGCAGGAGCTATCTGCTATCAATATTCAGTCCAAGCAGGCCGAGGCTGATGCTGATGTACTGATAGC
Organism: Pictodentalium vernedei; assembly: GCA_031216915.1. Taxonomy (NCBI): domain Eukaryota; kingdom Metazoa; phylum Mollusca; class Scaphopoda; order Dentaliida; family Dentaliidae; genus Pictodentalium; species Pictodentalium vernedei. The sequence goes on along the minus strand of CM062291.1, from coordinate 270,638,071 downwards.
CGAAACTGCACTTGACATCGCTCAAGATGACAACAATGTTGTCGTTGTGGGAACAGACACAGACTTGTTAGTCATTCTTACCTCTCGAGTTCAACCGGGATGTAATATTCACATGATGTATTCCATTACCCCAAACTTACTAGTTTCAGTTAGTGAAATAGCAACCAAAATGGGTGACCATAGAAGCAACCTCCTTGTAGCACATTCTATAAGTGGTTGTGACACTACTTCTGCACTCTTTCGAGTTGGTAAGAAGAAAGTATTCAGTACAATTATCTCCGATGTTACTAGCGACTCACAACAGTATGTCAACACAATTTTGGCGGATGACAGTACACCAAGTGCAGTAGCCGCTGCCGGGGAACAACTTCTCCTGATCTTATACGGGAGTAAAACTGTTTCCTCCCTCGACCAATATAGATATGTCACTTACAAGCGTTTTGTAGCAAAATCTAAACTGAATAAACCCATCGACCTAGCCTCACTCCCACCAAGCAGCGATGCTGCACAACAACATGTCTACAGATGTTATCTCCAGGTCCAACAATGGCTGGGCACTTCGCTTCCTCCGACGGATTGGGGGTGGTCGCTTGACAATGGACTTCTTGTACCGACTGCACCCACAAAGCCATGTGCCCCCGATAACCTACTGAATCTGATCAGTTGTGGTTGCAAGAGTGCTTGTACAAAAAGGTGTGGGTGTAAGAAGGCAGGACTCTCTTACTCGGGTTTGTGTAATTGCAGTTCGGATTCTTGTAACAACCACAGAAACACTGTCCTGTCGGAAATTTCTGAGTTCGATGAATAATATGTATATAGGTCATGTCATTTCTGTATATAGCGTTGATAATAGTCAATGTAACTTAATCCATGTTGATTGATTTGTACATTCTGTAAATATTATTTATTGATCTAATGCTGCCAGACACAGACGTGTCTGTTCGGTCCCAAGCCCGAAAATAGTTGAGTTCTCATGCTGACGAATTTTATGCCAAAAGGGGAACTCGGCCAGAAGCAGAGGGGGTCTTCCATAATGTCTATTTTGTAAGCAATGATAAAAGTCTTCAAATGGTGGTGGATTTTTTATCGTCTGTCCAACTAACATCCCGTTCTGTACTACGACCCTTTGGGCAAATCCGTCAGGAAAATCGTCATTTTTTGCGTAAATCCGATACTTTTTTGTGAATTTTCAATAATTTTTCGCAGAAATTGTCACAGAATGCACATTTTCCTCTAGGTAAATGTATATTAGACATTATGTAGCTCGAAATACGCGTAAACAAAAAATACAGTTGGATCAATTCGAGGTTACAAAGTTCGTGCGATTTTTTTTTATTTTTTTCAAACGCGTTTTCGAAAAAAGGCTGTAGAAAAAAAGCTCAACTGGGATTTTAGGGGACTTTTGTCTAATCGTTCAGTGACATGTACTCGACATTCCCTGAAAAATCAATTTTCTCCGATTTTTTTCCCCTAGTGAAACCTAATGTTCTTGGGCTAGAGGTGTAAGGTTCTAATTTGTTCAAATCGAGTTCCTGGGTTAATATTTGGGTTCAATTCCCGTCTATTGCCATAGTTGTGCTAACCACACCAGCCACCAGTTTCAAGTGTAATTAAGCAATTATTAAACAGCACGATTCCAACGTCTACGTTTTATTTTCCGGGAGATGACAGGTAGACAGCCAATCTGGCTACAGTATGTCATCTCCCTGTGGTGTACATGCTTAACTGTCTCCTTTTGATATTTATGTATATTGTATATTGTTTGTATACTGCTAAATAAAGATTCATTCATTCATTCCCCAAGGAAGCCCAAATATTTACTTAGTGCAATATGGGGAATTATCATTTGAAATCATCTCCTTCAGACCCAGCAGTCAGATTCGTTTGATATTTGGTGTGCAACACCTCTGGGATGGTTAGATTGAAGGTTGTTCAAATCAGGTCCCTGGCTTAATATTTGGGCTTTTTATTGAAGCCCAAAGATTAAATTTCTTGAAAATTCTTCTTCTTCAGATACACCAGTGAGAATCCTTTCATATTTGGTATGTAACATCTCTAGGGGTGTCGAATTCAATCGCTTTTTTGTGGGGGGTGGGGGTGCTAGAGAGAACACAGTAGTTTAAAACAAAAGAAAAAATTCTTCTAGTTGTTTTTTAATACTTCACAGAACAGAGCTCGCTAGGGAGCTTTTCTAGGACCAGCAGAAATGAATGGCCAAACAAGTTGCCTTTGTTTGTGTCATAGCAAATCAAAAACGTTGCTCTTGCTGCTGATGACATGCTGATACACTTATCTGTTTTGATAATTTGAGCCAGGTGAGCGTTTTACGCTCACTTGAACCTCTGGTTTTGTTTAATCATTGAGGTTTAAAGACACTCTCGACAGGCAGGGTTACCTCGTGTCAGGCAGTTTTACGGGTGGAGGAAGTCGGAGTACCCGGAGAAAACCACCGAGCAACGTCGAGCAACTGTCAGGCTCTCCAACATACTAACTCCACACAAGCAGGGTTAGCATTGGCTGAAGACAAGTACACCATCGACGTGCAGTACACCTTAGTACACGACGCCACCGTACGCCCACGTGGGCACTGGGGTGAAGTGTCTTGCTCAAGGACACGATGCGGTTGCCTCAGGTGTGATTCGAACCGAGGACCTCTCGGCTTGTAGCCTGCACGTCTACCTACTGAGCCACCCACCCCCAACCCCCCCCCCCCCCCCCCCCACACACACACCCCATAAACGATCAATTGGCATATGAGCCGTAAATCTACTTGAAACCTAAAGTTTCTAAACAGGTGCACAATTGAGTCTCTTCCCCTTTTTATCGTTACAATCAAATGTGTTAGTCAAATGTAAAGTTTTGCACTTTCTTAACCCATTACCTAACACGAAAGGCAGACGACACTTGCAAACAAAACTCTTGAATATCTAATTTTTTCATGTCCAAAACATAGGTTATGACCCTTCATTGGAACGAGCTCAACGAGCTCGTTCCAATGAGGAATCATAAGCTATGTGACAAAAAATGAGAAAATAATGAAAAGTAAGGAAGCCATACGCTTTTTCCTTGCCAGAATGTTCATCTTATGTTTTAAAATCATCAGCGAAGGAATAAAGAATTCCTATAACATAGTTTTATCATTACCGATACACGAAAATTGGAAATGTATCATCCCCAGAATTAAAAACATTTGACCACTTTTATCCATTTTTCGAGCAATCATCTGTGTCATTCAGGTGAGTGTATTTGAATGGTATAGTATGATTTTCATTGCGTACTGTTTTCTCCAGGAAATCCCGCACTGAGCGCTTCCACAAATTGTATACGTTGTGAGGATTGTGAACAGGGGAGGTAATTTAAATGCGAAATATCTTCGCCTGTGTAATTGAGAGGTTATGTGAAACCGACGTATTCACCCGAATAACTGTAACGAGACCAGCAAGAAATCACGTTTCCGACTTCAACTAGTTTACAGTTTTCCTGTTTTCATGCGAGGTATCCAATAATTCGACTCGTCATTGTCGTTTCTCCGTCAAAAAGTTACCGGATCTACAACTTTGTAAATACCATAGGTTTTGCGGCTGAGAATCATTTTCTTTACACATCTCACGTCTGGTCCGATAGAAAACCTCCACTCGAGGTGAATAAAACTTCGGTGACGTCCGTATAGTCAGCTGCCAATCTCATTAAAAGACAGTAACCGTATAATAATGTTCAATTCTTTTAGTTCCAAAGCTGATCTGATCGGTCCTGGAGATTTTATGGCGAGGCTGGTGTTATGTTGCTGTTTGAAACAAAGTTACAATGGACACTCAAAGCTCTTTCTAACAGAGTACCACATATCATTATTTAGTTGGTAACACCAACGTGCAGTTGTTTTCGTAGCATTCAATAATAGATTGCGGTAATACCATAGTTAACTACTGATTACAAAGTGGTGATAAACAGTGGCATATACAAACTTTTAACTCCTTCCGAAAGGTCAATATCCCAATACGTTCTATTGTTTGCTATTTTGGGTTGTTTTTTTTTTCGTTTGTGATCAGACGTCTGTTCGTGGCCCGACGTAGTGGGGATCCAGGATATAGGGTTGGAATGCCACATTTTCAGTCATGGGTAACATGAAGTCGGGTCGAGACGAGAAGGGGTGTGTCTTTTAGTCGGCGAGATCGGGTCTTACCTGTGGAAAATTATTTTTAAAAAAAATGGGATGACAGTGTGGTCCTTGGGTGGATTCTTTGCACTTGATGGCCAAAATGATCCGCAATTCTATACAAAATCATTCATTTGTTTAAAAACGTTAAATCAATTTACAGCGGTCCATACAGCAGTAAACCACCGCTGTATGCATGGGGAACGATATTTTCTCAATAATACACGGATATACCTGCCTCTGGTAGTGGGTTTCCATTTGATATTGCGGATGGTACCATGTCCCGGTTGTGAACAAAAATTAAGTTATAAAAATAAGGTGGGCGAACGCTGGGTGCGCTCTCTCTGAATCCGCCTAAGCAACGTTCAAATTCAATAGACAATAATAATAAAAAGCTCTAGCCTAATTCATTTTAGTTAGCTTGTCTGTTTGTGATTGAACGTTTTTTCATGAGCAAATGTTCGCGACGGTCGCAGTTTCCCCTGTGCTGGTACACCTTCTGGTGGGATCGAGACAATAACAGCTGGTGGAAAGTACTGCTTCCGCTTGCTCGCTATGATAGTTTGCAGTGCTAATTTCTGTCTGAAGGTTTTTGTCTCGTCTACGAACACCCCCATCTTGACTAACTATTGAGAGGCGCAACTGTCTCAGGCCCGAAGCCAAGATCTCAAAATTGCCCAACATACATGGTGTGGAGAAGGTTAAAATTGTCTGACCTAGTTGGACGAGAGTTAACATGTCCTGACATTGTTCCTGGATAATCAGCCGTCAGTATGAACTTGAAAATCTAACTCAATACACTTCTTCAACCCTATACGTAACGAATCCTCCACATCCACCCTCCTCATGTGCCCCTCTCATTGTGTCCAACCGTGGGGAGGGTGGGGGGGGGGGGGGTCACCTGATATGAGCTTTTAAAAAAATGAAAAATGTTAATTAAAATAACAAATTTTGATATCGCGTGCGTTGAGTAAAGGAATGAAATTGTCAACATTTTTTCAAATTAGCAGCTTTCAGAGAAAATTTTAGTATTCGATTGAACTAATTTTTCCGACGGACAACCCACCGGCACAACCACTAGCTTCAGGCCCCACACCGTCCTAACTTTAATTAATTATGGGAAATTATGCTAGTATCTACAAAAAAATGTTTGTCTCGTTCACGGACACCCCTCTTGATTAAATACTGAGAGGCGATGCCCTTCTTGTTGACGAGTGAAAAAAAATGGTGTCTGTAAGGTGCAATCTTCTTGATTATATACAATTCTCGGTGGCAATTTTGTTAAACTTGAACGGACAATCGTGTAGTATAAAATTGTTTGGCAGAACTTTCAGTTTCCCTCAAAATCCTTTGTGGGGCAGCGAGCCCACGCCACCAGTTTTCTACTCCACGGCTAATAGATAGTGCATTCATGAGTGTTTCCTCGGTGGAACTACGGACAAAAATCAATTGAATAAAATAATGTGAAACAAAATCGCCATATCCAGCGATTGTTGATTGATTGGTCTGGTAGATGACAGAGAGCATCGGATAATGTCATACCGTTATATTACACATGTAAACAATTGCACAGTTCAGTCATTTGTTGTGTTTATTGGTGCTCCTTACAGCACGGTGTTAACGCATTTTATTTGTTAGTTCCCTACCGGCATCGCCGGAGGGTACTATAGGTTTGCACTCTGTCCATCCATCCGTCAGTCTGTCAGTCCGTCAGTCTGTCAGTCCGTCAGTCTTATTATACATGTAAACAATTGCACAGTTCAATCATTTGTTGTGTTTATCGGTGCTCCTTACAGCGCGGTGTGAACGCATTTTATTGATTAGTCCCCTACCGGCATCGCCGGAGGGTACTATAGGTTTGCTCTCTGTCCATCCGTCAGTCTGTCAGTCCGTCAGTCTGTCAGTCCGTCGGTCTGTCAGTCGCACTTTAGTTTTCTGGAATGTTTTTTGGAAATGCTTTAATCGAATGATTTCATTTTTGGTAACCTACTTCAGAACGATGACTTACAGATCAAGTTTGAGTTTCATGCTGATAGCATTATTTTTGTGTGAGTTATGGCCCTTGGAAATATGGAAAAGCGCCAAAATATCAGTTTTCCAGACTTTTTTTGGAAACGCTTCAACGGAATGATTTCATTTTTGGTAAACTACTATAGAACGATGACTTACAGATGAAGTTTGAGTTTCATGCTGATTGCATTATTCTTGTGTGAGTTATGGACCTTGGAAATATGGAAAAGCGCCAAAATATCAGTTTTCCGGACTTTTTTTGGAAACGCTTCAACGGAATGATTTTATTTTTGGTAACCTACTATAGAACGATGACTTACAGATGAAGGTTGAGTTTCATGCTGATTGCAATATTCTTGTGTGAGTTATGGCCCTTGGAAATATGGAAAAGTGCCAAAATATCAGTTTTCCGGACTTTTTTGGAAACGCTTCAACGGAATGATTTCATTTTTGGTAACCTACTATAGAATGATGACTTGCAGATCAAGTTTCATTTGCACTCTGTCCATCCGTCAGTCTGTCAGTCAGTCTGTCAGTCACGCTTTAGTTTTCTGGACTTTTTTTGGAACTGCTTCAACCGAATGATTTTATTCTTGGTAACCTCTTGGTAACCTACTATAGAACGATGACTTACAGATCAAGTTTGAGTTTCATGCTGATTGCATTATTCTTGTGTGAGTTATGGCCCTTGGAAATATGGAAAAGCACCAAAATATCAGTTTTCCGGACATTGCTGATCACATCTAGGTTATAACATTTGTATAATTATTAGTGCTCATTAGTCCGGTAGGGACATTGTATTGCTCCAGCGATACGTGAGTAGTATGTCTCGGGCTTTCGGGGCCTCAGTTGCCGAAATGAGGATAAGAGTCGTAGTAAATTAGACCTCATTGAGGGATTTTTAAAACGACTCTTATCCTCATTTCAGAAAAAAGGGATTCTCCAGAAGGCACCCCAATTTGGGCACCCCTTTTTTGAAAAACATAAGGCCTTCGGCACCCCTTTTTTTCTGAAATGGGGATAAGAGTCGTATTAAAAATCCCACAATGAGGGATTTTTAATACGACCCTTATCCTCATTTCAGAAAAAAATGGGTGCCGAAGGCCATATGTTTTTTTTCAAAAAAGGGGTGCCGAAATTGGGGTGCCGGGGATATTGCCATTGATATAGGTTTTTATTATACAGAAGGGAGATAACTCTGTACGATTAAGTACAGGTTATGGGAAATCAAGCAATCTAATTGGTTAATTATAATTTCTATAAATGATCTAGATAAATGAAACAACAAGAGTACTCGGAATAAGGTAGGAACTACTGGTATTACGTACCACCTTACCAGTAACAGGATGATACAAAGCATTTGGTAGGTTAATACTATGAACGGTTAGGATGGGACCTATAGGGGAATATACCAACCATACTCTGCTGCCGTTCTGTATTACCAGGCATTGACCCCACCCCAGAATACCGCTCAATAATATGAAGCATCTGGTGGATCAGTAGTACCAAGGGCCAGCAAGAGACCTACAGGGATATGTACAGCCTATGCTATTCTACCGTTCTAAACTACAAAGCATTACCCCCCCCCCCCCCACCCCCCACAAAATCACTAGGTCTACCATAACGTACTACATATACAGTATCCTATAAAAGGTATCCTAGATAGGTATTCTCGAATAATACAATACCAGGACATGGGTATCCTCAAATACCGAGATGAGGCTAAGAGTCGTAGTAAATTATGCCTCATTGAGGGATTTTTAATGGTCCTCAAAACCTCAAAATTCAATGAGGCTATGAGGGATAGTAAATGAGGACTCACTGAGGGCTTTTACATAGCCCTCATGACCTCATACGACAAAAAGGGATTCCACAGTCACAGGCGTTTTCCAAAATGGGATTCCATAGGATATACCTGTTAATTAAGGAAATAAGGATAAGAGTCGTAGTAAATTATACCTCATTGAGGGATTTTTCAAGGTCCTCATAACCTCAAAATTCAATGAGGGTATGAGGGATAATAAATGAGGACTCATTGAGGGCTTTTACATAGCCCTCATGGCCTCATACGACAAAAAAGGGATTCCATAGCCACAGGTGTTTTGCAAAAAATGGGATTCTATGGGATATGGCCATTGGATATAGTCTTTTGTTATACAGAAGGGAGATAACCCTGCATACAGATTATGGGAAATCAAGCAATCTGATTGGTTAGTTATAATCTAGATAAATGAAACAACAAGAGTACTTGGAATAGGGTCAGAACTAACAAGAATAGACCAGAAATTGCTAAATATAGTAATAATAAGTAAAGCTGTTCCAATTAATAGGCTCTTCTACGCTACTGGAGTATACTCTAGAATAAAGGAACATGCCTAGGTAGACGTACACTATTGCATATATAGATAGAAGCAGAGAATTCTGAAAGAATTCAAAATAATACAAGTTGTCGGGTTGTTTGTGGTAATTATCCAGGGAAACCGTTCCAGAAAATACCCCTATTCAATCGAACATACCCTCCGGACATACCCCTATCCTATTGTAGGCCTTAGGTAACATAGCAATCACGCGCTACCATAGAAACCAAGATAGCGGCCTCCAGTATATAAATGGACGACGGAAACACGTATCACCCTAACAACACGCGCTGCGCATGCGCATTCACACCACGTATCACTATGGAGATGACGTCACAACATGGCCGCTCACGCGGTTACCATGAAAACACAACATGGCGTCACTACGTCACGTGACATGACGTCACTTCCGGGGTCCGGCACCGAGGTCCGGCAACTGAGGCCCCAAAAGCCCGAGACATACTACTTACGTGAGCTCTTGTTAGATATGATTTCCTTTCCTAGAATTGCCCACTCTCATGTTCGGCCGATATGACTTCAAATTCGGCTGATATGGCATCGATATTGGTCGATATGAACCAGGACAGAGTTGTTCCCTTTGATAAGTCGCAAGCAATTTGTTCACATCGAGCCGTTACTCATCGAACGATCGAGAAAAGTAGTGTTACACAATGGAGTGGTTTGAAGCGGAGTTTTTAAATGATGAAGAATCAATGGCAGCAATGGGCAAGGATTGTGTGGAAGAAGGGAAGAAAGGAGAGAGATGTACGAAAAATAAATTCAATGCAAACTTGCGGTTCAGAATAATAAGCAGAGAGTCGTCGAGGTGAGAGAAGAGATCGTTTAGCAACCCGATCGTCGCGGCTTTTCCATATACCCTAAATGGAGACACACTGAGAACAGTTTACTTGGAGTACGCCAGTCCCATGGTGGTCCTAGCCAAACGTTACTGGAGCGAACTGGTGATATACACTGCAATACTGCTCGTATTATTACTGAACTAAGAAGGTAAGTTCCTGGTCAACGTCGCCTATAGGCGACGTTGACCAGGAACTTACCCCCTGGGATTGTCAACCCAGCTCCTGTAGGCCACCTTACAAGTTGCGTGGACAAAATATTTCGGTAAGCATTTGTTAACCCTTCAGAGGCTGCCAAGCATTGACATTTGGAGAAAATAGGCTGTTCTTGGGCAATCATAACACCAGATGTGTACCTGCAAGATAAACATAACCTCCTTCATTGGAAGTGGAATTCACCGACGATCATTTTTGTAAGTAATGAAGGTATTCACAAAACCAAGCATTAACCCGTTTAGGGCTGGTTACAGAGTGAACCCCTCAAAAGGTTAACAATTCATGTTATCCACGGATTTCTCTAAAAACATCTCGTAGATTTTCAAGAAAAAATGGCCATTCTCAGATCTTAGTGCGACATTACAAGTTGCATGTACAAAATATTCCTGTAAGCACTTGTTAACCCTATGCAGGTTCTCAAACATCAAAATGTTGATAAAATGGGCTGTGTTTGCGTACCCACAGCACCCGAAGTTGAGAGGAGTGATCAAAATAAGTGGAAGTAGAATTCACTGAGAATTATTTTTGGAAGTAATAAGAGTATTCAAAAAACAACACTTAACCCGTTTTGGACTGGATAAACAATCATACCCATTAAAAGCTTAAAATTCATGTTATCCCTGGATTTCTCTGAAAACATCTTATAGATTTTAAAGAAAAAATGGCCATTCACAGTTCTTGGTGTGACATTACCAGTTGCATGAATAAATATTCCTGTTAGCACTTGTTAACCCTCTACAAGCTGCCAGACATCAGTATTTTGGATACATTTGAGATAAAATGGACCATTTTCAAATAGAAACAGCACTCAGTGGGTATGTCCCAAAGAAACATAACTCCTTTTGTCGGTCATTGACTTGTTGGACGACGATGTTGACATTAACCCACTCCAACGTTAATGGTGGTTTTTACCTAAACAATTTTTTTATCAAAGTGTGTCATTTGAGACTACTCTACTCACCTTTCTCATAACATCAATGAAGGAACTTCAGTGAGACAGTTAAAAACAATTCATCAGACACTGTGGGGTCATGACAAATCATGGAATCTCATCGGGAAAAGCCATGATTCTCCAGAATCAAAAAGTCTAGTATCACTTGTGTTTGTTCAGTGTTGAATTTAACGAGTCATTGCTCCACCCAAGTATTGATCTGTTTGATATAATTCTTGGTTACACCAGTCAAGTCTGCAGGTACCAGTTGGCGGCTATTTGTCAAACATATGTCATCAGCAAATAACCTTGTGATAAATCAAATATTTTCAACAATATTACACACTAGGAATAAGAAGAGGTCGAATACTGAACCCCGTGGATACCAGCTGTAATTTCTTTATATTTTGAAACAAGGGAGGTAATCTAAGGATATTGTTCTTGTTCTACAGACGCGAATCGCAACCGAGTGTTAGTAGTGGGACCAGTAGCATTTTATTATTAAAGAGTGAAAACATAGAATTTATTGATTGGGGAAGAGATCTATTTTTCCAATCGAATAAAGATAACATGGCATGAAGTTTGAAAAGGTCTGTAACTTTCATTATTTTATCTTGAGCAAGTAGAGGGTCAGTGTGGGCATTGAAACGTGCGTTATTAATTATGCGAACTGAGCGTTTTTGTAGCTAGAAAAGTTGGTTGATTGATTTTGCGCGTGTATCATTGTTTGTCAATAGCATGGCATAGACAATGATAAATTTCTAAGAGTAGGCGAAATGTGCTGTTATTGGGGTGAAAGCTGCTTTGAAATTTATAGAATAATTTATTCACATAAAATAAATTATGAATATATTTGGAAAATGTCTTTTTCCGTGATCTTACTAATACAGCAGAGCAGAGACATTGGTCTATACTTGTTCACATCAAAATGATATTTTTCTTAAATATTGGAATATCAGCCAGTTTTAACTCATTTGGGAAGAGTTATTGAGTGATTTTTATACAAGAGAAACAACGGATGACATATAGTTTGTTGTGGCTCTTTTAGAAGTCTGTGACTTTTACCACCAAGCAGCTTTTTTAGTCGGAAATGCTTTATGATGGCCTAAATATCCTATTCAGTAAAACTGATGTCTGATTATAATTATTGCACTTTTTCCTAAAAAAAACTGGAAGCTGGTGATTCGTATGGTTTACTTTGCTATTTTCTGAAAGTTTGTCATTCATTATTTCAGCTTTCGTATTATCGTCGTCGATAGCTTTTTTTACCAAATTCTGTGAGGAAAACTGTTTAATAACGTGCCAAAATCTTTGGGTTCTTTATTGTTAGATAATCATCAAATGTATTCATACAAGTGGCTTTTGGAAAACTTTTGCATATTATTCACTTTAGTTTTTAATGTTTTGTGCTTAAGCCAGTTGTGTTCAGTGTGTTGTTTCATATTCCGGGTACGATCATGCCGGCGAATTTCACTTATAAGGGAATTATCAAACGTTGGTTTGTTGTGTTTATGGAGAGTAACTGAATATTAAGGAATAGAACACTCTGCAAATTTTAAAATTTGGGATACAAAGTTGAGGGTTGCACTATTCGTACTATATTCAAGCCATATTAGTGTATTCCAATGGGATCGTGTAAAAAAAAAGTTGATCTATGATCAGAGAAACCTAATTCAGTCGTTCCCAAATTAATGGCCATTACAGTGCCACTGTTGATTATTGGGTCTAGCTGTGCTCTGCATGTTGGAGGTATGCCTGTTGGTTCTTGAAAATTCTGTACTTGACGTTGACCTGTCCAATAATATTTTGTACTGGACTAGACGCATTCAAAAGACGACTGTTCAAATCGCCGAGTATTATAATCGAGAGATTTTTATCGAGCAAGCTCAGCCATTTCTTCAAGCTTTGACCAATAATTTTCAACACAAAAAGTTTCTGATCTATATGTTGCTCAAAAGATTAGTTTAATCTTTGCTTCAAATTCACACCATAAAATATCACCCTCAAATTGCAATTCTTATAACTGCAAATTACCAGAAGTATACACTGTCGACAGCATAGATTTTTAAATCGCCGAGTATTATAATCGAGAGAGTTTCATCGAGCAAGCTCAGCCATTTCTTAAATCTTCAAGCTTTGACCAATAATTTTCAACACAAAAAGTTTCTGATCTATATGTTGCTCAAAAGATTAGTTTAATCTTTGCTTCAAATTCACACCATAAAATATCACACTCAAATTGCAGTTCTTATAACTGCAAATTTCCAGAAGAATACACTGTCACCACCATATTGATTTTTAACTCGCCGAGTATTATAATCGAGAGATTTTTATCGAGCAAGCTCAGCCATTTCTTCAAGCTTTGACCAATAATTTTCAACACAAAAAGTTTCTGATCTATATGTTGCTCAAACGATTAGTTTAATCTTTGCTTCAGATTCACACCATAAAATATCACCCTTAAATTGCAGTTCTTTTAACTGCAAATTTCCAGAGGTATACACTGTCGCCACCATATTGATTTTTATACCATGATTATATATTCACATATTCTACTATATATAAAAAGCCAATGACACAAATTTTAGCTTTACACACCAACCGTCGTGAACACACCAGCAATGGGATTTCAATAGTTAAAATTTATACCTACAGTGAAACTACATCCAGTTGAACTTTGGTGACCTCGCCTTGAATGCAAAGTTGTCTAAATTTATCGCTCGTCGCCTCGTGAAGATGAAATGAAATCGGCAATTATTTATTAAAACAGTTTTTAAATAAGTTTACCTCATAAGATTCCAAAAATTAACAAACATACTTTGGTTCTTGCTATTAAAGCATTCATAACTCGAAATAGTATGTTATTATTTTAATAAAATGAAAAAGGCTCCTTAACTTGCGGGGTTCGTTTTCTATTTCGCGTTTCGGCGATAAAATTGCCGTCCACCTGTGCTCATGTAAACAAAAACAGATTCGCACGTGTGAATATTGATTTATTTAACATTTAAACTATTATTAATCTGAAGATCACGGTATAAATAAAATATACCCAAAGTAGCCTGGTTTGGTGTACAAAATGTTGGTGTACCAAATGAGCACCTCTCGTGGTGAAGTGGTGTTAACCGACGCCAAAAGCTCACGGTTAACACCACTTCACCACTAGTGGTGAACATTTTGTACACCAAGCTACTGTGGGTACATTCTATATCTTTCTTTTCTTATTTTTGTCATATCGGAGGGCAAAAGGGAACGCGGTGGCTTATGGTTACTGCATTCAACTTCAAAACGAAAGGTTCACGGTTCGCTCCCTGCCAGGGGCAACTGTTTTGGTAATAGGGCAAGGATCATAATCCCGATTGACCACGCGGGCGCACGGTGGCACTGTGTACTAATGCGCAATGCACGTCGATGGCGTACTTGTCTTCAGTGCTAATCCTGCTTGTGTGGAGTTAGTACTTTGGGGAGTCTGACAGTTTCTCGCTGTTGCTCGGGGTTTTTTTCCGGGTACTCCGGCTTCCTCCAATACTGTCCGACACGAGGTGATCATGGCTGTTGAAAGTGTCGTTGAACCCCAATAAATAAACAAATATATAAATAAATTAATCGGAGTGTAGAAGCCATTGACCGAAATGCCTGCCGAATTAAATGTTTCGTTCAAATGGGTTCAGTGAAACAGTATGTCATATTCATCAAATTGTTCCATGAGACTATCGAGCTTGTGACGGATACTTCTGCATTCTATAATCGGATGGGCTAAAAATGAACGGAAATCAACTGGATTGAGTGAATAATATTGGGTTACATTCTACATCGCTGGTAATGATTTGGAGTTTGGACATAACCGCAATAATACCCAGCACTAGACACTAAATGACCACAGAAATGACCGCGCTCCTATACTTCGATATTTTTACTCGTACACATCGACCTATCTAAATGGAACACTTAAAATATCCCTACTGCTGTGCGGTGTTGTAGCATGCTAGTCGCCATGATTCATTAATGAGCAGAAAAGTTTATCAGTTGTATGATCAGTGGGATGGACATTTATTATTTATTTCAAGCCGAATACGACTGGGGAAATGTACTTTTCAGTGCAAAGGACTGAAAACCTTTTGGAGCCAAAACCGGAGACCAGCATCGGCTGGTGATGTATATGAAAGAAAATAGTTTTGTATACTAGAGTTCACTCCCAAACAATCGAACATATCCATAGATCACAGCCACTTTCTATAGCAATCCACTAAAAGAATCCACGTGACGTCACGGGAATCATTATGGCGGCATCCATTTAAGAACACAGGTGTCATGGACGGCGGAAGCATTTTTCCCGTTGCAAAACACGCTGCAAATGTCCATTAACATGACGTATCACTATAACAACGACATGGCAACACGATGGCCGCTCACGCGGATAACCATCAAAATACATTGTGATATGAAAATACTTTCGGACTGCAAGATACCTAAAACATGACAGACCCAACCCTGATATAATTCACATGAATGGCTAAAGCTGACTCCAAATTGTGTTGCCGTCATAATACATGGTATAGTCATGAGTGCTGGAAGTGACTTTAAACACCAACAGTGTTTCATGTCAGTCCAAAGACAAAGATTGCAAGAACCTCTGTTTAGACAATATGTAATTCCGAATACGTTTTTATAAACACTTCATACGATAGATTTTGAAGGGGTATTTTCCTGGTTGAGTGCAAGAAGCCACTGTCAGGGCTTTCAAAAAATGAGGGTACCAGAGCAAAAATGTATGTTTTTCTTAATCATGTTTCATATTTAGTCAAACGCAAATAATATTTTAAATATATAAATTTGTTCTATTACAAATTATCGGAGAGTGTCTGCGGGCACTGTCCAATACTTTGTAATAAAACAAATTTTGATAACAAATTGAGACCACCAAAAATAATCTAGTCCTCAACCAATTAAACGTCTGTGAACTAAAATCAAGTTCTGAGTTTCTAGCAAGAAGTAATTGACAACTCGTTAATATGCACTTGGTCTGTTACAAATTTTTGGAGAGTGCCTAGAGGCACTCTCCAGTAAATTGTAACAATATTTACCGATGAACAAATTGAACAACCAAAGAAAACCTTACAATCTTCTAGTTTCTTTGTTTATTTATTGGGATTTATCGACACGTTTAAAAATCAAGGTCATATCATGTCGGACAGGTTTTCGGGGCTACAAAGTCGGTGTAGCTGTAGAAAACCACCGAGCACCGGCGAGTAACCGTCTTACTCTCCAACATACCGACACGGAAAGAGCAGAGTTTACATCGGTGCACTTGAAGGTTATGCTTCCACATACTGTACGTGGAGAGTGAATTACCACTAAAGAACTTGTGGAGTGAAGTTTCCACCCAGACAATAACAGCCGATTCCTGTGGTAATGCATGAAAGGACAAGCACAGTTTTAGCCAAGGGACCTCCGGGTTCAACCCGGAGATCCCTTGTCTGAAACTTTGCTTGTCATTCTAATGCCTCTTTCCAGACAAGGAATTTTTGTTTGAGTGGAACACCACCCCACGAGTGATTTAGTAACAATCCACTCTCCATGTACTGCGGGCCGTCAGCTTGAAGTGTCTTCCCCAAGGACGCAACGCAGATGACGTGTGTCGGGACCAAACAGTCGACCTTTCAATTTGCAGCCCAATGGGCTAACCAATGAGGCATCGCGACTCCAATCTTCCAATTAAAATAACATACAAATAAATAGATCGGTTTAATATCGGTGATGAGATTATGGAAACGCGTGATTCAGTTCACCTTGGAAACCCCGTGAAGTGGAGCAGTCTTTGACGTCATTGATGAATAAGCTGTTTTACTGGTATAATAGGACTCGTCAGCCAACGCCTCGAATGCGATTCCTCTAAGGTTACCAGGTAAAATATATATTATTATAGGAATACTTAATTTTATACTTGTTATGTAGTTATGATACAGCCACACGTGTTGAAAGTGACATTAAGACGAGAATAATGGCATACCGTCTCGAAAAGTTTAGCGTACCGTGCTGAAAGAGCGTGGTGGCCGAGTGAGTAAGTGCGCTGGCCTCTGGGTCGAGGACAGTTCTCGAAGTGACCGAACGCTCTCTGTCAGCATCAATTGTGTGTGTGTGTGGGTGGGGGGTAGGGGGGGTGATGCTTTCATAGCGTACCGTCCTATCGGTTGGGGGAGTAAAATGGCTGTCCCGTGTGCGGAGAGAGACACATTCCGTGCAGGCTAAGAAGCTACCTTCATAGTATTCGAGAGCCACAAAGTTACCGATGAGGTCATCCCACATACCTCAGCCATTGGGCCAGGGAGAGGAGTAATATATGTTGTATGACTTGCTCGTCTATTCTTGTAAAATATATAAACTTAACCCTTTACCGAACGAATCGCCCACATCCGCCCGCGTAATATGCAAATTCAGCAGCTGAAAAAATATTATTTTTCGAAAAATTTCAACAATACCATATCATGTGACCCCATCTTTGGAACGAGCTCGTCGAGCTCGTTCCAAAGAGGGGTCACGTGATATGGTTTTGTTGAATTTTTTTAAATTTAAAAAATAATATTTAAAATAATAAATTTTGAAATCGTCTGCGTTGGGAAAAGGGTTAAAAAAGAAAGGGTTAGCACCGACGCGGAGAAAGCGCAGAAACAGTACGATAAAGGACGTTCCCATAGATTCTCCAACGGTGGGTTAAATGTTTTCTGAATATGGCTGAGGCTGATATTCCATACAATCGCAGGGATCGAAGAAAAATATCCACAGGTTGCCGACTTGCAGAAGTAAAACACATTGTTACAAAACAATTCGAGTCCTCTTGAGAATACTATGGAAATATCAAAAGAATAAGCATAATTTTTTAATCGTTAGCAAAACAATACATTCTTTTAATAGAAACATTCTGGATTCATAACACTGCATTGTAAATATACATTTGTTTCACCAAATATCAACAGTCATCGAAACACTTCATACAAGTGCTCTTAAAAATGAAACACCAGTTTGACCATTTTAGTCCCGTAGTATTATTATTAAAATGCCGGCGAAGATGGGGGCTCAGCGGAAACGGATCCGTCCTCTTTTTTTCCGCCGACATTCGGTTACACAAGAAGCTAAAAACTGAGCGTCTGCAAACCGATCAATATACAGACATTACTGTAATATATTCTATGCAAATCAAATTTAGTTACATTTGGCCAAAGAACCTCACCTTCGGTCGGTTCCGTCTCTTCTACTTCAACCATCTTCCAACCCGAAGAGACTAGCGGGTACTTGTACATTCGCCGATATACGATTGAAATTTTTCTCCCAGAGGGCCGAACCACGGTAGTTTGAAAATTTGTGCACCTCCACTTTCACTGAGTTTCTGCCGCCTCGGATTATTAATAATGACAAAGTCATAAGTTCGGATTTACTGGTAAAATAGAACCCGGTAACTAACGCCTGGGGTGGAAGTCCTCTATAGTGGGCAGTATAAGTATACACTATTGGCTAAACTTAACTTCATTCCTATGTGGTAGTCGTGATATTGCCACAGATGCCGAAAGTGATCTTAAGCATCAATATATAAATATATCATATGACGCGTCCGTTTTGTTCACTTTAAAACATTTGATATTTTGTTTTGTTAATCAGTGATAAATAAAGCCTTCCGTCAATTTCATTGGTCAATTTCAAAACTAGACAATTTGATTGGCTGAACAAAATAAAACTGGGCCACATTTTCATAATTTGCATGATTCGAGTTGGGAGCTTTCATTGGTCAATTTCAAAACTGGACAATTTGATTGGCTAAACAAACTATAACTGGGTCACATTAGCATAATTTCAGTAGGGAGAATTTACGTTATTTGTCCTATTTTGGGTGGGTTATATTGTATTAATCTTTTACCTACAAGAAAAACGCTATTCATTTTTTTTTTATATTTTCACTTTTTGCTTCCAAAACATAGGTTATGACCCCTCATTGGAACAAGCTCGACGAGCTCGTTCCAATGAGGGGTCATAACCTATGTTTTGGAAGCAAAAAATGAAAATTTTTAGTTATACGAGGATGTTTTTTCCAGGTGCCGTCTGCAACTCAAGTTAGGTGATGGGTTAGAAGGGTCATACTAAGTGGCTAATTTGTGCATGTGTGTGTCATATGATAAATAGAATATGAAATGAATGTTTTTCTCATATAATATTTATGAAACTCGTCCGAATTTTCTGTTTGGGCTCGCCAGAGGATCGCCAAAACGCAAAATTCTTAGACTCGTTTCATAAATATTATATGAGAAAAACACTCATTCCATATCCTCCATATATCTGATTTCGCGTGAATGATGCTCTGTTTGTAAGCCCATGTACTTCACGTTGGGGTTTAAAGAAGTGAAGTACTTTTCTTTCTTCACTAAGGAAATCAAGTTTGCTCGTACGTGAGACCCGGTAATTGACGTATGCCGTCTAAAGTTGGCAACTTCATCTTAAACTATTGTTTTTGTCACGATGTAGTAAGATTTGCTTAAAGTATCCTGCCCCCCCCCCCCCCCCCCCAAAAAAAGTAAGTAAATAAATAAAACTGCTTTTTCTTCCCTGCTGTACTGTGTCTCAATTCCGTGAAACTTCCAATCATTCTGTACGTATGTCTTCTTCCTCTCTTTTCAAGCTCGTATGAGCTTGGATAATTTGAAAAGAGTATGTCTTGTTGTACGGTGATGTGGCTTACTCCATCACAACAATTACTCTTTTGATATAGCTCAATGTACGATATAATTAGTTATCGGGTGCATGTGGGCCTTTCCCCGGTACACCCAATAGTGGTATGCAACGCAAGAAGCAACTAGATCCGCAAACTACTCTTTTCGCCATCTTTTGCTACAGCTATGGAACCACTGGTCCAATAATTATGTTGGTTCTAACACAATCATATGTGTCTAATACCAATAAACTCATTCAGTCATCCTATACAACAACAACTTAATGTACCAGTCCCAGTCCAAGAATCAGGAGCACAAAAATATCATCTGACAAAGACATAAGCATCCACAAGAAACGCCTTCCTCGCTCCAGATAGACATCCGAAGACTTCCGCCCTTCTATAGTACTGTTGTACAGCTCTCTATTATACACTTGTCGGCAGTACTCTGTGCTTGTTGAAACTATATCATTTCGAGTAACTTAGAGACAAATCCAGCAGGAGACCACTTCTGATGTTATAAGTGGCTGCAAGGGTCTTTCCCTCCTCATCTCAACACTCAAAGTCTAAAACCCAATGTGGCATGGCTAGGCGCAGATGTTCCCAACTAGAATATTGAATTGCCAGATTTCCACACCCGCTGAGAAATGACAGAGGGACTAGAGGCGGAAGAGTTGCAATCTACCATAATAAAATGTCTCATTCAAATATCGTCGTGACTTCAATATGAACACCCTTGAAAGTCTCTGGGTACAAATCTTCCTCAAGCATAGCCCGATCCTCTTTGGTGTTATTTACAGCCCACGCCACTCCACCAATGAAGTATGGAAACTGCTCTCGATGTCATGAGATGAAGCACTGGATACTAATGTAACAAACATTATTGTAACCAGGCACTTCTATGAAGACCAACGAAGACAAAACGAGATGCTCAAACAGTTTCTCTCTGAGTACAGTCTCACTCAATTGATTGACGAATCAACACCATTTTACTGAGAGTTCAAACTCTTTAATTGACCTCTTCATCGTGGGCGATCACATACTACCCAGTATTAGCAGTGTAGAAGTAGCGGATCCGTTCTTTGCGGAACTTGTCAGTTTCCATTGACCAGTCACATTGTCGCTCAGAATGCCAAAGAAGAAGTCGAAAACTTTCAAACACAAATTTGGTGCCACGGTGCAGTTGATTATCCTTGACTTAACGGTGAACTGGGCAATACTAACTGTGTAGATTAATTGACTAAATTTTTCGACTAGTGTGCAGTGAAATATAGTCCGAACAAAATAATCGCCTGTACATCCAACCAGCCACCTTGGAAGCACATACGGTAGAGAAAAACGCTGGGTCAAACCAAAACAAAACCCACTCTCACTGGGAAAATATCGCAATCAAACAGTTTCTCAGATCCGTAAATCTAAAATGAACTATTTCTCCAAAATAAATAAGAAACTCAGTTCTCCTACCATTGGCGTATGCGAATGGTGGAAGACATTGTGAGTTATTGTGATGAATTGACGGTAACATGGTCTGAGGTTTGCGGTTCGGACGCGAAGCGTCGAGGTTGAATATACGCTCCGAGCCGCAAACCCCAGACCATGTTACCGTTAACTCATCACAATAACGTATATGTTCCAATAAGACACTATCCATAGCCTAAAACGTACATCGTGAAACACGAGAGGCTTATTTACTAAACTTGTGAGAGTTAAAAGTTGCCTTGTTCAAGGCAACTTTTAACGATCGCAGGTTTAGTAAATAAACGTCTCGTGTCCCCACGACGGCACTGGATAGATAATCAATAAACCAGATACACTCATTCCATTTCAGTTCAAATCGTAAATCGGTTTGTAATTTAAACAACACTTCATCCGGAACACTGTCTGCTGCACGTGAGAAAAATCCAAAAAAATGAAGCGGCTTGCTAATCACTCCGTTGATGAAACAATTACGAAACGGGCGACGTCTTTTCATACTCCATTTGATACTGGAGCCGTAAACATAAATAAAACTACGCCAGCTCTCATCCAATCAGAGAATGGGGATTTTACTCTTATTGGAAAATTGAAACTTATTTTATTTAATGCTCAGGCATCAATTCACGCTGAAAAATTAAGTCATATTCCCCTGCCGGTCGGCAAAACGAAATATCAAAATGATATTTAGAAATCGATATTTCATCGTAGGTTCGGATGACGAATCACATGTACTTTAAACGAGTCAGCACATCAGTAATGAATTCCAGAGTCCCAAATACAAACGAATTCGAATAATTGATAGTGACAGTGACTAAATCAATTCATTAAATCAGCGGTTTCAAAGTTTGACTTTCTCATTCACCTTCCAGCGAAAAGCCGAAATCACTTTCAAATTTCTTCAGGTCAACTTCACACGTCTTCAGTGCATTGAGTTCAAAAAAAATAAAATGACGTGTCTTGTTATTGAAAATAAGAAAGTGGTGTTTTTTGTTATTGTTCTATTTCTTCGAAACACATTGCGATTATTTCAATTCGCCAGCCTTGGTAAATCGTAAAGTTAGGGGAGAAATAAGACGGGACTACTTTTTGTGCGGATATTCACACATTCCAATGGTTGGAGTTTGGTTGTTGTAATTTTTGTATGGACGCCGGTTCGGCACATAAATTTTGCGCCTTAATGGCAAATAAAGGCCACAAATTGGAGAGTTTGTAGTCGTAGAGCATTAAATAAAAAGAAAATTCACGAAAATTTGATGAATACCGAAAATATCTCGTTCATGGCTACAAGAAATATGAGGATCTTCACTCGCGACTGCGTCGCTCGTGAAGATCCTCATATTTCTTTGTAGCCACTCACGAGATATTTTCGGTATTCATCAAATTTTCGTGAATATCCTCTATATATTCTCCAAAAATAAAACAATCCCCGCGATAGAGGCTGATAACAAACTCTGATGACGAAAAAGTGGAATTGTTTAACCCTTTACCTAACATGGAAAGCAGACGACACTTGCAAACAAAATTTTTGAATAACTATTTTTTTTCATTTTTTGTCTCAAAAACATAGGTTATGACCTCTCTTTGGAACGAGCTCCAAAGAGGGGTCATAACCTATGTTTTTGAGACAAAAAATGAAAAAATAATGAAAATTAATTGTCGATTTTTGAGAATAGCGCTTGCCGGTTTTGGCCGTTACGTTGGGTAATGGAATTACAAATACTTATGTAGCATCGCATCAGTTGGTGATCAAATCCTCAAACGCCCAATCGCTTTAATAATCCCGATCGCATTGTACTCTGTAATATCACCATCGCCCCGAGGACACTTTGAAAGCTCTACAATCCCCAAATGTATCCTTAGTCTGTGGCCCGCACAACATTAGACCTCACCAACTTAAAACATGCTCTTCCGGTTTATGTGAGCCGCTAACAACCTTGTTTAAAGTGATGCTGAATGAATCGTTCTTTCCGGATGGATGGATACTAGGTAATGTAACCGCCGATTAAAAACAAGTCGAGGACCAGCTAATACAAAACTACCGCCCAATTACCTTGCTGAGTTTCTTGAGTAAAGTGCTTGAAAAATCCGTCTTTCAAAAGGTATTACACTTCTTCGAAAGCAGTATGCTTCTTACCCCTCTCAAATCCGGATTTCTTCCATCCGACTCAACAGTTCTACAGCTAATCGATATTTACAATGCCCGTCATTCCAGTGTTTGTTGAGGCCAAAGAGATACGAGTGGTATTTTGTGATATAAACAAAACCTTTGATAAGGTCAGGCACAAAGGTCTTGAAAAAAATGGAATTACTGGTCCTCTCATAAAAAGGTTTTAAATCATACTTGTGTGATAGATAGCAACGCGTTGTTGTTAATTCGGTCTCGTCTTGGGAACCTGTACTTGCTGGAGTACACCAGAGTTCCATTCTTGGACATCCTCCCGTTTTTTTTTTATTTTTATTACTTTCCAAAGTGTGATTTACTGGGATTTCCGGGTTTGATTATAAACGATTACTTTACAAGTGAATTATGTAATCAACATTTGTGTCATCTATCCGTGCGCGCAAACGAAGACGCTTTGACGTGGGTGTAATGGGGACTTCATTGGGTTTTTTTTTTTTTTGCTTTTTTTAACCCTTTACCTAACATGAAAAGCAGACGACACTTGCAAAAAAAATTCTTGAATAGCTATTATTTTCATTTTTTGTCTCAAACAACATAGGTTATGACCCTTCATTGAACGAGCTCGACGAGCTCGTTTCAATGAGGGGTCATAACCTATGTTTTGGAGACAAAAAATGAAAAAATAATGAAAATTAATTGGCGAGTTTTGAGAATAGCGCTGGCCGTTTTTGGCCGTTACGTTAGTTAAAGGGTTAAATAATGTAATTATCGTTAATAATGAAAAGTAATAAACAGAGTAATCGCTTGACTGGACTGGTTATGTGAAATAATTCATTCGAGGCGAGGGACTATATTGTAAAACACTCGTGCGCATTCGCGCTTGTACAACGTCCCTCACCTCTCATGAATTATTTCACATAACCAGTCCAGTCAAGCGATTACTCTCTGTGTATTAACGATATTTTTGATAACATTGTTAGCAACATTCGGCTGTTTACAGATGATACTATTCTATACTTAATTGCGGAAGACTCCAAAAATAGTTGCTAAAATGATTATCGCCGACGTGTAATGGCTAGAAGATTGGTCCAACCAATCGCTGGTCAAGTTTAATCCCCATAAAACCGAAACCCTTCCGATCACCCACAAAAACCACCAAACAAGCCACGCCCACCCGTAAAAATGTTCAATACTAAGATCAAAGAGATTACTCATCAAAAACATCTGGGTCTCACATTTGATAGCCACTTTGGAGCGCTTTGGGTGGTCCAGCTCATTTGTGTATCGGTACAGCAGAGTTCGGCTCGGGCCGGACCACAGTCCACCCCTGGACCAGTACCCAGAGGTATTTTGATGTCCAATCCGCAACACTAAAGTCAAACATCTTTCCACTGGCTGAGAATGATTGAATACAGTCATTTAGTCGGAAACATGACTAGAATCGAATTATTCGAATCATGAACCATTGGATCCGGTCCTGATAACATGTAGGTTCTAAAATTAGACGACTAATCAAACAATCCAATTCGCTGGGTCTCAGCTATTGTGCCTGGTGTTAGAAAGAGCACTGCACAATCTTATCAGCAGAAAAGTATTTCCTCTTTATAAGAGAAATTTCAAGAACGACGTACTCTGGATTGCTCACAGTTTAAGAACAGGACATGGTGATGTGTTGCATACATACCAGATGGTGGACATCAGCCGATACACTACTTGCTGCTTGTAATAGAATAGACCGAAATAATATTGATGCCCCTTCAAGTAAACCTTCAATACATAGACCACCGAGTAGACGTCCCGGTGGTCCATGTACTGAAAGTTTGTTTGTTTGGGCGTGACGTTTCTCTTGGTTTTGCAAGTAAGTGTAGAGATGTCTAGCCGATGGATACCGAACCAGAACGTTCGGGCCTAACATCAACTTTTGACAAACACTTTTGCAAGAGCTCGACGGAGAACTCACTATCAATTTTTAGTTAGTTTGTTTATTGGAATTTAACAACACATTCTACAAACAAGACCATGCCGTGTCGACAGTTTTACAGTTGGCTGAAGCCGGAGTACCTTGAGACCACCAGCAGCGGCGGGGAATTGTCAGATTCTTCAACTTACTAACCCGACACAAGCAGCAGTGATTGAAAGCGGTGCACCATCGGCGTGCAGTGTGCTTTAGTACGCAGCGCCTCCGTACCCTCACCTGAGCAGTTGAGACAAAATCGGGAATTCCATGGCACTGCGACTCCCGGTTGTGAAAGTCAATCACGATACTCTGCATTCACACACCATTGTGTCAATGATTGAGTATTATAGCAAATATCAACTTCTCCCGACAGCAGCTTCGCCGCTGGAGCTTCGGTTTAATCTCGCGTACGGGAATTTCCCGGTTACCGATTCTAAAAATGGAAATTCATAGATTAGAAATGGGAATCAAAGGTTGCGGGAGGCAGCCTTTGATGTCCGGTTCTGTTCTACAAAAATCCCGGGTATCGGCACTAATATTCAGAAACGAGAACGGAAAATACCCGGTATTGTGACTGTGTTTCAAAAACGAGAACCGGGAAATTCCCATTCCCGGAATTAAATCCTAGTTGAGACTGAATGTCTTGCACAAGGACACAATGCAGATGGCGCGGATCAAAATCGTACCGCCGACATTTCGGTTTTAAGTCTAATAATCTAACTAATGAGCTGCACACTATCGATAAGGTTAATTGTTAGTCATTGTTCATGTGTTACGACACTTTTAAGATAGGTGTGAATGAACGAGTTCGTGGGAAGTGCAGGGAATGTCGAGGCAGCTCTTCCGATATTAATTCGATATGTGTGTGGGTGGATGAATGGGTGAGCGCGTGTGTGGAAGATCAATTGTGGGAGCACTTATGTTTTCGCCCGCAAATGTGATTTATTGATAAAATATTGATTGATGCTGCTGTACACCTGTACAGACGACTAAAGCGTTTGTTTGTTTATCAATATCGTAATCATTTAAAACATCAAAGGATCTCATTCTGAACACACTCTCGAGGGGACTTCCGGAAGTAGAGCAATTTTTATTTATTGTGGCACAGAAGCTTACTGGTATATTGAACCCAGAAAAAAACAACGCCTAAGGTGCGTGTCTTACAAAGTGGGCAATACCATTATAAATAATTGGCTATACACAACTTTATACCTGTTGTTGTGGACGAGATATAATCTTAACCCTTTACCCAACGTAACGGACAAAACCGGCCAACGCTATTCTAAAAAATTGCCAGTTAATTTTCATTATTTTTTCATTTTTTGTCTCAAAAACATGGGTTATGACCCATCATTGGAACGAGCTCGTTGAGCTCGTTCCAATGAGGGGTCTTAACCTATGTTTTTGAGACAAAAAATGAAAAAAAAATAGTTGTTAAAGAATTTTTTGTAAGTGTCGTCTGCTTTTCGTGTTAGGTAAAGGGTTAACTGTTGAAAGTACCCTTGAACCTAAATAAACATAAACACTATCGTTAACCCTTTACGTAACGAATCGACTGTATCCTTCCGCGTAACGTACAAATTGAGCAGTTGAATAAATATTATTTTTCAAAGAATTTTTCGAAAACCATATTGTGTGAACCCGCATTGGAACGAGCTCGTGAAGCTCGTTCCAATGAGGGGTCACGTGATATGGATTTGGTGAAATTTTTGAAAGATTTAAAAAAAATAATATTGGAAGATAACAGATTTCGATATTGTTTGCATTGGTTAAGGGGTTAAGTGTTGTGAAGAAATAGAAGCAACAGGAAGAGACAATATTTATATAACTGAATATTGTGTGACCTTTTTGTATTGCACATCTTTGCTCTACATTCCTTTGAGCACGGTGGTTCAGTAGAGGATTTTTTTGGGGGGCCTTTAACCCTTTACCCAACGAATCGGCCGCATCCGCCCGCGTAATATGCAAATTCAGTAGTTGAAAAAATATTATTTTTCAAAAAATTTCAACAAAACCATATCATGTGACCCCTCGTTGGAACGAGCTCGTCGAGCTCGTTCCAATGAGGGGTCACATGATATGGTTTTGTTGAAAGGTTTTGAAAAATTTGAAAAAATTATTTTTAAAATAATAAATTTTGATATCGTCTGCGTTGATAAGTCGACGATTCGACACTAACCAGCGGTAATTGCGTTGTGTCCTAGTGCAAGACATTTAATCCCGATTACCCAGGCGAGGATGGTGGTGCTGTGTACTGAGGCGTACTGCACGTTAATGATGCACTTACATTCTACCGCTACTAACTCTGTTTATGTAGACTTGGTAAGTTGGAGAGTCTGACATTTGCTCGCTGCTGTTCGGTGGTTCAATCCGGCTTCCTCCTTCCATAACAACGTGACATTGGCTGTTGAAAGTGCCGATAAACCCCAATAAACAAACAAACAAACTCTGCCTTTCTGCTAACCTACAATGATCTCATTGCTCACAATACATTTTCCAGGACAAAATTATTTGGGGAACAAATATTTTTCCAGTGGCACCAGAAAAATAACTTTCCCTCCACTTCATATCACCCCTTGATGGTTAAACCTTTTACCCAACGTAACGGCCAAAACCGACCAGCGCAGTTCACAAAAATCACCATCCAATTTTTATTATTTTTTATTTTTGTCTCAAAAGCTCGTTCCAACGAGGGCCATAAGCTATGTTTTTGACGCAAAAATGAAAAAAATAGTTATTTGAGAATGCTGTTTGCATGTGTCGTCTGTCTTTCGTTTTAGGTAAAGGGTTAAGAGTGCGCATCCTCCATAGGTGAAGGTCTAGGGTCTTCCCCGAGGAAAACAGTTAACTTTTCATGGCAATTGGAGTACTTGCTGAAGGCTTCTGTACCCAGAAAGTTCGGGCAAGACTATAGCAAAATGACCCAAGAAATTTACGGGTGAGAGTATATACAGTGAGTCAAAAAAGAAAGTATAATAGAAACAAATGTGAAAAAATAGAATAAAGGATGAAATATAATAGTTCTAATGCTACATGTTTGTGGACAAGAAGTCGTGCAAAGTTTAATCACATGTTGTTGTTGTCCACCCAACCGTATACAATTTTGCTACGGATTTCAAAATAGCACGTGTTACCCGAGAATGTCAAATTGAATGAGTGACCGACGATTTTCTTTGTGTTATGTTGTGCTGGAGAGCCTGGGTTATTGAGAAAACACGCTAGTTTTTGTCTTCCGACATTTTAAAAACTTCCAAGATTAACCGAAAATCAGAGGTTGCTTGCCATTGGTATGCATGAAGCTGGGATACCTCCAGATGACCTCGCTGCTGTGTTCGGAGTCACTGTGGCCACTATTTACCGTCTCATTGGAAGGTATAGAACACTGGCGCGTTCAGGTCATCCAAGAGTAACGACCCTTGCACAAGACCGACACATCAGGACGTCTCACTTGCGGGATCGCTTCTTTCTGGCGACGAGGACAGCAGCAATTACTCCTGGTAGAACTAACAATAGAATCAGTGCACAAACTGTCTCTAACAGACTCGCTGAACACGGCATCAGTAGTATGCCACGGGCCAACCCTTACCCAACGTCATCGTACCCTCAGAATGGAATGGGTACGTCAGCGTGTTCGCTGGACTCAGCAGCGTTGGCGCACAGTTCTTTTTAGTGATGAATCACGATTTTGTCTGATGGTAGGTCAAGACTGTATCGCCGATGAGCAGAACGGTTTTCTGATGCTTGCATGCGGGAATGCGACCGTTTCGGCGGGGGTAGTGTAATGGTTTGGGCAGGAATTCCCGTGCACCATCGAACGCAGTTGATCTTCATCGATGGAAATCTGAATGGACAGCGATTTTGGGACGCAATTCTTAATGCTGTTGTTGACCCGTTGTTCAACGCTAACGTCGGATTGCAGTTATTCCAGCAGGACAATGCCCGATGTCACGTGGCGCGTATCTGTCGTAACTTTCTTGAGCAGCAGAGCATCGAACTTCTTCTCGGCCCCCACTTTCGCCAGAAATGTCGTCAATCGAACAACTTTGGGATCAATTGGACCGTCGTAATATTCTGACGTTAGGCGATTTACGTAATGTTCTAAGGCAGGAGTGGAACGCAATACCACAGGGTGACACCCAGAGACATATTAGGTCCACGCGCCGTCTATGTCTTGCCATCCAAGAGGCAAACGGTGGACATATACGCTCTTGACTGCAGGCGCGAACTTTTCATTTCACCCCATGAATTGCGACGTCCTGACGTGACGCTGGCAACGGTAACAACATGAAATTATGCAAATTCATACAGCTAGACTCGAAATATGAATTTACAATAATTTGTTTGGGATTAAAGTCGATAATACTAAAAAAGATCCTCCTCAAAGTTTATTATACTTTCTTTTTTTGACTCAGTATATATGATCAGTTTTAGGGATTTCGAGCATGGATATATATAAGGCTGATATTTCTTGGGAAAAGTGGGGGTGAGTCCCCTCCATCCGCACCATGGCTACGCCTCTGATTGTTTTCTATCCCTGAGCATGATTCCGTCAAGATGTGGATGTTTACAATAAACATCGAAACTGAGCACAAAGAGCAGCACTTTTCGTTCTATGTCCTAGATACCAATGCCTAACAAAGCTTCTATATTCTTTTTTCAAGCGTTCAATTCTTCGCTTCTATACTGAACGCACTGATACAGTACAGTCGCCGTGGACAGGTCACTTTCCACGGCTGGAAAATATTTCCACGGACGCAATAATATTAGATTCCAAACCCTAATTATAAGAATAATCATAAACAATTTAATTTAATGAAGCACCTGGTTGTACAACCCGGTGCTTCATAAAATAAAATTTTGCCCATGATGATTTTTACTACCTGATAAACGCATGCAAGGAAATCACTGCCCTCGCGTGGATTAAAACCAGTCCACGGCGACTCTACTGTAGGTACTTATTTATTTATTATTTATTTATTGGTGTTTAAGGTCACATACTTATGCACAATGGCTAATCGTGACCGTGACAGTTTTACGGGTGGAGGAAGCCGGAGTACCCGGAGAGAACCACCGAGCAACGACGAGCAGCTGTCAGCTCTCCAACATCGTAACTCTGAACTCTGCACCGCAGCACAGGCAGGGTTAGATTGGTTGAAGACATGCGCACCATCGACGTGCAGTACGCCTCAGTACACAGCGTCATCGTGCCCCCATGTAGGCAATCGGGGTGAAGTGTCTTGGCCAAGAACACAACGCGGTTGCCGCAAGTGGGATTCGAACCGAGGACCTCTCGGCTTGCAGCCTGCACCTCTACCAACTGAGCCACCGCGCCCCACTGTAGGTACTTCCATCCAGTGATTCTACAGTATTTTGCATTCGCTTCTCATTCTTCATATCTATTCTCATGTACCATCTCGTGTGTTTAGTGTCCAAAGACATGGTGCGCATGAAGCGTAGTACACATACCTTCAAGCTGATTTGTATCACAATCATCGGCCATTTTAAGGGGCGGCGGTGCTGATGTGTGTGTGTTGGGGTGGGGGGGGGCACAGGTATGGGCGCTCGCCCACTAGCTTAACCAAGGGGCAGGTGACATCCGAGACTTTTCGTTTGGATACAGTCACTGCTAACAACATATAAAAGAGCACTTGCCTTCAACTGGTGCTGAGCCTGATCGTTCCGGTTGAGAAGTACGTCAGTTTCTCACCGTTGCTCTGTGGTTCCCTCAGGGTTCTCCGGCTTCCTCCATCCATGCAATTGTCCGACCCGATATGCCGCCAGCCGTTTGAAGTTGAACCCCAATAAACAAAGAGAGAATAGACCAAAAAGCTTAAGGGAATTGTGCTTTTATGCTAAACAACTGATATTTCGGCAAAACGCGACTATTTTTTGGACACACACTGTTCATGCTGTCCGGTGCCACTTATAGCCAATTGCACTAAAAAGTTTGATTCGTTGGCTAAAAGTTTGGCACCAAAACGTTTCTTCCACTTGTGAAGGACTGTGGCGATCGATGACGAAACAAAACAAAAAAGATATTACTTCTTTTGTCAATAGGGTGTTAACTGTCAGTGGGTGTTAAGGTGCAGTGTTTTTTCTTCAATAAAACATTGTACGTTCTCAACTTTACAAAAGGCAGCATTTAATTAGATAAATACTTAATGCCGTTGCGAGTCACTCGCGACTGTATGAAATATTTATCTGATTAAATACTTTTTTGAAGAGACTCGTGTCTCGCTAAGCGCAGTGGATTGACCGATTAATATGTCAGCATATTAATACGGACAGCAATCAACCCGATCATTCATTGAATCAGTGGCGTATAGATATAACTTTGGTGTCCGCCCTTTTTGCCTTCCGATGATTTCATCAGAACTTTTGAGTTCTGTGAGATTTCTTCCGTGACCAGTTTTCAGTTCACTCTTGAAATAATTGCAAGTTCATTTTTAAAACTCGATCATTTTATTTGGATCAGACAGTGAAGTACACCACGCCCCTCCCATTAGCGTTCTAGCACGAAAAATCTTTGCTTGGCACTAATCTATCCAGAATGGCTCAAGTGTGGCACCAGACAATTTCAGTTCGACGTAAACACTGGGCGCTAAACCGTTTAGTAACTTAATAACAGTAAGGCTAAGTACTTTTTCACACTGAAAAGGTTGGCCAAACTCTCAATTGTCAAGAATAGATCCGGGAAGATATTGATTTATTTAATTATCACATATCAAACAATCAGGTATTTAGTTTTCGCGAAGGTGATTTTTCACACGTGAAGGTGCGCCCATAAACACTTGCGACTGTTAGACTTTGCATGCGACTGGGAGTTCATGCGCACCTTTTCTGTAAGTCAAAGATTCCACACTATATGTATAGACTGTTGTTGCATTCGAACAGTATTGGATGTATATAAATTAAAAAGTCATTTATATGAAGTGTGCTGACCTCAGCAAAGTAATAACCTCCACCCTAGACGAAATCTGTCCCAAAGAGGAAGTGCGCCCCTGGAGACGAACAATCCCCGAGAGCACACTCACTCTCATAAAAACAAAGCGAATAGCCCTGCGCAAGGTCAAATCTACATCCAATCTAAACGCGACAAAAGACGCCAGAAAATTTTGAAACACCTTCAAGGTGCTCACAGGTCAAAAAAGCAACCCTAGACAGCCCAAACCGCTCGAAAAAGCTGATGGCACCCTCGCCACCAATGACAAAGAAAAAGCCGACACCTTCGCGGAATTACTAAGTAATACTCACCGACCCCACATAGGGCCGGAATATGACGACTCAGTCATGAACACAATCGACAACTTCGTAAACTCACACCCAGAGGTATACCAAGATCCCCATTTCGGCAACGAACAAGAAAAAGGTGACGACCACGACCTAATTACCCCCATCACGGCCGACGAAATAATCTCCGTGATAAAAAATGCAAATGCTCTTCTTCCCCGGGAGAAGACGAAGTCAGCTATAAAATCCTCAAACAAAGTCCCAACTCTTACATAACCAGGCTAGAAACCCTGTACAATGCTTGCGTCACCCATGGATGCTTTCCGAAGTGCTGGAAAACAGCCATAGGGGTCATGATACCCAAACCCGACAAAGATCTCATCAAACCAGCTAACTACCTCCCCATTAGCCTCCTGAGCTGCATCAGCAAGGTATTTGAGAAAATCCTTGCCGATCGACTCAGGAGTCACCTCGAGGAAACTAACTTCTTCAACGACTGGCAAAGAGCCTATAGGCACCGCAAAGAAGGCATGGAACACATCTATCGCCTAGTAGAACTCATGAAAAACGCGATTGATAACAATGATCTAGGTGCCGCCGTCCTGATGGACGTAGAAAAAGCTTTCGATTCAGTCTGGCACAACGGCATCAGATACAAACTCATCAAACTCAACATCTCCAAGAAATTACATAGACTTATCTCCTCCTTCCCAAACGATCGCGAAATCAAAGTTAGAGTCAACAGAGAAATGTCAAAAAGTATCCCACTTGTGGCCGGAACGCCCCAGGGGTCAGTACTCAGCCCACCCCTGTTCATAATATACGTAAACGACCTCAAAATCACCTCGGAACGTGTCCAAATCTCACAATTCGCAGACGATAAAGGCCTATGGGACTCCAATAGCCAACCATTCCTCCTCCAAAAATCTCTCCAAAGCGCGCTAGACGACCTCGAACACTGGAGAGACAAATGGAGAATCAAACTAAATATAAACAAGACCCACAGGACAACCTTCTCCGCCAGGAGAAAAAACGCGACTTCGATCTCCAACTAAAAGGCAAAACCCTCCCAAAGTGCACCGAAGCAAAATTCCTGGGAATCACCCTCGACTCGAGACTCAGCTTCACAAAACACACCAACAACGTAGCCACGAGAGCAACCAAACGAATAAATTTACTTAAAATGCCAAGGGGCACCACCTGGGTGGGCAAATGAAACTGTATTACTCAAGTACAAGGCCTTCATACGACCAGTAATTGAATACGGGGCCCTGGTCCTGACCGATACCTACAAAACCAATATTGCCAAACTCCAAAGAGTCCAGAACCAAGCACTGAGAATAGCCCCCCCCCCCCCCCCCCAAGCCCCATGCGACACCCCTATCAAACTTCTCTACCAAAGGGCCAAAATCCCAACCGTCAAAGACCGCCCCGCCACGCTAGCTGCCAAAAACCTTGAACGGTTCGAAGGTAGCACACTGATACCTAAACTCAAGGAAATATGCGACAGTAGACAAAAACCCAAAAATGTGCCAAAAAACAACTAAAACTGAGAAAAGAACCGAGAGCAGGTTTACACACAATACCACGCCCTCGGGTGTGGTATTGTGTGTAAACCCACTCCCTGCTCTAAACAAGAATAGAAATAGAAAATGACAACCCCAGAGGGGTCTTATGTGCGCTGGTAGCCTTTACCGGTCCCACTGGTGCTAGCAGTCCGAGCACATACATATGCGACAGGAGATAAACAACCCCAAATATGCGCTGGTAGCCTTTACCAGTCTCACTGGTGCTAGCAGTCCGAGCATATACAATACGACAGTAAACAAAACCACAAATAAGCGCTGGTAGCCGTTACCAGTCTCACTGGTGCTAGCAGTCCGAGCATATACGATGCGACAATAAACAAAACCCAAAATAAGCGCTTATAGCCGTTACCAGTCTCACTAGTGCTAGCAGTCCGAGGATATATACAAACCTGTCCTTCGCTTCTTCTAAACTGCGCTGGTGGCCTGTACCAGTCTTACCGGTGCTAACAGTCCGAGCATATATATAATCCTGTTCTCTAGTGTGCTAACCTGTTACCCTACCGCAGCAGCGAACCCGTTCAAAACTTAGGACATCCCCGACCACCAACCAGTGTGTTAACCCGTTACCCTCCGCAGCAGCGAACCCGTTCAAAACTTAGGGCAACCTCACTTTCAGCCCCGGAAGCTCAGCTCATGGCGCCACTTTGGCATGAACTGCAGAACTGACACGGAAAGACAACTGGGAAGTGTGGGGGGGGGGGGGGGGTGATCACTAATCTCTCAACATCTAATTTCGGGCACAGACAACTAATCGAGAACCAAACACACCAACAGAATCAGACATCCGACCGACCAACACAACTCTGGACCACCCACCATCAATCATCAACAGAAGAGCTTGAGACAGACTATACGTGTCAATGATAGCTCCAACGCTCATCTAGCGGCAGACTATACTTGCCTGAAGAAACACACAAGACACAGCACACAACCAAACTACGAAAATTGCCGACAGAACAGCCACACAGCAGAAACGAGAACAGAAGCTCACAGACAGGGGGGGGGGGGGATCTCTAACCATTCTATACTTTCTCAATTTCAGCCACAGCAGAGACATATTATTATTATTAGGACAAAGCATCACGAACGTACCAGACCAGACACCACAGAAAGATAGACATCCCCGACCGCCAACAAAAAAACATCACAACAGCCAAAGCAATCAACAACAGAAGAGCTTGAGGCAGACTATACTTGCCAGTGATAGCTCCAACACTCATTTAAGCGGCAGACTGTACTTGCTTGAAAAAACACACTTAACAGAAAACACATCCTGAAAAGACTTTCAAATGCACATACTTCCTTACTCTACTCGACCTTTTGCCGCTTTTATTCTAAGTTTTTAGTATCTTTCAGCCTCTACCTTTCTCCCCAATAACCGCTATGGCCATCAGTAACCGTTATGGCAATTCAATAACCGTTATGGCTTCAGCACATCCTTCACTCCATCCCCGGAGGTGGACATCCACCCCCAGGGAGGCGAGCGTTGGTCCTGCGCCCCGCTGTCTTGGTCATTTTTTTTGTAAAGTGCTCCTTTAACGCACATCATGTCCCGGCCGAATGAAAATAGCAGGCCCGTTACCTGAACCAGGAATGTTCAGGATGGGTGGCACCTTGTTAAGGCCCGTTTGTTTCTTCGGTTGTCAATGTCGCCTCAATCGTCCACGCCAGCAAAGAGCCCAAGGCAGACTGTACTTGCCGATGAAGGCCTATCTTGTCTACAAAACCACAAGCAGCAGACTATACTTGCCTGAAGAATAACAACAAGAAAAATCAACTCCCATCCTCTTCCACCTTTTCACCGCTCGGACATGATGCTGATGCTGCTGTCTCAAATTAACGGAATTATATCATACTGTAAACGAGGATCGAAAGGGGCTTGACCCACAACGCCCCAGCGCGCTTTCGGTGCGCTAAAACCATTCTTTTGGTGGTTTGGGTATGAAATGGTTTGCGATTAACATATTACTATGCCCTGTACACCAGGCGCGTAGCCTGGAACTTTGTTGGGGGGGGGGCACTAAATGACCACCGACAGTCTTCGGGGTTACCATGGTTCGCCTCGGCGAAGAAAATTTTGAAGAATGAATATCAACTGGAGCTCCTTTGTGGCATCTGGGAAAATATCGTGAAATTTATCACTTTACCCTTTACCAAACGTAACGGCCAAAACCGGCCAGCACTATTCACAAAAATCGCCAATTAATTTTCATTATTTTTTTCATTTTTTGTCTCAAAAACATAGGTTATGACCCCTCTTTGGAACGAGCTCGACGACCTCGTTCCAAAGAGGGGTCATAACCTATGTTTTTGAGACAACAAATCAAAAAAAATTAGCTATTCAAGAATTTGTTTTACAAGTGTCGTCTGCTGTTCATGGTAGGTAAAGAGTTAAAATGTAAGCTCTTTTGCATTATTGTATGTGAAAAAATACATAAAAAATAGATCGATGAAGTTGATAGGCATATTTTATTTTTCAGATAAATATTAGTTTAGTTATTTCGTAAACTCAAAATGTAAAATAGTTTACAGAATATATGGATTCGGCAGTAAGCATGCAAGCTTATATTTAGCCGTTTCCACTTGATGAGCATATTACAATCAAACGAACATACATCACGAGGATGGGAGAAACACAAACGAAGAAAAGATTTTGAAAATGGAGCTGTGTAATGTCATGGAAGCAGTGATCATTGGCCCCAACCCAAGGTCTGTAACCCGTTGGCAACACCACAAGTATCAGGTGTAATTACACATTACGCGTGCACATTGTCAAGAATTGTGAACAGGTATTGTATTTTGATGAGCTATATACAAGATTCCATGATTGCTCGGCTAAAACGTGGACAGGGAGAGAAGCCAAACTCGTGGGGTGAGGGTTACGATCTAGGTGGAAGAACATATATATGTAATTTGGGAAGAAATTAAACAGTGATAAGCTCGGTATAACATAAAATGCCTGTAACTCCAGGGCCATGCAACTCGTTTCTTTGCGTTTCACGGAAATTACATGCAAAGGAAAACATTTAAAACAGCTTACTGCGATACATCGTGCTCTCTGTGGCTAAGCCACAGAGAGTACAATGTATCGGAGAAAGTGAGGTCGCCCCATTTTATTAAAATTTTCGGAATACGAATGGGAGATAGCTTTTAATCGGAACTCCAACGTTGTAAGGAAGTGTGTTCGAACTCGTTGCACCTGCTCTGGCTACGCGCCTGTACTCTTCGAGAAACAAAACTGAAAAACACAATGTGCACGTAAACTTTGTGTTTTGCCTACGGTTATTGTCTGAATTAGATATTTGCATCATGTCTCAGTCAGCAACAACTGGCTGATAACTGGATTTGTGGTAGAAGTACTTTTTTGTTTTCTATAAGTCAAACGAATGGAAAGAAACATATTGCATGTTTGGGGTACTTGATGAACTGAGCGTGGGTGCAATCGATATTGATTATTAAATACTCTTAAAACAGGTGCGCTTATCGTGTGTAAATAAAAGAAAATTAAACCAAATAATAAAAAACTATATTTTCCACGTGAAAGTTATTTTCTTCTATTGACAAATGAATTATCGTTTCAGACAACTTCGTTCAAGAGTGTCCTTCGTGATCACCTATCACGTGTACGAGGGGTCGATATACCTAAACCATATTGTCACTAGTCAGTATCGGGTGTGTCAACCTCTGACTTGTAAACACGCTAGAAACATCTACCTCATATTGTGAATGAGAGCACCAACTTGATCCGGACCCATTCTTCCAAAAGAATGTGAGAACGAATTTCTCGCCACCTTCTTGCGTACATAACCACGCACATACCAGTTTGGTATTGCCCGAGGACATGGCCTATCCCATGAGCTGATACTATTCTATCCCGAGGCATTGTACAGATGTGTTTAACTCATTGCATATTGCTGGTGGATATTCCTGCCAAGGACAGGATTTCTCTTGCCAAAGAAATAAGTATCATTTGGTAACTTCTAACCAGACTTTCCTCTTGTAATCTGAATAGATGTTTTCATCAAAGATTTCTAAAGTTAAATTTAGATGAATTTTTCTCCAATATAGTCATGGCTGCTTCAGAGCAGCCATGACTAGATTTGATGAAAAATATTTTGAAAATACTCGGCGGGTTTCAGTGTTAACGTGCATAAAAGTTGCACAACACACAGATCAAGCGATGGAATGCATGTTGATCTCATAAAATGCATGTTGCTGGTTAATTTGTGAATTTAAAAGCACGAACCGCATCCTGCTTATCGGGAGCTGTGGTGGTCAAGTGCGCACATAGACTAACTTCAAAATTTACATTTTCTTGTGAAGTTTAGAGGATTCATGTCTTGCAAATCTAAAACATTCGGCCAACTATACTTTCAAAAAAGTTGATAAAAATGGGGCGGTTCAACACCTTTTGTGTAGTATATTGCAGTTCGGTCGCCGTGGAGTGGTCACTTTCTACGGGTGGACAATATTTCCACGGTCGCAATAATATTAGATACCAAACACAGTTTACAGGAATAATCATCAAAAATTTAATTAATGTAGCACAGGGTACAACCCGGTGCTTCATTTATTAAACTTTTTGCTGGTGATGATTTTTATTACCTGGTAAACGCTCGCGTGGACATCACTGCACATGCGTGGATTACGATCAGTCCACGGCAGCTATACTGTATATGGTCCAATGGCTTTCACCATCAGTAAGTATCCGAAAGCATGTCCTCCCAAAAACAATTTCGCTATGCCAATGTTAGTTCTACGCCTTGAGTCTTGTTTGCCAACGTTTCTCTAAAAAATTACGGGACACTGGAAACTAGTATTCCACGTAAACCAAATATATAAAAAATGAAATTCAAGATTTGCCTCTGTAGTTCCAATGAGGGGTTGTAAGCTATGATTTTGAGGCAAAAAATAAAAGAAACTTCTTGACAACAGGATACCGTAATTGAAGATTGTCAGAAATGGTATCAAGGGTCAAACTCGAGTATGCATGTCACATCTCATTCGCCTGGTGATGTGAAATCTTCTTGGTTCTACAGAGTTTTCCAATTGCATCGAATATTAAGGAAAACGATTCGCGGATGAATCTCACACTAAATACATGCGATGTGTAGACAATTACGAATCACCGATAACAACAATTCCCCAAATTCAGTAAGTGTCAATTCTCGAATATCGGGTTGTAAATGTGAACTTACATACTGGCTGAGTTAATAACAACCTTTTTTTTTTGGGGGGGGGGGGGAGGGGCGGGGGGGTGGTGCGAGGTGCCGTTAGCTCATTTGTTTGAGTACTTATCGCTAGGCAATTGAGTGCCTGAGACCCGGGATCGGCTCGCACCGGGCCCAACCTCCGAAAAACTTTACAGTTCTCAGTTCATGGCTCGGACCCAACACTATAACTGGTGGAATTTCTGCTTGACAAAGGCGAATTCCAGCCAATGTTTACAAGCTGGGACCACAGACCTATATAATACTGCGAGGTGCCGTTAGCTCATTTGTTATGGTGATTGAGTATTTATCGCTAGGCAGTTGAGTGCCTGAGACCCGGGATCGGCTCGCACCGGGCCCAACTTCCGAAAAACTTTACAGTTCTCAGTTCATGGCTCGGACCCAACACTATAACTGGTGGAATTTCTGCTTGACAAAGGCGAATTCCAGCCAATGTTTACAAGCTGGGACCACAGACCTATATAATACTATGGATGTGACAACCGTTCCTTATTCCCAGTTCCTTATTCGACATTCGTTATCAACCGATTGTATCGGTTGATAACGAATGTAGAATAAGGAACTAGGATAACTAACGGTTGCCTCATCCCCTATAATACTGATCTGTTCCAGTTACATATAATGTTAAAAATAAACGACCCACGGGTAAATCTCAGTATAAATACAGACAATATGTAGACAATTACGAATCACCACTAAAAACAATTCCAAGAAATCACTAATTGTTAATTCTCGAATGTCGGTCTGGGAGCGAGTTGCGAATGCTAACTAACATACTGCCGAGTTAATTACAACCTTTTTGCGGGTTGCCGTTAGCTCAGTTGGTATGGTGGCAGAGCATTTATGGCTAGGCGATTGGTTGTAGTAGACTCGTGGCCGACTTCTGTTAGGACCAACTTACGAATAACTTTAAAGTTTTCAGTTCAGTAGCTCGGACCAAGGACAGTACCTGGTTGAATTTCTGCTTGACATTGGAGATATATATGTAAAGAAGTATAGTAAATTCACCTACACTCTTTATGAAAGTACAGAAGGGTATAGGAGCTTGGTGGCCCTGTGGCTAAACGGAAAGGTACACGGTTCTCCCCTGACCAGCGGTAACCGCATTGTGTCCTTGGGTAAGTCATTTTTTCCCGATTGCCCTCGGGGGTTGGGGAGGGGGTACGATGGCAGTGTGTGTTAACGAGTACTGCGCGTCGATGGTGCACTTGCCTCCAATCACTGCTAACCCTGTTTGTGTAGAGTTAGTACGTTAGGGTGTCTGATAATTACTCATCTCTGTTTCGTGGTTCTCTCCGGGTATTCCAGCTTTCTTCACCCGTAAAACTGCCTTATACTGTGTGACCCTGGCTGTTGAAAGTTTCGTTGAACCGAATCAAACAAACACACAGAAGGACATGCTTCGCGTGGGGCACTGTGGCGATGTGCACTAAGGCATACTACACGTCGATGTTGCACTTGCCTTCAACAAACGCTAACTCTGATCGTGCGGCGTTAGAATATCGGGGAGTCTGACAGTTTTTAACCGCTCCTCGGTGGATCTATTAGGGTACTCAGGGAGCGCGGTGGGTAAGTGATTACTGTATTGAGCTTCAAACCGAAAAGTCCACAGTTCGATCCCTGCCAGGGGTAACTGCGTTGTGTCCTTGGGAAGGCACTTTATCCTGAACGCCCACGTGGGGGCACGGCGGCGCTTTGTACCAAGACGTACTGCACGTCGATGAGCAATAGCAATTGTTTTCAACCAATGCTAACCCTGCTTGTTAGGATTTAGTACCTTGGGGAGTCTGACAGTTGCTCGGTGGTTCTTTCAGGCTTCCTCCGTAAACCTGT
The DNA here is from genome assembly GCA_031216915.1 of Pictodentalium vernedei. Taxonomy (NCBI): domain Eukaryota; kingdom Metazoa; phylum Mollusca; class Scaphopoda; order Dentaliida; family Dentaliidae; genus Pictodentalium; species Pictodentalium vernedei. The sequence goes on along the minus strand of CM062291.1, from coordinate 270,597,417 downwards.
CCGACACAAACTAACCCTGGCTGTCGAAAGTGGCGTTAAACGACAATAAATAAATAAATGAATACTCCCCGGGTACTAGAAACTCTGGCTTCCTCCACCCGTAAAACTATCCGACACGAATAGACCCTGTCTGTCGAAAGTGTCATTAAACCCCAATTAAAAATACAAAAAGACATTTTAAATATCCCAACATAATTAGCTAATACAAGTTGTTTGCTGGCTTTGAAAATATATAATAGCATTGGAATCACGATACTAATGCAGAGAGGGCGCGGTGGCGTTGTGGTAACTGGTTCTCGTCAGACCACCGAAGTTAAGCAACGTCGAGCCCGGTTAGTCCTCGGATGAGTGACCGTCTGAGCGATCGATTCGGACTCCCGCGTTGTGTCCTTGGGCAAGGTACTTAACCCCGATTGTCCACATGGGGGCACTATGACGCCGTGTACTAAGACGTACAGCACGTCGATGGTGCGCATGTCTTCAACCAATCTAACCATGCTTGTGCTGCAGTGCGGAGTTACGATGTTAGGGAGCTGACAGCTGCTCGTTGTTGCTCGGTGGTTTTCTCCGGGTACTCCGGCTTCCTAAACCCGTAAAACTGTCACGGTCATGATTATCCATTGTGCATAAGTATGTGACCTTAAACACCAATCAATAAATAAATAAATAAATAAATAAATAAATAAATAAATAAATAAATAAATAAATAATGCAGAATTCAGCAGTTATAACGCACTCGGGTTATGTAAAGTGTTTTTCTGTTTGTTTTGTTGGGGTGTTTCGGCACTTTCAACAGCGAGGGTCACATTTTGTCGGATAGTTTTTCGGATGGAGGAAACTGGAGTATCGGGGAGAACCACCGATCGGTGGCAAGAAACTGCCAGACTCTCCATCAAGCAGAGTTAGCAGCGGTGAAGGCAAGAGCAACATCCATTTGCAGCACGCCTTAGTACACAGCACCACCCCGTCACCAAGTGGGCATTCGAGTTCAAGTGTCTTGCCCAAGGATATGCAGTTATCGCTGGTCAGGATTGAAGCGTCGGCCTTTCGGTTGGATGTCCTATTTTCTAACCACTGAGCCATCGCACCCTTCCTGTAGATTCACATAAGTTGCCCAATGTATCTATTCCATGATCTGACTAACTGTCCGCAGTCGTTCTGAAGAAATGATGTTGGACTGTACAGTTGTTGGGCAGAAATTCTTCGCTGCATATTTCATTGTTCACGAGTTGTTTTTTAGCCCGTATTTTTGTAGCTTTAACACAGAATTGTAGACAACTATTTTTCAGATTTCAGTTGTGTCGTTTTTTTTTTCCCGCACTATGTTCTCATCCCTCAACCGCTTAGTATTTCTTTGAAGGGGTGATTTATCATTGACTGACTCGGAGGAGAATTGTTCGGAGTCACAGTGGGTTGTCTTCATGAAAAATTAATGGAAGGGAAGTAACTCTGTGTGCTCCTGCGAAGTAAATCAACACCGCGTCTGTTTGTCACATCACTTGGTTCTCGCATCTTTGATTGGAAGATATAAGATACTCCAGCGATATGTTAGTTGAAAGTGTAAACGGCTTTCATGGTCAAAGTTTGCGGCATAAATTTTTATTTACCCCCCTCCCCCCCCCCCCCCCCCCCCCCCCCCGTTCCAAATATTGGACATTAGCCATGAGTTAGGCTCAAAAATTGAAAAAATAATAAAAGTTGAATGAGGATTTTGTGAATATCTCTGACCGGATGTGGACGTTAGACAATGTGTTAATTCGTATGTATTTGCCAAGGTAGCAAAAATATAACTTTTCGTTTTCCGGGTAGTGAAATTAAGCAAAAAACCTAAATGACGATTTTTTGGCATTATGTTTTGGTCGATTTATAGCGAGAAGTGTCCAGGCAATTATTGTCGATCAGAAAACATTGAACATACATCAAAGATCATTAGTGCGCAGCAGTCCTCTTTAAAGTTTCCATCTTTTCTTCTTTAATAGCACTTTCGACACCCAGGGTCACATCGTGTCGGAGAGTTTTACGGGTGGAGTAAGTCGGAGTACCCAGATAGAACCACCGTGCACCCCAACGTACAAGCAGGGTTAGCATTTGTTGAAGACAGGTGCACCATCGGCTTGAAGTACGCCTTGTACCAACTCTTAATGTAATACGACGATTAATGTAATAAACTTTTAAATGTTAGGAGTTTATTACATTAAGCGTCGTATTACATTAAGAGTTGGTTGTACCAACTCTTAATGTAATACGACGCTTAATGTAATAAACTCTTAAATGTTCGGAGTTTATTACATTTAGAGTCGTATTACATTTAGAGTTACTTGTACCAACCCTTAATGTAATACGACGCTTAATGTAATAAACCATATGGAAATATATTCGTGTTTCCCATCCGTCCGTCACGGTCCGTCCACTGAATTCGTTTCGACGAAGAGCTTCTATGTGTTGTGTTTTGATACGTTAAAAGCTTGTTACAATGGTCTGTGAGGATCTATAGATGTACATAAATGTTTTTTTTTATTTCCGCGCGTGTGCGTGGGGGTGGGGTGGGGTGGGGGCTGGGGCGGGCAGCACGTTTGTTTTTAGAGACGAGAAGCGTAACATACAGCACACTTTCCCACGAATGACGCTTAATGTAATAAACTTTTAAATGTTAGGAGTTAATAACATTAAGCGCCGTATTACATTAAGAGTTGGTACAACGCCTTAATGCACCGCTCACGTGTGGGCAATTGTGATTAAGTGCCTTGCCCAGGACACAACACAGTTTTCCCTGGTGGGAATCGAATCGTAGACCTTTCGGTTTGAAGTCCATTTGTTAATTGAAATATTTGTACCTTTTGCACTTCAACTGAGTTCAGTTGTCCACTATTGTCCACCATTACATTTTTCCTCACTCATCACTTCTGCACATGCTCAGTCTTCACTTCCTTTCAATGTATCCCTCCACCAGGCACTATATGTACAGCTGTGTCCAAAATGACTTGTCTGTATTTACAATGTTAATAATCTCCCCACTGTCTTTTTATTGAAGAAGGAAAGTCTTTTAGAATAACTGTCAATACATATATGTACACTATATACACTGGGAATCATTCAGTTTTCTTTAGAACTTAATTTGACCACTGTTTAAGGTGTCAAGGAGGTAAGAACTGCTGGCACCTTTTTTGGTCAATGGATTTGCTAACTGAAAATCATTTCCTATCCACTTTATATATATTTCTTCTTTCTGAACCATTTCTTTCAACACTGCAATATCAATTCTGAGTCTTTTATCAGATACAACCTTAGTAGAATGAACTGCTGTGAATAGGGAGTTATTATCAGTGTAACATATTATTGGTAGTCTGTATTTCAGTATTTCTTCTATAATTGAGGATATCCAATAACTCATTTCAGCTGCATCAACTAGAGCAAGAGTTTCAGCTGCTAGAGTACTCTTTACCACACGTTTTACTTTCTTTGAATACCATGATAAAATGGATACACAATTATTGCTGTCTTTCACACATATTATTGCACCACCTTGGGATCCTCCATCAGGTAGGTTGGCATATGAAGCATCAGAATATGTTATCAGTTCACAGTCATTTAAATCATGAAGAGAACTGTGTTTCAGTGTAACAGTTTTACATTTCAAAATGTTAATTATTTTATTGGCTCTGAATACATCTTCCACTACAGCTTTAGTAAAGCAACTACACAACTGACATACATCAAATGCAATATCTGGTCGAGATTGACCTGCTACCCAATTTAATTGTCCACACAAACTACGGAAATCTGATTGTTCATCTGCACTTAATGTTGACAGTTTTTGGTGTTTTCTTACATCTTTTAGTTTCATTGGTTCTATGTTTTCAATGTAAGCATTCTGGTTAACTTCAATATTATGTCTATTTTGTCTAATAGAAATTCCCAGATATTTGAATACACCTTCTTCTTCCGATCCTATTGAGAACGATACTCTCAGTGGGACAATTACTTCTTTTTCAAAATTTGATGTACCTCCCCAACAAAAGTCATCTACATGCATTGCCAAAATACCTTGAATGTTTCCAGTCTTGTGCCAATAGAACAAGGCTTCATCATATTTCGATATGTTCATTCCAAGTTTTAACAATTCCTCTTTGATACGATCATACCATGACCTTGAAGCGTCAGCCAGACCATACACACAGGTTTTAAGTTTCCACAATTTGTCTGTCTGAGCTTCTTTAGGAGGTTTAATATAAAGAACTCTGTTTATTTCCCCTCCCTGCAAAAATGCTGTTTTAACATCTAATGAATTACATTTCCAATTAAGGGTTGTTATAAGAGTCAGAACAATTCTTAATCCTTCCTTGGAACAAGTTGCACAGTCTGTTTTCAATTCTTTCAAACTTTCTTCTTCGAACCCTCTAGCTACAAGGCGTGCTTTAGTGATTGTTGAACCACCTTTTAATTTATTTGTTATTACCCATCGAGTGGTCACATATGATTGCCCACAGTCAGTCACTTCTTCATATACATTGTTTGTTTTCCAATTTAATAATTCATTTTGTTTGGCAATGTCAATTGAGTCTTCATTGTTGTGTATATTAGACAGAAGAATATTTTCTTCACTATTTTCTGATTTCTTCCACTCTTTAACATCATTTTGAAAGTCAATGCATTTTGTAGCTTCTTCAGAATGGTCAGTTATATTTAAAAAGTATTTATTTCTTCCAGTAGCTTTCCCTGCCCTACTTATCACAGTTGCCGATTGCCAATTATCTTTCCTTTAGGTAAGTAAACAATGTTGTCATTCACTTTTGGTAAAGTAATTGTCTGATTACTTGTCTTTGAACCAGAACTTTGATCATTTGACAAGTCAATGTTTTCCGAAGGATTCATGCTTTCATCATCACACTTATCACTATCACTTGAATCCGAATCAACTTCATTTGTATTTTCATTGTTTGTTTTTATTTCTGGGTCTGACATTTCTTCATTTCTATAACTGTCAAGGAACTGGTTGCGAGTTATATGACAAGGATTGACTCTTACATATATACCACCATGTTTCACCAAGTATTGTTTATTTTCTTGTCCAATTATCACACCAGGCCCTCTCCACTTAGGGCTGTCTTTTCTCTTGTAAAATACTGAATCACCATTTTCAAATACTTCATCAACAGTTCTAATGTTGTGGCGTAATGCTCTTTTGAGTTTTTCAGAATTCTCTGACTGAATATATGCTTCGCGGGATTTAAACATAGCATTTAAATTATCAGCTACTGTTTTACTCACTGAGATTCCTTCTAAAGCTGGTAATTTATCAGTTAATATACTTGGTATGTTAGGATTTTTTCCAAAGACAAGCTGATTTGGACTGAACCCATTGTAGTTTAACAATGCATTCTTAGCACTAATTGCCCAAGAAACAGCTGATTCTAATGAACATTGTGTGTCATCAATAATTTTATTCACAGATTCACCAATTAATCCATTGTGTCGTTCACATATCCCATTTTGCCAGGGACTTTCAGCTGCTGTAGTTAACACAGTAATGTTGAGATTTTCGCACATATCTCGCACAGCATCATTGTTGAATTCACCTCCATTATCAGAGAGTAGTCTACTGGGAGGACCAAAATAAGATATCCATATTTTGAATATTGAATCAACAATAACACTTTTGACTTTACTATGAATGACGGTTGCAGCTGAATATTTACTGAAAAAATCAATCATATGTAAAATCCAAGTATTGTAGCCAAATGATTTTAAATCTATTGCAACAGTGTTATTAAATTCATTTGCCAATAGGAGACCAACAACAGGTTTAGGTCTAGGTCTTTTAAACACAGTACATACTTTACATGAACCTGTCACTTTTTCTGCTAAGGACAATGTATCTTTGTCCGTCACACCGGAAGAGACCAAGAGTTTCTTTAATCTCTCGCCTGATGGATGACTGAATTGTTTATGTAGTTTCACCACTATCTTCTCTTTCTCGGCAGTAGATCTATCTGCTATATTGGAAAACAGAGTAACATTCAATTCTCTATAATTAGTAACACTAATTTTACTTTCCACTAAATTCCTACACACTGGAATGCAATAGTGTCCCGATTGCGTAAACTTTAATTTTAAGTTTTGCCCAAGCATTGTCACAGAATCATTTTGGAAATCCAACACAGTATATGCCTTTTTCATTGAAGCTTTACTCAACAGTAAGGGAAAGTTTCCAGATACAATCTCTGTTTCAAGAAATACATGTTTTGTACCAATCCATATGGGAAGAAAAACCTTTCGAGTTGATATTAGTGGTTTTCCTTTTCCAAACTTAAATGTGGTATTACTTGACTCATACTTTAGGGAATGTTTACGTTCATCATCCAATGTTTCTAGAAAACAATCTAACCATGTAGTACCACAAACCGTTTTAGTACATCCTGTATCTAATATAGCATCACCAAATGTTTCACCAACCAATAAAGTCATATGAACATCATCAGTTTCTAGATGAGAATGAAACAAAGTAATGTTAATTTCTTCATCGTACTCTCTTACAGGTTTCTTATACGTCTGGTATGACTCACTATACAAACTGTGTTTTTCATATGAATCAGGACAATCACGAGCCCAGTGGAAAATTGACTCACAAATACTACATTTGCTTACATTGCCATCTTTATCTAAAGGATTCTTTCGACGTGTGTACTGTTTGGGATTTTGATTTGTCTGTCGTTTATAGTTTGTTCTTGTATCATTAAATTGCTTACTTCTTGCACCATATTTCGACTTGTTGAATCTATTACCTGTAGTGTAAAATACTTCCGACTTTTGTGTCTCACTTGGTTCAATTTTAATGTGTGGGATTTGAGTAGTTTGAGATTGAGAAGTCACAGCACAAAAAATTTTCTTCAATTGTTCAACCATTTTATTTTAAGTAAGTTCAGAAAGAGTAGCTCTTGCTAATTGTTCATGGTCTTGTGATAAGTTGGCACTTTTAAGAAGTCTATACGCTAGAACGCCTTCAGGTAATTCCATTTTATGCACTTTCAATTTATGGTATAGATGATCAAACTCTCTAATATAATCTTTTATTTCCATATCAGATGGACGCTGAAATCTCTCAAATTTATCGTACGCTTCAAATGCAGATTGATGAATGTCTTTCAAATATATTTTATCAAGTCGCTCGAGAATGTTCGTTATACCTTTTTCGGTGTTCAGTTCTGATATATCAAGTTCCAAAACGGCATCACGGGCCTTACCAGAAAGTGATAAATACACAGCTGGACCCTGCTTCACTTTTGACAGTTCAGTAACAGCCTGCCAAATGACTAGTTCCTTCTTCCAATTTTCATATCTGCTTTCATCAACAAAGGTTGGTGGAGCTTTGTAGGAAGCCGCCATTGTCACAAAAAAAAAATCTAAGTTCACCAGCTAAGGTACCAAAAAATTTCAAAGTTATTTTCCACTTAAATTATCCCCAGAATCACAATTAATAGTCATCATAATGAAGATCTCTATATTTCCTTGAAGAATTGTCACTGTAGATCGCTCTGCTACCAATGTTAATTGAAATATTTGTACCTTTTACACTTCAACTGAGTTCAGTTGTCCACTATTGTCCACCATTACATTTTTCCTCACTCATCACTTCTGCACATGCTCAGTCTTCACTTCCTTTCAATGTATCCCTCCACCAGGCACTATATGTACAGCTGTGTCCAAAATGACTTGTCTGTATTTACAATGTTAACACATTTCCGTAACAACTGAGCCACGCGCATCATGTGATGTAATTCTACAGTCCAAATAAAATGTCAGTTAAAGAAGTATTTTTGAAGAGATTTTCACCCGAAATGTCTTCACAATTTCTGAAAAGGGGCAAAAGAACTACCAGTAAACTTTCACCTCATGGCCTACCGAGAAACGCAAAGTGGTTCGCCAGTTGAAATGTTGCTATCATTTCTTTGTCGTACAGACAAACATACTCTGCGTATTATACCGGCGCGTAGCTATAGAGCTTGTGGTCACCTTAAGGCAACATGCGGGTGGGTTTTCATGCCCATAGCCACCTTTCAAAGGGACATTTACTGAAAACATTTCCCGATATTTTAGCTCATTTCCCCCGGTTGTTTGTCGTCTGCAGATTACATGGTTACTTTACCGAGTTTACACGGTGAGTTTACCGGGTTTACACGGTGACTTTAGCGAGCTTGAACTTGCAGTTGCAGATATGAATCTCATCGGATCAACATCCACTTCAAAAATCAGTTTACACCCTTGCTCTGTTGTCTTTTCTAAGTATGCAAGAAACTTGGAAAACCTAACAGAATGGACTCGGTGTTCAAGTAACGCCTCCTCTGAATACCTCTTGTCCACTGCGTATACCTGAGTCCGTGCGTTTTGTTGATTGAAAAAGGACAGAATGTAAGTAAGTTACCAACCTCGCTGTCGGTATTTCATGAATTTGAACGATTATCCCGTTCTGTATCGCCTGCTCGCTACGCGTCTCGGTGACGAGTCGGCGTCACTCAACGCACGTAACATGTTGTTCCAATTGATGAATTACCTCCAGCTTGATTGGTAACTATTACATACCGACTTTGCATATGTTATGTAATATTCATCTCCTCGCTTCACTTCACCTTGTACTGTTCATCGCTATTTACCGTCAGTATTCGCCGAACTATTCTGTGCAAAATACCGATGTTCTGTTTTGTTTCCTTAACACACTAAAATTCCATTTTTTTAGAGTTGTTTCCCTTTTACCAGAGACTTTTTGGGCCTTGTGATATGCATCATGTTTTGATGTGCACTTTTCTTGTTATATAACAAATTATGTTCCATGTTTGTATTGTGTGGCTTTTAAAACATATGTCTGATAAAATATAACGAATATACTTAACATATATTGTATTATATGTAATACGTTCAACACTCCCGTTCTGAACAGTCAGGAAACAGGGTAGGACAATTTCAGAAAATTTTTCGGCCATGAAAACCTTAATGACAGGCAAATTGTGCTTCGATCATTAAAAGGCTACTTATAATGTATTGGACAGCCCAAATTATTAAATCCCTGTTTTATTTATATACTTATGTTTATTATATGATCTGACCTTTCTTCCGTTTAGTAAGCCCATTCATTAAAAACGGTGATGCACGGTGATGTATTAACAGAAATAGCGACTTCTTAAGTTATAACGTAATTTATAATCCGCTGCTTGTTTCTCGTTCCATTTGAGTGTCTTGTGTGGGCTTTTTGGGTCATATAATAAAGAGAATTTTCAACTCGACCTGAGTCATATCGAAATTTGCAAACCAAGTCCTGCAAATTAGGTCAGTTACCTAATTTACTGAACTCGTTTTGTAAATTATGATATAAAGTGGAGACTCGCTGGAGATACCCTGTATATATTTCGGAAAGGTATGCAACGATAACACCAGAAAAAATTCGACGAAATCAATGGATATGAGATTTTTATACCAACGAAACGTTTTCATTCTTTATGAGGGAGTTTGCTTATGCTTTTTTTTAATTACTTTCCAAAGTGTGATTTACAGAGATTTCCGGGTTTGATTATAAACGATAACTTCACAAGTGAATTATGCAATCAACAATTGGGCCATGTATCCGTGCGCGCAAACGAAGACGCTTTGCCTTGGGTGTAATGAGGACTTCATAGTTTTTTTTGTTTTTTTAACCCATTACCTAACAGCAGACGACACTTGCAAAAAAAACATTCTTGAATAACTATTATTTTCATTTTTTGTCTCAAAAACATAGGTATTGACCCCTCATTGGAACGAGCTCGACGAGCACGTTCCAATGAGGGGTCATAACCTATGTTTTAGAGACAAGAAATGAAAATAATAGTTAAGCCTGAATCAACAGGGGTTCACCAAAAACAACAATTTTTTATACATATATATAAAAAATGAATATGGTAATTTGTGACTTACACTAATTCCAATCACTCAGAAAACACAACGTCAATCGCCCCCTACCCACTCAGTTTTTGAGTCACTTGCGGGCCCGCATTCTCTGTTTTCGCTGTTTTTTCCTCCTTCTCGCTGCTGTTTTTTCATTGGTCTCCTCTTCACTTCACTCTTTCACTGCCATCGCACGGCCACTAACGTATTGTCACTTCACCGGACGCCTTTGCTCTAACATGTGACGGAACGTCACTGTACTACTGTCGTCGCACGACCACTAACGTATTGTCACTTTACTATATCGTTTCTCCTCTAACAAGTGACGGAATGTTACTCTACTACTGTCGTCGCACGGCCACTAACGTATTGTCACTTTACTGAACGCTTTTCCTTAAGCAGTCGCCACCTATACAGGCAAGCCTGTTCTGCCAAAGTATGTCTTGGCTTCTACAATAGGTATGTCGTCTTCCTAAGTACTAAAAGCTCCCTGAGCTCGTACTTTCTATTTCTGATCCTACACTCAGATATGGCCACCGACTTGGCCCGGGACTGCCCCTATTCTAAATATGAGCTCTGTGCCCCCCCCCCCCCCTCCCCACTACACTACAACGTGCCTATACTTTCACACCGATTCGGCTCCTTCTCTAACCTATAGCATGGGACATCCACGTACATACCTTCTCCTGTGACCCACAGACTTACATCCTTCAGACTAGCATGAATTTCTCGAGAAAGTCCCCCGACTTTTATTTCGATAGCCAGACCATCAATTTTCAGTTTAATCGCTTCTCTTGAACTTGGCCGCTTAGATCTATATTAATTTAATACTCGCTTTTAAGTTCCTTTGAAAGTCTTGCATTTCGGTATATCCTGACATACGTTGACAGGCTAGATGCGTAATATGGGTGTGTGTCCAGAACATGTGCGATGGACTGTTTTTACAACAATTACCTATTAACTGGCAATAATTACACAAATAATGACTGCAGGAGAACACTGGTCTCTTTTTCTTCTTTAATCAGTTAACAGATAGCTCCTAAATGGGTTCTCCAGACCCGCGATAATGGACATAAAATTGCACGATTAATTAGCAGCGCTGAATTATTGCTGGTCTGTTTAAGTGACAAATCGGTTTTCGGAGTCCGTCATATAACTATCTTTTCGCTTTATATTTAACCCAGTGAGAAAGATTATCGAAAACATATACACTTTTAAACAACAAAATCGAATATTCAAGCTATCACCTTGACACTTGCCTCCAATCGCTGCTAACCCCGTTTGTGTCGAGTTAGTACATTGGGGTGTCTGATAATTACTCATCGCTGCTTGGTGGTTCTCTCCTGGTGTTCCAGCTTTCTTCACCCGAAAAACTGCCCGGCACTATGTGACCCTGGCTATTGAAAGTTTCGTTGAACTGAATCAAACAGACACACAGAAGGACATGCTTCGCGTGGGGCACGGTGGCGATGTGCATACTGCACGTCGATGTTGCCCTTGCCTTCAACTCTGATCGTGTGGCGTTAGAATATCGGGGAGTCTGACTGTTTTAGCCGCTGCTCGGTGGTTCTATCCGGGTACGCAGGAAGCACCTGGGTCAGTGGTTATTGCATTGGACTTCAAACGAAAAGTCCACGGTTCGATCCCTGCAAGTGGTAACTGTGTTGTGTCCTTGGGAAGGCACTTTATCCCGATTGCCTACGTGGGGGCACGGATACGCTCTGTACTAAGGCGAACTGCACGTCGATGGTGCAATTGTTTTCAACCAATGCTTACCCTGCTTGTATGGATTTAGTACCTTGGGGAGTCTGACAGTTGCTCGGTGATTCTCTCCGGGTATTCCGGCTTCCTCTGTAAAACTGTTCGCCACGAGCTGACCCTGGCTGTCGAAAGCGTCGTTAAACGACAATAAATAAAAAAATACTCTCCGGGTACTAGAAACTCCGGCTTTCTCCACCCGTAAAACTATCCGATACAAATGGACCCTGTCTGTCGAAAGTGTTCAATGAACAATAAAAAATACAAAAAGGCATTCTAAATATCCCAACATAATTAACTAATACAAGTTGTCTGCTGGCCTTGAAAATATATAATAACATTGGAATCGCGACACTAATGCAGAATGCAGCAGTGATATTGCACTTAGGTTATGTAAAGTGTTTTTCTGTTTGTTTTGTTGGGGTGTTACGGCACTTTCGACAGCGAGGGTCACATTTTGTCGAAACGTTTTTCGGATGGAGGAAACTGGAGTACCAGATAGAACCACTGAGCGACGGCAAGCAACTGTCAGACTCTCCAACAAGCAGAGTTAGCAGCGGTTGAAGGCAAGTGCAACATCGATGTGCAGCACGCCTTAGTACACAGCACCACCCCGTCCCCAAGTGGGCAGTCGAGTTCAAGTGTCTTGCCCCAGGATATAACGAAGTTATTGCTGGTCAGGATCGAACCGTCGGCATTTCGGTTTCGTGTCCTTTTTTGTAACCACTGAGCCACCGCACCCTTCCTGTAGACTCACATAAGTTGCCCAGTGTATTTATTCCCTGATCTGACTTACTGTCCGCGAATCATGAGAGCTGTCGTTCTGACGAAATGGTGTTGGAATGTTGTCGGGCAGAGATTATCGATGCAAGTCATTGCTAATGTCTGTCAGTTTTTGTATGGTCACCCTCATTCCACCCTCACCTCCCCAATAAACTGCTTACGTTACTGGTTACTCCTTAATCCTGGCGACAAATTTATTACTCTTGTGGTTACTAATTTGGTTTTACTAAATTATACACAAAGATACTGCATGCTGTGGTTCAAGCAAACTCTTTTGAACATAGACACACGTCTTGGCCAAACTTCTTCGCTACATATTTCAATGTTCACGAGTTATACAGCAAGTATTTTTGTAGCTTTAAAAGAGAATTGTAGACAGCTATTTTTCAGATTTCAGTTGTGTTCTTTTTTTTCCTGCAATATTTTCTCGTACCTCAACCGCTTAGCATTTCTTTGAAGGGGTGAATTCTTCTTACAGTGGGTTCTCTTCGTGAAAAATTGAAGGAAGGGAAGTAACTCTGTGTGCTCTTGTGAAGTAAATCAACACCGCATTTGCTTGTCACATTGTTCTCGCATCTCTGATTGGAGGTATATCCAGATACTCGGGCGATATTTTAGTTGAAAGTGTAAACGACTTTCATGGTCAAAGTTTGCGGCATAAATTCCTATTTATCAACCTCGCCCGTCCCTCTGGTGCTCAGTAAAATCGAGAAAAAATAATAGCGACTCTTTATGATCTGACGATCATGGTATAAATAAAATTTACCCAAAGTAGCTTGGTGTACCAAATGTTCACCACTCGTGGTGAAGTGGTGTTAACCGCGCACCGAAGGTTCGCGGTTAACACCACTTCATCAGTCGTGGTGAACATTTGGTATACCAAGCTACTATGGGTATATTCTATATATGTCCTTAGGTGAGGCATTTAATCCTGATTGCCCACGCGGGGGCACGATGGCGCGGTGTACTAAGGTGTCACACACGTCGATGGTACATCTGTCTTCAGCCAATGCTAACCCTGCTTGTGTGGAGTTAGTTCGTTGTGGAGTCTGACAGTTGCTCGCCGTTGCTTGGTGGTTCTCGCCGGGTGTTCCGGCTTCCTCCATTCGTAAAACTGTGCGACACGAGGTGACACTGGCTGTCGAAAGTGTCGTTAAACGTCAAGAAAGAAATAAATAAATCGGTCGATTAAGACTAGTAATTAACAATTATGACTTACGAAGTGCATGTGGTGGCCCATAACAGGACTCCAAAGACGTATACTCTGATATAATAATAATAATTCTTTGGCATTCCGTTGATTTGTCGTGGACCGCTAACTAGGAGGCCTACATTAATCTAATCTCCCAGCATTCAGTCAAAAATTGTTTCATATTTCCCCACATCGGTTCTTTTTCGATCTCCCTAACTATAAGATTGGCCCTTTCCCTCATCTCATTCTCCATCCACTGATCTTTCATGTTTTCATTCCTTTTTTCCAATAATTGTCCAAGGAGTCTTGTTTTGCTGGGAAATATTTGAAGGATTCTAAAATGAAATGTTCCAATGTCTCCGTTACTCCTAAATTACACATTAGGCCCGTCTTTCCTCGGCTTTCCCGATTCTCCCTCCCCCACCCCACCCCCCCCCCCCCACACCCCATCCCAACTGAATTCAGTGACTTCGATCTCACATTGAACGACAACGGCCCCATGGGATTTATCTAGATACTCCTCAAAAGTTGGTAGTCAGGTAGCTTAGAGACGAGATGGATGTGGACATTCCGGACAAAAACACCAAATGTCCCCATATGCTTTCCATAACATTAGCTTCCCGTTTTTTATAGGAATCACCTCGTCCAGATACACTAAGGCGGCCATCTTGGATTTTCAAAATGGCCGCCATGTGAAAACTTATATCTACCAATATCTCGGAGGATCGCAAAAGAAACTGGCGAGCAAGAATTAGGACCAAAAGCTCTTTAGACTGGTTGTACAAAAAAGAAGACCCGTATTCAGGTAACTTAGCAAATTGATGTGGACGTTCCGGATAAAAACACCAAATTTTTTTCTACATTCTAATCATTGTCTCAGATTTCCCTGTTTGATAGGAACCACCTCACCCAGATGTATTAAGACGGCCATCTTGTATTTTCAAAATGGCCGCCATGGAAAAACCTACATCTACCAATATCTCAGATTCTAATCTACTTAGGATCACAATCTTGGTGTCTAAACATACATTTTCAGAGTCAAGGAATTCAAATATACCATTTCTAAAAGTATTAGATACTTTTTTATTAACGCAAAAAAGAAACTGTATAGCAGTTGTAAAAAAACAAATAAAATGGAAAAAGTTAATTGTTATCGCCGAAAATCCTTCATGAAAAGCATATAAACATATGGAATCTCTCTAGCATGTGTCATCCTATGTTATGTTCAGATTGTTTTGTGCGAATGATTCATCACAAATGTCACACTAGCATGGCTTTCCCGTAGTATGGCTATGAGGTCTTATGTGTGAAGAAAGAACACTATTTATTACTTCTCACAATGGCGCTTGCAGAGTTCTGTGCACTTCCAACGCGCCTTTCTGCGTGAGCACTTTGTTCCACATCCACTTTGACTCTTGCAGACACACTTCAGTTGTTCACTGCAAGCTTTGGAGGCAACACGTAGCGTATTCCACACAGGAACCCATGACTGACTGTCCTCGTCGAGAGTCCAGCCCCAACCCTCTGGAGTAGGTACGCCTTGTTCACTCTGCTGACTGGTGCACCAGATTCCAGCCTGATATCCAACTCGCTTCTTGTGCTGCAATAGTGCATCCTGAGTTGTGGGGAGTGTCTCCATAGTCTTACTTCTGGCAAAACAGTTCCTTCCTTGCTTCATCCACTGTGCTTGTCATATAAGATAACAGTAAAGCGTTCCAGAAGCTGGAAATGTTGACTATCAACTTTCAGTTCTGCAAAAGGTTGGAGTGTCATCTGGGTAAATGCTTGTATTACATCTGGGTGGCAATTCCGTGACTCCCATGCTGATTCTTGGCTCTTCCATAGAATGTAGACGTGTTATCACATCCCTTGAAACTGTGGAAGACAGGGAGGGCCAGGTCTTCATAAATATCATTGATGTGATGATATGTAAAGCTCTTGCCTGTACCAAAAGCAACCCAAACGCTGACATCTTGGAAGAAGGTTGTCAGGTAATGGAACTTTCCAATGAGGATTGCCACTATGACAGTATCAACAGTTCGCACGAGACAGTTGGTACAGAAATTCAGAAGGGCATCCCATATGTGGATCAGCACGTTGCCATGGATCGCTCAGTACCTCTAATAATAGCTGTGGTACCAGTGGTGATGATGATTTCTTTACCTTCAGGGCAATTCACAGAGAATCTCTTCTTGGAATGAAATGCAAACAGTTCATATTTGTTGGCTGGGTCGCGTAGGAAATCGGGCCAGCTTCCAAGGAGTTTAGTTTTACCTTCAACCTTTCTCTGAACACCCTTTCCTTGCCTTTTTTGTGTGAATTTTCTCCCATACTATATCAAATCGTTTGCAGTTTTCTAGCTGTGTTTTATGTTTGAAACAAAGACCTGATCAGCATACTCATCAAATGTCACAATGTTGGTAGTGGGGAGCAAGTGAACCACAGCAGCCCCGTCAAGAAGTTTTACATCAATTGACCCAGGACCATCAATATGTGTATCCTTAATCAGAAAGATCAGTAGATCAGATTTTTTCCTTAAACTCAATTTCCTACCATCAGAGAGTGAAGGGGACAATGATGATTCTCATGGCTGAAAAATGTACTCATGTCACTCTTCCTGTGTTGCATCATAATGTACAGTTGGGAGAGCAGAGCAGCTACATCATTCTTGAGTTGGGAAACATATCCTGCTTGTTTTGTCGTGGCTTTTGGTCGTGGACAGCTGATGAAGGGAAGGGCATTATTCTTAGTCGGCTGATGGATAGAGCATGTGCGATCACTTATCACTTCTTTGAATTATTTGTCATACTGTTCATGTCCTAGACTATGGACTGTTCGCATGGTGTTCACCACATATTCATCCAAAACATTCCGGGTGTCTGGAGCCAGTAATTCATCACTGCCATCACGGAAAGGGTTTCCCATCTCATTGATCGATCACCTGCGCCAAACTCAAAGCCTGATCCTTGAATCTTCTCTGTGTGGAATATCCCTCTTCATAGTGATATGCACACTCGGAGTCGTTTTCTTCTGGTAAGTAGTCCTCTCCAAACTCCTTCATTCAGGCCCTGAAACCATCGATTTCCTGAAGGCTGAAGGATTCTCAGTAAGACGAAGTTCACCACCAGAACCCCTGGTTACATCATTGTTTTGTTTCTGGGTTTGGTCGATTGGGATGACCGAGAACCTGTTGGTGGTTTTGTGGATGACCCAGTGACTGTGCTCATAAAACTATTTGACAATGTATACTGGTAGACTCTCCATGTCTCGGATGTGTATTGGAATCCAACGAACATAATTATGGTGGTCGCGAGTGAAGAAGCATGAAACCAAGGCCTTCAAGGTTTCAACATAGTGAGCAAAATTCCCTTCACGCTGTGATCTGATGAAGATAAGGCCTAGGAGTTCTATGTTGAGAACTGTCTCCTAGTACTGGAATGTTGGACTCCTCTTCACCATTTCCTGTCTCCGTGTCTCATTGGCTTCATCATTGTGTGATCCTTCGGTGTGCTGGAAACATCCTCCTGAAGTTTTTGCTAGAATTAAAACCGTCACCTGGTGAACGTGCCTTGTTCTGGTGAGATGTGAGGCTTCTAGAAAAGAATCAGCGGTGCCTGATGATGCAATCCTGCTTGTGTCAGCGCATCGGTCCATCCTGATCCCTTCAAGTAATTACCATATGTTTTCCACATTGCCACTTCTATGTGCAGGCCACCAAACATTACTACGGTCATTTTCTTCCCGTGCGGGTTTGGCCAGTTCCACTGAGTGAACTTTGCAAGTACATAGAGTGGTGCATCTAAGGCTATAACTGGTATCTGTCCATGATTAAGGAATTCCGTAGCCCAATGCAGCACATTCATCCCATGCTTGATCATAGCTGCCGTAGCTGCCTTCTCATGGAAAACGGGCAAGAGCTGTGTAAGGGTAGTGTGCTGATCTGCTGATTCCTCTTGCATGGAGGAATGGAATGCTGACCAAGCAACTGTGTCACCTTTTTCCACTACATCTTTCTCCAGCAATTGCATATCATGGTCGAGCCACCTCTTCTCCTTCAATAGTGCAAAAACATGTTTTCCCTCATTTGATGCTGATGCCTTTGTCAGTTGTGGGACTGATACTTTTGCTGTCTTCAAAACCACGTCTGGCGCAGTTGTGTAGCTGTCTGGCAACTGGTGACTCGCCTTGGTACCAGCCAAAGGCAGTCTGATGTCATTCTGCTTCTCTCCCAAATTAAATGAGACGGGAAATTGAAACATACTGATATCCGTGCCATGAAATGAATCCTTAGCAATTGTACTTGAAGGGTTGTGATCCAAGTTGTCGAGCGCACCAATAATAAACAACCCATGTCGCAGCTGAGCAGTTACAACATCTCCTTTGTCCTTATAGTCCTCACAAACAGCAGTTGCAAGCTGGCCTTCAAGCAGAAGAACTCGGTCATAGTTAACACTGAGATTCAAGTCATACAGCTGTGTGATGATTTTTTAGACCTGGTCACTGTGTAAATGTTCATTCCAGTGCACATGGTCCACTGTGGTTCCCTGTCCAGGGAATGCCGAGACATAGCACAAGACGATGCACGTTTCTTAAAAGTAAAACGAATGGCCCGAGAGACTGTGAGATTTGTCTGCGAGTCCGCGGAACCTTGGTCTTTCGGGTCAGCACCATTCAACAGCGTAGACACAAGGGTCTTTAGAGTAGAGGGTACAGACGTTTATTGACAATTAATTAGAAGGAAATTTGCCATCAAAGCAGAAACTTTCGTAGCTGACAATCTCTTTGCGCACCATCTTGGCAGCCTTAGTCAGAGGATCACCTTCATAACCACATGCCATCGCCTGTTTCATCATCTACCTTGATCAAAAACCAGAGTTTTATACTTGCCATCACTTTGCTCTTGCGCTTTTGGGAAGTGTGCAAGAACTTTCTCCTTGAATCTGGTTCTGTTTGTCTTCTTCTCAAATCCAAGGTGTCGTAGCCGCTTTTCCACACAGTTGTCTATATGAGCGACGATCTCCACAAGTGCTCTTGCCTTCTTTGTCTTTTTCTCAGAATAGCTTGGTTAGTCCTGCTCACGGTGCCGCACCAGTGTTCGGTGGAGATTTCGCAGCGCCGTTAAGCACACCAGATGATATTTAGAGTCCAGTGCTGTGAGATCGCGACCTTCCAGTCTAGCCATTAACTGTGTTTCCCGTAGCTCTGTAGCCATATGTCTTATGGTTTCATAAGCTTCAAGAGTTCTATATTCAGGCAGCGTCCATCTTCGCCATGACAGAACAGACAGGACATTATTTCCATCAACTGTCGCCGAGGCAGTTTTTTCCCAGTGATGCAACTAATGAAAAAAATTAGTTGTTCAAGAATTGTTTTTGCAAGTGTCGTCTGCATTTCATGTTAGGTAAAGGGTTAACCGGCGTCCAAATGAGTCCCCCACCCCCTCTCTTCCACAACTCCCGCAAGCCTTTCGTAGAGAATGTTGCAGAATAACTTGCCATTATTGCTTCTAACGGATATCCCCTTGTCTCCCTTTTTATGAATAAAAGTTATCCAGTTTTCCTTCGACTCATTTGGTACAGGCTGGCCTTAGGGTTAGAAGATGGTTGAAGTAGAAGAAACGGACAGGACGGCACAAGTACCATGTCATCAACCCATTCACATGCGCGTGTCGTTCTGTGTTTATTACACGCCTTCACGTCTATATAAACACAATTATTAGAAGGACACTCGGCAATTTATTTGACAACTCTCAAGACAAAGATCACATTTTATCGCCAAGCTAATTTTCGAGGGGAACCCGTGTTACTATTTTGTTCCTTGCGTTCCAATATGTTCTATGAGCCTACTGACACGTAGAACACATTGGAACTGAAGGGACGATTTTAGCTATCGTTAGGAATTCAAATTGTAATGGCAGTGCACGATTTGTAGAAAATTCCAGTGAAATTTCGCTTCAATTTAAATAGTCCGTCAACGATTTCCGTTCCACATATAATAGATCGTCCCTACCACATAATTTCTGCTTACCCCAAAATGATCCCCCGTTAGTCCTCGGAAAACACAAGACTGGTCGATTAGACTGTCGGGAATACAAAGTGCCCTACCCAACCCCTGAACAATACTACTACTATTACCCGCAACAACCAACTTCCTTTTGGCTATCGTCTTGACTCTCCGACCCCTGACGCTCTATCGCATTCCTCTTGCCTCCCCTGGATACCATGTTCCTTTCTCCCTGTTGTGGACAGTGGCACCATGATCCTGCTCCTTTCGT
The DNA here is from genome assembly GCA_031216915.1 of Pictodentalium vernedei. NCBI lineage: Eukaryota > Metazoa > Mollusca > Scaphopoda > Dentaliida > Dentaliidae > Pictodentalium > Pictodentalium vernedei. Next base: position 270,577,498 of record CM062291.1, on the reverse strand, counting down.
CACTTTTGGCCACCATTGGTACTCTCCCCCTCATCAACCTCCCTCCTCCTCCTGTTCCCTATCCTCTGTTCGCCAGACTTATTTCCAAACATACCAACCTGCTTCTCCAAGCTTTCCGACCCAAGAATACTAAACCGGTTTGTCACATTACATCCCAGTTGCACAGACCTATTTTTCCTGATGATTCTCCCTTCGATCCGACAGGTTATGTCAACCCCTCCACTCTTTCCCCTCCAGATCTGTTCAACGTCTAACGCTTGTGACCCTGGATTCTCTCTCCTTTTCAACCTTACGAATTTTCCTACTTACTTCTCCACCATCATCAATCACATCGTACGTCTTTCCTCCACTCCCTCGTTTCCTCTTTGAATGTCCAACCACTTTCCACTCGACGTAAAAACTACCTTAATGTTTGGCACTTTAGAAATGGCTGCAACAAGGTACTTTCAAAACACGACTCAGTCATCGTTAACATACTTCATGTTTGAACAACATTTGTTTGCATCCAGTTAAACCATGAAGTCCAAAAACAAAATTAACATGAAAAACTTTGTTTTTCTTCGAAAACATTTTTGGCATATTTTTCTATGTCAAGAGATGACATTTCACACAGCGATTTTTGAATTAGTATGTTTTTTCCAAGCGCAATCTCTAAAATAGTATTTCGCATGACCCCAACACATGATAACAAAAGCATAGATGGAGTTTCTGTTCAAAGAACATTTTGAGTACGCATTTCATGTATACAAACTATTGCCAACTGATCTGGTCTGATATCAATGGTCTGGGATATCTGAGGCAACTTCAGCCATAAATGGTTTGATATTATTTGTCCCCTTTAAAAGTTCTGATCGAAGTGTGGTTGCAAACGACCATGCATTTCTGTTGTTCTCTTTTAACAGTCGAGTTGCAGATATGCATTCTTTCAGGTACTATGCATAATAGACTGGCCGCCGACCCCCGATTTCAGGCTAAAGCGTGTTTTCGCACATAGCAGTTTCTCTTTTTTGTTATCGTAAGTTCAGTCATTCGACAACACTATTCTATGGGCTGCCCAGACAGTAGCCTTGAGTATTTTTTTATATACATGCGCCACAAAAACATGGTCGCCAAAAGAATATGAAAAAGCTACCATGAGCGTATATCGCGAATTTCATAACGTTTTCGATGTCTGTCCACAAATTGATCAAGAAAATATTCATCAGCAGTGTTCTTGTTATGGCCCTACCGCGAATTATCCACCTTTCGTGTTGACAGTGACGTTGATAGTGACGTTCGACCGCAGAACAAGCGAACACGTATTTCTCCGATTTTCTGTACAGTACAGTCGATGTGGACTGGTTATAATCCAGGCATGGGCAGTGATGTTCACGCATGTGTTTACCAGGTAATACAATTCATCAGCAGCAAAAATTTAATCAATGAAGCACCGGGTTGTACCCGGTGCTTCATTAATTAAATTGTTGATATTTATTCCCATAATTAGTGTTTGGAATCTAATATCATGTGTCCGTTGAAATATTGCCCACCAGTGGGAAGTCAGCAGTCCAACGCGGCCTTACTGTATATTTGAACAACATCTATTCTTGATTTAACCACATGATGCCCGTTATATTCCCCTTTACTCGCTAGGTGACGCCTGTTCTTTTTGTGGTATCAAAGTTAATGCTTTTCGATTTCCCTAAATGAGTTTTTTCCTAAGTTGTTCATTGAGTGAGTTTCCTCGATTTTGTGCTTTGAGGTTGGTTGGAAATTGACAGCTATGACGGAGAGGTGTTCTTTATCAGATGCATACGAACTTTCCAGTTCGAAAAGTCGTTTTGTGAAAGTTTGGGCAGAAGAGTTAAAAAGGTTTTTACTAATTGGCCAATTTGTGTTGATGGTCTTCGAGAGCGATAGCAAAATTGCATTAAATTTAAATGCCCACAGGGATTGAATTGATAAATATGTGCAGAGATTGCATCGATAAGCTCGATCAAATGGGGTGGGGTGGGGGGGGGGGGGGGTCACGTGATCTGATTTTGTTGATTTGTTTTTAAAAATTTGAAAAAAAAATATTTAAAATAATAAATTTTGATATCGTCTGCACTGGGTAAAGGGTTGAAGCTTGCACCATTTCTGATCTTATGCCATGGCACCTGGATATTGTGAATAAGTTGTCCTAGAAGCAGGCTCTAGTTACGCCACATATCACGTAGCCTGGATTAGACTCGGAAATTCTGAAAAACTATCGTCCAGTTTCAGGTCTCTCATTTTTTGTCCAAAGTAATCGAGCGCACGTTTGCTTAGATCCCCGAACACGTAATATTATCCCGCTGCAATCTTGATTAGGGTTCCACTCAGTGTACGGGTCGTTCTGCACCAGTGAAACCGCCCTCGTTGGAGTGTGGAACGGCATTCCGCTTTCTACTGGACAAACGGCAAGTTTTGTGTATGACATTGCTTGATCTGAGTGCGGCCTTTGATATCATCGGTCACGACGTTCTTCTCAACAAACTTGCTTCTCGACTTGGTGTCGATGGCAAGGGTCTTCTCTGTTTTCGCTCGTACCTTACGGATCGAACACAGAGGGTAACTGTCAAAGGTCTAACATCAGAAGAGGCTCTTTTGAGGTTTGGTATTCCCCGTGTGCGTGTGCTTGGTCATTTATTATACATTATCTATGTTCTGCCATAGGAGACATCATCCCCAACCATGGTCTGTACTTGTATTGCTACGTTGAGGACACATGGCGATGTGTACGCTTTATTCCTCAGTTTGATACAGTAGAAACAGAAACTAGAAGCATGAGTTACCGATACCAGATCTTGGACGACTGGAAATTTCTTAAAATTGAATCCTGACAAAACTGGGTGCGGAGCGTGACTGTTGGAGCGACGGCAAATCAACTCGTTCATGACTTCATTACAAGTCGTATAGATAATTGCAATTCGCAGCACAACCACAGTAATATGCAGCATAACCACAATAATATGCAGCATAACCACAATAATATGCAGCATAACCACAAACTAAGTATGTCACTGCTTCTATGTTGATAACACCAGACTCTAACATCAGTGTCTGGAAAGCTCTGTAAGAACTTTCTAGACACTGATGTCAGATTCTGGTATTATCAACATAGAAGAAATAGAACACATAGTTTCTTGTGGTTATAGTGCATCCTGTACTGTAAATTGTAGGATTAGCACTAAAGTGTAGTGCGCCCCGCATGGTTTTATTCCTTGTGTAACCTGAAAGTTGTGCAATTTCTGCCACCACAAGGTTTTCTCAAGAAGTCATCCTCGGCAGTATTTTTGCTGTGGATATTTTTCGTTTCCTCGGCATTTTTCTTCCCACTGCTGATTGATGAGGGTGAATTTCCAGGGCTGGGTGTGATGCATTTTGTTTTGGTGTCTGCTTAATTAAAATGGCTCAAATTAATGTTAAGAAACGCATTTCAGGTCATACAGAAACTGAAATTTCAGAAAAGAGAACATCATTGATAAACTTGAGACATTACAAACATTTGTAACACGCGTAATTACAATGAGCGCACAATCTTGTCACATTACACCGATTCTTCAAGATTTTCACTGCCTCCCAGGGAAAGGATTGAATTCAAAATCTCCACATCTATTTAGAAATTCCTAAATGAAAAGGCCCCATCGTATCTATCCGAATTGATTTCATGTTACGAACCTGGGAGGACTTGACGTTCAAGAACGTTAAACAATCTTGTCCGTGTACCGGACGACCTTGAAACAGCTGGAGACCGCGCCTTTTCCGTGGCTGCTCCGTTTCTTTTGAACCAGCTTCTCGTTAAGCTGAAGACATCGCCGATTATTTTTTCCTTCAAACCTACCTTCAAAACATATTTATCGGGTACACACCTTTCATTGTCGGCGCCAGACAGTGATCCGTTTTCTTTTTCTTTTTTTCAGAAAACAACGAAATGATGCGGAGTGTACATATTTCTTATAACCATTGTGAAGCTTAAGAGCTGTACGGCTTTGAAGCAGCCATGACTAGGTTTGATGAAAAATTTATCTAAATTTAACTCTAGAGATCATTGGTCATAAAACCCATTCAGTTTACAGGGCAATTCGACTGCATATGCCCAAATTATACTTATGTGAATGGCAAGCAAAATCCTGTCCTAGCAGGAATATCTACCAGCAGCATGCAAATTAAACCATAATAATAATAATAATAATAATAATAATAATAATAATAATAATAATAATAATTATTATTATTATTATTATTATTATTATTATTATTATTATTATTATTATTAACACCACAAATAATACTCTAGTGCTTTTAAGCACATGCAGAGCTTTCGATCACGGACGGACGGACAAACTGAAAGTAGTGCATTCAGAGCTGATAGATCACAGGTAAAAATTGTACAACATGATGAAAAGAAATAGTAATGATTACACAAAGCTAACACAGACTTGGGCAATTTGAGAATTGGATCGCTGACATTTCTTTTATTAAAGTTTGCATATCGAACATGTATACAAACTCCATTTATTTTCTTTAATCAGAAAGGGAACTCTTTCATTCATACTGTTACATACAGAATGTGATACAGTGTGCTTTTATGAAAAGTCGGAAATACTACAATTTATTCGCCCCCTAAATCTTGTGACTACTATTACACACAATACATATCACGTGTGTCTAGAGAATTTTCCAAGCGAACCTTCTATCACCCAACACATGGGAAAAAACGTTTTCAACGCTTATGAATATTTATTGCGACGACACCTTTGTAGCAAATGCACCAGGAAGTGAAAAAGTATTCAAGTTTGTATTCCATTTGAAACACCTGATATGTACCAGGTATATTAAGTATTTTTTTTTTATTAGTGCAAGAATGAACGAATTGAGAAGTTCAAACGAAGAATATGATATTAAAGAATTTTATGATAAATTTGTGACCGAGCTTCCGAAAATTATTGTTGTTCGTCATGGATACTACGGAAACGCGGCGATGGAAAATTTTGAGACTGGACAGGTTTGTATACTTATTGCTTGTGATCGACAGCCATATATACAAATGTCTTTAGTTTGTTTTCTATCATAATCTTAAACAAAACTGAAAAATAATCACGTTAACACGTTGCTACGTAAACTTCTGTCCACTGGTTTCAAAGTGATTCACTTATTAGCAATTTTTCTCTCGCGAATCACTTAGAGTTAACTTAAGTATGCGCTTATATTGACATAATTTCGCATTGGCATTTACGAGAAATTTCCCTATCGATGACACCCAAAGCACGTTTGATTCTTCTGGTTATCAATAGAAAGCACAAGCAATGTCCCAGCCAATGTACCTCCGGGTTAAACCTGGAGGTCCATTGGCTGAAACATTGCTTGTGCGTGGGTATAAGTGCAGAATGTGATAACCTTAATACCGCCATACCAGGCAGATCAACGCGCAGAGTAACGTGCTATTTGCGGGCCATTCATGACAGGACTTCTAAATTTATCTGTACTTCACGTAACTTTATAGTTCGGTCTGGCCTGAGGTATTCGCACAATGCAGTTCATATGTACGCGTGTTGTTCACCAAAGTACAGTTTATGTCCCCTCGTTGGAACGAGCTCTTTGAGTTCGTTCCAATAGAGGTCACAAACCATGATTTGGAGGAAAAGGTTGAAAATATTTTGCAATTCCAAAATTGTTTTTACATGTGTCCTTTGGTCGAACTAGGCAAAGAATTGAACCCAATTAGTAATGTAACCAATTATAATTAGTCTGACAAACTCGGAGATTCTACGATGGGTCATTTATCAGTTAGTTTGATGCTAAGTAACATTTGCAATGGTTAGCAAAATCCGCCTCCAGAGTGTCGGGATTTTCCGATCTCAAAAAAAGAAGGTGGGGAAACATATTCTGCAAGTGGAGCACCGTCATCTAGTAAGTACACAAAACCTCGTCATTTAATGTGAACACAAAATGCCTGTGGTGTGTACGGTACTCTCTTGGGAGAGCGATGGCTCAGTGATTACGCATTAGACTTCAAACCGGAAGTTTCAGGGTTCGATCCCAACCAGATGTAACTGTGTTGAGTCCTTGCTTTGGCACTTAACACTTTACCGGACGCAGGCTACATCAAAATTTATTTTTTTAAATATCATTTTTTCAAATTTTTCAAAAACTTTCAGCAAAACCATATCATACGAGCTCGTTCCAACGAGGGGTCACATGATATTGTATTGTTGAAATTTTTTGAAAAATAATATTTTTTCAACTACTGAATTTGCATATTACTCGGGCGGATGCGGCCGATTCGTTGGGTAAAGGGTTAATCCCGGTTTTCCACGTGGGAGCACAGTGACACTGTGTACTGAGGCGTACTGCACGTCGATGGTGCACTTGTCTTCAACCAGTGCTAACCCTGCTTGTACGCTGGGGAGTTTGACAGGTGTTCGCCGCTGCTCGGTGGTTTGTCTCTAGGTACTCCGGTTTCTTCCACTCGTAAATCTATCTGACACGAGGTGACCTTGGATGCCGAAATTGTCGTTAAACCTCAAAAAGAAAATGATACACTCTGAATAAACTAGAGATCTCTTTCTACGTTTGAAAAGAGAGGCCAGGAAATTACAGTACTGTGGTTACAGAAGCAGTCTTTTTGCGATCAGATCGCGATTTAATCGCGCCACACTTACATCAGTGAGTTGAGATTTCCATAACCCTTTACCTAACGTAACGGCCAAAACCGGCCAGCGCTATTCTCAAAAATCGCCAATTAATTTTCCTTATTTTTTGTCTCAAAAACATAGGTTATGACCCCTCGTTGGAACGAGCTCGTCGAGCTCGTTCCAACGAGGGGTCATAACCTATGTTTTTGAGACAAAAAATGAAAAAAAAATAGTTATTCAAGAATTATTTTTGCAAGTGTCGTCTGCTTTTCAGGTTAGGTAAAGGGTTAATAAAATATTGCATAATCAAGACCTCATCAAGTAAAGTAAATGCAGATAGCATCTAGGATTCTGTAGTTTTGCAATCTTTTCCAACAACTGAGATTCTATAAGGTTTCAGAGAGGAAAGCGGATAGAGAATTTCGACCGGATCGGGACCCAGTCGCGGTCCGCTTAAAATTCTCTGTCAGCTTTTGTGAGCACAGTACTGTTTTAATTCGTGTGCTGGTCAGCCCGCATTTGCTGCGCCGATATACCCAAAGGGATGCGTTAGTCCTTTATTGCTTGCTCTATTTCTATTGAACGTTTTGCCTCCTGTTCGCAGGGTGGGTTGCCATTTAAACACCCGCGGGGTGATATTTCCACTCTGACAATAATTTCCGTAATGAAGAGAAGCATAAGAAGCGGAAGCAATGTTTATCCATGGAATTCCTGGGTCAACCCGGAAGCCTATTGGTTTGTGCTTTTTATGCTTTGTCGATAGATAAGTGTTTCGTGGGTGGAATTCCCACTGTATGAGTGTTATGGTGATATTTGACCCGTTATGACTATTACAACAACATTGTCAATTTTTGCCCGGTAGGTATTTAAAATTACGATTTGCCCGGTTTCACCTGTGGTCCATGAATTGAAAGATTCCAATTGCCCTTATATTTGCCACTTAGCTGCCGGGACTTTTTGAAATGTTGTTTGATACCAATTTACAACATCTAGCCACTCACAATTCTTTCCGCGGTTTGACAGAAGCGTTTTTCAACTCAACAGTTGGAATCAAATTGACGAATTTTGCTGTGCTGTACGAGCAGAGAATGTTTTTGTCTGGCAGCTGGGCGAGCTCGTTACATTTCTGACAGTTAGTAGCGTTTCACAGCATCGTTAATTTCTGTCGTAAATTCCTAGCCCTCACCCGGGTATTTAAGCGAAGATGTAGCCTCACCTAACATGGAAATTAAAGAGAAACCCCTGGGTGCCCAAAAGACGCAGTCTGTTTCTTTGCTTCAAACTTGCAGTTGTCATCCGCACCAAGTCTATCTACAGGACTACAGATGTCAGTTAAATTTCCGATATGCAATGCAAATCTTCGACCAAAATCTTGCTTTGGGCCAGCAATCTCCGGTATCGGTATCTCTGCCCTTGGCATGTTGTCACTTTCAAATTAGAAGACCATTCACAAGCTAGCAACGTCATTCCCTTCTCTGTATCTCTCCCTCCCTAACCCCATACCTCCCTCCCTCCCCTGCGTTTACATTTATTTCTTCGTCTATAATTACTTGAAAAAAAACAAATCATTTCAGGTGATCCGCGTGGAAGGTGCATCAAAACAGAAACGAGTGGTCGCAAAAGATATAACAGGGAGATATCTCAGTCTCAGCGTTAACCACCCCATTAAATGTTGTTTTGTTGACAAGAAGAAAAAAAGTAAGTAAATACTAAAATTACAAAGCAGTTACATGGTTCTGCCTCGTAAAAGTTGAAGCATTTAAGCTTCCACACACATGCACTCTCTCTCTCTCTCTCTCTCTCTCTCTCTCTCTCTCTCTCTCTCTCTCTCTCTCTCTCTCTCTCTCTCTCTCTCTCTCTCTCTCTCTCTCTCTCTCTCTCTCTCTCTCTTTTGTTTTATTATTTGGGAACATCCAAAAGAAGATTTGGATGAATATTTAGAAATTTTGAACAATCATTATCCAAACATTAAATGAAAAGCTACTAACAGTTAAAATTCTGTTGATTGTCTCGATGTGACCGTGTATAAAGGCAAGCAATTTCAGGCGTCCGGTCATTTAGATTATAAAGTATATTTTAAACCAACTGATTCACATCAATTGTTGCACCCAAAATCATTTCATCCTCAACATACATTTAAAGGTATCATCAAATCACAGCGCATTCGTTTCCACCGCGCAATTCAAGTGATAAGGTAAATTTAATGAGGCGTCTTCTACTCTATTTGGCTTCCTCAGATCGAGTGGGTACTCGCTAAGCTTTTTGCGTAGCCTGAAGTCCAGCTGAAACTACTGATTGCGAACCACTGAAAATTGAACACAACAGACCGTTGCAGAATGGTAGTGGCGCGGTATTTAGTTGCAAAAAGCCTCGTTGTAGATTGATTACTTTTATGCCTGATTAGAAAGAGGAATTTTCCTCCGAACAAACGAAAAATCATTATCCGATTCGTAACCCCTTCCATTGTGATTCACCTAATATTATTTACCTTATCACGTGTAAGCGCTGTCGGAAGCGTTGATCAAAGTCAAAATCCTTTCCGAGAACGTGCTACTAGACACAAACAGGATATAAAACATAATGCTGATTCTCCAGTAGCACAACATTTTAACCTTCATGGCCATTCTTTGGACGATTTCGAAATCCATCCTATTAAACAATTACCAATTAAAGACACTTAAGATGAAGCGTATGAATGTAGAAAAAAACGTGAAGCTTTTTGGATCAATACGCTTCAAACTCTCTGGCCATTTGGTATGAACATATCAGAGGGAGAATGCGAAAGGAGTTCCATCATTCCTTTCACTTTAACATACAACAGAATGAATTTCGAAATAGCAAAAATGTTAAAAGATGAATTAAATTTAACCAATGCCAAATTAAATGAACCTTTGAATCTTCGACCTTTCATCGCCTATAAGAAAAACAAAATCTTGCGTAACATCCTTGTAACGACTAAATTAGAGCCCATCAATGAATAACATCAAATATTGCCAGTCAGTTTAACCAGTTCCAAAGCTCACCACTTAGTTTAAATCAATTTTATGTATTTTTGCCATGTTTGAAACCCATCAGGGTTCAGTAAATGAAAACAATTTCTCGGCGGCATATTAAAAGGGAAAAAAACGTTTTAGTAGGAAATGTCTGTGTCAGTGCGAATTTTTAACCTAAAAAACACACGCACGCACGCACGCACGCACGCACGCACGCACGCACGCGCGCACACTTTTTCCATAGGCATGCGCCGTGATTACATAATGAATTTTAGAATTTGAAAGAATGAATTATACAGGTCGCTTTGAACATGTAAAATAAATAAATTTGCAATTGGCCAAAATTCTCCACGTTTGGCCGATTTACATCCGCGGACACAATCAGCTCACATTTTGCGAACCAAATTGGCTTGCGGACACAATCTGCCTTGCGCACTTATATTAAGAGGTTATTACATGAGTAGTTTCAAATCGCCCGAGATATCAGGCCGAAGTAACTTCATATCAGCCTGAGACCGAAGGTCGAAGGCAGATTTTAAGGTACCGAAGGCTGATATTTGAAACTAACCAATAATAACATATTTATTTATTAAACCAAAAGAAATAAATACAAAATGTTTTCAGATCTGTTACAGTTTCATTGTTTTTCATTCTTTTCGCAAAGTCTGAAGTTTCATCTTCTAGCTCGTTCAGCTGTGAAAGCCACGGCGTTCGGATAGCTAAACTACCTCTTCTCCCACTTAGATGAACCTCTGATTACGACTCTAATTTTAGTTTGCGTTGCATTTTCTATACAGCTCTCTTCTATCTTCACACCATCCACCTAATACCTACTTACTGCCACAGGCCTGGCATTCTGACAAATGCAGGAGGGCAAAAAATCGCTCTCCTCAATCTGCTTAGGAGAGCAATTAGCTTTACACAGCATTTTAAGTATCCAGTTGAACGAACTCATTGAAACTGAAACCAACAGACTACATCAGTGATTTTATTAACTTTACTAAAGTAAAGCGAAATCTCTTAGACATCTAGATGTCTCACTCAACAACTGAACACACACTTGACAAGGCCTGTGTGTGTACCCAGACCTGTTGTCCAAGAAAGTCATACGTCTACCACTACCACCTTCAACCCCCCAAGGGGGGTTGAAGGTGGTAGTGGTAGGCGTATTTTTTTTCTGTCAGTTTCATACGCCTACCACTACCACCTTCAACCCCCCAAGGGGGGTTGAAGGTGGTAGTGGTAGGCGTATGACTTTCTTGGACAACAGGTCTGCTTGAATCTACAGTCACATCCTGGTGCAAGTGCTTCAAGTGACAGGATAGTAGTAATGGTAGTATATTATAGTGTCAATATTCCTTGAATAATTACCCCTCAAACTGTGATGTCAGTTGTTGAACTTGAAACTGACAGAAAAAAAATATTGCTGTGACCTATTTTGCTTCAAATGATTGCAACTGTGTTTGGGTATGGTTGCAGCCATTACCTTTTACCACTAAACCACTTTCAAAATGAAATTACGTGATGTTATGTGACTTCGAAGTTAAATTACATTTTTGCTTTACAACAAAAATTTTATGTGAGCATAATACATGTAATCTCAATCATCCCAGACCAAAATATTTAGGAGGGCAATTTTTCGCTCTCCTTAATTCTTTCAGGAGGGCAGTAAGGAGAGCTAAAAAATCGCTCTCCTGAAATTGCCAAGCCTGCTGCCATCTTTAACCCTTTGCCTAGCATAAAAAGCAGACGACACTTGCAAACAAAATTTTTGAATAACTACTTTTTGTCTCAAAAACATAGGTTATGACCCCTCATTGGAACGAGCTCGTTCCAAAGAGGGGTCATAACATATGTTTTTAGGACAAAAAATGAAGAAAATAAAATTATTGGTAATTTTTGTGAATAGCGCTGGCCGGTTTTGGTCGTTACGTTGGGTAAAGGATTAACTCCTCATCATTCAAAAACACAGCTTCACTTCACTCTGTTGTGCCTCATCACACCAGTTTTCCCGATTGCGTTCGGCGAAAAACGGTGAAAATTTTCATAGATAACAAACTGGTTGCACTGAGTAACGCATCAAGGTGGTCAACTCTAGCTTGGTTCATATCGGCTGAGGTAGGCGTCATATCAGCCGAGTTTGAATTCATATCTGTCGAGTTTGATAATGGGCAATTTTGGAAAAGAAAATCAAATCTAGTAAATACTCATCCATCACCCAAAACTCTCCTGAATTATTTATTCTTTAAAGTTAAGCCCATTCCCCAAATTTCTTTTTAAAAAATTCTATTTCTACCACATTGGAGCAAAGGTTTGACACTTTTGTTTTATTTTGGAAAAGTTAATAAAAATGAAATTCCTGCGTATGCAACTCTTATATATCTAATAATTTAACTCAATTATGGGGAAACTGTAAGTTTACCAGGCATCATTGAGTATTTAAATTTTAGTGGAGCCCACTTAATTGCAAAATCTGTTAATTGAATAATCATGTTAATTGAATATAATTTCGCCTTATCTTATTATGTATAGACAAAAGTGGCCTCAGTACATCCAATGCAGGTATTTAATCTATATAGTATGTCTTGTTTGACAGAGCTCAATAGGCGCTACCAATCAAGATATAATAGAAAAAGCCCTGTTAATCGTTAGTGTGCAGGAAAGTGAACAAATCCTGGTTAATTGAATCCTTCTGTTAATAGAATAATTTTCTCTGATAAAGTGGCTATTCGATTAACAGAGTTGCTTGTCTTGCAAAATGTCGATTGAAGGGAAGATGTGTTTCGCAATCTGCACCTCAACAACGACTTGTCCAATTTCAATAATCACTGGATAGAAACAGTCAGTTGCCATCTTGTGACGTCTTCCCCATAGTGATACGTGAGTCTCAGTGCGCATGCGCAGCGCGTGTTGTTGCGGTGACATGTGTTTCCGTCGTCCATTTTGTATACTGGAGACCGTCATCTTGGTTTATAATGGTGGCATGTGGTTACAATATGATCCAAAGGCCCACAGTAGAACGGAGGCATGTTCGGAGGGTGTGTTCCTTTGTATAAGAGTAAATCTAATTGCCCGAATAGACCCGACAACTTCCCCACATCATCCAAAACCACCCAAAACTATCAACTGAGTTCGAATTCCCCCAGATCCTTCCTTTTCTGTCCAACAGAAGTTGAAGAATTTAACCTCAAACTCTCTCGTTCTCATCTAAGAACCAGTGGAGGGACCACTTCCTTTACAAAAGTGGACATGAAGTGTAGCAGACGATACTTGAAAATAAATTAATGAATTACTAAAAAAAAATTCAATTTTTGTCTCAAAAACATAGCTTATGACCCCTCATTGGAACGAGCTGCTCGTTGAGCTTGTTCCAATGAGGAGTCATAAGCTATGTTTTTGAGACAAAAATTGAAAACATAATACATTTGAATGGAGATTTTTGTATTTTGCCATGTCGGTTTTGTTTGTTACGTTGGGTAAAGGCTTCATGCTATAAATCATCAACGGTATGGCAGTTATTCAGATATCTATTTGGACAAGTGATTAATCGGTTAACCAAGGTTAATCCACATGATTAATCGACCAAGAAAACTCCTTAACCGTTTCAGCTCTGTGTTCACTTCCTTTTATTGGCAAGCTAAACGAAGCAGGGTATCCCAACCATTTCACTTACAATTTTCTGTTCTTACCTCGACCACGTTTCCTGAGTGCGCGTTCGATTTTGTAAATAGTTTTGTGTGCGACTCGTTGAAGCTCTTCAGAAAAGAACGACCCTTTCAGTATTTCCGCCTCCATCATCTTCTAAGGCAAATGTGACTGGATGACCTTTCCTGATAGCTACCACTGTGAATAGCTCTTCGGTCCAATTGAGCAAATACCAGTTTTCAAAAGTTTTCTAACTTATTCTCACCCTGCCTCCGACTTTGAAGTTTAGGGGCTTTGTGTTTTATGGGTTTCTTTTAAAGGCTTTGCCAAACTCCCTTTTGATTTTCCAAGCTCCAGACAAGGGGAGCCATATCGATACTATGATGATGAGATTGATTATAAAATCTAACCAACTTGTGAAGTGGAAAAACCAGTGTGTCATTCTTGGTAAAATATTTCCAAATCTCAGTTTTCAAAGTTCTGTTGAAACGTTGAACAATGGATAGCTTGTTTCCACGTTATGTGTCGTGAAAAATTCGATATCGTGGCCTTTTAGAAATTTACGAAATTTTCTATTCAGAAATTCTTTGCCTTGATCGGTTTGTAATTTCAATGGTATCCGAACCTATTTGAAAATTTTGGTAAATGCATTGACAGTAGAATCCCCGAGTTTGTTCTCAGGGATGTGACCCAAGCAACTTACTGAACACGTCTATACATGTCAACAGGAATTCAGTTTTATTCGCTAAATCCACCAAGTCAGCTTATCACTGTGCTTCAGTACCACTAACAGTCACTTTCTTTCTGGGAAATATGCGATGTACGGGTTTGTGAAGTGTGTAAGTGTCTTGAGTCGCTAACCATTTTATAATTTGTTTGGTCTTTTTTGGAGGCTCTACGTAGAGCGTCCACTCCTCCAAATCTTCCAGAGACTTAGGGATGGTAGTACCATTCATCCATGGCTACTTTTTCCAAGTGTTAACTCTATTTATACTCCCTTTTCGGTCCACATAACCTGTGTTTCTTTCGTTGTTTAGCTTTAATCCCAAATTTAGTCTCCGACTCCGACCCCGACTTAGTCTTTGACTGAGTCTCCGACTGCCTCATAAAATTCCAACGTTCTTTATAACCAATCCATTCTTGGGGTATGTTACTATCTCTCATGGCTTCGGCCAACACTTCTCAACCCTTGGGTTGAAAAGACGTCTATCTTCTAAGCAAATCGTTCAGAAGATCCGTCACATTAGACCATACCACCATTTGTATCTTTATGGACTAGTTCGCCATATTCATTCCAAGAAATGTTTGGATCATTTTTTATCCGATTTAGTAATAACTTTGTCTTTCAGTTTCATAGTTACAGGTACGGAATCTAAAATGGCGTGATCTGTAGTGTCTTTCTCGAGTTCGACATTGGGAGACTACGAGCCACTGCCTTTTGCTGAAATGTCAAGTATCTTTGCAAGACTTGATTAGAGTGTGTCATCTTTTCATCGGCCGTGAGAAAGGGGGCATCGAGAATATCTCTCACTTCTCTGTCCAGAGACGAAGTAGCCATTTCATTCACATTTTTCGGAACGTCTTGAAGACGTTCCAATAATCTGGGTTCTACCAAACCCATCTTCCTTGTGTATTCCGCTACCTTAATATACGCTTGGCCACACTCCGTAACATAGGAGGAAGAAGATAACCTAAGACTCGACTCCCTCTTTCTGTGAGATCTGTCTTCTCTTTTTATCAGACGTGTCTTTGTTTGCCACTTTTCTCTCTAACTGATTCTGACGCGCTCTTTTTGCTCTCTGAACTTTGGTCAGATGCTCAGAGGTACTATCCCTTTCAAGATATTCGAGGCACAGTCACACAGACAAATTATCAAATCTTAAGTGAAGAGCTTGAGAATCAAGATGTTACGCTTGAGGCGATCGAGCATGATTCTGACTCGAGGGCAGACATGGTGCCCCTTTTATACTTTTCGAAGGTACACATACTGGATGGATTTCACAGGAAAAATTTGAGTTTTCAATCTCATATGTTCAGGAGTGTTTTGCCTTAGATCAATTAAAGGGTAACCATCTGGGACCGAAGTGGCCACTTCAAAACCTTCTCTTAGCAATTTTGATAGGCCAGGACGCATCTGTGCGGTCAGGTGAGCGATCTGGGAACGATCCCTAGGCTTTTTAACCCTTTACCCAACGTAACGGCCAAAACCGGCCAGCGCTATTCTCAAAAATCGCCAATTAATTTTCAAAATATTTTCATTTTTTGTCTCAAAAACATAGGTTATGACCCCTCGTTGGAACGAGCTCGTCGAGCTCGTTCCAACGAGGGGTCATAACCTATGTTTTTGAGACAAAAAATGAAAAAAATTAGTTATTCAAGAATTTTTTTTGCAAGTGTCGTCTGCTTTTCATGTTAGGTAAAGGGTTAAACAAGGTCATGTAATGTGTGTTTAGAGCTACCGTCCTATGGACTTTATGTTTATCGAATAAATTTTGAACTATACATATGACACTTATATTTCAGTGATGACTACCCTTTGTAAACAGCAGCATAGAGTATAAGATCGTCCAAAATGACTAAACTATCAGATTTCACTTCTTAGGGAACACCCTCCATTGTCTCTTGAAGCAAACTTCTATTTTCTCCCTGCGTGAAATCTTTCACTAAATCCAGAATACACAGTCTCTGGTCAGCAGACTGTGGTACTTCAAACACCTCTTAACAAAACACACGAACATTTTTCCGGTACATGACTACTCGATTGCCATATACTTATACAGTTCACACTAGAAGTCCTGTCACGAACTATGCGCTTATCTAGGCTTAATTGCGCGTAGGAATTACGCGCAATTGCCATATCGAATGGCCTCCAACGCACGGCAGCTTCTCCCTTGACTCATAGAAAACACAGGCAATGTTTCTGCCAATGGACCTCCGGGTTACCCGGAGGTCCATTGGCTGAAACATTGCTTGTGCACAGGCCATATTTGATGGCCTTGCTATGGTCATAACGCGTTGAGTAACGCACAAATCGACGTGCTATTTGTGCGCATTTCATGACAGGACTTCTAGTTTTAACTGTAACGAACACTTTCATACAAACAATATTTGAAACATAAGGATATGTTTGCATAATGGAACTTGTTGTTTCGCCACATGGTAAACATTTTTTCAAATTGCTGCTCTCCGCTGAAATGTTGACAATCGAGTATCCAACTATTGTTTCGACGAACATAAAAAATTGCGGATGGCATGGTCATAGGAAAGGGGGCGAAACGTCTGACATTATAATTGATTCTATGTTCACATTCAGCTTTTGAAAGGATATCGCATTTGATTAATCCTTTAACCCTTTACCCAACGCAGACGATATCAAAATTTATTATTTTAAATATCGTTTTTTAAATTTTTTCGAGAAATTTCAACAAAACCATATCATGTGTCCCCTCGTTGGAACAAGCTCGGCTTGAGGGGTCACATGATATGGTTTTGTTGAAATTTTTTAATTTTTTAAAAAATAATATTTTTTCAACTGCTGAATTTGCATATTACGCGGGCGGGCGAATGCGGCCGATTCGTTGGGTAAAGGGTTAAAATCGAAAGACCACTTGTTGGGTCCAGAAACTGGTAACGTCATCAATTTTAAATAATTAGAATGGATTCTCAGTGAATGAGTGGGGTAGACCAATAAATATTTTTAACATGCAGCCCCAAAGCTGCGCATTTAAAATATTAATTGGCCTACCCCCAAGATAATGATTACGGAGTCTTAACCCTTTACCTAAAACGAAAAGCAGACGTCACTTGCAAACAAAATTCTTGAATAACTAAATAATTTCATTGTTGGCATCAAAAGCATAGCTTATGACCCCTCATTGGAACGAGCTAGTTAGAAAATTTGAAAAATCTGTTTTGCAACTGTTTTTATGGTTAAATAAAATACACTTTGCAAAATGTCTAGACGAAACTTACTCTTTGCATCAAAATAATATTTATAGCTTTCTGGAATGCTTTCTAAGAACACGTTATTGCCCCTGGGAATATGGTTCAAGAATTTGGGTCCCATTCTAGAACAGGACATATTAAAAAATAGTTAGCTTAGCTATCACTGCATTCGGAGTTTAATTCTTTGTATATATAAACTGTCATATCTTTTGACATCGAGTCCCTTTATTCCTACTATTCCAACCGTGTCAGTATCTATGTAGGTAGATGTTCCTACAAAAGGCAAACATGTATCAAACTGATCGACCAGGAAGTTTATTTATGATAAACGTGGTACGAATTTAAACTCAAATGGACTTGACCGTGAGAAAAATGACGTGCATATTTTAAAAATAAACACCACCAGATTTTGACCTATTTTGACCCTTTAACTAACGAATCCGAGGCATCCGCCCGCAAAATTTTCAAATATAGCAGTTGAAAAAAAACCTATTTTTCAAAAAGTTTCTACAAAACCATATCATGTGACCCTCATTGGAATGTGCTCATCGAACGTTTTTGAAAAATTTAAAAAACAGTAATTAAAATAGTTAATTTTGATATTCTTTGCTTAGGTGTAGGGTTAATTTTAAGCTGATACAACATGTCTGTCGCAGGATTACGGGGTTAAATTGATGGAGGAAAATTTATGTTCTTATCAGTGCTCAGCCTACAGCCAGTGACTGTCGTCTGGACCCCAGTTCGAACATAAACCTTGCCACCTTATCAATGCCCTATCCGCTTGGGACTCTTAGGATTCCTGAAGGGGCCTGTGGCTTATAACGCCAAAGGGTGATCAACGATAATTCACTGAAAAGATTATTTATTTACATGTACGAAGAAATATAATATGAAACAAATTACTCACTAAATTATCCATAAGAATACACTAATTACGCGGATAAAAGTTTATTCTTTAGGGCCCTCGACGTCTCCCACAGCTAGCTGTGTCCGCTGGATCAACCTCACATCATCTTCATCCTCTCACGGTTTGTGATGAATACAAAGTGTCTGTTCACTTCTCGTTGCTTCCTCCTCGCAGGGTTAACTTTACCGTCAGCTGGGCTTAACACATATAATGTTCTGCTTGTGTGACTCTATCAGCGTTCTCACAGTTCAATCGGAATTCAGTCGGCGTCTACCACAGTTCACGATCACTTTGCGCCTTGCCTGGCTCTCACGGGGTTAAGTTATTCTTCGCCTTCAGATATATACTTAACAAAGCTTATATAATAATATTCTGCAAAGTGTTCTCAACATCACCAATTCTCGCACCGCTTAAAACTATATTATCTCGCGAGCTATTCAAGCGCTTACTCAAGCACTTGATACGGTTTCTAGACCTCAACGTTACAGCTTTTACTTCTTTGGCTACCACTACGGTTCGCAACCGTTAACAAACTACTATCGGTTCCTTACAATCCTCACAGGGTTACGACAATGCGCGGACTTTCAATCTCGGTGCCTATGACCCTCGACGGCCAAGGCTAAATTCGGACCTTCTCTGACTGCCCTCAGGCCAACTGCCTATGTATGTCTTGCCTTCTAAAACAGGTAATGCCGTTTACCTAAATGCATGTAGCTCCCTGAGCTCGTACTTTCTGTTCCTGGTCCTATTCTCATGTATGGCCACCGACTTGGCCCGCGACTACTCCTATTCTAAATATGAGCTCTGTGGCTCCCCCTACATCACAACGTGCCTTTACTTTCGCACAGATGCGGCACCTTCTCTAACCTGTAGCATGGGACCTCACCATCTACTTGCAACGACCCACAGCCTTACACACCTTCCGACTGGAATTGGCTGGAAATGAATTTTTCGAGAAATCCCCCGATTTTTATTTAGATAACCAGAACATTTATTCTCAGTTAATCGCTTCTCTTGAACTTGGCCGCTTAGATCTATCTTAATTTAACGCTCGCTTTAAAGTTCCTTTGAAAGACTCGCATTTTGGTATCTTTTGACATTTCGGAGACATGATAGATGCGTAATATGGGTGTGTGTCCAGAACATATGTGATGCACTGTATTCTACAATTAGATATTAACTGGCTTTAATTACCCAAATAATTATTACAGAAGAGAATATTGTCTCTCTTGCTATTGATCTGTTATAAAAATAGCCCATATGGTGTTCAACACGTGCGCCATAATGGACATTAAATTTCATGCCTAATTAGCAGAGTTTGAATTATATATCAGTCCTCTGGGTCCGTCATATATCTATCTTTACGCTTTATATTTTAACCCAGGCAGAAATATTAATGAAAATATTTACACGTTTATACAACAAAATCGCAACTTTTGGCTATCACATTGACAACCCCCCTACCAAGGAAAATACTATCAGTTGTTCCAAAACACCAAGGGGATACCATTCACGTGCATCCACTTTAATACTTCTCGCTTAGAGCTATCTCAGAGTCTTGCTCTACTATTACACCAATATACTCAGAAGTTTCACACACACAGTCATACACATGCACACACTGATGCGCACCCCAAATCACTCTCCAGTAATTTGGCTCGGTTCCCCTTTGGAACCTATGAGTCTAACCACAACCCATATAAACTCGTGCGCTCACTTCTACTGGCGCACAGTTGGAGGTGGCCCGTTGGTACACATGCGGCCAACAGGTCCCCCTATACACTCTCTCTCCCTCTCTATTGTAAAATATAACACTACTCTATCATACACACACCTGTATCTATATACACTCACGCAACACCCGCGTGAAAAAAATTATAAGCAAGGGGTATCCACCCTGACCCAAGCCAGCCGATGGGTCCTTTGTCCCAACTCCCGTCATCTCACTAACTTGCCCCCATCCTTGGATAGGGTGTCCTGCCCGGCTCATGCCCGTCAGCGGGCTACCTGCCCTATTAGGCACCAGCTTTAAATACTCCTATTTATGGTGGGACCCTTACTATTCCCTAGGGATCCCCTCTGCCCCCTCCACCGGGACCTATTCCTTGGGCGCGTCATCCACCAAGGACCCCACTCATCTTCACGCCCAACACCTACATGAAACAGGCGTTGCCTGCCGTTCCAGAGCTCGCTGCTACAGACGCAACGCTCTGGATTAACTCCTGCCAATCTCTCCTTGGGTGCCCCACTCCAAGTTCCTGGGCCCTCCTACCTCTACATCTCTGCTGCCATTTTGTGGCTACTCCGGCCACCTCTTGTGGCCTCTCCTGGCCCAATGTACATCTCCCCGCTGTTTGCGTGGATTCAGTGTCCTTTATATTTTGGAATCTTCGCAAAAAACTTGCGTGGTAAACCACTCCACGTCCATCTATGTCCACTCGATAATGACCATTGCCCATTATTTTTGTTACAGCATATGGCCCCTCCCACTGTAACCGCGATCTACTCAACCGTGTCGGCCGGAGCACGGTCACCCTTTGACCGACCCAAAAGTTCCTAACCTTTAGTCTACTCACGTGCCGACCCTCATTATGCTCCCTCTCGTCCACATACATTGGCTACTTCCGTTCAGCCACTCCCTTGACTTCGGTCGTCAAAGGATTAACCTTTGGGGCTTCCATTGTGCACTCTACCTGTGCCTCCTTACTCAACTCCACTGGTCCCTCCAGTGATTTTACCGGCCGCTTTGCATTTGCGGATTGGGCTCGGGTGACCGCCCCCGATGCCCCTTTGGGTGCCTCCTCTCCGACCATGTCATGTCGGGTTCTGAACATACCCCGGGTATGTTCCCAAGTACGAGGTCATAGATGGGCGCCTCAATACACATTAACTCTACTTGGCCACTATAAAACGGAGTATCCACCTTAACACTCGCAAGGGGGAATTTCCTGATTGTGCCATCGATCAGCATGCACATGTGGTCGCGGCCCAATAGCTGGTCGTCCTTGACTAGTTGCCTACTCACTGCTACGCTACTACATCCTGTGTCGCGAAGCATCTTCACTTCATGTTTACCCACATACTCCGGGTACACGGGCATCTTCCCTCCATCCTCTGAGGTTGTGACTTCCTCACACATTCCACTAATTATAGGGAGGACCTCTCCACCCTCTAACACGAGCTCCCCCTTTTCAATAGCATCCCAGAGTGGGCTACTTTCTGGCCCAACCGTCTTTCAGAACGCGGCTGTCTGCCTTTTGTCCCAGGTCGGACCGCCGCTACTTCCGTTTCTCCAATTCTTTGGTGAAGGGTCTCTCCTTCCATTCCTATGGGGTCCCCGATTCGGCTTTGTAGGAGGAGATTTCTTCCAACAGTCCCTCGCTAGGTGCCCCTTCCGCCCACAAACAAAACAAAACAAATCTTTAGGGCTCTGTCACACAGTATTATCCCTGTTACCAGCCGGCTCTGGAGGGTTAATCCTAACCGTTGCCTTTGCAACCCGGTTCCCTCCAAATCTTCCCGGTCGGGATTGGGTTATACTACCTCCGTGGGCTTCCAAGTACTGTTCGGCTACCTTGGTGATTTCATCAACACTGTTTGGCCTCTCCTTAACAAAGAGGGCCAACTCTGGGGCGCAAGTTGAAATAAACTGCTCTCGGATGAGCAGATCTTTGAGGGACGGAAAACCTTCGTCGATTTCCAACATCTCAACCCAGCGGTAAAAATACCGAGTCGATCGCGCCACAAATTGGAATACACTTTCCCCTCTCTCGGGTTTACATTCCCTGAACTTAGCCCGGAATCCATCTTCGGTGCGCTGGTACCTCTTTAAAATAGCTTTCTTTAGCTCACCACAATCATTTACCAAATCAGGAAGCATACTTGCATATACTTGCAAGAGTTTCCCCGTTAACAATGGGCTTAGGTTTACACCCCATGAATCATCAGGCTACTGATGACACGATGCAAACCTTTCAAACCTTTAAAGGTATGCATTGATATCATCAGAACCCTCTGAGAATTTAGGGAGTTTTGGGAAAGGGGTCTTATCATGACCAACCCCGTTCGTTTCCCGTTGCCTCCCGTTGGTTTTCTGAACTTGGGCCCTAGCTCTTATCAATTCGAGCTATCTCTCGTGTTCTCTTTCGGTCCTTTCCCTTTCAATCTAGGCCTGCCTCTCACCCCTTTCGCATCGCAGATTCTCCTTCGTTTTGTTGGATCCGCATCTTGAAAATATACTACTCAAAGTTTGCTAAGCACCAAATATTTGGCACATCATTTTGAAATTTGCTTGTGACATATTTGCGATATTTTTGGTGGATACGATTGAGGAATGTATTGAGATGATCCCCAGTATTTACATTAGCTCTCTTAACAGGCAGAAGTTTCGTGACAGTCATGGAAAGCATGTACCCCTTGATTTTCATGATGACATGTGTAGGGTATCCAATCTTCATTTCAAACACAAACCCTTGTGATTTAATGATCGAATATGGCAAGACATTTGTCTGAAGCAGAAATGTGGCGGGCTGTAGGGATGGTGGAGCAAGGGGCTACCCATCGTCAGGTTGGTGAAGCCCTTGGTGTGCACCATACGGTGATCACCAGAGCATGGGCAAGATTTCAGCAGTATGACACATCAGTAAGACGGCATGGTGGTGGCAGAGACAGGGCAACATCTGCAGCTGAAGACCGGCTTTGATCATTCAGGCCCATAGGAACCGCTTTGTCACAGCAACCCAGCTTCGCAGTGACCTTCAGAATGCATCCGGGGTAAATCTTTCGACGCAGACTATCCGGGCAAGGTTGGACGAAGGTGGTCTCCGATCGAGAAGACAATGTATTCGCATTCCGCTGTCCCAGGACCACCGCCAGGCACGATTTGAATGGGCCATGGACCACGTTGGATGGACCAGAGAAGATTGACGACCTGTGCTTTTTACAGATGAGTTAAGGTACTGCCTAGGCCATACAGATAGGCGTTCTAGGGTATGGAGAAGTCCGGGAGAGCGATTCCATGCAACCAACATTGTTGAGCATGACCGCTATGGTGGAGGGTCAAACATGGTCTGGGCTGCATCAGCTTGGAAGGACGTACAGAGCTCTGTGTGTGTCCTTGAACGTGGTGCATTGACTGCACAACGGTATATTGATGGTATCCTGGATTTCTACGTCAGATTGTATGCAGGTGCAGTGGGTGATAGATTCATTCTGATAAACGATAATGCCCGTCGTCATGTTGCCCATGCTGTCGGGAAGTACCGACAGAAGGAGGGGATTGAGCGTATGGACTGGCCAGCAAGATCTCCTGACCTCAGTCCCATCGTACATGTCTGGAATGAGTTGCAGCTTGCAATTTCAGTGCTTCCAGTTCAGCTAAGAAGTGTCCAGGAGCTTGATTCCATGCAGGTCCAAGAATGGAACAACATCCCACAAAGGACCACTAGGAACCTGATTGGGGGCATGACAAGGCGTTGTCAAGCTGTAATTAACAGTATTGGATCTCATACTCGATACTAAACCCATACCAGTTCGCTCCGTCAACTTTTTGGCCAATTGAAAAATTTCCTCTTTTACCAATAATATCTCCATGGTTATCGTATTTAAAAGCTAAAAAATAATGTCAAACACAAATAAAATCTTAATTTCTGTACTTAAATCATTAAAGATATAATTAAATAAAAAAATATATACACTTTTCTTTACAATATTTCAACTAAAACGTAAAACAGTAAGTTGGATATACTTGGTGCTTAGCAAACTTTGAGTAGTATAGTTGTTAATTGTTATTTTGCAATTGTTCAGCACGGCATTTTCAAATAGACCTCGACTGGAATGTTTGTCAATGGAGTTTAATGAGGAGACGCGCGTGTTTATCTTATGTACGTATGTTATATATTTATTTATAGGTCACTGGTAGAAATAGTCTGTTCACGTGCGCCTCGTTTCAGACAGGAATGCTCTGAAAAACTTGAACTCTTGTTTTCCGGAGAGCTGTATTTGATGGGCAAACTACAGCGGTGTCGAGGGGCTATTTGTGGTAGTCATATAATAAATTTATTTCAGTATGCAATTATGTATTTATTCATTAATTTATGGATAGATATTTAACCCTTTGAACCCTAGCGGCCGTTTTTCCGGCCAGCAACATGATACGTCATAACGTCATTAAATAGGATGGCTGTTCAATAAATGTGTGGGGTAGACCAATCAGTATATTAATATTGTTTGGTCTACCCCAAATGATAAATATGGACTCTTCTAATTGCTGCCATTGAACTGGTATGGAAGATACTACTAGAGTTCAAAGGTTTAAGGTCATTTTCTGGCATGTATGGCTATATCATGGCCGTAACACAAGTATGAAGTCACGTGTATAACTTGGTTACCACAGTAAACAAGAACCTCTTCATTTTCCTGGATTATCACGTGGACATGTTATCTGGATCTACCGGCGTAAATATTTTGCAACAAGATAGCCATCCAACCAAGAGAGACAGTGCCTTTGCGATCACTGTAGTAGTGCAAATTGTAACAGGAATTCTGATCAGCGATGTGTAAGGGTAAACGATTTCATGCCTAATTTCTACAAACTTGAACCATCAATCGGGGATCCAGGTGATGCGGGGTGGTGCACGCGACATCCCATTTTTATAACTCACTTTTTGACAAGCACCGAGACCAGGACACGCGGTATTATCCGCGATAACACATGGACATACACTACCCGGAATCCTGGCTTCGCCACTGAACATTATTGGACACAAATCGCAAATGATGATTCCACCCTTATACTCCAAAGACAAGTTCTCGCTTTCAGCTCGTTTTTCAAAACCTAACGTATGACCCTTCAAAGCAATAGGATTTTCGTGCTCTTGTCAAATGGGTTTGGTCAGCTGTTTCGAAAATAAAATTATGAAGACAAAAAGGTTCTGTTTTTATTAAATGTAATGTATGGATAGACTTTGGTATCTTAGACATAGGATTTTGGCACAATACAAATTATTTTAACGCTTGAGAGACCCATGTATGACTGAGATTTACATGAAAGTTCGCTCCCTTTGATTTTCTAAAGCTGGCAGTTTTTATTTATTTATTTATTTATTGGGGTGTAACGATGCTTTCGACAGTCGGGGTCACCTCGTGTTAGACAGTTTTACGGCTGGAGGAAGCGAGAGTACCCGCAGCGACGACCAACTGTCAGACTCCTCACGTATTACCTCCACACAAGCAGGGTTAGCATTCGTTGAATACAAGTGCACCATCGACGTGCAGTAAGCCTAAGTACACAGCGACACCGTGCCCCCACATGGGCAATCGGGATGAAGTGTCTTGCCCAAGGACACAAAGTTGTTACCTCCGGCGGAGATTGAACCGCGGACTAGATTCGGTTTAAAGTCCAATGTCGTAACCACTGAGCTACAGCGCTCCCAGCAGCCAGTAAATTTAACAGTAAGGGTAGGGAATTTCATATAAAAATTGATATTTCGAAATGTTAGCAAAGTTGTAATATCGATGCGCGCCTCATTTCACAAACATCCGACATTTTCCTGTAGAGTAGTATAAAAATGCCTTTTTTACAATTTTGCCGCTATCATTTTGAATGTTTGACTATTATTCTCTGCTGAAACCCATTTAAATGTAAGAAAACGTCGTTATCACAATATTTTGATGTTCCATATCTTTTGTCCCGGTCGTTGTACCAACATTGTGCGCATCGTGGCACACAATGTAGACGCAGTCCAATCCATCCATTTTTTTCCTATGAAGAATAAAACCTAGAAATTACTGAAAAGGACATTCCCTAACAAAGAGCCAAAGTGGACACTTACTTAGAGTTGGTAGGTTTGGTACCGATAGCTTGCCATTAACACCCAATTTTCATTTTGTGACTTTTAATAAACGAAAACAACAGACAGATGTCTGTTGTTTTCGTTTAT
The DNA here is from genome assembly GCA_031216915.1 of Pictodentalium vernedei. Lineage (NCBI taxonomy): Eukaryota > Metazoa > Mollusca > Scaphopoda > Dentaliida > Dentaliidae > Pictodentalium > Pictodentalium vernedei. Next base: position 270,551,430 of record CM062291.1, on the reverse strand, counting down.
TAAAAGTACCAAAAGTAAATTTGTCTTTATTTTCTACTGAGGTCATCGTTGTTTTGTCAACAATTACTTCCTTTATAATTGAACCTTCCTCTCCCGTCTAATAATTTCAAAGCAGATAAGTTTATCGAAAGTTGATTTTCAGAACGATATAAATAAGGGACGTCTCTTGAAAACTCTTCGTTATATTTTCATTCTAGCTCATGGGAAACCAATGGAGTTGGCCGAGTTGATTGAGAAACACAAACTACCGTTCTCCGTGAAATTTGGAGAAACAGACCTGGACATTTTCATAGGAGCAGTAAAGAAAAAAGCGGACGAGTATGGTCCGATAACTTTGGAGAGTGTTTATGAAGAGCGTTTTCTAATGGGCAACATAGTGGAGAAGGGTAAGGACAGATGTACTAGTACGGACTGGCGGAGTGGGATGGAGCAACGAATAACAAGCTCCCTCGCTTCCGACCAGATATTTCTGTTCATTACTTGTTTAGTTACCTTTTGCAGAAAAGATCATGTAAATTTTGACACGGTGTCATATTGGTCATACAAAATTCACACATTCCTTTTTGTTAGAGTTTAATATGCGATCAGAGTGTGTTCCGTGCCGACAGGTGTTGACTGTGGAACACGTTCTGTTACGCTGCACTGATTTTAATCATGTCAAGGGCAGTATTTCAATGTCGGATCTCTGAGAGATCTATTTTATCATGCGAGCCCATCCAAAATTATATCATTTCTTAAAGTAATCAACCGTTTATTTATTTATTTATTGGTGTTTAAGGTCACATATTTATGCACAATGGCTAATCATGACCGTGACAGTTTTACGGGTGGAGGAAGCCGGAGTACCCGGAGAGAACCACCGAGCAACGGCGAGCAACTGTCAGCTCCCCAACATACTAACTCCACACAATCAGGGTTAGCACTGGTGGAAGACAAGTGCACCACCGACGTGCAGTACGCCTTAGTACACAACGCCACCGCGGGCAATGGAAATGAAGTGTCTTGCCCAAGGACACAACGCGGTTGCAGCAGGTAGGATTCGAACCGAGGACCTCTCGGCTTGCAGCCTGCATCTCTACCTACTGAGCCACCGCGCTCCCAACCAACCGTTTTAATAAACTGTGAACAGTTTTTATTCTTTTAAAATCTCATCTATTGATATCGATTGGGGCGTGGTGGAGTTGCGGTAACCGGTTCTCGTCAGACCATCGAAGTTTAGCAACGTCGAGCCCGATTAGTCCTAGGAAATAGTGCACACTATTCGCGAATCGAATATCGTCTGAGCGATCGATTCGAACTCCCGCGCTGTGTCCTTGCGCAAGGCACTTAACCCCCATTGTTCACATAGGGGCACGATGATGCCGTGCACTAAGGCGTACTGTACGTCGATGGTGCGCATGTCTTCAACCACTCTAACCCTGACTGTGCTGCAGTGCGGAGTTACGATGTTGGGGAGCTCGTCGTTGTTCGGTGGTTCTCTCCGGTTACTCCGGCTACCTGGACCCGTAAAACAGTCACGGTCATGATTAGCCATTGATCATCAGTATATGACCTTAAACACCAATAAATAAATAAATAAATATTGATATCGATTATATACTCGCCCAAAAAAGAAAGTGTGCATTGCAGAAATTGATCAAACTCCAAAAAAATAATTTCGTAGGTGTAAAGAGTGTTAACCTGTTCATGACTAAGTTATATTGAACAAAAAACAGCTTTCCCCGTTAAAATTGCATTAACGTTAAATGACGTGCTGTACGTTTGTGAAAAGGCATGTTTTGCACGTGGAGAGTCTGAAAATTCATGCAGCAGTGTGAATCCTTGGGTATGTAAACACTAAAGTAAGGCCTTCCTATCGTTCACATTCAAACTTGCGCTGCTGTTAAAACGACTCCACTTTAGTATGCCAAGATTGACAATGAATCAACGTCTCCTTGCCCTGGGTATGATTAGAGCAGGCAGAACACGCAGAGAGGTTGCCCAGCATTTGAACTGCCACCGTAACACTGTAGACAGGCTAGTCCATCGACATGCACAACATGATGACGTTCGAGACCGACCCCGCTCCGGGAGACCCCGAGTTACCAACCCTGCACAAGATCGGTATATCCGTGTCGTCCATTTCCGGAACCGGCAACAAACGGCAACGACGACAGCCAGGAACATCCCTAACCTGAGACAGATACATCCTCAAACAGTAATCAACCGGCTGAGAGAATGCGGCTTACGTCCTCGAAGACCTGCAATTCGTCCGATTTTGACGTTAGGTCATCGTCGTGCTCGACTGCAGTGGTGTAGACAACATCTCAGGCATCCCTTACACTGGTGGCGACGTGTTTTATTCACAGATGAATGTCGTTTCCATCTTTCATCACCAGATGGCCGCCAGAGAGTGTACAGACGTCGAAACGAACGCAACGCAGATCCATGTGTAGTGGAGCGAAACCGTTATGGGGGAGGGTCTCTCATGGTGGTGTGGGGTGGCATCACTGCCCGTAACAGAACTGAGCTGGTCATTATTGATGGCAATCTCAATGCAGCCAGATATCGTGATGAAGTGCCTTAACTTGTTGTTGTCCCATTTCTGCAACGTCACGGCCCCGGAGTCATTCTACAGCAGGACAACGCCCGACCCCACGCAGCTCGTGTTGTTCAACAGTATCTGCAGCAACAACAAGTGGATGTTCTTCCCTAGCCCGCAAATTCGCCCGATATCTCACCCATTGAGCACTTATGGGACGAAATGAAACGTCAGCTACGCCGGCTTCCCCATGCACCGTCAACGCTTGTGGAACTCCAAAAACAGCTTATCAGAATATAGAACAACATCCCACAACACTTCCATGCTAACTTGTTCGCTTCCATGAGGCGTAGATGCACAGCAGTAGTCGATGCAGACGGAGGTCATACCAGATATTGAGTGTGTGACTTTTGTGTTTGACCCTTAGTGTCTTTGACTCTCCATGGTACCAAGAGTATTCGTCGTAGCGTAATGACATTTCTCGTGTTGATCACAAATTGATTCATCTGTGATTGAATAAAATTTCGATGAATGAAAATGATATATATCTTTTTTAGTGTTATTTTTTAGCATGCACACTTTCTTTTTTGGGAGAGTATAGATCTGATCATAGTCCATGAACTATTTAAGGGCTATATACAGTTAAAACTAGAAGTCCTGTCACGAACTGGGCGCTTATCTAGGCTTAATTACGCGTAGGAATTGCGCGCAATTGCCATATCGGATGGCATCCAAAGCATGGCAGGTTCTCCGGGCTACTCATCGCAAACGCAGGCAATATTTCTGCCAATGGACCTCCGGGTTACCCGGAGGTCCATTGGCTGAAACATGGCTTGTGCACATGCCATATGTACAGAATGTGATAGCCTTACTATGATCATAACGCGTAGATTAACGCGCAGATCGACGTGCTATTTGTGCGCATTTCATGACAGGACTTCCAGTTTTAACTGTACACCGATATCTGTCAGTAGACTGGTTCCAATCGATAACAGAAATAAATGATATCGGAAGAAAGGAATGATTTGGACTCCAAATATATGTGCACCACGAAAATAGGCCATGCATTTCAACACTTCATCCAACCCAAATAGCAGACGACTATTCTTAAAAAAAAAAACATAGCTTATGACCTCTCATTGGAACGATCTGGGTGAGTTCGTTCGATTGAGCGGTCTTAGAATAGTTTTGCTTTAGACAAAAAATGTCATCAAAGTAATAAAAATTGAATGGCTATTCTTGTAATGGCGCTGGTCGGTTTTGGTCGTTATGTTTGGTAAAAGGTTAAGCGACTGTACGAGAAAATAAAATATCCGAAAAAATCAAAAGAAAGATCCCGATCGACCGACCGTATTTTTCAACTGCATGAAACCTGAACCAACTCATTTATTTTTTCGCCTAAATAAAAGTGTGCGAGGGAAATATTATCATGCATAAAGAGTCATATCGTATTATCTTCCATACAGCTCTTCCTCTTTCAGTATCTTGACATACCGAGCATTACTGCGTGGTACTGTTTCAACCACATTAACTGATAGACTGCTGGAGTCCCATATATGGGTTTTACTGAATACCAAAGGTTGTGGCTATAATATCTACACTCTGTGAGAGGTGCTTCCGTATTGACCATGATAAGAATGATATTTTGTTTATGATTCGTTGCTCAATTACATTTGATTGGATAGTGCCATTTGGCACTTCCCCGTGAATCTTTTTTAGGATTATCATACTTATAATAATTGCACGTAGTTCTATAGGGAGAGTTCGATTGAATCGAAGTATATTTAGAAGAGTAGAAGAACAGTTGATTGACACGCGGGTTAGCATGACAACACAACATGGCGCCACTGAGTCACGTGACATGGCGTCACTTCCGAGGTCGGGCACCGAGGCCTGGCAACCTAGACCTCAAAACCACATTACATACTACTGCCATGCGTTTCATAGATCGAATCACAAATTCAACCGGGTCCAGTATTGGAAATCGAAGTCACTGAAGGGAATTTGAAAAGATTTGTCGCTATTTCCTGCGGATAATTTAAATTCCATGGTTTGTTTACATAGCCATGTTGAAGCTTAATAAGGGGAAAAGCTCTCTGAAGAGACTTACCACTGGAGGTGACTGTAACTTCCTGCATTCAATTCAACAGAGTTGAGGTACCGTACTCAGTTTCACCCGATGAGTTTATTCCATATATCGTCCTAAGAACGATTTGTCGCTTGTAGAGGGAACGGCATACCGATTCCTGGCAAAGCCAATATAAGAGTAAAATCTAGCACTAGACGGGAATGTGATCTGTTAATTCCATCAACTAGCCCACTCTACTTCATCAAAATTGAAAAACTCAAAGCAACGGATACAAGAATTAGTTGTACAGGGCACTACACAGAACAAGGCGCGATCCAGAGTAGTTTGCTCTCAACAGTGGTAGTGCCTAGAGGGAATGGAATTTGCATGGGTGGTGGCATGGGTCCAGATGTTATTTATGTTAACCCTTTACCCACGTAACAGCCAAAACCGGCCATCGCTCAAAAATCGACAATTAATTTTAATTATTTTTTCATTGTTTGTCTCAAAAACGTAGGTTATGACCCCTCGTTGGAACGAGCTCATCGAGCTTGTTCCAATGAGGGGTCATAACCTATGTTTTTGAGACAAAAAAAAATGAAAAAAATAGTTATTCAAGAATTTTGTTTGCAAGTGTCGTCTTCTTTTCATGTTAGGTAAAGGGTTAAACAAGGTCATGTAATGTGTGTTTAGAGCTACCGTCCTATGGACTTTATGTTTATCGAATAAATTTTGAACTATACATATGACACTTATATTTCAGTGATGACTACCCTTTGTAAACAGCAGCATCGAGTATTAGATCATTTATTTGCAGTATATACAGTACGAACAAACAATTAATACTAACATAGCAATAGTATATATACTGCAAGGGAATGGCATGGCCCAACAGGTTGTCTTCCTGCCACCCCCCCTCCCCCGCACCCCCCCCCCCCCCCAAAAAAAAGCCCAGATAGATGTCTCGTCAGCAGAGTTACCGACTACTGTGACGATTTGCTCTTTATAGATGGTGAGGTTGCTACACTTCTAAGTGTAGAGAAACGACAGGTCCTGTGGGCGGTGCAGAAATAGAGACGGACTTCAGAGCGAACATCCAAGTGAAACGACTCGCGCGCAACGAGGTGCAACGCTAGAGTGTCGCCCAATGAATGTGATCCTCACCCTGGACAACCGCAACCGCGACAGTCAAACCATCTGACCGAACCTGACGCGCCATGCACCAGCAATACCCTGGGTTCACAAGTAGGTCCATCAGGCAACTTCCATCGCACCTGGGACAGCAGCTGTTCCGGCACGATCATACTACAGCACTTAAATTTGTTGGAAGCTACTTTAGTTTTCAGATATGCTAATTTTAAGCAATGCTGCCTCTGTATAAGGACCGTGTCGACGTGTGTAAAGGAAATACAAGTTATAATTCAATTTGTTGATTTGTCTATACTATAGTTGAGAGCATCCAGAAAAGAGAGCAAGTAAAAGAGAGATAAAGAAAACGGAAAAAAATATAAAAAATAACAAAAAGTTATCGGCGACCGTCCGGGCACATAGTGTTGCTACAAGAAACATTAGATAAGTAGGTATTCAAATATTGAGCGGTTATGGCCTTTTCAAAACGTGCAAGTTACACTAAGTCTTTATTTTTCAGCATTATTTTTGTACCATTTTGAATTTCCATCTAAACCTGTCTGACTTGATCAGAGGCTTGAGCTCCCGCCATACCATGGTTCTCTGGTGGTGGTATCATGGTGTTGAAATGTATTGGTAATCGTAAAGTGTGGCATAATCTCTCTCTCTCTCTCTCTCTCTCTCTCTCTCTCTCTCTCTCTCTCTCTCCCTCCCTTTTCAAGGAGGCCCAAATTCGTATAAAGGATAAGTAATAATTTATACCATGATTACCTATTCTACAGTATACAAAAAGCCTTTGACATAAATTTTAACACACCAACCGTGTTGAACACACCAGCTAAGGGATTTCATTAGTTCAATTTTACACCTACAGTAGAACTACATCTAAGTTGAGCTTTGTTGACATCCACCTGAATGCAAACTTGTCCAAATTTACCGCACGTCGCCTCGCGAAGAGTGAAATTAAACCGGCAGTTATTTATTACGTTTTTAAAGGGTTTACCTCATAAGATGCCAAAAATTAACAAACATGCATTGTCTCATGTTAATAAAACGAACAAGGCTCCATTTCTTTTTCCGTTTCGTATCGGCGATAAAATTGAAAGCGGAAGTACTGCCCTCCGATACTGATGTGAACAAAAACAGATTCGCACGTATGTACGTCTGCTGTTCAGTACAATCGAGAAAAAGTAATAGCGACTCTCAATAATCTGACGGTCATGGTATAAATAAAATATACCCAAAGTAGCTTGGTGTACCAAATGTTTACCACTCGTGGTGAACATTTGGTAAACCAAGCTGGTAGTAGGAGATGGTCATCTCATGCTGGTTTACCCGGACCCCGGGGTCATTTCGCGCCCAAAGCGCCCAGGCCCTTTTAAGCTCCCCTCATCCCTCCTGTGCCCAAGCCTGTTAGATCACCCCCCCTCCCGTGCCCAAAGCCAGTTAGTCCCTCCTTCGTGCCTAAAACCTATTAGGCGCCCCTCCCGTGCCCAGAGCCCTTTTAGACCATATGCACCCTCTTTGTGCCCAAGATGGCGGTCCAAGATGGCGGCTTCCCCATGATAAGTGTGACGTGGCTACCATAACACATAAAGTGGGAGGTCTTCCCCTCCCTCCCTGTACCCAAAGCCCATTGGGGCCCAAGATGGCGGCCCAAGATGGCGGATGACAAGATGGCGGCTTCCTCCGTGATGTCTGTTATGTGTCTACCATAATACACAACGTGGGAGGGATCCCCCTCCCTCCCTGTACCCAAAGCCCATTGGGACCCAAGATGGCGGATGTCAAGTTGGCGCCTTCCACCATGATATCTGTGACGTGGCTACCATAATACATAAAGTGGGAGGGTTCCCGCTCCCTCCCTGTACCCAAAGCCTATTGGGACCCAATATGGCGGTCCAAGATGGCGGATGACAAGATGGCGTCTTCCCCCATGATATTTGTGACGCGTCTACCATAATACACAAAGTGAGAGGGCTACCCCTCCCTCCCTGTACCCAAAGCTCATTGGGGCCCAAGATGGCGGATGACAAGATGGCGTCTTCCCCATGATATCTGTGACGTAAACAAGCTACTCTACCAGTGATTTAAATATTAAAATTCAAATTCAAAAATTAAAATTCAAAAATCTCGTTCCTGATTCCGAAATATAAAATTTGTTTAGGTTAATATTGTACCGAGATATTTTCAAAGTACTCAATTAAGAGGATTATCTTGTTTGTGTAAACACTTATTTGATAAATAGATTATATAAGCCCCACAGGTGTGCGTTATCTTCAGGACGTGTCTGAACTTGTTTCTCGAAATATGCTTTTTTGTGCAACGGCCATATTTTTCTATACTTTGCATGATGGGATGGCGGTTACTGATTTTTGTGATGAGGGTCTAACGCGCTTGTGCGCAGTGAGGGACGAGACTGAGCATTATTTATGGGTGTTTAAAGTCATATATTTCTATATTTTTTATATATTAAAAGTTTGGGATATAAACAACTCACCTTGACTTAGTGGCATTGTGTATTTTATAAAATTTAATGAAAAATATGGCGTCCCTCATAAAATACAAGGAGGCTTCCCCATGCCACAATAATGAAAATTTCTTCATATAACACAACAAGACGGCTGTCCGACGTGTTATAATACGGCGCATTAGCGGATCCAATACTCTACATCCGCGCGATGTCAGTAAGATGGCGAATTTCCCCACTTCAATACCCCTTAAGTGAATTTAGTAAAGTATTTTATAAAATTTATTGAAAAGTTACATGGCTTTTCCTCATAAAATGTAGGGAGAAGGAGGCGTCCCCGCCCCCGAAATAATGTAAATTCGAGTTTCATTTGAAATTTGCTCGATATTTAAAGTCACCAATGTATATTGTAGGTTTTGTTTTTACTGAGAAAATTAGAAAAATTGATAATTTGTGTGCGTCACAGATATCATGGGGGAAGACGCTATCTTGTCATCCGCCATCTTGGGCCGCCATCTTGGGCCCCAATGGGCTTTGGGTACAGGGAGGGAGGGGAGCCCTCCCACTTTGTGTATTATGGTAGACACGTCACAGATATCATGGGGAAGACGCCATCTTGTCATCCGCCATCTTGGACCGACATATTGGGTCCCAATAGGCTTTGGGTTCATGGAGGGAGGGGGAGCCCTCCCACTTTATGTATTATGGTAGCCACGTCACAGATATCACGGGGGGAGGCGCCATCTTGTCATCCGCCATCTTGGGCTCGAATGGGCTTTGGGTACAGGGAGGGAGGGGGAGCCCTCCCACTTTGTGCATTATGGTAGCCACGTCACAGATATTATGGGGGAAGACGCCATCTTGTCATCCGCCATCTTGGACCGCCATCTTGGGTCCCAATAGGCTTTGGGTACAGGGAGGGAGGGGAGCCCTCCCACTTTATGTGTTATGGTAGCCACGTCACACTTATCATGGGGGAAGCCGCCATCTTGGACCACCATCTTGGGCACACAGAGGGTGTGTATGGCCCTAAAATGGCTCTGGGCACGGTAGGGGCGCCTAACAGTTTTAGGCACGAAGGAGGGACTATCTGGGCGGGGGGTGAAGGTGGCCTAACGGGCTCTGTACAGGGAGGGGTGAGGGGAGCCTAAAAAGGGCCTGGGCGCTTTGGGTGCGAAATGACCCCGTGGTCCGGGTAAACCAGCATGAGATGACCATCTCCTACTACTCAAGCTACTTAGTCCGGGAGCCAGATGGAGATTTGTTGTCAGACCTGGTTTTGCCGGTTAAAATTTGTTTCTTTGCAGTTTCCATTAGTCCAGGGTTATCTCTTGAAGATTCAGGGGGGGGTGACCGTTCGGATCCCTTGGGCAACTCGAGATATTGACCGTTTACTTTGATTATAGTCCGGCAGCCGTGGGGTCGAACCTGGTTTTGCCGGTTAAAGTTTTTTCCTCTCCTGATCTGAGGAGGTGGAGGTCAGGCGTTCAAGAATCAGGGGGGTGGCCGGCTGTATCCCTTGGTCAACTCGAGATATTGGCTCCTTTTTGAGGTCACCCCTCCTAAAAGTGTAATATTGCATTTTCACCATGAGCAAATGAATGAACGACACGCATGCATTGATATAGACCTTATTCTCGTTGAATTTGGATGGCAATCACATTCCCTTGCCTTTAACCGGCAAAACCAGGCTCGAACCCACGGCTCCCGGACTAACTTTGTGTTTTTTCTATATATAATTCGACAGCCCTAATACTTATCCTCCAAACAAATTTCAAGTTGTAAGCATTTAGGAAAACTAGTCGTTTGTTGTGCAAATGGCAACCGTTGCTTTCCCCGTTCCTTATTCGACATTTGTTATCAACCAATTTGGTCATTTCGTCGCCTGAGTGATAGAATGTTCTATGTCCCATAGGGGACATAGAACATTCTAGCACTCAGGCGACGATTTGATAACGAACGTCAAATAAGTAACGGTTGGCACGTCGTCTCATTTATTTAGCGTGCAACTTTGTGCGTGTCTACTCAATTGCTAGAAAGGTAAACGAAACGTTTCTATTTCAGAGAGATTTATTCCTGACATCGTCATTATTCCGCTGTATGTCAAGGCAATTGTGTCTGTGATAATCGGGTTCGAAAGCGATGCTACAAACAAAGCAGAAGTGGACATTGCGTGGCAGTGGTTCATCAGTTCAATGGAAGGGAAGGCTAAACGACTTAACTATAATGGCACCAAACTTACCACAGGTACTGAATAAAATACTAGTTGCTAACTATACTTTCTTAATTATTCTTCCTTCAAAACGATGTCCAACTTTGTACCTACAGAATGATAGGTTCATTAAATTTTCTTTTTTAAAGACATATTTTTGCTTTTCACTCAAATATGTTTCTTTGAAAGGCTCTTTACAAATTATGGCAATAAAAATAATATTTTTTCGCTATTAAAAATATAATGTCATAGATTCGTCACTATTGTACTAATACCATTAATCATTTACCTAACACAAAAGGCAGACGACACTGGGCTTGCAAACAAAATTCTTGAATAACTAAATATTTTGATTTTTGTCTCAAAGACGAGCTCGGTCCAATGAGGGGTAATAAGCTATGTTTTTGAGACGAAATGAAAAAATAATGAAAATTGAATGGTGAGTTTTGTAAATAGCGCTGGCCGGCTTTGACCGTTTCGTTGGATAAAGGGCTAACAGACTATACGAAAGGGTTCTGTTGTTTTCTGAGCTGGGGCTGCTAAAAATGTTTTGTTGACAGGGAAAAGAACTATTAGAAATATTTATTCAGTGGTAACGGAATGCCTCCTCGGTTATTTTATCTTTTCAAAGCTTGAGGTGCAGGACCTTTATAAAAAATTCGATCTCTCTTTATCTTTTGATTCGCCTATTGTCATCCTAAATGATAAAGAGACCGATCTTTTGTTCGTCTACGTTACTGTACCTTAGGCAAACGCCGATTTGCACCGAGAGGACGACTGACAGCAAAGCCAAAGTCAGAACGTTGTTTGCACCGAGATGACGCGAATCGATTCTTCAGATCTCAATGTGTTTTTGCTAAAAAACTAATAATCAGAAGTGTTTTCTTCACCCTTTACCCAACGTAACGGCCAAAACCGGCCAGCGCTATTCTCAAAAATCGCCAATTAATTTTCATTATTTTTTCATTTTTTGTCTCAAAAACATAGGTTATGTCCCCTCGTTGGAACGGGCTCGTCGAGCTCGTTCCAACGAGGGGTCACAACCTTTGTTTTTGAGACAAAAAATGAAAAAAATTAGTTATTCAAAATTTGTTTTTTTTTTGTAAGTGTCGTCTGCTTTCCATGTTAGGTAAAGGGTTAAAAGACGAATGCTTGAAGAAAGTTAATGGAGTCCTCTTTTAGATCGCCTAATGTTTAACACGCACCTCTCAGCCAATCAAAAAACAGTATTTTATTCCATTTGGAAATCAAATAATTTATCACGTGATTATCATCAAACAGCTCATTGCGGAAAATATCGTTCGCAACACGTCTAAACGGAAATGACGTCAGAAGCCACCGTCGACGCCGTAACGTCGTGAGTGAGTTGGTTTCGGAAGGAGAGTTGAATTAATATTTTCTTATTTTTCATTAACTGTCTACTTGGGTCTAATACAATGAGCAGACTACACTTGCAGGAATATTTTTCTGAATATCTAAATATTATAATTTTTGTCTCGCAAACATAGCTTCTGTCACTTCACTGGAACGGCTCGAAGAGCTCGTTCCAGTGAGGAATCATAAGGTATGTTTCTGAGGCAAAACTTGAAGGAAATAATAAAATTTGGCTGGCAGTTTTTGTGAACTGAGCTGGACAGCTTTAGTTGTTACGTAAGCTAAGAGGTTATATTAGACAGTGTGTGGTAAAAAGAAATATCAAATTCGTCCCGATTTAATCGGATGTTTATGAACCTCGTTCACTAAAATCGATGATCTGAGCCTTGGCAAATCTCGACTCGGGTCAAGTTTAGTGAACTCGGGACAGAAATGTCATATGAAATCGCGCCTCATTAGAGATCCCCTGACTAACACATTTTGCTTGAAGGGTGCTACATGACGTGCACGTGTCACGTTGAGTGCAGAATTCTAGATTGGACAAGGCTGTAGCCTATTTATAGCATGCCTTAACGCAGTCCGTGTCCTAATAAAATGAACTGACAAACTAAGTAGGTGTTACAAAGTCGGTCATGCTTTTTTCAGGCTTGCATCGTCGTAGCTTATAGCATTGGGACGAGTTCGTTTATGGGTAACAAAGCCTTGGTTTCGCCGTCAATGAAGACACTTTTCAGTTATTTTTAAAAATGTAACTGTCGTCTGTGTGTTGTCCAAGGCAAGGATTCAAGTATCCTATTGGCAATGGACTCTTCTTATTTCTCTTAACTGTTTAAATGGTCTGTTTCAAGCTTCATGTGATATTACGCAGTTCGTCTTCTTCCTTTAAAAGGTTGGATGTCATGCTTACCGTTTCCACAATGTGCTTTATTGTGATAAACTATTTCTATTTTACCAACGCCAGGAGAGAAGGTCATCTCGTGTAGGCGTCATTGATAAAAACTATTACCTTAACTTGACTTTAAACTTGCGTTGTGGTCATGCCACAGCCATAAGTGTTGGAAGTGATTGGTTTTAAACACCAATATATTATTTAAAATGTGTTACTGAATGGACAGGCCGTATATGCAACATTCTGTTAAGTTCAGTGTTAACCCTTTACCCAACGTAACGACTAAAACCGGCCAGCGCTTTTCTTAAAAATCGCCAATTAATTTTCATTATTGTTTCTTTTTTTACCTCAAAGACATAGGGTTTTCTCTCGTTGGAACGTGCTCGACGAGCTCGTTCCAACGAGGGTCATAACCTATGGTTTTGAGACAAAAAATAAAAAAAAATAGTTATTCAAGAATATTTTTCATGTGCCGTCTGTTTTTCATGTTAGGTAAAGGGTTAACTCCGTTTGCCATTTGCAGTACAGTTGCATAAGAATTTACATGAGCCATCAAAGGTCTGCATTCAGACTTGCTGACAATCCTCGACGACTGCCAAATGTCCCTTTCCCGCTAAAATTTAAAAATATAAGGTACAAGCTCTCAAATCACGCCAGATGTGTATTTCTTTGTATCTAACAATCATACACACTTTGGCTTGAAAACCACGAGGAACGGTACGTATCACATAATGTGTTCCGATTCTGTATTATATAGACGACTCATTCTGATTCCATATCATACAGACGACTCGTTTACGGGAACGCGACAGGTTATCACAACAGGCGCATAAATACATTATATGTGTGTTTCAGTGATCGACTCAGCTGACTTACAAAGCAAAACAAAATTCCTTACAATTATCGACACTCGACAGAACTATTTATAGCCAATCCCCCCTCCACACACACACACACAATAAATAGAAAATGTACAATTAAATATTACACACTTGTAAATTCAAGCGTATAATCATAGGAAGTGACATTGAGAGTGAATAATTTTACAACGCATGCAACTTTAAAAATGTCCGGTGACCGCGTTACTCATTGTTTGTTAAAGTACATAACAATATTGTTCCATAAAATTTATGGGTTTTTTTTAACTTTTTTTCCCCCAACATTATGACCCAAAACTCTGTTAATAATTTAAGATTTAATCTGTTTATATGACAGAATTGTTTGCTAAATGAATTATCATGATAATGTGCATGTCCTGTGATTTGGATCAGATTCTCGGTGGTGTCTAGAATGGGATCACAACTCGCCGGCAAAGCCGGGACACCACCTCGAATCTGATACAAATCACAAGACATGCACATTATCATGATATCCTATATGTATCGTCCTTACAGGCCGGCTGAAGCGCAATCTGTAAGGGATAAATATTCACCGCCACCGGCCCTACCATGGTTCGGCCCACTGGCAGGAAACTTAAAAAACTAATCCACGGAAATGTAGTCTTCGTAATTCTCGGTTCTTGACTAGTGTGAGACGTTCGTGGAAGTGAGGCTCCTATAAAATCGTCCTTTGAATGGAGCAAAGCGCCATTCTGCAATGCAGATGTGGCCTTGTTCCACTCAAGCAACCATATACTATACCTTTGAAATAGTTGATGACGTCGTTCTATGTCACACCACGTATTATAATCTAATATGAGAAAATGTACGAATAACCATTAGTCTTTTTTGTGGTGTGAATGCCACTGGCTGGTCAATGTGTGTTTGATCAACTTTTCTAGGGAGCATAGTGAGTCATTGCTTATGGCATTGGATTCCAAACTGAAATGTCCAGGGGTCGATCCCCGCCAGGGGTAACTGCGTTGTGTCCTTAGACAAGGTAGTTAATCGATTGCCGATGTAGGGACATGATGGCGCGGTATACTAAGACATACTGCACGTCGATGGTGCACTTTTCTTCACCCAGTGTTAACCCTACAGACGTGGGGTTAGCATGTTGGAGATTGCTCGATGGTTCTCAGCGAGTACTCCTGCTCTCTTCACCCGTAAAACTCTACAGCACGAGGTGACCCAGGCTGTCGAAAGTGTCGTTATACTCCAATATATAAACAAATAAATAAAATAAAATAAATAAATAAATAGTAATTGTAGAAGTAGTATTTTTTATTAGGGTTTAACGACACATTAACAGCCCGGAGAAAACCACCGAGCAACGACGAGCAGCTGCCAGCTCTCCAACATCGTAACTCTGAACTCTGCACCGCGGCACAGGCATGGTTAGATTGGTTGAAGACAAGCGCACAATCGACGTGCAGTACGCTTTAGTACACAGCGTCATCGTGCCTCCATGCAGGCAATCGGGGTGAAGTGCCTTGCCGAAGGATACAACGCGGGAGCGCGAATCAGTCGCTGAAATGGTCACCCATTCAACTTCTAACCGCGCTCGACGTTGCTTAACTTCGGTGATCTGACGAGAACCTGTAGAAGTAGCAGTAGTAGTAAGAGTTGCGGTAATGATCGTCAAAGAAAGCATAAAAACGGCTGTAGCAGCAAAACATATATTATAAACGCAGTAGCAGAAATAGCAAAAAGATGATGATCATGCATATGATTGCGAGCAGGAGAAGGAGGGCGATGATAAGTCATGCGAAATTGTTTTTGTAACGCACATAACCCTTTACCCAACATGAAAAGCAGACGACACTTGACAAAAAATTTCTTGAATAACTATTATTTTGATTTTTTGTGTCAAAAACATAGGCAATGACCCCCTCATTGGAACGAAGTAAAGAAATAAACATTACAATCATATCGTCCTTTCAGTTTTCCAAGGCGCCATCTGCAATGTTGAAACATTGCGGATGGCACCATGAGGCACTCAAGGTACGATATTTTCTTTCTTTTAAAATGTAACATCAAGTAACCAATCATTTTCTTTCCATTTTCAGAAATTGCATTTTACGGACCAGATCAAATGGTGAGCGATACACCCGAAAATATATACGACGTCATTTCACCGGCCGTTTACGGCTCGTTGTATAGTCGTGAAAGTTCTGTGACTTATGAAACGCTTGACTCCCAGTCCAAAGCATTATCATCTTTCGGAAAGAAGGAGGTCGCAGGAAGAAAATCGAGCAGATCGATGAGTGTTGATTCTGGTGTGCCAACACATAATTCGGCCTGTCCCCCAAAGATTCCACCCAAGCCTAAGCCCAAGCCTACTTTAAGCGTTCCACAGCACAGATCAATCGAAGAAGATACTGGCAAAGGAATATTAAGCTTCGCAAAGACGTCGTACAAAGTGTGCGACAACATGTCGGCCAAGACAGAGGACGATATCCCACCAGTCCCTTCACGACCTAACCCCGTTCCTTCCTCTGATTATGATGACAGTGGCATAAACGAGGATATATCGGTTTTCAAAAAAACACGTGATGACCTAAGTTCTGAAACAAAAATCTATCGTCAGATCTTTCGAGATATACAATCCATGTCAGTTCAAGATGTCGCCGATGTGCTCACAAAGTTAAATCTCAGTCAACACATCGATAGTTTCCGTGATAATCTTGTAGATGGTGAGATTCTTTGCGATGTGGACGTAGATTTGCTTATGTCTGACTTTAGTTTCTCCAAAATCCAGGCCATCAGACTCAACAAATTTATTCAAACGGGGCATATTCCCCACTGACGATTGGATATTCCGGTTATCCAGTCTCTCCGTCCACTGAGAAGGTACAGACGACAATAAAACCTAACATGTGGCAAGATAAATAAATATCTATTTAAACGACATGATTGTTGATCTATTAACATTGAACATTCAATAATAATATAAGTTATCATTCACCACGTGTCAATTCGTGATTCACGGATTTTGTCAGATGCAACTCCTAGCACTCTGGTAGTGTAACAGAACATTCACCAATCACTCCATTTTTCTCTTGTTTAAATATGGATTTAACCAATGATATCTTGTTTGACAGAGCTCGCTGAGCTCCGTCAAACAAGGTATATTTGGTTAAATATCAGACTGCATTATGGGAAATATTTGCTGCTGAAAACTTTGCCATTTTGAAATCAGTGTGCAGAGGGTTACTAAGAATGAAAGTACAATCAACAATCTTTTTTCACTGTTGGCTTATTGTTGACACGACTCAAGCTCCCACATATTTTATGACACTGTTAATACTGGTCCAGGAAGACGATTCTTTTTTCGGACGGGACAGCTGGTTGGACCGAGGCTATATCCCGACAGAAGATCGTTATTTCTTGTCAGTGGAGCAGTTGGGAAACTGCCATCTTAGATGTTAATTACATGCACGATCATCTGCCGAAAACAATAAGCATCGTTATAAAATTCTGCATTGTTACCCCTATGAATGCAATAGCGTGTTGATTCGGTTTCGGTCCTGTTTCAGGAGAAAAATCGGTTTCGGTTCAGCTTTTCTATGTGCAAGAAATATATTAAATAACACTTCGGGCTCCTCAATTTGGATAAAACCCCCAATACTTTATATGACACGACTCGCCACATAAAGCCCTGTCTGTAAGTATTTTCATTGTGATCAACGTAACTTGCCTTTGATCATTCTTAAGGGTTCAGGGAATCAGTCCTAAGACAACTGGGGTTAGAAAGAAACCCATTAATTAGGATAACAAATGAATAATCTTCATCGTATATATGTTGTCATGTTTTCTTCCCTATTGGTTTGCCCGTGGGACCAATCAATAAGCGAAAAAGTTCATTCGCCTCTTTGCCGGATAGAGTTCGTAAGAGTCAATAGGAGCCATTAATCCAATTAATTCCCAGTAAGACACAGTACGTGGAGAGTGTATTATCACTAAATCACCCGCAGAGTGGAGCTTCCACTTGAGCAATAATTGCAAACTTGTTACAAAGCATAAAAAGCACAAGCAGAGTTCCAGTCAGTTGACCTCCGGGTTGTACCCGGAGGTCCATTGGCTGAAACATTGCTTGTGTTTTTGTCCAAATATACAGAATTTGAAAATAATATTTTGGGTGATAAATACACTCCCCGGGTGATTTAGTTACAATCCACTCCCCACGTATTGTAGTTTGACCATTTTATACACAAACACAGTAAAACCGTTCGGTCGGTTTTTCTCTGCCTGACGGTTCGGTTTTGCGGTGTGCTATTGCCAGGCGGGGCTGTAGAGGGTTTGGCTCTCGGCAGGGGTTCAGAAACCGTCATTCTAAATTCCTCTAAAGCATAATTATGTCCTTCAAAAACACACACAGGCCGACCACAGCACTTTCGTCGTACTGTAGCAGTGTGTCCTTCAGTTTCAGACTGCTGCCGAAAAGATGGTGAACCAAGTAATCATAAGAACTTCGTCTAAAAAGCTACATGTAGATTCCAGCCATCGCTTTTGTCTGTGTGCAATGGTCTAATGGTTTAGGTGTTGGACTCCTGCTTGCCAGGCGGGGTTGCCAATAGTTCGACTCCCGACAGGGCATCAGAAACCTGTCGGATATGGACTGATTAATATCTATTCAATCATCCTATACCTATAAGGACATAATTGACCATTCACACTACCTTACAACATCTCTACCCCAAAAGCATGTTGTGTAACCTCTAATCAGAATAAGGACTAGTGTTGTCACGTAATGGCTTCTTTTTATAAGTAAACATCACAAAACCAACATTCTAAATTCCTCTAACATATGACAGTGTCCTTCAAAAAGCACACAGAAGCCCGTGCCAGTCTTCGCCTGAGGCCAACTACAGCACTTTCGTCGTTCTGTAGCCAGCGCGATCCACACTTTCATGATGCTGCCGAACGGAAGGTGAACCAAGTAATCATCTTCATCTAAAAGCAAGATTTCGTCCATCGTTTTGACGGTGTGCGATTGACTAGTGGTTCGGATATTGGACTGGTGATTGCCAGGCGGGGTTAATAAGGGTTCGACTTCCGGTAGGGCATGAGAAACCAACATTCTAAATTCCTCTAAAACATAATTATGCCCTTCAAAAAACACACACAGGCCGACCACAGCACTTTCTTCGTACTGTGGCCAGCGCGTTCTTCAGGCTGCTGCCGAAAAGGAGAACCACGTAATCATGAGCACTTCATCTAAAAAGCTACATGTCAGCGATGGTTTTGACTGTGTGCATTGGTCCAGTGGTTTAGATATTGGACTCTTGATTGCCAGGCGGGATTGTCGAGGGTTCGACTCCCGGTAGGGGATGAGAAACCAACTTTCTAAATTCCCCTAAAACGTGATTGTGTCCTTCGAAAAACACACACAGGTCCGTGCCAGTCTTCGCCTGAAGCAAACTACAGTACGTTCGCCTCACTGTAGCCAGCGCGTTCCACACTTTCACGTTGCCGATATGAAGGTGAACCAAGTAATCATCTTCATCTAAACAGCTAGATTCCAGCCGTCGTTTCGATGGTGTGCAATGGACTAGTGGTTTAGGTGTTGGACTGATGATTGCCAGGCGGGGTTGGTCGGGGTTCGACTCCTGGCAGGGCATGAGAAACCAATATTCTCAATTCAGTCTTTGTGATCTCTTGATTGCCAGGCGGGGCTGACGAAGGTTCGACTGCCGGGCTGGCGAAGGTTCGACTACCGGCATCTCTCTCTCTCTCTTCTCTCTCTCTCTCTCTCTCTCTCTCTCTCTCTCTCTCTCTCTCTCTCTCTCTCCATTATCCTAGATAGCTTTCATCAGTGTGATCCCAGCTATATGAGTCCTCCCCTGCCTACCCTTCAGCTACGCAATTTCCCGTTCGAACTCAACGCACTTCTCCAATAGCTGTATAATATCCCTGCAATTCCCCCAGACCCCATTACTGTCCATTGGCCAGCCATCTCCATACCACATATTGCACTTCCTACAGGTTTCTGTCCCTTCCAGCTGCACATCCCGACTCACCACCAACCACCCTGGCCCCTAGCCCGTCTCCTGATGATTACTTTCTTTAGCGAGTACCGGAATGTCCGATTTCCAACGAAAGACATTCCCATATTCGAAAATTAGAGGGTACGTGTGGATCCAATGACCAGAACAGTGGCCCGATGTAGTATGTTAGGATCCAGACGGATGAAATGGGGTGGAGGAAGTGATGTTTTCAAATACGTGACTATTGAGGCCACATGGCTTGTCATGGTAAGGGCGTGACTGACAATGATGTAGCGTCATTACCAAGACTAAGCATGTTTCCATCTGTCATTTTCTAGGGGCTGCAAGCTTTTATGTCCATTGGGTGCGGTGTAGTTACCGTGGTAACAAAAGGTTTGGATGAAATGCGTGATGTGTTTCCAGGTTGTGTTTGATTTAACGGGAGTACCTTGGGAGAACAGTACTTCCCCCTTCACCCACCCCCCCCCCCCCCACCCCGGTCTCTTTTAGTCTGGCAAACACACGTTTCCTGGCTGAAAACTTATACGCCTGAATACGTGCAGTGGTAACGACTTCTACACATTTTGGTACCCTTTAGCCTGTTTCCCAACCTAGAGACTTACATTATATCACTCAAGGGTTGTTACCTTGATGTGCGGTAGCACTTGTGTGTGTGCTATTTTGGTGGTGGTGGGTTGCTCTCCAATTAAGTTAAACAGCCTTCACCTTGGAACAGGAAGAGCATTGTTTAATATTTCTGGCTTACTGGGCTTCTCTACCTGTTCGTTACTCTATTTGCAATAGCTCCTGTTCTTATTCTTGGTTTCTGAGTCCAGTTATCTCCTGGACTCATCATAAAACGTATTAGTTCAACTTTCATCGGGTCGGACCATGATGTGTCTAAGGAAATCCCTCATAACATTCTCACCTGACACCCTTCATGTCTTCATCTGGATGTTTGAACTATCTCCTCCACCATTTTTTCTGGCTTCTATCACTTCCTTGACTGCTGGTTCCTGTTGCATCTGTTTGTGCTGGCATTCTTTTACTGATATGACTGAACTTGGAAACTTTATTTGCAGTTTATTTTACATGGTGATGAACAATTTACAGAAATGTTTAACAGTAAATGCACAGTGAATGGAAAGACCCGATACAAGTGCACAATAGGAATAACCTGATGGGCATATAATTACTGTGGCATAGGCAAACATAATTACATTGCGATGGTTCTATATTAGTCCGATATACCAGAAACTTTCTACACATTCGATGGTCGACACACATTTAGTCTCTGTTGTGGGTTACATCGTACTTATTAAATTTATGGAACTAGGGTATCAAAAACAGGTGTCATGGCGAATCGTCGTTACACTTGTTTTTGACCCCCAAGTTTCATACGCGACGTTTTTGTTTTATTTTGCGTTTCGTTTTGACTCTTTCAAAGCCAATATAGTCGCTGATATTGCGTTTTTCCCCAATCAAAACCATGGTCGGCCTGGTGGATTTTGTAACTCTCTGGACACCCTGTCGGGGATCATAGCTCTCGCGTCAGAAAAATACGGGATAGCCCAGGAGGCTCTCTTCCCGCCATTCCCATATAAAAAATACAACTATTTTTGACATCAAAGTTGAGAGCAATATGCATCTTTGCTTCAAGTAAATCTTGAAGCAGTCCCATTATTTCATTCTTAGAGAACAGAAACGAAATCGAATCATTTATCTCTCAATCCTCGCCTCTAGAACTAGGTCAATGGCTCCTCAACGGAACAAGCTCTACGAGCCCACTCCAGTGCGGGATCATAAGCCAAGTTTTGGGTGCAGAGACAGGAAAAAAAATCAAATTTGCATTGTGATTTGTGTGGTCGGGCATAGTCATTATGCCAGGTGAAGGGACAAAGAATAACAGAAAATTGCAACAGAAATTGCATGGGCTAGTCAATGGTTTTGAAAGAGTACTAGACGCATTTGTCTTCTAGCATCACATGATTCCTGATCTTATCGTGTGACGTTGTGAGTTATATTGGGAACACGTCAATGAACGCTAACCTGACATCCCACACGACGTCATGCGATAAAAAGGGATTCTACAGTGATAGTGAGAGTCTTGAAAGGGACAGTTCAAAAGGAAATCCTTAAGTTAGATTTCTGATCGGATGTATTTTGACAGACCTCGTTCCCGCCTTAACAGAAATTGATATCGTGGTTGTGTGTGACAGTTATGACGGTCAACCAGGTCGGCGACCATGATGTAATGTCAAATTCAGGATGCCACGTGATGCCAGTGTGCATTCATAATACTCACCAGAGGGTGGCGCCATATCACAATGAACTGCTGGAAGTTATTTTTGTCACACTAACGTATATTGTAATGTCATACCACAATTCACAATGGATGACAATGGCAATGCGTGCAGTGACGCCATAACCATGGCATCATGTCGTTACTATGCCGTTGACTACTAGGACCAGTGATGTCATCAAGTGCGTAATCATATACGTCATTATTGATGTCACTAGTAACGTCATCCGATGCTTTGGTGTTGTTAAGAGTAATCACTTATAACAAGAAAACCTTGATGCCTGACATCAATTTACGGCGCAAAACGTATTTCTTTTTGCCTTCAAAATATTTCTTTGAAAACATTGAATTTTTACATGAGATCATGCACCAAGCTACCATCTCCAAAGACCCACATACGAAATAATAGCAGCAAATGCATTGTCACGAACAGCAGATTTAAAATGAGAATGCTTTCATTAAGTAGTCCACAAATATTAGTACAGCATTCCAAAATTTTCATTTTTTAAATTTTACTTCTTTTATCCTTGTGGGTAACAGAATGCAGTGATGATGTTTACATCATACCAATTCTCTGTTTAATTAGAAAGTTAGTCTATTGTCTATTTCTGAGTCACAGCTCTCATTATTTAACAATATACGATTAAAAGATTTCTTTTTCTTACGTGAGTTCTATATTATATCTTGACATGGGTGGGTTGGCGGTGGGGGGGGGGGGGTGTAACCAGGCCTGATTATCCCCCGCCATCTTGTCAAGGTCCTGCATTCATTCTTACGACCTTTGTAACCATTGTTTAGACTTTGTTATGGTTGCGTGGAGTGTAAATAAAATCTATTTATTTTTCTCAAATGTCTTCGATGGTTCTTGAATGGGTGAGGGAAAAGATAATCAGGCCTGGACATCTTCCCCTCCAGGCCCCCCCCCCCCACCTCACCCCCTCCCTTTCTTTTTGTCCAACAATTGCTGCAAAGGTTCTAAGATTGTCTATTTCTAATTCACTGCTCTCGTTATTTAACAGTATAAGATTGGAAGAATTTTTTCCTTCCAATTTTAACATGGGTGGGGGAGATAACCAGGCTTGGATATCGCCCCCGACATCTTGTCAAAGTACTGTACACATTCATACCATCTTTACAACCATTGTTTGGACTTTAATATGGTTGGGTGAGAGTGTAAATAAAACTTTTTTTCAAATGGTTGCTATGGCAATGGATGAAGAGGAAGATAATCATATTTTGACATGACATGAACTTAAAAGGAAATGTATAATTGTATATATTCAAGAGTTTGAACAACTTTTTCAATGTTAATGTGATGAAAATTCTGTAAATAAATGATATGCTATTATAAGTGGTTTTATTGTTAGTTTTTTTGTGTGGGGGGGGGGGGGACTCAGGAGAGGGGAGAGATATTTTAGGATAACTACCCCTGGGAGAGATTCCAGGTTGGTGGGTAGATACCGTGGCACACCGGTTATAGGTGATTAAATGGTCTCTATCACGATTGAATACACTTGGCTTTATCTCTGTGTAGCAGTCATGATTAGTCTAGCCATTGTACAAAAATAAGTGACCATAAACACTAATAAATAAATAAATTCACATCTTGTTGATGGCCTGCCCAAGATAGCAGGTGTTGACATCTACGGAAAAAACATTGGGTAGGATGACATTATATTTGCTGTGCAAGTGTCATATCTTATTGATGTCTATCACCCCATTCAATCTGGGTGTAAAATGAAGGGTTCTGTCAGAGATACTGCCCTTTGTAAACTGTTTTGTTCGAAGCATGAGGTGGGAAGTTGTTTTTTTAAACCTTTATTTTTCTTAACTGTTATTTTCATTCCGTAATTGTTATTTTTTTATGTTTACTCATTCTAGTTGATTCATTAATAAATTGGCTTTCATATTTGCTTTTGATTATCACACTATACATTTTAATGATTAACCTTTGTATGTTCAACATCATTTGTCCATTAATTCAGCCTACCATCCTTGAAGTCAGTAGGCCCAGTTAGAACCATTCTTTAGGGCGAAAATCCCATTGCATTGTTAAAAAAAATTATACCTATAGTTGCGACATGTTACGGTTACATAATAAGATGGTAAAAATGAAACATTGGTAATGGTGGGTATGCGGAATCTTGTCTGTTTTAGTTAGTGTTCAACCAATGATCGGAACCGGCCACCACAATCGGCTGATTGTGGGCAATCGGATGACAACGGCAACGGCTCCTGGAACATCGGTTCAACCGATTGTTGCCAAGCATTTTGTGATGATCCATGAACCGCATTTTATTATCTTCTGTAATTGTTCAATTGTTAATGTACAATGATGTCCGTGATACGTATAGGTTACAGCATAGAAAACGAGTGATATTGAATATACAATCGCGAGAGTTAGTTAACGAGGACTTGTCCGAGTAACTAGCTCGAGCGATTGTATGTTCAATATCACGAGTTTTTGTGCTGTAACCGACTTGTCACATTGATGTTTGCACAAACAATCAAAACACGAACAATCAAACACTCCACTGAACCCTTGTCTGACACGTGTCCATTCCCGTTTAATTAGTTAATTTCTTAAGCCAAACTTGCAAGACACATGAAGATTGATGGAAAGCAAGTGATATTACTCCATTTTTTTCCGTTTCGTCATTGCGCTCAAAAGGTTGAGCGAGAAATTAAACGTTCCATTTATCATTTACACCCGGGTGTGGATTTCTTTCTTTAACTCTTTCAATAAAATCAAAAGTCAGGTAAATTCTCGTTTCTCTGTTCAAAACATTTTAGCACAGGTGCCCTTAATCTTTCCTCTCGGCTGTGTTTGTATTAGAACTGACAGGTTACACAATCACTGTCTATTGTTCCTTGATTGGTAAAAGTGTGGCGATATATGTTGAATATCACACATGCTCTAACCAACTCTTCGAAATATATCACACACTTTTAACAAAGGCGTGACGTCATAACTATGTGACAACATGCAGTAAATTTGTGAAACAATCACAATGTGTATTTTGTAATCTCCCTAGACGCCCCTTTTCGTGATATACAAGTTGAACGACATGTAAAGCTTACAACTGAGAGTACTTCTGGCAACTGACAGTTCACACCACAATAGTGAAGGTTGCACTCCATTAACCCCTGTCGCAGTAAACTACCAGTCGCAGGCACTTGGGCGGTAAACGTGGCTCTGAGAGCCACGTTTACCGCACAAGTGCGCGCGACTGGTAATTTTACTCCGACCCCAGTCAACGAAGTTTAACACCGTGAAAAAATTTCAGTTTAATGTAGTTCTTTCGAGCCTCGACTTGTGTATTAGTGCATTGTATTACAATCGGAATCGGCATCGGAATCGGCCGATTGTGAGTTCAAATAACCGGTAATCGGTCAGTGACCATTTTTGGTAATCGGTTGAACACTAGTTTTAGTTACTTCAGTCAAAACAGGACTGAGTGTTGCTGTATACTGTAATTCTGGAAAAGCGACGCACCATCAGTATGTGTCTGCATTAAGAAGGTTGATTGAAGATGAAACAGGTCAGGTAAAACTGACACACATGATTAACAAATTGCTATTTTGTATCATTGTTTAACCGAAAGCATCCTCATTTTAAATCGGCTTTTCATCACGATACATTTGCTGCTATTAACGCGTCTGTTGGTCTTTGGGGGACAGGAGCATGGTACATGATCTCATATAAAAATTCAGCGTTTTCAAAGAAATATTTCAATTCTGAAGGCAAAAAGAAATACTTTTGTGCCGGAATTTGATGCCATGCATCAAGGTTTGCTTGTTATATGTTTTCAGATTTTCTTTTGGCCTTGGTGAATGTTATCGCCTTCTAACTGCAGCAACAGATTATCGACGGTAACTGGGTAAAAGTGACAAAAATTACCAGACTAAAACAATGGAATTCAAATTTTTACTGTTTTTCACGGGTGTAAAACGTAATAAAAAAATTTGTTCAAACCTCGAATAGGAGAATAATAAATTTTTATCTGATTTCTAGGGCCTCCTAGAATGAGGATCATGCCGACGTCAACATAGTCATGAGGGACAAATCGAACCAGATCGTCTTGTTTAATTTGATTCGTTGGTTAAGTCAGTAAAAAAAAAACGAAACCAAACCTTGCAAGTATTAAATATTTGGATGGGGAACGGTTAACAGAAAGGGTAGATCAATGGAAGAACGGGGAATAATATTTCAGTGCAACTTATGAACATTCTAGATAAGTAAGTGGGATTCGAGTGAGAGCCAAACTTAATGGGGACTCTTTCTATAGACCACGAAACAAGGGCACCGTGGCAGGGAAAGAAAGTTATTGACCTGTTGTCAACATATATAGTACTGCTGGAGTATTCCCTGTACTACAAACACGCCGATAGGTCACAACCATTTCCAGACCTGCTCGACAACTCCCATAGCAAGAATATTCCGTAACCCTCGCGGCAACCTTTGGAACTGGAGGGGTGTGGTAGTTCTGCTCCACTGGTTTAATAACCTCAATTGCTGTGTGAAGTCAACGTTAGCCTACACCATACAGACATTGAGAAATATGCTAGATAAACCACTCGTGGAATCCGCCCTACGTGTAACAACGCCATATAAGAACGCATGTGATTGGTCGTTACACATCTTATTACGTTATGTAATGCTTCGTCATAAAAGAGAGTCAAGCAACGAACGTGACAACCGATAGTTATTCCCGGTTCCTTATTCCACATTCGACACCAACCGATTTTCGCCAAATAAACTGCAATGTGGGGTGGCAGAAATAGATTGGGGTGGCACAAATAGATTCATGAAGATTGCCACCAAAATTAGGAGTCCAAATTGTATTTATCAACCGATTTTCGCCAAAATTAGGCTCCTCACCCTCCCAAAATTGGGCACCCTAGGAGCCCAAAAGTGCTGAGTTGCTCTAAATCGCATTTATCAACCGATTTTCGCCAAATAAACTGCATTGTGGGGTGGCACAAATAGATTCGTGAAGATTGCCACCAAAATTAGGCTCCTCACCCTCCCAAAATTGGGCACCATAGGAGCCCAAAAGTGCTGAGTTGCTCTAAATCGTATTTATCAACCGATTTTCGCCAAATAAACTGCATTGTGGGGTGGTACAAATAGATTTATGAAGATTGCCACCAAAATTAGGTACCTCACCTTCCCAAAATTGGGCACCCCAGGAGCCCAAAAGTGCTGAGTTGCTCTAAATCGCATTTATCAACCGATTTTCGCCAAATAAACTGCATTGTGGGGTGGCACAAATAGATTCCTGAAGATTGCCACCAAAATTAGACTCCTCACCCTCCCAAAATTGGACACCCTAGGAGCCCAAAAGTGCTGAGTTGCTCTAAATCGTATTTATCAACTGATTTTCGCCAAATAAACTGCATTGTGGGGTGGCACAAATAGATTCATGAAGATTGCCACCAAAATTAGGTACCTCACCCTCCCAAAATTGGGCACCCTAGGAGCCCAAAAGTGCTGAGTTGCTCAAAATCGCATTTATCAACCGATTTTCGCCAAATAAACTGCATTGTGGGGTGGTACAAATAGATTCATGAAGATTGCCACCAAAATTAGGTACCTCATCTTCCCAAAATTGGGCACCCTAGGAGCCCAAAAG
The DNA here is from genome assembly GCA_031216915.1 of Pictodentalium vernedei. NCBI lineage: Eukaryota > Metazoa > Mollusca > Scaphopoda > Dentaliida > Dentaliidae > Pictodentalium > Pictodentalium vernedei. The sequence goes on along the minus strand of CM062291.1, from coordinate 270,523,962 downwards.
TGCTGAGTTGCTCTAAATCGCATTTATCAACCGATTTTCGCCAAATAAACTGCATTGTGGGGTGGCACAAATAGATTCATGAAGATTGCCACCAAAATTAGGCTCTTCACCCTCCCCAAATTGGGCACCCTGGGAGCCCAAAAGTGCTGAGTTCCTCCAAATCGTATTTATCAACCGATTTTCGCCAAATAAACTGCATTGTGGGGTGGTACAAATAGATTCATGAAGATTGCCACCAAAATTAGGTACCTCACCTTCCCAAAATTGGGCACCCCAGGAGCCCAAAAGTGCTGAGTTGCTCCAAATCGTATTTATTAACCGATTTTCGCCAAATAAACTGCATTGTGGGGTGGCAGAAATAGATTCATGAAGATTGCCACCAAAATTAGACTCCTCACCCTCCCAAAATTGGACACTCTAGGAGCCCAAAAGTGCTGAGTTGCTCTAAATCGTATTTATCAACTGATTTTAGCCAAATAAACTGCATTGTGGGGTGGCACAAATAGATTCATGAAGATTGCCACCAAAATTAGGCTCCTCACCCTCCCCAAATTGGGCACCCTAGGAGCCCAAAAGTGCTGAGTTCCTCCAAATCGTATTTATCAACCGATTTACGACAAATAAACTGCATTGTGGGGTGGCACAAATAGATTCATGAAGATTGCCACCAAAATTAGGTACCTCACCCTCCCAAAATTGGGCACCCTAGGAGCCCAAAAGTGCTGAGTTGCTCAAAATCGCATTTATCAACCGATTTTCGCCAAACAAACTGCGTTGTGGGGTGGCACAAATAGATTCATGAAGATTGCCACCCAAATTAGGTACCTCACCCTCCCAAAATTGGGCACCCTAGGAGCCCAAAAGTGCTGAGTTGCTCCAAATCGCATTTATCAACCGATTTTCGCCAAATAAACTGCATTGTGGGGTGGCACAAATAGATTCATGAAGAGTGCCACCAAAAATAGGTACCTCACCCTCCCAAAATTGGGCACCCTAGGAGCCCAAAAGTGCTGAGTTGCTCCAAATCATATTTATTAACCAGTTTTCGGAGGTGAGGAGCCTAATTTTGGTGGCAATCTTCATGAGTCTATTTGTGCCACCCCACAATGCAGTTTATTTGGCGAAAATCGGTTGATAAATGCGATTTTGAGCAACTCAGCACTTTTGGGCTCCTAGGCTGCCCACTTTTGGGAGGGTGAGGTACCTAATTTTGGTGGCAATCTTCATGAATCTATTTGTGCCACCCCACAATGCAGTTTATTTGGCGAAAATCGGTTGATAAATGCGATTTTGAGCAACTCAGCACTTTTGGGCTTCTAGGGTGCCCAATTTTGGGAGGGTGAGGAGCCTAATTTTGGTGGCAATCTTCATGAATCTATTTATGACACCCCACAATGCAGTTCATTTGGCGAAAATCGGTTGATAAATGCGATTTTGAGCAACTCAACACTTTTGGGCTCCTAGGGTGCCCAATTTTGGGAGGGTGAGGAGCCTAATTTTGGTGGCAATCTTCATGAATCTATTTGTGCCACCCCACAATGCAGTTTATTTGGCGAAAATCGGTTGATAAATGCGATTTTGAGCAACTCAGCACTTTTGGGCTCTTAGGGTGCCCAATTTTGGGAGGGTGAGGTACCTAATTTTGGTAGCAATCTTCATAAATCTATTGGTGCCACCCCACAATGCAGTTTATTTGACGAGAATCTGTTGATAAATGCGATTTTGAGCAACTCAGCACATTTGGGCTCCTAGGGTGCCCAATTTTGGGAGGGTGAGGTACCTCATTTTGGTGGCAATCTTCATGAATCTATTTGTGCCACCTCACAATGCAGTTTATTTGGCGAAAATCGGTTGACAAATACGATTTGGAGCAACTCAGCACTTTTGGGCTCCTAGGATACCCAATTTTGGGAGGGTGAGGAGCCTAATTTTGGTGGCAATCTTCATGAATTTATTTGTGCCACCCCACAATGCAGTTTATTTGACGAAAAAAATCTGTTGATAAATACGGTTTACAGCAACTCAGCACTTTTGGGCTCCTAGGGTGCCCAATTTTGGGAGGGTGAGGAGCCTAATTTTGGTGGCAATCTTCATGAATTTATTTGTGCCACCCCACAATGCAGTTTATTTGGCGAAAATCGGTTGATAAATACGATTTGGAGCAACTCAGCACTTTTGTGCTCCTAGGATACCCAATTTTGGGAGGGTGAGGAGCCTAATTTTGGTGGCAATCTTCATGAATTTATTTGTGCCATCCCACAATGCAGTTTATTTGACGAAAATCTGTTGATAAATACGATTTAGAGCAACTCAGCACTTTTGGGCTCCTAGGGTGCCCAATTTTGGGAGGGTGAGGAGCCTAATTTTGATGGCAATCTTCATGAATCTATTTGTGCCACCACACAATACGGTGTATTTGGCGAAAATCGGTTGATAAATACGATTTAGAGCAACTCAGCACTTTTGGGCTCCTAGGGTGCCCATTTTTGGAAGGGTGAGGAGCCTAATTTCGATGACAATCTTCATGAATCTATTTGTGCCACCCCACAATGCAGTTTATTTGGCGAAAATCGGTTGATAAATACGATTTGGAGCAACTCAGCACTTTTGGGCTCCTAGGGTGCCCAATTTTGGGAGGGTGAGGTACCTAATTTGGTGGCAATCTTCATGAATCTATTTGTGCCACCCCACAATGCAGTTTATTTGGCGAAAATCGGTTGGTGTCGAATGTCGAATAAGGAACCGGGAATAAGTAACGGTTGTCACGTTCCCATTTGTCAAGCAAGTAATTAACAAACCACTGACGCTGATATGTTTTCCTTCACAAATATCTTCATTCATGTAAATTAAGTTTAACGGTGGTATAAAAAGGGAACAAAACTCGGGTAGAGGACGGGGTGTGGGAAAGTGTGGCGCTCGTTAAACACTTGAAAAACTCCAACTCGGGTCATTGATTCCCGCCTCTCCCCTTAATTCCACCCTCGTACTGTTCGGTTTTAGTAACCAACGCTCGGAGTGCGTGTCCCGAAATGTGTAGGGTCCTGCGAATCTCAAATTTCGAATCGAATCGAATCAGGCAGTGAATTTAGAAAGACTCCCGAATCGAAGCACACCGTTCTTTAAGTTGAAGATGCTGCACTTTCTTACAGCAGTAAATGTTGCCAGTGTCCACTCAGATATTGTCTGTTTTGGGGGAAATCACGATGATACCGTGCACTAAGGCGTATTGTACGTCGATGATACACCTGTCTTCAACCGATGTAACCCTGCTTGAGCGGTGCTTGAACAGAGAATGTTGAGGCGCTGACAGTTGCTCGTCGATGCTCGGTGGTTCTCTCCGGGAACTCCGGCTTCCTCCACTCGTAAAACTGTCACGGTTACCATTAGCCATTGTGCATAAGTATGGGACCTTCAACACCAATAAATGAATAAATATATATACAATATAGCTGATACCGCACGCTACGTGTGGACCTGCGTTTTACGGGTCAGGAACAACGACCACGATGTCACGGCCTCTACGCGAATTCCTGCCAGATAAATTAGGACGTCCAAATCCTGTCTCCCTGCTAACATATACACTTGTGGTGGTACGGTGGCACCGTGTACCAAAGCGTTCTGTCCGTTGGAGGTGCACATTCGTTGACCTGCTGCGAACTCTGCTTGTGCAGAGTTAGTAAGTTGAAAGACTGACAGTCGCTCGCTGCTGCTCGGTGGCTCTTTCCGGTTACCTCGACTTCCCCCTTCCCCGTACAAAGTGTCCAATACGATGCGACCTTGGCTGTTTACCTTTTTACCTAACATGAAAAGCAGACGACACTTGCAAATAAAATTCTTGAATAACTACTTTTTTAAATTTTTTGTCCTCAAAACATAAGTTATGACCCCTCATTGGAACGACCTCGATGAGCTCGTTCCAATGAGGAGTCATAACCTATGTTTTTGAGACAAAAAATGAAAAAATAATGAAAAATTAATTGTCGATTTTTGAGAATAGCGCATTGCCGGTTTTGTCCGTTACGTTTAGTAAAGGGTTAAATTAGACTCGTTACTGGAGCTACAAAAAGTGCCAAAATTGTTTGTAGAAACAGGATGGGAATCCCTTTCCAAAGACGCCAAAAACAGAAACTAAAACAGTTCAATGAAATGCACCACCAACATTCACCGGGGTAACTTCCAAATTTGATTTCACAAACAATGTTCCAAATCCAAAGTTAGAATCTACGGAATGTCGATAATATAACTGTTCCATATTCATGATCTACACTAAGACAAAAATCAATTTTACAGTTAACGGTAAAACATTGGAATGAACTACCGCCTATAACTAGGTCCCCCTTTGCTTTTAAAAACATTTTAATCCTTTACCTGCCACATAATGCATACGACACTTGCAAACAAAATTCTTAAATAACTAATGTTTTCATTTTCTGCGTCACAAACACAGCTGATGACCCCCTAATTAGAACGAGCTCTTTCCAGTGAGAGATCATAAGCTATGTTTTTGAGACAAAAAATGAAAAAAATAATGAAAATTGAATAGAGATTTTTGTGAATAGCGCTGGCCGGTTTTGGACATTGCGTTGTTTAAAGGGTTAACGTTAACCCTTTACCAAACGAATCGTCCGTGTAATATGCAAATTTAGCAGTTGAAAAAATATTATAAAGCCATCTCCCTCGTATCATGGTGAAACTTAAAATATATTTTATTTTATAAATATATAGCCCTTGGAGACGACTTATATAAGCTTCTAGCACTGATGTCGAATCCTGATTCTTTTATAAACTGAAGATTCAATACTGACTCTTCTTGAACTAGTGTATATGGATATACACAGTCGCTACAGGGGGGGGGGGGGGGGGATAGGAGTGTTTTTGCTCCCCCTTCTCCAACTTAGATTTAGATGCCCAATTTGCCCTCCTCTGTTCCCCACACATACACCAGTCCATTCTCACACCAGTCCATTCTCACACAGACAAATACCCTCACACTGTCTCTCTTTTCTTTATTCCCAAACATATCCAGTGATGATTTACAAGATCAGAAGCAGTTAATTATAAGCCATTTACGATCATGTAACATGTCTTCAAAATAGGCATCATATTTTTCGCATTATGACAGACTGCGATAATCTTCCTTTAATTCTCACTGTGGCTTTTGGACCTCCCTCGCAGAAACTCTAAAACAAACCTCGTGTCTTCAGTGTAGTCTCTGGTCCTGTCAGCTAGACGGAATATGACAACCCAGATTGATTGACTGTTGTAATATTTTGTCTATTATACGGCAGATGGTATTTAAAAAAAATCATTACTCCGCCTGAAATGTAAATGTGGCAGACAAACATCCCAGTTTTATATCGTCATGAAACTGAAAAAGTGGGAACCCCGGGAAGTGAAGCAGTGCTTGTTTAATGTGGTAAACAAGCTCTTTTTTACTGGTAAAAATAGGACCCAGTCACGAATGCTTGGTGGTGGAAGTCCTCTAAAATGGGCAACATGGGTATAAACTATTGGCTGAACTTGACTTTATCTCCATGTTGCGGTCACGATTAGTCATTGTGCAGAAGTACGTGACCTTAAACACCAATAAATAAATAAATCGACTTACGATAAAGTTATCTCCCTTAAAATTATTAAACGGTCGAGGAGGGTACAATTAAGAAACAGGTAATAGTTGAGAAAACCCTATGACATCAGCATTAAATAAAACTATGTTTCCGTTTGTTACTTCAAAGAAACGAAAACAACAGAGCTCTAGAGGCTGTCTACTGCTTTCGTTTATTAAAAGTTACAAAAGGAAACTTGACTTTTAATGCAAGTTACTCAGAAGCAACCACTTCGCAGATAATCCGCCACTAAGAATATCTATCAGAATCACACTTACCAACATTAAGTTAGTGTCCCCTTTGGCTCTTTATTTGTAATTTGCAAGGTTTTATGATTGCCGGGAAAATAATTTGGAAATTTCTCTTCTAAGTCTGAAATTATTAGACGGCGGGGAGGGTACAATTAAGAAGCATGTAATGGTTGAGAACACACCTACAGTTAAAACTAGAAGTCCTTGTCACGAACTGTGTGCTTATCTAGTCTTAATTGCGCGTAGGAATTGCGCGCAATTGCCATATCGAATGGCATCCACAGCACGGCAGGTTCTCCTGGTTACTCATAGCAAACACAGGCAATGTTTCTGCCAATGGACCTCCGGGTTAAGGCCAAAAGATGGTGAAAGCGCCGTTTTTTTTATTTTTGAATGGGTTCAAACAGAGAATAATAGTCAAATGTTCAAACTGACTGGGAAAAATTGGTAAAAAGACAGCTTTTGTATTTTTATACTACTCTACAGGAAAATTCTTGCAATGGAATGTCAAAAACCAAACCATGTTCATATTAGAGACAGATTTAGGAAAGCAATTGCACTCCTGGACAATTTGTGTGAGCAATTTTTGCACCTCTGCATTTTCTAGAGTACCAAACACGAGAACAAGACTGTGCATGGATTCCAGAGTGCTGAATACAACTGCAGTTTTCTCGGACCTATTTTACATACATAATTTCTTTCGCACGCCTATGAGTAATTGGCGTTCATGAATCCCCGGACGTTGTCACCACCCCTGGCCTGAAATCGACTTGTCTCTCTTGAAATTATAAGATGAATGAGGAAGGTTCAATTAAGAAGCAAGTAATTGTTGGGGACACGTCTAAGACATTAGGAGAAAATAATGCTAAGATTCCTTTTGTAGCTGTCTGTTGTTTTCGTTTACTAAAAGTAACCATCGAAAAAAAAAATTTGAATGACAAAACATATTCATCTTTTGTCTCGGAAGCATACCTTATGACAGCGATGTTTTTGAGACAAAAATGAAAAGATGGTAAAATTTGTGAATAGCGCAAGCCATCCCTGACTAATCTCGTCATGAAAATCGACTTTCGATAAAGTTGTCTCTCCTGAAATTATTAGACGGGCGAGGAAGGAATTAAGAAGCATGTAATTGTTGAGAAACCACCTATGACATCAGTAGAAAATAAAGTGAAATTTCCATTTGTTACTTTAAATAAATGAAAACAGTGGACAGCCTTCGGAGCTGCCTGTAATTTTCGTTTATTATTATTATTAAATATTATTATTATTATGGACAGGGGGCGCGGTGGCGTTGCGCTAACCGGTTGTCGCCAGATCACCGAAGTTAAGTAACGTCGAGCCCGGTTAGTCCTTGGATGGATGACCGTCTGAGTGATCGATTCGAACTCCCGCGTTGTGTCCTTGCGTAAAGCACTTAACCCCCATTGTCCACATGGGGCACGATGGCGCCGTGTACTAAGGCGTACTGCACGTCGATGGTGCGCATGTCTTCATCCAATCTAACCCTGCCTGTGCTGCTGTGCGGAGTTACGATGTTGGGGAGCTGGCAGCTTCTCGCCATTGCTCGTTTGTTCTATTCATATACTCCGGCTTCCTCCACCCGTAAAACTGTCACCGACACCATATGACCTTGGCTGTTAAAGTGTCGTTAAACCTTAATAAATAAATTAATAAATAAATATTTTTATGGCCTAGGATAATTTTGTTAACCTACTTTCCGTTGAGTTTGCGCGCAGACTAACGTTCGTTCAATTTGACGCCCCTTTTCTCACAAAGATAAACAGATATTTTTTCGGACTCCAGTCACAGACTTTCCAGTCAATAAGTATTTAATTCACCTCGAAACCATTAAGACATTAACTCAATTAGTGGAACTGCGCAGTGCAATAAAAATCTACGACTGTCTTCATTCATAATAGTAATGTCATCATACATTCGGTGAAATGAAATCTCGACTAAACGAGCTTTCTTGCATTGATTCAAAGAAAATGGTTGTGATGGTATTTCTTAGATTCAGTTCTCTGGAATATGCCACTTGGTCGGAAAAGCGAACCTACGGTTCGCTTTTCCGACCAAAGGAAATATTCCTGTCGAATGAATCTGAACACAGGCGATGAACCATTTATCGGCTTGTCTTGCTTCGGACCATAGTAGCGTCGAATTCCTTAGATAATTATTTATTTATTTATTGGGGTCTAACGACACTTTCGACAGCCAGGGTCACCTCGTGTCGGGCAATTTTATGGGTGGGGGAAGCCAGAGTACCCGGAAAGAGCCACCGAGCAACGGCGAGCAACTGTCAGACTCCCCAACGTACTAACTCCGAACAAGCAGGATTAGCATTGGTTGAAGACAAGTGCAGCATCGACATGCAGTGCGCCTTAGTACACAGCGCCACCGTGCCCCCCACGTGGGCAATCGGGATGAAATGCCTTGCCCAAGGACACAACGCAGTTACCCCTGCCTTGGATGATTACACGGTTGGCCTGTGAGCTTGGGGAAGGTGATCGTAACTCGAAATGACTACGGAAGGAGTTCAGTCTATCGTGGCTGATATGTTTCTTAGAAAATGTTCTAAACCCTCACGGAATAACGTTGTATGTGAGAGCGCAAGGAATGTTTTTTTTATATACCTCGAGACCCAACTTAGAGTAAATTACACTATTTGTTGTCTGGCTTAGTTTCATTGTTGTGACCAGTTAAAATACAATTCCAGAGCCATATCCAGATAAACTTAAATCTTTTCCACAAAAACGCCGGAGAGGTAACCGTCTCAGTGAATACTTGTTTGTGTTATTTGCTGAAGCCATCTTGGATTACTGACTGCTATAGGGTGAAATTTCGTATAACTTCCTGCAAGGTATTGCAATTGAATGTCAGCGATATGTGTCAGAAAACTTGTATAAATTAATCATGTATTTACTATCACAGCTGAATGCACAGATATAAGTAAAAGTTTGTGCAAAAGATATCAATGTATCGGAGACGTAATTTACGAACTTCATTTTAATTCTACACTCGTGTAGGATACACATGTACACTCAATGTATTCCGGTATTTTAACTTTCTGCATAATTAGGTAATTTTTGCACATAATGAGACTAGAAATTTAACCAGTTCAATACAGAGCTCAATGAGCTTTGTGGTCAGGTAGCATACTATTTGGAAATAACTCTACCTTTGACTAACCTAACATTTTGCCTAACACGTTAAAAAGACACATGCGAAAAGAAATGTTTTGAATAACTGAAAATTTTCATATTTACCTCAAAATTCAGTTTAGGAACCCTCCTTGGCATGAGCTCGATGAGTTCGCATCAAAGAGGGTTCATGTAAGATATATCTTGGAAGCAGAATTTAAATAAATAATGAATTTGTAAGGCGATTTTTGTGAATAGTGCGGGACATATATTCCCGTAGTGTTAGGTGAAGGATTAACCCAATGAACCCGAGAATCCGGTTTTCCGGCCCAGGAATACGATACGTCATAATTTCATCAACTAGAGTGGCTGGAAAGCAAATGTGTGGGATCGACAATCAATATTTTCAACGTGCAGCTCCAAGGCTGCACGTTGAAAATATTAATTGGTCTACCCCTAAATAATGAATATGGACTCTTCCAATGGCTGTCATTGAACTAACATGGGTGATACTACCAGGGTTCAAAGGGTTAATGCAATATCAGCAGATAACAAGACGAACTTGAACAACTGTTAAACAAAGGAAGCGACATCAGCGATACGATAATGTTATAACTATTAATTCCTCAGGGGGATATAACTGACGCAAGGAGAGTTATGTAGGCAGTCCACACCCCTCTCCCACCCCCACCCCCATAGATCGTAACAGGGCGAAGTAGTAGGACATGCTGTACTCGACCCTCATCTTCTGGACCCCGTTTCTGAACTCCAGATGTCACGTCACACCACATTGCATGATGGCTCGGCTCTCGGGGTTTTCTGGCTTTTTTTCAACCCTGTTCCGAGCACTCTTGTTCTTGTTTCGTACAGCATATGTTTCATTTATCCAGACCATCTAATCCGTTCACTTAACTGCTGCTAAATCCACCACTGCTACTATGAAATGTGCTTGTACACAATGTGCAAATAGCTCATGCAGCACATCAGCACATGCAAAATGTGCCAATATTGGCCTGTGTGCAAGTGCACAATGTGCGCACAACACATGCAGCACATGCGTACATACGGGTATTTGGGGACTAGCAGAGACCATATTTTGGGAACTATTGGGACCAGGCTTTGGGGACTAGTGGGGACCAGGATCTCGGGACCAATGCTTGAGAACCAGTGTCAAAAATATCATTGTCGTCCAACCACTGTCTTTACTCAGTACTAAAGCTTCTGCTACCAACATTGTTACCGCTTACATCCACGGCCTTGGCTTATACCGCCGCTGCTGCTAAATCAATCACTGCTGCTGTGAGATGTGCTTCTACACAATGTTAGAATAGCACATGCAGCACATCAGCACATGCATAATATGCTAATATGTGGCCGTGTTAAAGTGCACAATGTGCGCACAATACATGCAGCACATGCGTACATACGGGTGTTTGAGGACCAGCAGAGACCATATTTGGGGGACTTTTGGAAACCAGGCTTTGAGGACTAGTTGCAGTGAGTTGCATTTAGCCAATGAATTCCACGTTCAGTCGGTTTATCCAAATTTTTACGGAATCGGATAGGAATCCCATTTTACAGAATCCCTTTCTCAAATGAGTCGTCGAGCAATATGTGCGAGTCACTCGAACGAGCAATTGCTCGTTAGCTCATTTGCTCGATTGGATTCGAGTCATTCGAGCAATGTTTGCGAGTCACTCGACATAAGACGGAATCCCACTTATGGAATCCCTTTTTGGGAATCCTATTTTTGGAATCCCTTTTTTGAAACGCTCGTGGCTATGGAATCCCTTTTTCTGAAATGAGTCATCGAGCTGTATTTCGAGTCACTCGAACGAGCAATTGCTCGTTAGCTCATTTGCTCGATGGGATTCGAGTCATTCGAGCAATATTTGCGAGTCACTCGACATAAGACGGAATCCCACTATGGAATCCCTTTTTGGGAATCCCAATTATGGAATCCCTTTTTTGAAAACGCCTGTGGCTATGGAATCCTTTTTTTCTGAAATGAGTCGTCGAGCAGTATTTCGAGTCACTCGAACGAGCAATTGCTCGTTAGCTCATTTGCTCGATGGGATTCGAGTCGTTTGAGCAGTATGTCGAGTCACTCGATCGAGCAACTGCTCGATAGCTCATTTGCTCGATGGGATTCGAGTCGTTCGAACAATGACTTATCAGTAACTGCTTGATAGCTTATTCGCTTTGGGAATGCTTCTGTTATACACAGGGAGATAACTCTGCATACAGATTATGGGAAATCAAGCACTGGTGATTATAAGACTTGGACGAGAGAACCAGAGATGGTTTGGACTGGATAGACTGTTAGTGATAGAGAAGCATATGCAATAGGCATTAAAATGGGATTCTGGGAAAATCAGGTCCTGTACTCCTATTCAATAGAACATACCCCCAGGAGATATCTCGGTCCTACAGCATTACGTGTTATTTTATATGCCCAAAATGGGGCTTCACATGTCCGTTTGGGTGGTTTGGTGGAGATTTTGGCGGTTTGCAAGGGTGGTCGGGTTTATTTGGGTAATTAGATATACTCTAGTTTAATCAAACACACCCCCAGGGGTCCCCCTCGATACTATAGCACTACGTGCTACTATTATAAGCCAAAAGAATGGCAGTCCTAAATAGGATTCTGAAAGAATTCGAAATAGTACAACTTGTCGGGTTGTTTGTGGTAATTCTACGAATCGGGAAATTACTCCTCTACAAAGGAACATACCCTCCGAATATACCCCGTTCCATTGCAGAAAAATTGGGTAACATAGCAATCACGTGCTACCATACAAACCAAGATGGCGGCCTCCAGTATACAAAATGGACGACGGAAACACGTATCACCCTAAGAACACGCGCTGCGCATGCGTACAACCACCATGCATCACTATGGAGATGACTTCACAAGATGGTCGATCACGCGGGTTACCATAACAACACAACATGGCGCCACTGGGTCACGTGACTTTGACGTCACATGAGACTCCCCCGAAGAGATCTCCCAAACTATCCCTGTAGGGGAACATACACTACTACTTATCTTGATGGGGCGGAACTGGGCTAATGCGGTAACTGGTTCTCGTTAGCTCATCGAAATTAAGCAACGTCGAGCCCGGTTATTCATTGGATGGGTGACCGTCTGAGCGGTCAATTCGGACCTCCGCGTTGTGTCCTTGGGCAAGCTACTTAACACCGATTGTCCACATGGGTGCACGATGACGCCGTGTACTAAGGCGTACTGCGCCTCGATGGTACGCATGTCTTCAACAAATCTAACCCTACCTGTGCGGCAGTGCGAAGTTACGATGTTGGGGAGCTGGCAGCTGCTCGTCGTTGCTCGGTGGTTCTCTCCGGGTACTCAGGCTTCCTCCACCCGTAAAACTGTCATGGTCGTGATTAGCCAATGTGCAAATGCATATGACCTTAAACAACAATAAATAAATAAATAAATACTGAGCTAGTGGCTATCGCCACTCAGTCTATCCAGCAAAGGGGCGAATACGTCGAGTTCTCATTGTCACATTTTCTCCATTATTGACTCGTCCAATGGACGAGTCTACAAGGGGATATTGTGACAATGAGAACACAACATAGATTAGAAGAACATGATTCATTTCTTACCCTAGAAATAGACATTGTTTTGGGGGCAAACTTGTTTACGTCAGTTGCAAGTGAGGCATCGGGGTTTTTTCTCCAATAAAATCTTGTTGGTTTCAACTTGACAAAAAGGCAATATTTAATTAGATAAATACTTCATATCGTCACGAGTGACTCGCGACGGTATGAAGTATTTATCAAATTGTGTTGCCTTTTGTAAAAACTTACGACCTGCTAAGCCCACTGGATTAAAGGCAATATGTCGATTAATCTGTTACTACCTAAATACAACTAGAGATCTACGTACTGACATCATCCAGCCAGAACATTAATAGAATCAGTGGCATAGATATACAGTACAGTTACCGTTGACTGGTCACTTTCCACGGCTGGGAATTATTTCCACGGACGCAATAATATTAAATTCCAAACACTAATTATAAGAATAATCATGAATAATTTAATTAATGAAGCACCGGGTTAATCGGTCAAGCTTCAACGTCGAGCCTGCGTTTTCTTGCTTTGCAAAGATTAATGATGATGCTCTGTTCGTTTCTGGAGATCTAACAATTAGCAATGGCATGGTTGCTGGGATGTATTTTTTTTCTTTATAGAATAGTTTCTAGTCAGGATCGAGACCAGAGACCTTTCAGAACGTTAAATATTTTCAGTCTAGCACTGTGAACAAAAGACCCGTATCCATATTATCGCCAGTTCCTGCTCCGGTTCCTACTCCGGTTAGTATCAAGCGGATCCAGGATTCCAAGGCGCCATCTGAAACTGAAACGACTTTACTTGATTCTACACCACAGCTCTGAAAGCACCATCGATCTTTAATCACAGGCGTCGGACGTTCTGGAAATGGAAGAGGACAGGTAATTACGGATCGGGCCACTCGTCGGAGTGCAAGAGTAAACCAGAAACTACAAGAAACGATCACAGCCTTCTTTCCGGCTGGAAATGGACCTTGCATTTTGATTAATGTTAAATCTAAGCACTATGGTTCACAGTAGGCTAAAAGTCAAAATAAATGACCAGCAGACATCGAACAGAACAACCAACAATGGTGACATGGTGTGTGCTTTCCAGGGCCGAACCGTCCAAGTACCTTGAGGGGGGTGGGGGATGGGGGCAGGGAGTCTAACCCAATATTATCGTGTAACCTATAATATTTCAGCAGAATTGTAAAATTCCAGTAAGCTTCAACAATTAAGGCATTTTTTGAAAGTGTATCAGTTGCATTAAGGCTGCTGCCCCACGCCTAATCAACGCATATGGATGTCACCCAAACCGCCCCCTTACCAAACCGTTCCAACACTTATCCGCAACACATACGAACACTTATTCGCCCAAACCGGTCCCCAGACCTGATACACCTACCGTCTGCCGAAAGCCAATACCAATCCTCCCCCCCCCCCCCCCCCGAATTGAACCTCCAATCCATTTCACCTAAACTGCCCCTTCGATCACCTGTTCTGCGATACAGTTTGACAGAGAAAAAAACACGATATTTGAAAAAAAAAATAATAATAAATATACAAGTAATGGCGAGGGACGTATACGTGTACTTATTATTTACCCCCCCCCCCCCCCTTGGGAATCCCGGGAAGTGAGGCAGTGCTTGTTTACTATGGTAAACAGGTTCTGTTTTACTGGCAAAATAGGATCCAGTCACCAATGCTTGGGGTGGAAGTCCTCTAAATGGGCAACATGGTGTGTAAACGATTGACTAAACTTGACTTTATCTCCATGTTGCGGTCACGATTAGCCATTGTGCATACATATGTGACCTTAAACACCAATAAATAAATAAATAAATAAATAAATAATTATTTATTCTTTTATTGGTGTTTAAGGTTACTGCCTATATTTGTGGCTAAATCATGTCCACAACAAGCACGGAGTCAAGAATAACCAATCGTTGATACCCTTTGCCAACTTTGGGGACTTCCACCTCCAGACGGGGGTAATCAGATCTTACTTTACCACAAAACCAGAGCTTGTTTTTCAGTGAAAAAGCATTGATCCACTTCTCGATGTTCTCACGGGAGCCGACTATATGTAGAACAATGAAAGCAACATTTTAAACCGATCCCTCCCCCGCCCCCCTTAACCCCAATCCGACCAGATAAAAAAAATATCAAATTTCATCCGTTAAAGTCAAAAAGTATGTGCTCAGCTTTATGACCCCTCTATTAAAATAAATTCAAGGGTAGACAGTCACCAATGGGCGTGGGACACCCCTGCCTCTGTCAGACACCATGTAGCCTCCGTCTTACATGGGTTGGGATTTAAGCTCAGGTTGGTCTGAGGTGTAATGGGGTATTAGAGACGATGGCACGCTTTCTCTTCTGCTTAATCCTGAAATGTATCAGCTTTCAAGTCTGGGGACACCTCTCCCCACTTCTTTCGGAAATTTCTAGATCTTCCATTGTATTGACCAATATATGAAATAATGTTGAAAAAATGAAGTCCGTTGATATTCTAAACTGTAGTTACGCATGTTCCACGAAAGTAGGTTCATGATCATCTGACAACTCCTGTCTCCTGTAATTTGTTGTATTTTCATGGCGTAGGAAGCATTCGAATGTTTGGGGGGGGGGGCGGGAGGGGCACACATTTCTGAATGTTTTGGAGGCACAAACTTCTGATTATTTAATGATATGGATGGGCCTCAGATGTCGAAGGCATCTGACAAGCGCTGATGGCGCGAAGTGAATGAGGGGGATTTGGGGTGGCCGCCTTCCCTCCCCCCACATGAAAAAAATTAAAATGGAGGTATCAAATGGTGCATTCTGGTGGCTTTTGGGGTTGAAAATTCTATTGTTTTCTTCAATAGAAAATGTCGATTTTTTAACAGTTTGTTGCAAATGTTTAAAGATGCTGGAACTTCCTTTCGGTGAATTATGCAAATGCTGCATCCTAGTGATACAGGATTTTCGAAATTTACGCAACGGAAATGTCGATCCGCAGGAAGATGCCTGATCATGCCTCGATAGGTTCATGAATAGGCCTACGTCATGGAAACCGCAGCCAATAAACTGAATTTGTTTTGGTACTACAAATACGCCAGTGTAAGTTATACTGGTATGCATGCAGTACCAAGACAAACTCGACAGCGTTGGTTGGTTATAGAGGCAGCCAACACTGGTGCAAAATCACAGACATGTAGGACAGTAGGAGAGTTCACTACGGCACTTATTATTTTCACCAAAACACGGAAAAAATGTTGGGTTGAGGCACGTGCCCCCTGTGCCCCCCCCCCCCCTCCCTCCCCCGGTTTCTACGACCCTGGCTGGTCCTCACGAATGTACTCTATTTTCTGTTATGACGTATTAACAAACTTTCTTCGTGTGTCCAAATTTCCCAAGAGATTGATTTTTTGTCATGTATTAATCATTTACATAATGAATATGTTTTTTAAAAGAATTGTGATGCCTTCTCCATTTTCCGGAGACCTCAAGTATATCAAAATTCGGGGCTGACCTGGCGTGTTAGCCTTGGCTCGCTAGGTCATAAATTTACGTTCCGCGAAGATAACATGACTACAAAACACCCACCGATTGGATTTTTCACGCATGCATTTACTGTCAATATTGGGAATAGGTAAAGTTCCAGTCAGTGGCCCTCAGTATGGAACCCGGAGGGTCATTAGCTGAAACTTTGGTTATATTCGGAAAAATGTCAAGCTCTGCCGACGATACAGCGTTGCGGCTTATAATTTTTGTCAAAGCTTGCCAAAGAAAATAAACATTTGACTGTGGCTCAGGAGGCTTATACAATTATATGGCCGGCAGGGCCGGCTCAAGGTTGCAGCCTCAAGTATTGCAGTTATTTTTGTCTGTCTTTAATACTGTTCGATTTTGACAACTATATTGGGTGTCAGTAAACTTTAAAACTGACCTTTTGTCACCTATCATAGCCAAAAAAGACCCGAACAAATACGTATATTAAACTTGTAAGGTCTAGTAAAATATGGGACCCTATCCCAGCCAGAGTTTTCAGAATTAAGTCTATACACATTTCTTTGGTCCACCCCCACCCCATACCCACCCCCCCCCCCCCGAAAGCCGACCAAATGTAGATGTAAAACTAGATGTATACGGTTTCTTACAGACATGATATTCTTGTGGTTGATTTT
Source organism: Pictodentalium vernedei (assembly GCA_031216915.1). Taxonomy (NCBI): domain Eukaryota; kingdom Metazoa; phylum Mollusca; class Scaphopoda; order Dentaliida; family Dentaliidae; genus Pictodentalium; species Pictodentalium vernedei. The sequence continues at coordinate 270,507,215 of CM062291.1, read as the reverse complement.
GTAACAAAAGTGGTGAGCTGTAACAAACGTGAGCAAGTGTTTTAACAAAAGTGGTGAGCTGTAACAAAAGTGGTTGTAACAAAAGTGGTTGCAAAACATGGATTATTGTGTGAGCGACACTCTGAGCACATTTTTAATAATTGTAATGGTTTCACCAAGATCAATCCAATTAGGAATGATTCTCTTTTATTTCTGGTCTCATCACTCAAGTCACCGACGGTAGCCACTACCCACAGCAAAATGTGTGCAAAATGATGACGAGGCTCACCAGCATTGTTTTGATCTGCTGGCTATTTCAATGGATGAAGACTACAGAGTTAGACACAACGCGTCTACAGGCAGTACAGTCGCCGTGTACTGGTCGTAATCACGCGTGGGCACTGACGTCCACGCGTGAGTTTACCAGGTAATAAAAGTCATCATCAGCAAAATGCTAATTAATGAAGCACCGGGTTGTACCCGGTGCTTCATTAATTAAATTTTTGATGATTTTTCCTATAATGCTTAGAATCTAATATCATTGCATCCGTGGAAATATTGCCAACCTGTGGAAACTGATCAGTCCACGGCGGCCGTACTGTAGACTGAAGCCCTTTGCCTGACATGAATTGAAGACGATACTCAAAAACAAAAATCTTGAATAATTGGAAATGTTCAAGTTTACTTCCAGAACTCAGCTTAAGGTCCCTCGTTGAACAAGCTCGTGTCAATGAAGTGTAATAAGTAATGTGTTGGAAGCAAAAATTGAAAAAATACTAAAATTTCAGTGGCAATTTTCGTGAATAATGCTGGCCTGATTCGAACCTAACGTTAGATCCAGAGTTAACACATCACTGTCGATCCAGAGTTAGCACGAACGGGCTCCCAGACAAAGCTTCATAGCTGATGTCAGTTGTGTCGTTTCCCAGGTCATCTGGACTGTGAAAAATAATTTCTGAAAGTGTAAAATATGAAACTGGTGTTTACAAATATGAAATAATGTGCATTAGGCCCCACAAAGTCTCTGAGGCAATTGTTTGTAAAATTGCTTGTTAGTGGATGTTTTTTTTATTTTATTTTTTTATTTTTATAATTATTTCTCTGCCATCAAAATTCATGGAAAGCATTGCAAAGCCTTGTTGCACTCAAGGGACATATTTATCAATTTTATTAACTTGGGTGAAATATCAGATATAACCAATTTCATTTTTATTTTTCTAAGTTTGCATTGGTTATAAAAAGAGAGCAGGCAGCAGCCAAAAGGACCAAACGGGAGGTTCTAAGAAACAGATTTTAACTTTTTAGGCCTTATTAGAATGAATAAAATAAAGAATAAAATTGAATCATTGTGGTATATGGCCACTTTGGATGAACGTGTTCAGTCTGATAGCTTCTGTTTTCGAAAAATTCAATTCTGATATAAGAAAATGCAGATCCAATGAAGAAAGAATTTCACCATCTACGAGATTTTCTTGGAAGCTATTTATGTGTCTGTGAAGATGCAACTTTGATAGTACATCAGTAACACCTTCCATTGTCAATGCGTGTATAGTTGGCGTTTTTTGTTGACCGACACTCGTTATTTGGGCAGTTTTATCCTGTATTCCTCTGCGTGTCGTAATGAGCACATTTTTATTTTTCGGGTCATTCATTATTTTTGTGGGAGCAGTTGGGTGTGTTAAGTGACTTTTGGGTGGACTATTTGTTTGCTGGAGAGAAATCAAGGCATTTTTGTTCTCAAAATATTCTGCGAGTTTTTCTTCTGAATGAAGTTGCTTAGTCTCAGAACAGATAACCTGTGGGAGGTTTGAAGTTCCGGTAGATACAGTCGACGTATCAGCTTCAATGTCGTCTTCGGCTGTTTTCGGAAATGATGTTTGTTGGTGTATTTCTGGACCATTGTCCGTTGACGTGACAGGATCTCTCTGTTTTAGACAACTGTATTCCCTTTCATAGACACGGTCTGTATCGAACAGTTCTTCGTGGAGATCAGGTAACGATATGGTGTCGTACAGATTTTCAGGTGAATTCTTAGTTACTGAGTTGTCCTCTTGCTTGTCATTTCCCTCGACTCTGTCGCTATTCATACTCTGCACGGACGGGATCCAAGACAAAGCTTCATAGCCGATGGCAGTTGCGTCGTTACCCAGGTCATCTGGACTGTGAAAAATAATTTCTGAAAGTGTAAAATATGAAACGGGTGTTTTCATTTTTCTCACCAAAATATAATGGGAGTTTAATCAGAAAGGCATGTGGATGGGGGTATTTACTCACTGTACTGTACTGAGTCATGACACTCGGGAGATTTACACCCTTTCAATAGGTCATCTTCGCAAGGCCTTAGACGAACAGGCCGTACTTTTCGTATCAACTCGTGATATAATCGCCTGTATCCACGCTAAAACACTGAATACCCTCTATATAGTATCATCTAACATTCATGATACGGTTAAAACCCTTTACCCAACGCAGACGGTATCAAAATGTATCATTTTAAATATAACTTTTTTTAATTTTTCAAAAAATTTCAACAAAACCATATCATGTGACCCCTCATTGGAACGAGCTCAGTGAGCTCGTTCCAATGAGGGGTCACATGATATGGTTTTGTTGAAATATTTTGAAAAATTTAATTTTTTCAACTGCTGAATTTGCATATTACGCGGGCGGATACGGGCGATTTGATAGGTAAAGAATTAAACGTCCGTGCGACAAATATTTTGGTCATGGCCCGTTGATCTCGTTCCAATCAGGGATCATAAGATATTGTTTCTGAGGCAAAATTTTGAAACATTTTTAGTGATTTACGAAAGGGTTTTTTTTGCAAACGTTGTCTTCTCGTTCTATTTGGTACCGGTTTAAAATATTTCTTCGTTGGCATAGTTAATTGCTTTTAATCTTCCCCCACTCACACCTCACTCCACTCCACAAACCTTCATTAAGCTTCCTCCGCCCCTGTTTCGATTCCATGCCCTGAGTATACTTCGCTATATATACAGTACGTGGTGAGTGGATTGTAATTAAATCACACACGGAGTGACTTTCAAATTTTGTACATATCGACAAAAAACATAAACAATGTTTCAGCCAATGGACCTCCGGTTTTAACCCGGAGGTCCACTGGCTGAAACTTTGCTTTTGCTGGTTATGCTTTGCAACAAATTTGCAATTATTGCTTGGGTGGAATCTCCACTCTGCGAGTGATTTAGTGACAATACACTTTCCAGGTACTGTACAGGGAGAGAAAAATTGTAAATAAATAGTGAACGATAACAATTTTTAAATTAACCCTCTGTTCTGTGGTGTCGAACCACAAAAATTTAATGCCGCAAATATTTCCCATAATGCAACTAGGAAGATAACAAGATCAACCTCGTTTTACAGAGTTCAGTGAGCTTTGTCAAACAAGAAAATCAATGGTTAAGCTCCAAATCTCATTTTGGGACAAGTTTGCGAATTAGGTGTTCGGTATTTGACATCAACGTGCAAAGTAGTAACTTAAAAGCACCGTGAAGTGTGAGCAGTAAAGAAATCCAAAGTTTCCGTTGGATCTTTTGAAGCATAAAAACTAAATGGCAATACGTGATGTGCACCCCTTGGAAAAACTTCAGTTCCAGGAAGCCTGTTTGTCATTGCCGATTTTACAGTATGTGTAGTGTGATTTGTCCTTGGTCATCAGATGGGCTGACCCTTGTCCATACATAAATCTAGTTAATCCGGTGCAGACTTAAGAATCCAAAATCGCAGCTCGTGGTCTTCGGAGCGGCGGAAGCTCGATAAAAGTGGAGGAGCACAAATTCACAAAGCTACCACGGCTCGACCCGATGTGAAAAAGGTTACAGTCGTATATTAGTGTACCGTGACTCGCTATAGACTCTCGTTTATATGAATATGCCACTGTGTGGTCACTTTCCTGTCCGTTTCTTCTACTTCAACCATCTTCCAAACCGAAGGCCAGCCTTCGGGTTGGAAGATAGTTGAAGTAGAAGAAACGGACCGGAGCGACCGAAAGTGAGATTCTTTGGCTAAATATTGTTTGAATTTGCAGATAATGTTACAGGAATGCCTGTATATTAACACATTTGCATGCGCCCATTTTTACTCATCGTGTCACTACAAAACATATCTGTGGAAAAAAGTGGGGGGGCACGTGCCTCCTGTGCCCCCCCCCCCCCCGTCCCCCGGTTCTGCATGCTCTATAGGGTAATCAACGGGAAATGAATGTTTGTGTGGGACGGGGGTGCTAATTACAGATTTGCTTGTTTGGCCCGAACTTTCAGTTATATTAGCAAGTAACTGTATAAGTAGCTGTCCCCCCATCGGGTGTCGGAGTATCAAATCACCGCGCATACACAGTGCGTTTTAGATCAATATTTTATCCTTTAACAAACTCGCATAGCACACGACACTTGCAGCATAATTGCTTGAATAACTAAACTTTTAATGTTTTGCCTCAAACACATAGCTTATGACCTCTCATTGGAACAAGCTCGTTCCAATGAGGGGTGATAGGCCATGCTCTTCCTGTAAAAAAGTATAAAAATAAATTTTTAACGAAGATTTTTGCGAATAGTGCTAGCCAGTAATAACGGTTATCTTCGGCCAAAATAACTTCACCAGCCTCGTGCTGCTTGACATAAACGAATGAGAAACACAATTCATATCAAACTAAAACGAGAAACTTGAATATACTGCCAGTCTTTCCCAGGGACGCCGGAAGAAAGGGGGAGAGGGAGCAGCTGCCGATGGGAGGGGGGACTCCTCTCAAACTCCCTCATCTCACACCTTCGGCCTTCGAGACATGCATGCTTCGGCATGTCATGGAGGAACTGCTAGTGCGAGTAAATGCCCTTTTCACAGGGATATGACCACCTGCCCTTAAGTACTTCTGGCGCCACCTGGACCTCTCCTTCCATTCACAGGAATTATTATTATCTCTCTGTCTGTCTGTCTGTCTGTCTGTCTGTCTGTCTGTCTGTCTGTCTGTCTCTCTGTCTCTCTCTCTCTCTCTCTCTTCTCTCTCTCTCTCTCTCTCTCTCTCTCTCTCTCTCTCTCTCTATCTTGATTGAAATTTCTGACATCGAGCCAGCATGAAACTTCATATTTTTATGATATTACGTAATCTGCCGAGACATTATTTTACCTGTCATGAATATGATATTTCCGAAATCTATCTCCTTAGCTTTCATGTCCATAGTTCTAACGAACAAACCCCAATAGGATTCCATTGTCTCTTCATCTGATGATCGATTCTTAAAACCTGTTACAATAGAAACCTGGGCTTTCACTGCAAGCGGTATTGTGATCACGTTTGGATTGAAGGTTCCTGGAAGTATAACGAATTGGTTTCAAAATACATTTTGAAATTAAGTATTTATTGCAAACATGTATACAGTACGGGGAGAGTGTATTATCACTAAATCACCCGCAGAGTGGAGATTCCACCCAAGCAATAATTGCAAATTTGTTCCAAAACATAACGAGCAAAAGCAAAGTTTCAGCCAATGGACCTCCGGGTTAAACCCGGAGGTCCATTGACTGGAACATTGCTTGTGTTTTTTGTCGATATGTACAAAATTTGAAAGTTATAGCTTGGGTGAAAACTCCACTCCGCGGGTGATTTAGTTACAATCCACTCTCCACGTACTGTAATTGTGTCATTAAAAATGCGGGTAGAGGTTTTCGACTAGATCGTGACTTGGTCACAATCTCATCGAAATTCTCTGCCCGAGTCCCTACCCTCTAATTTGTATCAGTTGAAATTCCTCAAAGGTAGATGCATTATTATCACCCACCCCCTTATATTGGCAGTTATTACTCGCGTCTAAAGCAAGTCGAGTGAGAGCACTGCGATGAATGTTGGCTATTGCCCGCGCGATATCTCTGTAACCATTCATGCCACGGTTGTCAAGCTTGGTACACAAGTTGGACTTAAGGCCTAGTATTTACTTATTGGTGTTTTTAAGGTCACATATTTATGCACAATGGCTAATCAGGACCGTGACAGTTTTACGGGTGGAGGAAGCCGGAGAACCCGAAGAGAACCACGGAGCAACGGCGAGCAGCTGTCAGCTCTCCAACATACTAACTCCACACAAGCAGGGTTAGCATTGGTTGAAGACAAGCGCACCATCGACGTGCAGTACGCCTTAGTACACAACGCCACCGTGCCCCCACGCGGGCAATGGAGATGAAGTGTCTTGCCCAAGGACACAACGCGGTTGCCGCAGGTGGGATTCGAACCGAGAACCTCTCGGCGCACATTTACCTACTGAGTTACCGCGCTCCCTTAAGGCCTAGTTGTCATTCTAAGACTTACAAGTTCAAAGGTCAATGCCATTGTCATTCAGACTGTTTTCCTAACTGTATATGCGCGTGCCCGCACAATTTCTCAAAAACTTGTGAAGCACAGTGGCGTGACCACGGGGGGGGGGGGGGGGGGGCTCGGGGCTCGGGGCTCTTCCCCCTCCCTACAGTTTTCGTCCCCCCCCCCCCCCAATAAAATAAAAAAAATTGGCTCAATGCAATCTTCCGTATGCCTAACTATTCATATGTTTGCAGCACTTTCTTGTACATATGCACATCTGCACCGTATTTCTACAATAGTTTCGCTACTTTTGTCGATTAGGGTGACTAGTTGAACCCAAGGTAATTTTTTTTTTTCATTTACTTATCAATAGGTCAAAGCATTAAAAGGTCAAGCCACAGAGGTAAGTTACATAGATTTTTGCATTTATGCATTTTAGAGCGGCATTCTCAACAAAACACCTTCGGAATTCCAAGTGGATGCAACAAAAGCATTAAATAATCCAACACAAGGTGCAGTACTTGACCGAATATCACCGAATATCGGTTTGTTGTTACACTTTCTTTGTATACGAGTATGTTCGCACCTAATATCAGCAGTCGATTCACGTGGTCCTGTTATTCTACATCCCAAGTAAGTGCTCAGGTGTCTTGGTCAAATTTTGTATCTACAGACCAGTTGGTCAAAGATCAAGGCTACAGAATAAATATGTTGTATTTTTCAGTATTATGCCTTTTTACAGCACTATTCTCAATAACTGATCCTCTGTATTTCAAGTGGACGTAATAGAGCGCGGGGTGCTTAGTGATTGGACTTCAATCCGGAGGGTCGACGATGCGATCTAACCAATGCTAGCTGCTTTGTTTCCTTGGGCGAGACACTTAATCTAGATTGCCCATTTGGAAGCACTGTGGCGATGTGTACTAGGGCGTACTGCACGTCAATGATGCACTTGCCTTCAATTGCTGCTAAGTCTGCGCTCGTGCAGAGTTAGTAAGTTGGGGAGGGGGTCTGACAGGTGCTTGCCGCTGCCCGGTGGTTCTCTCCGAGTATTCCGGCTTTCTCCACCCATAAAACTGTCCGACGCGATGTCACCCTATTCGTAACATAATTTGACTGGTGGCCTGATATCCTGGTATTTTTATGGAGATAACAACATCAAATGACCTGAGTTGAAAATCTGTGATAATGTAGCAGTCGGTATCGTTTATCTGCTTTACAATATGGAGCGCGAGCTCTCCTCTCCTTGGTGTCTCTTTTGTTTTAATATTTTGATGATTAACTAAATGATAAACAAAGAGCAAAGTCCATGCCTCAAAATGGGTGGAGCAAATTATTCTATTAACAAGGCACACATATTCTACCACATAATGTAATATACAATTAATATCTTAATTCATTATGGCATGCTTCAGTACACAGTCACGTGTTGAACGTCACTTTAATATGGGACACACAAGAAAATTCGTCTCAAAGATAAGAATGGAAAAATAGTTGCCCATGTAGTGTGTTCTCTTAGCAGGATAGGTGGGTGGGTATACGCACATTATCATATGTGTGATTTAGGATTGGGTGGTTTTGATTTTTCAGATTCGGTTTCGATTCGATTTCAGGTTAAAGCCTCGGTTTTGGTTCAGTTTTAATGTGTGTTAAGAACACATCGTAAACAACACTTCTGGCACCACAACTTGGTAAAAAACGCAGTAGTTTGAAAGACATCACTTACCACAAAAAGCCCCCCCCCCCTCCCCCACCCCCCCCTCCCCCGTCTGTAAGTATCTCCATTGGGTTCAGCCTTTTCCCATTGATATTTCTTAGATGTTCTAGTGGATCAGTCGCTAAGCGTATTGAGTCAGATATTTATTTATTTATGAATTAATTAATTAATTAATTTATTTATTTATTTATTTATTTATTTATTTATTTATTTATTAAGGTTTAACGACCCATTAACAGCCAAGCTCACATCGTGTCTGTGACTGTTTTATGGGTGGGGAAAGCCGGAGTACCCGGAGAGGACCACCGAGCAATGACGAGCGGCTTTCAGCTCCCCAACATCGTAACTCCGCACTGCACCACAGGCAGGGTTAGATTGGTTGAAGACATGCGCCCCATCGACGGGCAGTATGCCTTAGTACACGGCGTCATCGTACCCCCTTGTGGACAATCGGGGTGAAGTGCCTTGCCCAAGGACACAACGCGGGAGTCCGATCGCTCAGACGGTCACCCATCCGAGGATTAATCGGGCTCGAAGTTGCTTAACTTCGGTGATCCGACTAGAACCGGTTACCGCAACGCCACCGCGCCCCCATTGAGTCAGATAAAAGAGTAACAAATAAATCAAGTTCATCTAATCTATGTTGTGTTCTAATTGTCACCTTTTCTCCCTTATTGACTCGTCCGGTGGACGAGTCAATAAGGGAGAAAAGGGGACAATGATAACACGACGTATTCGGCCCTTTGCCGGATAGCGTAAGTGACGAGAGTCCATAGGGGCCACTAGTCCAGATTCCACCCAGTAAGGTAGTTTGCTCAATTAATGCAAACACGCAGTAAAATCATTAGGCCCTTTAGCTAGATCTTGTGGTTCGCTATTTCGGTTAGCCGCAAAAATCGGAACCGAACCGAAACACCGCCCTGGTTTATCGAGCTTGTGACTTCTTACTGGCATAAGTGGATATATATTATACTCGACAACAGTACGGACATCTCTACCTGCAAGAGAGCTTGGTGCATACTTATTTCCATGGACGAATCTAATGGACTCACCTCAGCGCCCACCTCTGTCTTTTTATAACTCGTTTATTATTTTTACGAAAAACCGAAACCAGCTTCACGGTATTACCAGCGAAAGCCCCTGGACGTCCCCACTTGGGTAGTGGATGTTTATTTGTTCGGATAATAGTCTGTCATATGCTTACAGCTGTGACTCCTGCGCTGGTCTCCCGTTGTACTGGTCATTATAAATTGGCTTCCGGCGACGAGTGGGCGTATGTTCGCATCCAACTGACCGCTGCCCGAGTTTAAAATGTCCCCAACCCAAAACTGCAAACCCTATATTGTCCACTGAATCTTCAGGACTGTAGAAGAAAATGTCTGTGAATTTAATTAGTTTTGAAAATCGAATGTATAGCGCGTTATACCAAAAACAGAGGTGTGCGCGCTTTTTAATTTGGAATGTACAATACTTCATGTTATTTTCAGAAGTTTATACTTATATGTGTCGTAAAGAGCATATTTTTGCGTGAATATGTACGTGATCACGAGAATACATGGTATTGGCGTATTGAAAGGGATGAATGAGTTAATGTGTTTATAAATGTATGTAGGAGTCAATGAGCCATGGTGTCTACTCACCACATTGTGCATGTTAAATATATTTATGTATTTATTTTAAAAAGCTGTCGAGATCAACGGAGATGCATATTTCCATAATCTTCCATACCATGCGCAAGTAATGAAATGATTTTTGTGAATAGTTTTGTAGTAATAATTTATCTGTACACATTTACCAGGTTTTTGGGGGGGTACTGTGTTTTTCACGAGAGAATTTTTTTACACACTTTCACGATTTTTGTCACTCTCAAGACAATTTTATACAAAACCAGTCATCACCTCAACTAGCAGTTGAGATTCATGACAGGAAAGATGTAAGGGAGCACGGTGGCTCAGTGGTTACGGCATTGGACTTCAAACCGAAAGGTTCACGGTTCGATCCCCGGGTAACTACGTTGTGTCTTCTGATAAGGCACTTAATTCCGATTGACCACATGGAGGCACGGTGGCGCCGTGTACAAAGGCGCACTGCACGTCGATGGTACACCTGTTTTCAACCAACGCTAACCCTTCTTGTGCGGAGTTAGTTGCTCGCCGCTGTTCAGTGGTTCTTTAAACACTGAGGATGTCTTCCACAATTAGCTCAATGACAGCAACAGGAAGAGCCGATATTCATCACGCGGTGGTAGACCATTCAATATTTTCAACGTGCAGCCCGAAGGTTATCCTGTACATTCATTGGGCATACTTTTCTGTTATAAACGTTTCTGTTATTTCCTGACGTCATGGAATGTTTTTCAATAACCCTAGTGAGTCAAATGCGCTACACACTAAAAACTCTTAGGGTTTGATTTTAACACTCAAAGTTCAATGCTTTAAGCACTTAGACATTACAATCGTCAGACATCTGAAACTTGAATGGATGGCACTTCCCATGTGTCTAGCATTGGTGGTTCTTCCAGAATCGTCCATATAATTTGATTTGCGCTTGGTGGGTACATAATTAAAAGGACACAACGCAGATGACGCGGATCAGGCTCGAAAATTCGAGCCTCATCCGCATCATCTGCGTTGTTTCCTTTTAAGTGTCGCGACATTACACTTGTCTAGTGGTATTATTGTAACACCCGTCAAGTTCTGGGATATCTACACTTGAACAAAGTGCTAGTTCAGCACTTAGTAAGTGTTAAATACAGCACTTCAAGTGTAGTTTTTAACACTTTAGTTTTTAGCGTGTACTCAAAAGAGTCACGCGTGTGTCGTTCCGTGTTTATTACACGCCTTCACGTCTATAAAAAACAATTATTAGGGCACTCAGCAATTCATCTGACAACAATCAAGAAAAATAACACATTTTATTGTCAACCAAATTTGTGTGCGGAACCTGTGTTACTGTGTCGTCCCCTGGGTTCCAATATGTTCTATGTGCCTACTGGCAGCCTATTGGTACATAGAACACATTGGGACTAATGGGACGATTTGCGGTGCACGATTTGTGGAAAATTCCAGTGAAATTTCGCTTCTTTATAAAAAATAGTCCGTCAACGATTTCCGTTCCACGCATATGTGCGGAACATATTGGCATTTTCCGCATGGTTTAATGTTGCTGTAGATGGGGATTACATAGAACAGGCGTGTAATAAAAGATATGCTGGAGAGTAGGACTGAAGCTGCTCAAAGAGTCGGAAAGAGAGATTTATTCGTTTTATGAACGGCGTCGAAAATGAACCCCTACAGTCAGAAACATTATCTTGTGCATCGTACAGCAATCAGGGCATCGGCTGTTCTTTTTCCGAGATGAGGATGCGAGTCATACAAGGGGTCACTCTTTCGAGCAATAACTCGATGACAGCTTAGTTGCTCGATAAGATTTTAGTCTCCCGAGAAATACCTTTTCCAGTCACTATTCTAATGACTCTTCAACTCTTTTGGCGAAACCACCATCCACGCTTCATGGGCCTCCCTTTTGCAGCATACCCATCTTACAACCGGTTGGTCGTCGGCAAACCTTTATCCGAGATGAGATATCGAGTCATACGAGGCGACACTCTTTGGCGAAGTACTTCTCAAACGACTTTTTAGGCATAGTGGTAGCAAAGTACACAGCAGATTGCAGTTAGCGAACCTGTAGTCATGTGATCGTAAGACTGGTAGAAGTGGCTAGACAGAATATAGGAGTACAAGAAGCCAATGATAAGACTGGATGCATAGAATAGACAGGGCCGGGAGTAGGGTTAGGAGACTGCAATACTAGACAAACATGGGTACAGTGGAAACTGGTCATGGGTTGAGGTTTACAGCTAAACTACAAGTCGTTAGTAATGGTGAAAAACTGTAGCACGTTTCATCAAACACTAGTACACGTTCCATGGCATCCTACATTAAGCCTTTGAGCTCTAGTGGTAGCTTCCATGCCAGTTCAATGGCAGCCATTAGAAGAGTCCATATTCATTATTTGGGGTACACTCGGGGCTGCACGTTGAAAATATCGATTGGTCTACTCCACACATTTACTGAACAGCCAAACCTCTTTAATGACGTTATGACGTATCATGTGGCTGGCTGGAAAAACAGCCGATTGGTTTCAAAAGGTTAAACTCTCTTATCGTGTGACCGATTAGGATATGAGTCATTCGAAGAAACACAGTTTCGGGCAGTTACTGGATAGCTTATTTGCTCGATAAGTTCGGGGTCTCCACAGCAATGCTTGTTCCGGCCACTGCTCGACTAGCAATTGGACCTATTGGTGTGGGGCGGGGGGGGGGGGGGGGGGCTTAGAAGAATGGAACGATTTGATTGGTAGAGATCAGAACAACGTAGGACTAGGTTGAATGGTGGGATTAAAGCAGCCAGAATATGGCCGGATTAGACAGCAAACGATTATTCTGGGAGAATCCTAGCCAGATTAACAGGTAATACAACACGGATCAAGAATTCAAGTCACAGAAAGTCTATTTCAGAAATTTTGGGTAGCTATCGGGTTGTTTTTGATGATTTGACTTACTCCATTTGCATCGAAAAATGTCTCCACACTATTTAAGACCCTACCGACAGTCTCCTGAAGGAATCGATCCAAATAAAGTTCATTTCGAATATTTTCGTAGTTGTTAGATTCTTTACGGCAATTACAGTAGATGTAGTCTTGTTAAATTGAACAACCCATCAGAACACATCCAACTATATTGGAAACCACGTGATATAGTAACCACATGCCATCACAGAAACCATGATGGCGGCATCCTGTAAAAATGAACACTTGCGCTGCGCATACGCACTGACAGCAGGCATCACCATGGTAATTCGTAAACAACACAACATTGCTGGATCACGTGAATTCGACGTCACTTCCTATGCCATCCACTAGGTCATTCAGAAGTGGGATGAAGATCACATTTTATACAACTGATATTATTAAATGCTGTTGATCTGATTTCTGATTTGGGGTTTTGCTTTTGTCCTGTTGTTTGTTTGCACTCGTGCAGATAGGTAATGAATTGGTTGCCAATTGAATACAAATGAACGAACAAGATTGCACTACTTATTTCTCTAACCCTGATTCACGTACACACCCCTGGCAGCTATGTATTGAAACGTGTTGTCAATATCTCTCATGTCCTTCCTGTTCAGCCAGGCGATGACTCGTATCGGCTATTCATGAAATTTGAAAGTTAACCCTTTACCTTACACGAAAGACAGTCGACACTTGTAAAGAAAATTCTTCAATAACTACATTTTTTTTATCTTTTGCGTCAAGAACATAGCTTAGGACCACCATTGGAACGAGCTCAGCTAGCTCGTTCCAGTGAGGGCCCATAAGATAGGTTTTTGAGACCAAAAAAAAAATGAAAACAAATAATGAAAATGAAATGGTGATTTTTGTGAACAGCGCTGGCCGGTTTTGGCCATTACGTTGGCTAAAGAGTTAAACGAAGCACGTAGAAGGTATAGATCACCAAAGTTGTTTGGTTTATTTGGAGGGGTTGGGGGAGGGTATCCAGATATCCATAGTCTATTTTTCGTACGACTCAGTATATGAATATCAGAAAATAGTTTACAATGGCATCGTTTTCTAATAGTAGAAATACTGAACAGAGACAGCAAATAAGCATGTGTCGCTTCGTCATTTTTATGCAAGTTATCAAAGATTGGTTCATTCTGAATTAGTGAGTTGGCTGAATTGGTAAAGGCTTTGGGAAAACAAACAGGTCGCTGATAGAATTGACCACTGTTTCTGTTCGGCTATGCTATGCAGTCGTGCGCTGAGAATGCCACCACGAAATGGCATAGATTGGCTAAATTGGCGATCGAAAAACAATAGCTCATACAAGTTGTATGTCAGTGACATTTCTGTCTACCTTCCTGCACATTATTGTGGTCTGCGGATCGGGAGAGTTGGAGTAGATATAAAAACACGAATTTTCTCGAATATTCAGCTCTATTTATAAGTTGAAACCTTCGATTGTGATAAATCTCAGTGATCTGGAGTGTGAGATGTGTGGGGCACATATACGCTTACAGTTCTGGGAAACTGTGCTAAAACCTTTACAAAAACAGGTCTAATGAAAAACCACGCTTCGAAAACTAGGGACGGAATAGAAAATCTCTGCCTCTCGATCCACAATTTCCGGTATATATCTTTTTACACTCCCTGTGTTAAGTGTTCGGTTCATGTATTAACATAGTCAAAAATATTATAAACGAAACTTACAGTATTTCAGTAATAAGAATACGGATAGCGCGTACACTATAAGTGATCAGCTGTTCTGGTAAATTTTGAAAATAATGATTCGAGGGAAAACGAGATCATATGACTCTCACATAAAACGGAAAAAACAAGTCACCGAAAGTAGACTGGAAATGATGACAGAATTATAAACGGAATTAGATAATGCAGTAGGCAGTTAACCCTTTACCCAACGCAGAATTCATTATTTTAAATATTATTTTTTTTAATTTTTCAAAAAATTCCAACAAAACCACATCGTGTGACGAGGGGTCACATGCTATGGTTTTGTTGAAATTTTTTGAAAAATAATATTTTTGCAACTGCTGAATTTGCATATTACGCGGGCGGATGTGGCCGATTCGTCGGGTAAAGGGCTAAACAAAATATAGAAACTTTAACTTTGGAACTTATTATTTTAAGAGAAAAGCCAATGGAAGACATGATTATACCGTCCAATAAAAGCAGAAATCTGAAGGTGAAATGGCCACAAAATACTCTTGTGAAAAACTGACAATATCCATATAATATACTGTGTAATAGTTCTAATGTTGCATGTTTGTGGACAAGAAGTCGTGTAAAGAGTTTAATTACATGTAGTTGTTGTCCACCTAACCGTATACAATTTTGCTACGGATTTCAAAATAGCAAGTGCTACCCGAGAATGTCAAACTGAATGGGTGACCGACGATTTTCTTTGTGTTAAGTTGTGCTAGAGAGCCTGGGTTATTGAGAAAAAACGCTAGTTTTTGTCTTTCGACATTTTAAAAAAATGTCAAGGTTTACCGAAAATCAGAGGTTGCGTGGCATTGGTGTGCATGAGGCTGTAAAACCTCCAAAAGAGCTCGCTGCTTAGTTCGGAGTCACTGTGGCCACTATTTGCCGTCTCATTGGAAGGTATAGACCCACTGGATCTACTGCCAGCAGGTCGCGTTCAGGTCGACCAAGAATTGCGACCCCTGCACAAGAGAGGCACATCAGGACATCTCACTTGCGGGATCGCTTCCTTCCGGCGACGAGGACAGCAGCAATTACTCCTGGTAGAACTAACAATAGAATCAGTGCACATAACTGTCCGCAAAAGTCTAGGTGAACACGGCATCTGAAGTAGCCGTCCATACCACGGACCAATCCTTACCCAACGTCATCGTACCGTCAGAATGGAATGTTGGACTCAGCAGCGTTGGAGCACAGTTCGTTTTAGTGATGAATCACGATTTTGTCTACGGCGATCTGATGGCAGGGCAAGAGTGTATCGCAGACGAGGAGAACGATTTTCTGGTGCTTGCTTGCGTTCGGGAATGCGACCGTTTCGGGGTGGTGTAATGGTTTGGGCTGGAATTTACTTGCACCATCGAACGCAGTTGATCTTCATCGATGATAATCTGAATGGACCGCGATATGGGGACGAAATTCTGAACGCTGCTGCTGTCCTGTTGTTCAACGCTAACATCGGATTGCAGTTATTCCAGCAAGACAATGCCCGATGTCACGTGGCGCGTATCTGTCGTGACCTTCTTGAGGAGCAGAGCATCGAACTTCTTCCCTGGCCCCCACTTTCGCCAGATTTGTCGCCAATCGAACATCTTTGGGATCAATTGGACTGTCGGGTACGACTTCATGATCTTCAGACGTTAGGCGATTTACGTAATGTTCTGAGGCAGGAATGGGACGCAATACCACAGGGTGACTTCCAGAGACTTATCAGATCCATGCGCCGTCGATGCTTTGCCATACAAGAGGCAAACAGTGGACATACACGCTATTAACTGCATGTGTGAACTTTTCATTTCACCCATGTCTGAATTGCGACATCCTGACATGCGCTGGCAACAGTATGAACATGAAATTATGCAAATTCATACAGCTAGACTCGAAATATGAAGTTACAATAATTTGTTTGGAATTGAAGTCGCTAATACTAAAACAAATGCTCCTCAAAGTTTATTATACTTTCTTTTTTGACTCAGTATATATAAACGAAATCCTAAATTGAAAGAAATAACGAAACTCAATATACAAATATTAAGGACATTTATTATATGCTAGCCTGTGAATTATCGCACATTTTCTAAAAGATATTTCTCCATATTCATCGATTCGATGGAGATCAAGAAATATTCCTCAGTAGCTTCCTAAATAACCTCACACTTCGACGCATGACGTCGCCTTGAACGTCGCCTTGAAGGAATGATCAGCAGATCTTTGTTATTGTCTTGAAACTGTTTGAAGTCAAATTGGGCTGAATACTGAGCAGTAAAATGTCACGTAGCATATAGTAAAAAGAACATCTACGCTATTTTAGTGAACATCGGGAATGATCTCATGAGTGTGGACCTCAAAGTTTTATTTTTCACGAGCGCTTGCTCGAGGGAAAAAAATAATACTTCCAGGTACACACGCTTCGGCGCATGACGTCGCCTTGAAGAAACGGTGAGCAGATCTTTGTTATTGTCTTGAAACTGTTTGCAGTCGAATTTGGCTGAATATTGCGCAGTAAAATGTCACGTAGCATATACTGAAAAGAAAATCTACGCTATTTTAGCTCCTAAAAAATAACACTTTCAGGTCCACACTCATGAGATAATTCCCGATATTCAGTAAAAAGGCGTAGATATCCTCTATTTATTGGCGAACGAAAAGGTGTTATGAATCTTTTTATTTCCCAATCTAGCAAAAAATAATCCCCTTCACCAATTCCACTCCTGAATCCAACCATCCCTTTTCTAAATCAATTCGAATACAGCAGATAAATCTAATTTAGATGGAGCTTCAAACCTTGAGGAGTGTCATCATGTCTTTTTAGAGAATTTTCGTTATGAAAGAAGCTTGATCATGTTCTGGTCAATTCGCTAAATTTCGGGTATAGCAATGCGTACTTCTCAGTCACACAGAGACGAGGTGTCACCACCCGTATCCGAAAGGAAGGTAAATCTATATTATACATTAACAACTAGGCCTACTTCATTAGTTAAATTTCAAACACTAATTATAGGAATAATAATACAACCCGATGCTTCATTAATTAAAATTTTGCTACTGATGATCAGTATTACCGGGTAAGCGCATGTGTGGACATCACCGCCCAAACGTGGATAACTACCAGTCCACTGTACTGTAACAGCCCCTTTAAAATTGGTTCAGCAACTATTGCAAACTGTTTGAAAGCCGTTCTCTCCGAATTCATCTCAGAAACTCAACTGAGATTCATGACAGGTAGATTCATAGGCGAATCTACAAGACTAATATACGAACCAATTAAAAAATGTGGAGAAAGCATTATCTCATGACAACTTGATCTGATTGAAAAGGCATTTCTCTTGAGTTGACTTTTGTGCAAGATCCACTGGAGTTCTTCAGTTTTGGCAAATCTATAATTCAATGGTTCTGGATCTTCTATTCTGATATTTCAAGTTGTATGTTATATTCTGAACACAGTCATTGTTCAAATGTTTATCTAAACAAAACGCCGTATCCGACAAGGTGACCTCCTATCACATTACGTATTTATTTTATACGTTGAAATGTTTTGTGCAGAACTAAAATACAGCCCACAAATTAACGATATAAAATAAATAACTCGATTTGTTGGTGACAGTACTCGCCTTTGAGCGATGATGAACGGACACTAAATACTGCCCAAAATATAATAGACGACTAACTGAAATATTTCAGATGAACGAATTTAAATTTAAAAAATACCATAAACAATCATTTTCTTCGAATGAACACAAGAAACGTTTTTCGCTTCACTGGAGACTTGATCTGACCGAATCTTTAATGAACTCTCCAATTCTGTTATACATGTCTGTTTACTAAATAATTCTAATTGAAGACTCATCGGAGCTGTAGTTTTATGATTACGCTGCGTACAGTTAAAACTAGAAATCCTGTCACGAACTGTGCGCTTATCTAGGCTTAATTACGCGTAGGAACTGCGCGCAATTGCCATATCGAATGGCATCCAAAGCACGGCAGGCTCTACTGGTTACTCACAGCAAACACGGGCACTGTTTCTGCCAATGGACCTCCGGGTTACCCGGAGATCCATTGGCTGAAACATTGCTTGTGCACAGGCCATATGTACAGCATTGATAGCCTTACTATGGCCATAACGCGTTGATTAACGAGCAGATCGACGTGCTATTTGTGCGCATTTCATGACAGGGCTTCTAGTTTTAACTGTAGTTCCCCAAATTGTGTAAATTAATATCTTCATATTTTCAGATAACTTAAATACCTCCTTGTTTGGATGCCAATAAGTGGAGCTTCAAGAATATCTGAATTTATTTGTGAATAAATGGGCGTCACATTAAATCAACGGGAGTCAGCGCGCCGTCTCAACAAATATTGGGTGAACAAACGGCTTATATCAATACCGGATTCCAAACATAATTTGATTGGTATCCCAGGAACTTGTATCAGCGCCTATTAATGAGTATTGGATACTAAGAACAAAGAACAATATACTTGTAACAAGAGACATACTCCATCTGTGGGGGTATTCTGACAAAGAATAGTACTAGTACTTACCATTCTCAATGTTATTGCCAATAAGACGCGTTGTTTCACATACACTACGAAGTGTAATTGGCCTAAACATTTCTGCTTTTATCTTCATAGTTCCAACGACTATGTCCGACCCGACAAGTTTCACAGTGAATGGAAGTTTGTGTTTCTTGAGCAATTTCTGCACACTTGTTGTTTTTCTAGAAACTTAAATAGAAAAAGAAAATCTAAAATATGCCTTTGATTTCGAAGAAAAGAAATTTGTGTATGAACATATTTAATCAAAGTTCAGTTTTTTCTCGTTTGAACAAGTTTTAAAGTGGAGTGGTTAACTCTTAGATTCAACTTTGTGTGTGTGTGAGGGTATGGGGATTCAGTCTGGTTATGCTTTAGAATGTTTTTTTTAAATGGCCCTTTTGAATTAATGTGTGAGTGGAATATTTAAAATAACTGTACTGCCGTTGCTACTTTATTACGTGGGCAGTGACGTCCACGCATGCGTTTATCAGGTAATAAAAATCATCAGTAGCAAAATTTTAATTATTGAAGCACCGGGCGCTTCATTCGTTAACCTTTTTATGATTATTCTTATAATTAGTGCGTGTAATCTAATATTACTGCGTCCGTCGAAATATTGCCCACCCTTGGAAAGTTACCAGACCGCGGCGGCTGAACAGAAGCTGTAGATAAACGGGACCCACTCTTGTTCGTAAACTCCAATACCATTTTGATTATGTACTACTAAACAAAGAGACTGACAACTTCTGAAAATCATGTTAAAGCTCCCCTCAGCTCACAACCCTTCACCGACGCGGATGCCTAAATGGGGAGTGGTCACCACGGAAATATCGGCGATTTGGAATGACAAAAAGTAATAACTGTTCTGTAGAAAGCTGATAAATGACCACGGTGTTCAAAACAAAGTATCATTAACTTGCAATGATGAGGTTTTAATGCGTTTTTGGAGATTTTGGAACATTACTATTAGTGTGTAGTGTTAATGATGTCTCATATATAACCGACGTCATGAAGGCAATTCTATCGAAGGGTTCGCTATCCAGACTTGAAGATATTTGGGAAGCTTATAGAGATCGCATTAAGAACTCACTTCCTTATACCGTGTCTTTTATTTATTTATTTATTTATTTATTTATTTATTTATTTATTTATTTATTTATTTATTTGTGTTTAAGGTCACATATTTCAGCACAATGTGGCCTCAACATGGAGATAAAGTCACGTTTAGTCGATCGTTTATAACCATGTTGCCCATAAAAGACTTCCAACCCCAAGTATTGATGAATGGATCCTATTTTACCCCTATGACCCATATTGTTTACCACAGAAAGCAAACACTACCTCACTTCTTAGAATTCCCATGTGCTGGGAGAAGGCGCGTAGCAAAGAACATTATGACAACTTGTACTATGGAGGTTAGTAATAATTTTATCCAACAGCTCACTGGACTGTTGGATTAAATTAATACTCAACCTCCCAACAGATACAAAATAATAGATCCTCCCAATCGCTTTCTCCATGTATGGGAGGGAATCCATTTCAGGAACTCAGCGTTGAAAGCTCTCATGTAAATGAGCGGTTTAATATTTCACTTCCTGCATGTTCTAACAGACATGTGCAGTGTTGATAAAATGGAATGATTTATTGCATGGCATTTTGAAAATATGCAATGTGAATGTTGACGATCAAAAACTAGCACGGCTGCAGTTATATGTGGAGTGAAAATATTGATCAGTGAAATAATATTGAATGTAAAGGACATTCTTTCAACTGAATGGTCGCCTTTTTAACACTTTGAAACGTAGAATAGCTCTTCCGGGCCAATAACATGATACGCCATAATTTCATTTAGTGTTATGCACGTTGAAAATATTAATTGGTCTACCAATCTTTGCCATTCAACTGACAGGGAAGATACCACTAGGGTTTAAAGGGTCAACAAATCCAATCACATATTACTTGTTTATTCCAAGTTTGGGGATTTTCTGTGTGTTTTTGATTTTGGGGGTTTGGGGGATTTTTGTTGTTGTTTTTTGTGTTTTTATTTTTTGGTTTTTGTTTTTGTGTAGTATTTTTCTATTGTTGTGCAATGTGGGGTTTCAAAACTCATTCATGAGATCTGTGTAAGCTATAGGTATGTTTTACTGTTCATAAAGTGAACGAAGTAAGACGTTAATATAAATAACTTACGTGATGGTATTCGAGAGGCGTCTATAATGGGGGTGCCACCCCACCCCAAATAATTCTCCCAGTAGGGTTACAGTTAAAAGTAAAAGTCCTGTCACGAACTGTGCGCTCATCTAGGATTAATTGCGCGTATGAATTGCGCGCAATTGCCATATCGAATGGCCTCCGAAGCACTGCAGGTTCTCCTGGTTACTCATAGCAAATACAGGCAATGTTTCTGCCAATGGACCTCAGGGTTACCCGGAGGTCCATTGGCTGAAACATTGCTTGTGCACAGGCCATATGTACAGAATTTGATAGCCTTACTATGGTCATAACGCGTAGATTAGCGTGCAGATCGACGTGCTATTTGTGCACATTTCATGACTGGGCTTCTAGTTTTAACTGTATTTTCAGATGTGAATTCCCTGTTGTAAGAAGTCTTCTTTTTTCCTTACGAGAATTGATTTCGTACTAAGATTTACGTCTCGCGTCAAGCTCACTAGATACCGTATAGGACAAACCAGGTCGACATTAGCTCGAGGATGTGGAGCGACAAGAGAAGTTAATGACCAACGGTTTTGATTCACTCCGGAGCTTGAACACCTTATGCCTTAGACTGAAAAGAATTCAGGGACAGTTACTGAATACGATCCACTATTTTTCAAAAATGTTAAAAATAGCGTACTAGTGCCGCCCTATGTCATACTCATTCTTTTTAATGTGTCACACATACAGGGACGTTGCTAGAGGTTTCCAATTGGGGGGGGGGGGGGTATAGGGTTGTTGGAAATTCACTACCGAGAAAAAATTTGAAAATGACGCCATGAAAGGGGGCATAAAATTGATTCTAGTAACTGAAATGCCAACACATTTATGATAGAATTATCAGATTAAGAATTATCAGGTTCTTATTATTATTTGGTTTTATTCTGGGAATTGAATATGTGCTAAAAAAAATGCTCAAGCTGAGAATTTTGAGCAATTCACTGTCTTCTAACATTAAATCAGATCTTATTCAGGAATGGTCAATTTTCGATATTTCATCATTTTCTGACTGTGAATGATGGAATTAACTCAGGATAACGATTTTACATGATGTACATTCGAGGATTTTTTTTATTACGATAAGTAAACGTACTATAGAAATCTCGTACCGATTGACATTGTGCATACTTATGAAGCTCGATAGTTGTATACAGTAACAGTTGGATTTTTTGCCGATTTGAAACCGAGTTGGATTTTTGGGAAGTAAAGGAGTCATCATCATCACCAAAGAAGCTCCAAAATCCAGATAGATGGAATTTCCAACTACTCATGACTTGCCCTCCGAATTTCCAACTATAGAAAATTTTGACCCGGATTGTGGGGGGGGGGGGGGGGGCGGGGGGGTGGCACTCTGTCGCCACGTCCATGCACACATATTATCGGGCTTTGAAATGGAGGTCTGTGGGATCCAAATTAAGACACAGCTTAACTCTTTCAACACGAGAGGCCGCTTTTCCGGTCCAGGAACACTATACGTCGTAATTTCATTAAGAAGGATGGCTATTAAGTGAAATGTGTGTGGTAGGATAATTAATATTTTCAACGTGCAGCCTTCAGGCTGCACGTTGAAAATATTAATTGCTCTACCCCCAAATAATGGATATGG
Organism: Pictodentalium vernedei; assembly: GCA_031216915.1. NCBI lineage: Eukaryota > Metazoa > Mollusca > Scaphopoda > Dentaliida > Dentaliidae > Pictodentalium > Pictodentalium vernedei. The sequence goes on along the minus strand of CM062291.1, from coordinate 270,484,583 downwards.
ACTCCTCCAATTTCTGCCATTACTAGCAAGGAAGATAACATCAGTGTTCAAAGGGTAACCAGTTTTTGAGTACGATGCATACTATTTACAGTTAAAGCTAGAAGTCATGTTAGTAAGTACGCGCTTATTTTGACATACTTTCGCATTGGAATTGCGCAAAATTTCCCTATCGAATGTCATCCAAAGCGCTACAGATTCTCCTGGTTATCAATAGAACGCACAAGAGAAACCTGGAGGTCCATTGGTTGAAACATTGTTTGTGCATGGAGCTTAGGTACAACATTTGATAGCCTTACTGTCGTCATAGCACTTTGATCAACGCTTAGGGTGGCGTGCTATTTGTGGACAATTCATGACAAAACCCAGTTGGGTTCATATACACTCAATCCAATTGATTTGGGTTATTCTATAACCCAACTGATTTTAGAGTGTAATTTATAACTGAGATATAAAACATGACAATGAAATAATATAACAAAATCAGAAAGTGATGTTTTGGTTTGCATCTCCATTCTCGGAAACGCCATGTCTAATCTCACCTCCCTCTACTCGGCTGGTATACTAACCGTTTTTCTGCTCGTTGAAATGGAAACAGTTGATGGGTTGATTCATGCCGAGACTAAGATACCTCCCTGCAGTATCAGTTCCATGTACACGTTTCTGTTTCATCACGCCTTCTATTCGGATGACCTGTGGAGGAATATCAACGGGGACAGATATGAATATTGACTGACTGAATGATGTTAACCCCTTGTCCATTGATGTCAAAATGCCAAAATTTCAAGTAGCATTTTTTCCATAACGCAGCCAGGATGTAACCAATTCAGTCTTCTTTATCAAAGAAGGTTGGATGGGTTAAATTCCTAGTTACTTTATGGAGAAAACTACAGTACACAAGTTTTGTGATTTTGACATCAGTAGGCAGGGAATGGTGTCCATGTTGTGAAATTCCATGTTTCGAGACACCCAATACGGCTTACGGAAGAGATACAAAACCCCAATTCATGGGGATTTCATAATCAACTATGTTGTGACGTCATTGTCGTGGTAAATGAGATTTTACTACCTGAGGAGACACGCCAGTGTAGTCATTTTCGGAAAAAAGACAGGTAGCTGGGTTCTATTGTCGTGACACGTAACTGCAACGAAAACAAAGTAATTGGTGTTTTGGTGTATCTTTGGGGTGTTTTTGAGGACATGGGAGATTTTCATGTTCAGGTTTTATCCCAGAATCATTGTTATACTCCTATTGGGGAGGGGTTTGGGGTGGGTGGGCTCATTGGTGAGAGCATTGTACTTCAGATACGAAGGCTGTAGGTTCGATCCTCACTAGATCCGCCCTGCGAATCACATATTTTCGATTCGAATCGAATCTCCAATTAAATCTAGTTTATTATTCGAAAGCGAACCGTACTTCGAATCGAATACAGGCGTATTGAAGCCCCGATTGATAAATATTCCAACTACATTATCAAGGCATGCCTTCGTCGAAGGCATGCCTTGCTGATGTGGTTTGAATATTACCCAGTAAGGATTTTTGTTCAAAAACAGAAATGGGTGCGAGAATTTTGTACTGGGCACTGCACGGGGCTAGACGCTTGCAACCGCGAGCTCATCGCCTACACTGGCTGGGAACTTTAAATTTGCCTTCAGCAGTAGTAGTGACTAGTGAAACTGGAATTAGCATGGATAGTGGCATGGGTACAGATGCTTTTTTATGTTAATATAGAGACAATTACACTCAGTCTTTGTTTTCAACATTATTTGTGTACAATTTCTATCTCAGCTTTTCGTTTTGCGACACGACTAACATGACTGATACCCAGCGAAATGTCAGTGAAAAAATTTGAGGGAAAACGAATCGGACAGACGATTTCGAATCGAACCGAATACCAACTTAAGATTCGAAATCGAATCGAATCTCGAAGCTTCGCATTGCTCTAATCCTCCCCCGGACCATCTGCATTGTGTACTTGGGCAAGACACTTAATTTCAATTGGCCAAGTAGGAATACGTAGCCGCAGGTTTCCAAGGCGTACGGCACATCGATTCACTCAATTGTGTACATGTCTTCAGTCGATGCAAAACTTCTTGTGGGGTGGGTTTAGCGTAAATTAGAAAGTTCGACAGTTATTCGCCGCCGCTCGGTGGTTCTCTCCGGCTACTCTGGTTTCCTCTACATGTAAAACTGTCAGACACAATATGAACATGGCTGTTGAAACTGTCGCTGAAGCCAATAATAAATAAATAAATAAATAAATAAATAAATAAATAAATAAATAAATAAATAAATAAATAAATAAATACGATTGGGAGTGGGGCTTTCAGCTCTAAAAAATCTGCTTTTGTTACTGAATTTTGGACTTCCTGGCTAGGTCAGTTAACCCTTTATCCAACACGAAAGGCAGGCGACACTTGTAAATAAAATTCTTGAATAACTAATGATTTTCATTTTTGTGTCAAAAACATAGCTAATGACCCCTCATTGGAACGAGCTCGTTCCAATGAGGGGTCATAAGCTATGTTTTTGTGACAAAAAGTGAAAACAATAATGAAAATTGGATGGTAATTTTTGTGAATAGCGCTGGCCTATTTGGGCCGTTATGTTGAGTAAAGGGTTAAATTCCATTCCTACCTTTTGTACTGCTACAATATTGTGGATTACTCATGTGGAGCGAAAGAAAACTGTTCGTTTATATTTGTAAGGTACTTAGTGGAATTGTTTGAATATCTGTTGCCAGTCTAGTCGCTCTCTACCTTGAGTTGATTATACCCAGTCATTTGGGCATTTCATTAGCTGTGTCACTTGCACAATGCCACCGTTTCAAAGAACTTTAAATCCTCAGAATAATTGTACGATAATAACTACAATATACACATGTACTCAACAGCAGAAGGCAGCCAACAATGATGTAAAAATATTGTCAAATTAAATGCAGCCTACCAAAAGAGTTCTCAAGGAAGAAAACACTTGGAGCAACTTTTTCAAAGCAATATAAAAGTTGCAGTTCCAGGCTGTAAGGGAACATAACGGTTAACGACAAGTTGTCTTCATTATATCTTATTACTATCTTCTCCTGCAACCACTTGCTTGATAATATTACTATTTGCTGCTGTCTTTTGTCACTCCTTTCCTCAACACCAACTCGGACAGTGAAAAACAATGTTCGTAAATGTGCATTGTGCACTTGGCTTTCACTCGCTATTTCTGGTATTTTACAGGGCGGCTGCCGAGCACAGTTGGAAAAAGTATCAGACAAAGTAGAGGTGGAGTAATGTGAGGTAAAAACAAGAAGCAAAAGCATCGGCGGGATATTTGCTTTCCTTTTTAAATAATGTTTTCGACGTAGTTTTCTTGGGTACGGTGTCTGTGATGGTAAGACATTAACTGTATCCACTTCAGAAAAAGAGATTTCCAACGATGCCTTAGTGTCAGCCGGTGGCCGTGTTTCAAATACCGTCTCGTCTCTCGGTTCTCTGGGGGGGGGGGGGGGAATATGTCCCGTTTTACCTCATACTAGCATTCTACCCCATTCCCGTCTATCGTTACCGGGCCAGTCGAACGTTGATTCCGGCTCCCACGTTTCACCTTACTTGGTTACAATTTTTCTACTTTTGTTTTTGTTTTTTGGAGTTGGTCTTGCTAATATCACATAGAATATCAACATTAATCCTTTACCCAACATAACGGAAAAAACCGGTCAGTGCTATTCTCAAAAATCGCCAATTAATTTTCATTATTTTTTCATTTTTTGTCTCAAAAACATAGGTTATGACCCCTCGTTGGAACGAGCTCGTAGATGTTAGGTAAAGGGTTAACCCCTTGCCCAACCCATTCCGAGGGATCCACTTTATAAGTACTGTTGTAAAAATGTAACTTGTAAGAGAGACAAGCATTCCGATACGCCGATTGAACCAGAAAGCCACCAGGCAACCATTTTTTTTTATTTCGGAGGTAGATAGAACACATTTATTGGAATCGCGGTGGCTCAGTGGTAACGACATTGGACTTCAAACCGAAAGTGTCACGATTTGAGCCCCGTCAGGGGCAACTGGGTTGTGTCCTTGGGCAAGGCTCTTAGTCCGGATTGCCCACGTGGGGGCACGGTGGCGCTGTGTCCTAAGGCGTATTGCACGTCGATGCTGCACTTGTCTTCAACCAATGCTAATCCTGCTTGTGTGGAGTTAGTACTTTGGGGAGTCTGACAGCTGCTCGTCGTTGCTCGGTGGTTCTATTCGGGTACTGCGGCTTCCTCCATCCGCAAAACTGTCTGACACGAGGTGTCCCTGACTGTCGAAAGTGTCGTTGAACCCAAATAAATAAATAGAACACATTTCATCGCCTCTTCGTGAAAAGTGGGTTACCCTGTTCGAAAAAAGCAACTCAGGAAGTCAATCCCGAATCAAGTCATCGACGCCGACGTCGACTCGACTCTTGGAAGCTTCGCAAGACCGAAGTTACAGTATATGTTTTTATTACACGCCTGTTCTATGAAATCCACATCTACAGCAACGCTAAACCATGCGGAAAATGAAAATCCGTTCCGCACATATGTGCCGAACGGAATTCGTTGATGAACTATTTTTAAATAGAAGCCAAATCTCCCTGGAGTTTTCTACAAATCGAGCACCGCAATTACAATTTGAATCGCAAGCGATAGCTAAAAATAGTAACTCAAGTTCCCCTCGAAAATTTGGTTGGCGAAAAATGTGTTCTTTTCTTGATAGTTCGTCCCTGAGTTCCTATGTGTTCTATGTGCCTACTGGCACATAGAACACATTGAAACTCAGTGGACGAGTGTCCTTCTAATAATTTCTTTTATAGACGTGAAAGTGTGTAATAAACGCAGGCTCTCGTTTTATTCTTCCACGTTGGCACTCGTGTCGTATCGATTAACCCATTCAAAATGGTGTGTCGTTCTGTGTATGTATATCTATAATTCTCTTGTGACATTCTCGTGATTACCCACTCTTTTATAAGTCCATTTGGCACATTATGATATGCCTCTTATTAATACCTTGATAGAAAATTTATCATCATTTACCAAATACACACAACGAAAATATAGCAGTGTCTTTCTTAGATGTTATCACTTGGTTAGTTTCATAGCGGCCGACATATCAACCCGAGGTAACTTCATATCAGCCAGGGATAGATTCAAGCCAGAAAATAAGCAGACTGTCATCTGCAAAATGAGGTCCCCAGAGGATGAATTTAGTGATGCAGGGTAGCATCACTAAATTTACCCTCTTTGAACCTCAATCTCAATCAGGGTCTCAAAACTAAGCAGAAAGAGGTACCCAGACGATAAATTTGCCCACTGTATAGGATAACATCATCAAATCCACCCTCTGTGGACCTCATTATGCAAATGTCAGACTGCTTATTTTCAGGCTTGGGTGGATGTTGAAGAATGATGTGAAGTTACCTAGTACTAATACCTTGGCCGACATGAAAATAACCAAGTAATAACCTCTTTATTTATTAAACCAAATCAAATAATTACAAAATGTTGTCAGATCTTTACAGTTTTCTGACAGTGTGTCTCATTCGTTTCATAAAGTTCGAAGTTTCCTTTTTCTCTTGTTCAGCTATTCGAACGTCGCGGGTTCCTCACTGCGGAAGCCGCGACTTTCAAATAGGTGAACTATCTCTTCTCTGACGTCTACGAATCTCCTTACTCATTGCCACCATTAACCCTTTACCTAACCTGAAAAGCAGACGACACTTGCAAAAATAATTCATTCCAACGAGGGGTCATAACCTATGTTTTTGAGACAAAAAATGAAAAAAAATAATGAAAATTAATTGGCGATTTTTTGAGAATAGCGCTGGCCGGTTTTGACGTTACGTTAGGTAAAGGGTTAATTCCTCACCATTTAAAAAACTCCTCCATTTTGCCTGCTAATTGAAATTTTACTGATTGATTGCTTTCGACGAATGACGGTGAATAATTTCGCTGTAAACAAAATGGCTACGCCTAGTAACGAATCAAGGGGGACAGTTCTAGCTTGGTTCATATCAGCCGAGATCGGTGTCATAGCAGGCGAGTTTGAAGTCATATCAGCCCAGCAGAATAATGGGCAATTCTGGGGAAGAAAATCATATCTAATAAATAATAAGATATGTCACCAATTTTATAGAGTACATGAAAAGAATTATTTGAACAAACACAACATCATATTATTGGACAGCATAAAATTCCTCACGCGTTTACGTGACAAGTTGAATGCATAAATATGAGATGCCAGAATTTCTATGTTCTTTGACTTGCTATTAGGTTTTCTATACACTCTAAAATTAGTTGGGTTAAAAATCAACCCAAATCGACTGGGTTGAGTGAATATGAACCCAACTGGGTTCATATTCACTCAACCCAGTCGATTTGGGTTGATTTTTAACCCAACTGATTTTAGAGTGTACCTTCCATCAAAAAGGCAATGGCGTCAGTCAGGTGTTTGAACCCTTGAACTTTCTGAATCATGTTATTGGTAAAGAGGCTTGACAATATGTGGCGTGGCCTCCACAAAATAAAATATAAAAATCACATGTGACAGAATAAAAGACAGTAGTTTGCAACTTGGCACTTACAAACTGATTATATACACCTGGAACTTAATTAAGCACCCTCTGAAATGTTTCATGACAGTGAAGTTGCTGTTACTGATTATTATGTTTTAATGATCGTTATATCTTGCAGTACATTTCATCTCGTGAAACATGCTGATACTGGTTGATAGCTTACACCAAACACATCCAGTACCGTATTAACGCATGGCCTGACCCCTAGGCCCCTTCCGGCACTTCAATCTTTCACCCCACCACATCTGACAGCCTGGCCCTGGTACGGTAGGCACTATGCCGCAGTACATTGCCCTATATCCATTTTGCGCGTCTCCTGAAGAATTCTACTCAGAACTTGACATATTATTTAAATAAGCATTAAAATAATGTACTGTTTTTAAATATATATATATATAGTATACTTATGAGAGTATATATATGGATAAATACATATGTACATGTATCGCCATGGCACAAAGTGCAATGTGCCTTTAACCAATGACCCCCAAGGTGCTAGTAACAGTGCCTCAGCAAAAAAACAAAATTGGCGGGCCTCGCGTCCCTGCGGGACCCTAGGCTTTAGCCTAGTCAGTAGTATGAATAATACGACCCTGAACACATCCCCTCGTTCACGTGAAGCATGCTACCCATGAATGTCACAAAAAACACTCTCATCCACAAGCAATATCTGGGTATAAAACAAGAAAATTTGTCACTACTTTTGTCAGTAAATATTGGCATGGCAAGGAGGAGACTGTCAGAGGTACTAAGATGCGAAATCGTTGACATGCAGGCAACAGGCATGTCATTCAAAGCTATTGGAAGGCAACTTGGCTATTGTCATTCTGCCATCAGCAGACTTGTCCGACAAAATCACCAAAACCAACGACGTTAAGGACCGACCCCGAAAAACCTTTCTTCTTTAATCTTTAAGATCGGAGTCTGACACGCCTCGTTAGGCGTGAACCATTCGCTTCAAGTGTGGTTTTGAAACGCCGTTGGCTCCCAACAGGCGTTTGTGCAACAGAACTATCCGAGACGTCTCAAAGCACAGGGTATGGGGTCCAGAAGTGTCACCAAGCGTCCAGCTCTGTCCGATCGGCATCAAGGACGAATCTCAGGACATGGTGGAGAGTCCATTGGTCAGACGAGAGTAGGTTCCTGCTTCACGCCACAGATGGTCGCATGAGAGCAGGGAGGCATAGCAATACAGCTTACGTGCCCAGGAATATGAGACCTACTGTTCTTTATGGATGAAAGTGAGTAATGATCTGGGGATGCCTCTCTCATGATTGTAAATTTGATATGGTGACTGTATGTGGGATTCTCAATGGTCATCAATACATCCGGGACATTCTCAGTCTGGTTGTCGTGCCTCATTTTGACAACCATCCGTTGGCTACGCGCCCTGTATTTATGGACGTAATGCAAAGCCACATCGTTCTCATGCTGTGAGGGCATTCCTTCGGAACAACGCTATTATGACACTAACTTAGACAGCAATGAGCCCTGATTTGATACCCTTACAACACATCTGGGACTTGTTTGGACGTTGAGTGCAAGCAAGGGATCCGCCTGTACAGAATTTTGCCAATTTGGAAGCACCATTGCTTGAGGAGTGGCAGCAGTTGCCTCTGAACCGTATCAGGAGGCTCACTGGTAGCATTAGGAGGAGGGTTCAGGCTGTCATCCGGGCACGTGGTGGCTACACTTGCTACTGATGTCAGACACCGCTATTGTGTTCAGATCACAGTAATTACCGGCATTGTTTCTTCATGGACCTTTCCAACACCATACTTGTCGAAAGAACATTTTTCCATCAAAAACTGTAGTGACAGATATGTGAAATTAGCGCCATTAAAATACTGCATATTTTCATCATTGTGTGGTCTTTTATTTGTCAACAGACCATTCTTTCCGCAAACAATCGCTTTTGGCCATCTTAAAGATAGCACGAAAGTAATGATAGTTTCTAATAACACATCGGCGACAAAATAGGGGGTGCTTAATTGTCCAGGTGTATAGAATGGAGCAGAAGCTCGGACTTCAAGATTTCCTCAGAATCGATCCTGAAAGATCGAGGATAGATATTGCAATTTTTAAATGAATGAATGCTATTTTTATTCAACAATACACCATCCTCACGAGGAACATAAATGTAAATAATATAGTCAGTGAACAAACAATATAAGAAGAGATAGTAAAGTGTATAAGCATGAAACAATATAGATTGTGCATGTGAGGTGGTACATTTTTTGATACACATTTGCATGGAGTTATTCGCATTTTTCGAGCAATTTGCGCAAAATTCAGAAAATTGTTGTTCTTGTCAGCAATCTAAACCTTCAGTAGTTTTGAAGGCCTCACACTGTTTGTTCCTCGACACCTGTTCAAAACCCATTTCGTTCTGAACGGATACAATAAGGTGGTCAACAATCGTTTGGTGGGTGGGTTCTAAAAAAGGCCAAAAGTAGTAGGAGAGCGATGAAACGTCCCACATTGGGGGAATCTCATGGGGGATCTCATATGTGACGCCATGTTGTGTTGTCATGGTAACCCGCGTGAGCGGTCCTCTTGTGACGTCATCTCCATAGTGATGCGTGGTGTTAGTGAGCATGCGCAGCGCGTGTTGTTAGGGTTTTACGTGTTTCCGTCGTCCATTTTGCATACTGGAGGCCGCTATTTTGGTTTCTATGGTAGCACGTGGTTGCTATGTAACCCAAATGCTTATAATAGGACAGGGGTATGTTCGGAGGGTATGTTTGATTGAATCGGAGTATCACGAATTACCACAAACAACCCGACAATCCATCCAAATCACCGAAATTGACTTTATTTACTACGGATTCCCTATTTTATCGGCTTAGCACGTAGTGCTATGGTACCGACGGGCATAGAGGGTGAGCTCGATTGAATAGTATACTCCAGTAGAGTAGAAGAGCCTATCAACTGGAATAGCTTTGCTTATTGTTACTTATTTCTGGTCTATTCTTGTTAGTTCTAACCCTATTCCAGGTACTCTTGTTGTTTCATTTATCTAGGTCACCCAATCAGATCACTCTACCGGTGCTAACTAACCAATCAGATTGCTTGATTTCCCGTAATCTCTATGCAGAGTTATCTCCCCTTATTACAACGAAGTCCTGTCCGATTCTCATCACCTCTATATGGCCATATCCCATGGAATCCCATTTTTGGAAAACACCTGTGGCTATGGAATCCCTTTTTTGTCGTATGAGGCCATGAGAGCCATGCAAAAATCCCTCAATGAGGCCTCATTTACTATCCCTCACAACCTCATTTTCTTTTGAGGTCATGAGGGCCATGAAAAAGACCCTCAATGAGGAATAATTTACTATCCCTCTTAGCCTCATCTCAGCATTTAACAGCCATATCCCATGGAATTCCATTTTGGGAAACACCTGTGACTATGGAATCCCTCTTTTGTCGAATGAGGCCATGAGGGCCGTGCGAAAGCCTCAATGAGGCCTCATTTACTATCCCCCATAGCCTCATTTTCTTTTGAGGGCATGGGGGCCATGAAAAAATCCCTCAATGAGGCCTCATTTACTATCCCTCATAGCCTCATTTTCTTTTGAGGGCATGAGGTCCATGAAAAAATCCCTCAATGACAATGAGGCCTCATTTACTATCCCTCTTAGCCTCATCTCGGTATTTAACAGCCATATCCTATGGAATCCCATTTTGGGGAAACACCTGTGGTTATGGAATCTCTTTTTTCGTATGAGGCCATGAGGTCCATGAGAAAGCCCTCAGTTAGGCCTCATTTACTATCCCTCATAGCCTTATTTTCTTTTGAGGGCATGAGGGCCATGTAAAAATCCCTCAATGAGGCCTCATTTACTATCCCTCATAACCTCAATTTCTTTTGAGGTCATGAAGGCAATGTAAAAGCCCTCAATGAGGCCTCATTTACTATCCCTCAAAGCTTCATTTCGGTATTTGAGGATACCTATGGCCTGGTATTGTATTATTTGAGGACACCTATCGAGGATACCTTTTGGAGAATCCCTTTTTGTCGTATGAGGCCATGAGGGCCATGAGTAATCCCTCAATAAGGTCTAATGTAGTCTTACCAAGGGCTTCCATCTTATCTCCAAAGCTCCAAGACCACTTCTGGTCTTTGGTCTATCTGTCCTATCATTAGCTTCTACAACAGTCGTGTTCCATTGCGGCCTTGTACCAGTACTATTGACAAAACTATCATCAATTAATATTGACTTATATCACTACTTCCTAGCTGTATCTTCGCTCAGGCCTTCAAAATATTCAATCAGATTTCTCCTCTATACATATAAACGGGCTATATAAGAGATTCCGTAAGTGGGATCACATATGAGATCCCACATGAGATCCCCCCCCCCCCCCAATGTGGGACGTTTCATCGCTCTCCTACTACTGCCAAATCAAACAAAAATACCTCGAGTCTGCAAATCTTTTCCATTCCTCCCTCTCCCGAGTACAAAAAGGGACAATTCTCCAAACAATAATATTTTTTTGTTGCCACACCTAACTTTTTCACCTAGTCAAGTCAAAGCTGCTTTACAATGGCCAAAATTTGACTCTATTAGTATTTTAAGATAATACTTAGTAATTCACGAGTTAATTTTATTGCACGCTTATGCTTTTATTTCCATAAAATACACGTTTTTTGCCAAAACCAAAGCGAACAATAAATGTTTTTGTATTGTCCTTGAACAATACGGATGACGTGCGCGGACTATTTAACTGTTTCTTTTTTACGTTTGGATTATTTTTGGCAATAATTTGCCGTAGGCGTGTTGTAAATGCAGAACAGCACACGCATTCGTAAAGTCATTTCTTTCTCCACGAGATCGATTTTGTCGGAGGGATAATATTGAACAATTTGCCGCCGGTGTGACAGGAATGATAGTCCGTAGGAAAATTAGTCCCTCTGGACTATTATTCCGCGGAATTATAGTCCTAGGCCTAACATTTTTAGGAATAGTAGTCCGCCGGACTACTATTCCTAGAAATGTTAGACCTAGGACTATAATTCCGAGGAATAATAGTCCAGGGGGACTAACGTTCGTACGGACTATCATTCCTGTCACACCGGTCTTAAATTTCAGTCCCAACTAATGGGATTAGGTCACAGCAGCCGGCGGGTGGGGGACTGGGTGGGTTGGGCGGTCATATTTACTTATGTAGGCAAGACACACGGTTCAATGCAAAAAGTGTAAATTCTGTTACAAGACACCTTGGATCATCCGACACTAATTGCGCTGCCCTGGAAGTCCACTTCATGATCCTTGCCTTCCAGTGACGACTATAGTAGTCGTGCTTTAAAGTCATCATTTGGTGAAAACTCAGACTTTATTTTTTTCGAATGTGAAAGGCTGGACAATTTGGAATTTGAGATTTGATGCCTGGAGGCAGACGATTTTAAATTTTAAATTTTCATTTTCACTGAAAAGAATTCTCGCTGACCCTGCTGAAAAGCACCGGCAGTGAAGGCGTTAACTTTCAATGTTCACGAAAGGGACTAACAAACTGGGGTTAGCCCACTTATTACTCACACTGAGCTTATATATAACATAATAGAAAAATAAATATGCAAAATGTGCGAAGTATAGACAAACCTATATCTCTTTCAGTTATATACTACTCAAAGTTTGCTAAGCACCAAATATTTGACACATCATTGTGAAATTTGCTTGTGACATATTTGCGAAAATTTTGGTGGATATGATTGAGGAATGTATTGAGGTGGTCCCCAGTGTATACATTAGCTCTCTTGACAGGCAGACTTTTCGTGACAGTCATGGAAAGCATGTACCCCTTGATTTTCATGATGTTTTCGTATACTGTCTACATGTCCATGACATGTGTAGGGTATTCAATCTTCATTTCAACACCAACCCTTGTGATTTAATGATTGAATATGGCAAATGCAAATGTAAGAAGACATTTGTCTGAAGCAGAAATGTGGCGGCTGTGGGGATGGTGGAGCAAGGGGCTACCCATCGTCAGGTTGGTGAAGCCCTTGGTGTGCACCATATGGTGATCACCAGAGACTGCCCAAGATTTCAGCAGTATGGCACACCAGTAAGATGGCATGGTGGCGGCAGAGCCAGGGCAACATCTGCAGCTCAAGACCGATCTTTAATCATTCAGGCCCGAAGGAACCACTTTGCCACAACAACCCAGCTTCACAGTGACCTTCAGAATGCATCCGGGGTAAATGTTTCGACGCAGACTATCCGGGCATGGTTGCACGGAGGGGGTCTCCGATCGACAAGACCATATATTCGCATCCCGCTGTCACAGAACCACCACCAGGCACGATATGAATGGGCCATGGACCACGTTGGTGGACCAGAGAAGATTGGCGACCTGTCCTTTTTTACAGATGAGTCAAGGTACTGCCTAGACCACACAGATAGGCGTTCTATGGTATGGAGAAGACCAGGAGAGCGATTCCATGCAACCAACATTGCTGAGCACGACCGCTATGATGGAGGGTCAATCATGTCCTGGGCGGCATCAGCAGGGATGGACTACAGAGCTCTGTGTTCTTGAACGTGGTACATTGACTGCACAGCGGTATATTGATGAGATCCTGGATGGTCACGTCAGATTGTATGCAGGTGCAGTGGGTGATAGATTCATTCTGTTGGACGATAATGCCCGTCCTTATGTTGCTCATGCTGTCGGGGAGTACCGACAGAGGGAGGGGATTGAGTGTATGGACTGGCCAGCACGATCCCCTGACCTCAATCCAATCAACTATGTCTGGAATGAGTTGCAGCTTGCAATTTCAGCCCGTCCAGTACAGCCAAGAAGTGTCCAGGCGCTTGGTGCCATGCTGGTCCAAGAATCCCACAAAGGACCACCGAGAATCTGATTGGGAGCATGAGAAGGCGTTGTCAAGCTGCAATTAACAGTAATGGGTCTACTCGATATTGAACACATACTTTTTCGCTCCGTCAACTTTTTGGCAAATTTGAAAAATTTACTTTTTTACCAATAATATCCATTTTCCATGGTTATGGTATTAAAAAGCTAAAAAATATTGTCTTAATTTCTGTACTTAAATCGTTAAAGATATAATTAAATAAAAAATATATACACTTTTCATTACAATATTTCAACTAAAACGTAAAACAGGTAGTTGGATATACTTGGTGCTTAGCAAACTTTGAGTAGTATATTTTACTATAAATGGTTTCAGCGTATATATAATTTAACCCTACTCTGTTTGAAAAGTGGTGTCAAGATTGACTCGAATTGGTAGCTTCTATATTACGTAAAATAATTTATTCTTTGATCCGTGGTTAGCAGAATTCAACTGTTGATCTCTCAATTAATCGGACATCAACATTATCCATGAGAACAGGTGAACATGTAATTATTTTTATCCCGCAGATAGGCAGAGGGGCAAGATAAAACAACCTCGCTGAGAATGCACAGTAAAACCGCATGGCGTTGACGCTTCCTGCGAACTCAGTTGAGTCAAAGGTCACCATAAATCAATGTCGAGGGCTTCAAGGAGATACCTCTCAGATTCCCCCGGGGTATTCCTTGATAATATAAAAAGTAGTCGCAAGGTTTGAAAAGCCAGTCGCAAGGTTTGATCGTAAGGTTCAAACTCCAGCCCGGTGGCTGTTTTTGGCTATGGGCGTGTTAATGAGTTGTGTGACTAGCGGGTCCAACGTATAGTTTAGAATAGGCGAGAAGTTATTAGGCCAAGTGGCGAGGGAGGGCTTTGAGAGCCATACGCGAAGTTTAACGTATAACATGAAGTAAAGTTAGTTGGAGGGAGCTGTCGAGATCTCGAACATTTTACTTAATTGGAGGGAGCTAATGAGAGCTCAAACATTTGACTTAATTGGAGCTATCGAGAGCTCGAACATTCTACTTAATTGGAGGGAGCTATCGAGAGCTCGAACATTTGACTTAAGATAGGAGCTAGAAATGAGCTTTGTGGAAGCCAGCCAAACCGCATGCATGAACATTATTGGTTTAAACCGTAGACGGAGAGTGGTTTAGGCGGTACAAAACTGTAATGTGGGGTGACAATACGTTATATAAATGTAAAGCGAGAGAGATTGAGTTGGTTCGAGGAGTTGACAGACATACTGAGCGTACTTAAAGGTGGAAGCGACTATAAATAAACTATACGTTATGTGTACAATTGCACAGGAAGTAAGAGGACCATCAGTAGCTGAGGAACAACAAGAGACAACCAGGCGTCAGCAGTGAACGCGAGGTACCCCGGAAAGAGCTCGAACTTTCGGGATGGGGAAAATTCATCTGTGATTTGTTTTGTGTTGTGTATATATTTTCATGGATTGTTTTTGGTGCGTACATGTGAGTACATAATAGTGTTATATTTTCATTAAATTATATTCAGATGATACCCGTCGTTTATATTTTCAAATACCAAGTCACTGACACCTTAAGACGACGAATCTGCCCCAACACAACCACAACACCGCGAGGTGGAGAGACGTATCTTCACTCAAAAGTCCGGCTGTCCTCTCCGAGTTCGGCCGAGCTCTTGAGTGATCATAAATCTCACATATCTGCCCCATCCTGTTATGACATAAACTGGCGAGAGCTACCAGGATTCATCTAAAAAGGTGACATTTTGAAAAGTTAAAAACCGACGGAATCCCTGAGATAGTTTATGAGCATGCCTGGTTTATTGATAACTAGCAGGGTTACCGGCGTTGCTCGGGCTGAGGAGAGTATTCAGAAGACCTATATCGGTGAAAAAACATGCTGGTCATAACTGTTGGTGCCCCTCTACACCCACCCCCACCCCAGCTCGGCACTTTTTTAAACCTCATCATTAGATTCCTGGTAAACAATTACCCCTAGTAGACCCCTTTGAAGACCTATATTGGTGAGAAAAATTTTGGTCATAACTTTTGGTGCCCCTCTACACCCCCACTCCCATCCCGATACTTTTTTTAAACCTCACCATTAGATTCCTGATAAAACGTAGCTCTAGTAGACCCCTTTGAAGACATATATCGGTAAAAAAAAACTTGTCATAACTTTTGGTGCCCCTCTACACCCCCACCCCACACACTTTTTCAAACCTGACGATGACCTTCGCCATAAAAAGTACTTCTAGTAGACCCATTTTGGACACTCGGGGTGGCCCCATATTCAATTCTATAGCGGACAGACAGACAGACATACATACAGACATTCTAAAATATAGTGTAGAAAGATGTTCATGCAGTTTGACTTTAAAGAAGCTCTTGGTAAATTGGCAAGGGAAAAGTGGTTCGGGGCTTAAGTCTATGTAGAAACGAATTTGATGAATGATGTGAATACAGGGATAGGAGACGGTTGAGCGGTCATTTTTGAAGTATTATTATTATTATTATTATTATTATTATTATTATTATTATTATTATTATTATTATTATTATTATTATTATTATTATTATTTGAGTGTGGTTCATTTAATGGAAGCTGTAATCATGGATACTGTTACCCCATTGGCTCAACTTGTGGTGCTGGGAAAGGAGATGGGATTGGAGGGGCAGACCTCCAAACGTTCGTCCGCGAGGAACAAAAGGGAGAGCAAAAGGAATTAGCGTTGAGGCATGAGAGGGAATTAGAAAGACAAGTAGCCATGAAGCGGGAAGAGGCTTCCGAATGGACAGCTCAGTGAGAGACAGAAGTAGCCCTGGTCGGAGCCCTGAGCCCGTTACTAACGGACCAGTCTCTCCAAATGTATGCAAACATGCCTCCTGATCAAGCCAATGACTACGGTGAGTTGAAGAAAGCTATCTTCAAACAGTATCAACTCACCGAAGATGGCTTCAGAGTTAAAAAAAAGAGAGTGTAAGGCACGAAAGGGTGAAAGTGTTTATCAGTTCGTATCGCGAGCACCGAGGTATTTTGACCGCTGGGTCGAATTGGCAGAGATTGACGAGACATATCAATCTCTGAGAGATCTGCTCATTCGCGAATAGTTCATGTCTACGTGTACCCCGGAAATGGCCATATTTGTAAAGGAAAGGAAACCAGGGAACGCAGATGACATGGTCAAGGTGGCAGAGCAGTTTCGAGAGGCCTGTGGGGTGAGACTGCCCAATTACGGTTGGGACGGAATGGAAATCACGCGGCTACAAAGGCACCAGTTAAGTTTAACCATTCCGCCCCAAACCCTAATTGGGGTAGCCAGGGTAACTCGGGGGTTAAGGAGTGCTCTGTTTCGTTTGTGAGAAACTGGGGCACATAGCCAGGGATTGCTGGCCGAAAGCCGCCCCAGTGAGAGGTAGCGATAGGAAACCAAGAAGTGGGAAGAGAGGACCCTCCCCAAGAGCTGGAGAGACGGGGAGGGGAAGACACCTATCCCGGGGGGAAAGGCAGACAACGGCACTGTGCTGTCTATAGGGCCGGAGAACAGCCCCTAGGCAATGCAATCGAGAAAGGGTGTCTCCGGCTGAAAGGGGGAAAGTGGTCCCCATAATCAGTGGAATGCGCCCTGCGGGAGGCGGGGACATGCCGGTATGCCCAGGATGTCTAGCGGGACAGGCAGTTCAGGTGATCAGGGACACTGGGTACAGCAGCGTGGCAGTTAGGCGCGGCTTGGTCAGCGAAGCAGACATGATGGGCCACGACCACATTTGTGTCTTGATAGATAGGACTGTTAGGCGTTTTCTTTTTGCGATGGTACGGGTGGATACGCTCTTTTCTGTGGGGAGGTGGAGGCCATGTACATGGGGGCACCCATTATGACCTGGTGGCGGGTAATATTCCTGGGGCTATGACCAGCCCAGATGGGGAGTGGCTAGCTAGGAAAACATAGCAGGAGGCAGCAGCCGTTGTTACACGAGCTCAGGCTGTCGGGGATAAACAAAAAGACCCTTTAAGTCCCTAAACGTGACAATGGAGTGGTGGGGGAATTGTTGGGAAGTGGCTAAGGAAGGAGAGAGTGCAGCGATCTGGGGTTCTGGTCGGTATAAACTGGAGGTGGAACAGGAGGTGTTAAACAGAGTATTTGAGCAACGGCGAGGAGATTCCACAAACGAAGTTCGTCAAATAGTGGTCCCGGACTGTTACAGGAAGAAGGTGATGACCGTAGCACACTCGTCACTGGTGGGAGGCCATTAAGGGCCTAGAAAAACGCTTGACCGAATCACGACCAGTTTCCACTGGACGGGTATCACAGGGGATGTCACTCGGTTCTGTAGGTCATGCGAAATCTGCTAGAAGACGGCTCCGAGGGGGACTGTCCCTAAGGTGCCCTTGGGGGAAATGCCACTGATGAGCGAACCCTTTGAGAGGATGGGGGTTGACCTAATTGGTCCTATTCATCCTGCCTCGAGAAGAGGGAATAGGTACATCCTGACAGTCGTGGATTATGCCACGTGGTACCCGGAGACCATAGCTCTGCCCAAGGTAAAGACTGAGAGGGTCGCAGAGGCCTTGTTAGGGGTGTATTCAGTAGGGTGGGTTTCCCCAAGGAGGTATTAAGTGACCAGGGGTCGCTGTCTGCCTCATGTTTGATGAAAGAAGTGTGTCGGCTATTGGCCGTGAAGCAGCTTTTTACAACCCAATACACCCCGAAAGGTAATGGTTTGTGCCAACGTATCAATGGGGCTCTGAAAGAGATGTTGAGAAAAATGTCTCAAGAAAGGCCAAAGGACTGGGACCGCTATTTACCGGCGGTCCTGCTCGCCTATAGGGAAGTACGTCAGGACAGTACAGGGTTCTCCCCATTTGAGCTACTGTATTGTCGGGCAATCAGGGTTCCCATGCAGGTGTTGAAAGAGCTTTGGACGGGGCCGGAGACTGCTGAAATACGTAACACATATCAGTACGTCTTCGAACTTAGGAATAAATTAAAAGAGACCTGTCAACTGGCCAGAGAGAGCTTGCACAAGACCCAGGATCGGCAAAAAGGGTATTATGACCGAAAGGCAAGGGATAGGAAGCTCAAGGTCGTCAGAGGATTACTGTCCTCCTACCAACCGATCACAACAAGCTGCTGTTGCAGTGGAAGGGTCCCTACACCGTGAAAGAGGTACTTTGAAAAATGGACTACAGGATTGATGTGGGTGACAAGACACGGATATCAATCTCCTTAGGCTCCACTAAGAACGAGAGGAAAACTCAAGGCCACGCGTGTGTCGGGTCAGAGGACTCCGATCAGAAAGAGCCAGAGAAAGCGGCCGGTGTAGCCGTCATAGAGGAGGAGGCAGAGTCGGCCATGGTGGACGATGATAGCTTATTGGTACTAGGAGAGTTGGGTGGGGTTGAGACCTACAGAGATGTGTGTGGTGACTGGCGACAATTTGACAATCGAATAGCAACGCCAAGTGACGGGGTTGGTGAGAGAGTTCAGTGACGTGTTTTCGGAGAGACCTGGGACGATCAATCTCGTGGAACATAAGATTGAGGTGACCACCGGGGAGCCGATGCAGATAAAGCACTACCTTATCCCTTATGCTAAGAGGCGAGAGATGCGGGAGGAGGTAGCCAAAATGTTGAAAGCAGGTGTCACTGAGCCGTCTAAATCCCCATACAATTCCCCATTGGTTTTGGTGAGAAAGAAGAATGGTGAAGTTAGGTTCTGCATAGATATCCGACGCCTTAATTCCATAACTAAGTTCGATAACGAGCCCATCTGGAACATAGAGGACATTCTGACAAGCCTACATGGGGCGAACTGTTCAGTAAGATAGATTTGAACAAGGGGTACTGGCAGATTTCGGTAAGGCGGGAGGGTAGGCATATGACATCATTTACGACGCCAGACTGATGCTACCAGTTCAAAAAACTCCCATTTGGAATGATAAACGCGGGCGCTACGTTCAACAGAATGACGAAGAAGCTGTTGGGCGGCGCCTGGGAGTAGTGGACGACGTACTCTGTAAAACTAAGACCTGAACAGAGCATATAGGGGCCCACCGGGAGTTGTTCCGGAGACTCCGTGACGCGGGACTGGCGGTGAAGCCCTCCAAATGTCAAATCGGGTTCAGAAGCGTTGAATTCCTTGGGCATAATGTGGGGGAGGGGAAGGTAGAAATGGACGATGAGAAACTTGAGTGGATCCGCGACGCGGACACTCCCCAGACGAAGCGATAGGGCAGGTCATTTATGGGTTTGGCGGAATATTACCGCAAGTTTGTTCCAAATTTCGTGGAAGTTGCGGTAGCCCTTACCGAGCTGACAAAGAAGGGCCAACTGAATAAGGTGAAATGGGGACCTCATCAAGAGAGGTCCTTTAAGACATTGAAAGACTTGTTGTACAGGTCACCCATCCTTCGACTACCGGACTTTGCCAGGCTCTTCCGGGTGCAATCAGATGCATCAGACACGGGGGTGGGGCCGTGTTGCTACAGGAATACACTGATGGATGGTTCCCTGTGGCATATGCCAGCACGAAATTACTGCGAAACTACTCAGTAACAGAGAGAGAGTGTCTCGCGATCGTCTCCGCAGTAAAAATGTTTCAGTTTATGTCACAACATAATGTGGCAGATATGTGAGATTTATGATCACTCTAGAGCTCGCGCGTACTCGGAGAGGACAGCCGGGCTTTTGAGTGAACATACGTCTCTCCGCCTCGTGGTGTTGAGGTTGTGTTGGGGCAGATTCGTCATCTTAAGGTGTCAGTGATTTTATATTTAAAAATATAACCGACGGGTATCATCTGAATATAATTTAATGAAAATAAAACACTATTATGTACTCACATGTACGCATCAAGAACAATCCTTGAAAATATATACACAACACAAAACAAATCACAGATGAATATTCCTCATCCCGAAAGTTCAAGCTCTTTACGGAGTACCCCGTGTTCAATGCTGTCGCCTGATTGTCTCTTGTTGTTCCTAAGCTCATGGTGGTCCTCTCACTTCCCATGTAATTGTACACATAAGGTATAGTTTATTTATAGTCGCTTCCACCTTCAAGTACGCTCAGTTTGTCCTTCAACTCCTCTAACCAACTCAGTCTATCTCACTTTATACGTGTGATAATATATTGTCACTCCACTTTATAGTTTTGTAACGCCTAAACCACTCACCGTCTACCGTTTAAACCAATAATGTTCATGCATGCGGTTTGCCTGGCTTCCACTTAGCTCACTCAGAGCTCCTAGCGTAAGTCAAATGTTCGCGCTCGCTGTAGCTTCCTCCAATTAAGTAAAATGTTCGAGCTATCGACAGCTCCAATTAAGTCAACTAGTCGAGCTCTCATTAGCTCCCTCCAATTAAGTAAAACGTTCGTGCTGTCGATAGATCCCCCCCTCCCCCCCAACTAACTTTACTTCACCTTATGCGTTACACCTCACTTATGGCTCTCAAAGTCCTCCCGCGCTACTTGGCCTAATAACTGCTCGCCTATTCTAAACTATACAGTCAGGGGTGGTGCCAGGGATTTCTCGGCAGGGGGCTGACCTCTCCGACAGAGGGGAGTGGGGGGGGGGGGGGCTATAATATTTGACCTCACAAACGAAGGAAAATGAGTGAAAACTGGTAAATCTGAGAACCAAAATAGAAGCAAATTGAGTATGTTTGTTGATTATTTAACGTAAACATATTATAGTAAGGTCGGGAAATATTTCATCTATAAAGACAGTTTGACGAACGACATAAAGGAATTTCGTGAGAATCACTATTCTCTATCAAAGTTCCAGTGACCATGATGATAACCGATGATCAGGTATGGAAGTAATGGAACGCCAGTTGGATAACAACTGTCATATTGCCTTACAAAGAAAAACCATATGCCTCGGTCTTGATCGACACAAGACGAGATATCTACATTCGATTGTCGGAAATTTCTCGTGAAGTCGGGTTTAGGAGACTCCCCGACGGACTGACTAAAAATATCCGACGGGGGGGGGAGGGGGGCAGGACCTCTCCGACGGGGGGGGGGCTGTAGCCCCCCCCCCTGACTCCCCCCCCCCCTTATTGGCGCCACCACTGTATACATGTACGTTGGAACCACTAGTCCCACAACTCATTAACACGTCCATACCCAAAAACAGCTATCGGGCTGGAGTTTGAACCTTACGATCAACACTGGCTTTTCAAACCTTGCGACTACTTTTTATATTATCAAGGAGTACCCCGGGGGTATCTCCTTGAAGCCCACGGCATTGATTTATGGAGACCTTTGATTATATTGAGTTCGCAGGCAGCGAGACAGCGCCATGCTGTGTTACTGTACGTTCTCAGCGAGGTTGATTATCTTTGCCCGTCTGCCTATTGGCGGGATAAAAATAATTACATGTTCATCTATTTTCTTGGATAATGTTGATGTCCGATTAATTAAGAGATTAACAGCTGACTTCTGCTAACCACGGATCAAAGAATAATTTATTTTAAATAATAAACACGCTACCAGTTCGAGTCGATCTTCACAAGTGGGTTAAATACATCCAGTTAATATTTTTTCAACTGCAGAATTTGCATATTACGCGGGTGGATGTGGGCGATTCGTTGAGTAAAGGGTTAAATGAATCAGCGGATGATCCAGCAGTATCAATACCATAGGTACTGATCATTGGATTGTGTTCTTTCAGCCTCAACGCAATGTTTATTTTTTGTAATTATTAGATAATGTATTTTTTTCCAAATGTCATTGAATTGATAAACGGAAATAAACAATAAATCAAACAACGTGTCTTCAAAATGCATACAGTGGGCCCACGTGAGTGGCTATCTCTTATATGAATAACCCTGTTAAAGGAAATCAACTTCCTCTTGCAATATGTTTAAAAATTATCCGACATTCACCAAATTCCCTTTGTTTATAGACCAGTTTGGCGTAAGTTCTAATACTGCCATTTAATATATACTGCTCAAAGTTTGCTAAGCACCACATATTTGACACATCATTGTAAAATTTTCGGGTGACACATTTGCGATATTCTAGGTGGATATGATTGAGGAATGTATTGAGATGGTACCCAGTGTTTACATTAGCTCTCTTGACAGGCAGACTTTTCGTGACAGTCATGGAAACCCCTTGATCTTCATTGATTTTCATGATGTTTCCGTGTACTGTCGACATGTACATGAGATGTGTAGGGTATTCAGTCTTCATTTCAACACAAACCCTTGTGATTTAATGATTGAATATGGCGAATGCAAATGTAAGAAGACATTTGTCTGAAGCAGAAATGCGACGGACTGTAGGGATGGGGGAACAAGGGGCTACTCATCGTCAGGTTGGCGAAGCCCTTGGTGTGCACCAAACGTTGATCACCAGAGCCTGGGCAAGATTTCAGCAGTATGGCACACCAGTCAGACGACATGGTGGAGGCAGAGACAGGGCAACATCTGCAGCTGAAGACCGGTTTTTGATCATTCAGGCCCGTAGGAACCGCTTTTTCACAGCAACCCAGCTTCGCAATGACCTTTAGAATGCATCCGTGGTAAATGTTCCGACGCAGACTATCCGGGCAAGGTTGCACCAAGGTATTCGCATTCAGCTGTCCAGAACACCACCAGGCACGATATAAATGGGCCATGGGTCACGTTGGATGGACCAGAGAAGATTGGCGACCTGTCATTTTTACAGATGAGTCAAGGTACTGCCTAGACAACACAGATAGGCATTCTAGGGTATGGAGAAGACTGGAAGAGCGATTCCATGCAGCCAACATTGCTGAGCATGGCCGCTATGATGGAGGGTCAATAATGGTCTGGGCGGCATCAGCTGGGATGGACGTACAGACCTCTGTGTCATTGACTGTGGTACATTGACTGCACAGCGGTATATTGATCCTGGATGCCCACGTCAGATTGTATGCAGGTGCAGTGGGTGATAGATTCATTCTGATGGACGATAATGCCCGTCCTCGTGTTGCCCATGCTGTCTGGGAGTACCGACAGAGAGAGGGGATTGAGCATGTGGACTGGCCAGCAAGATCCCCTGACCGCAATCCAATCGAACGTGTCTGGAATGAGTTGCAGCCTGCAATTTCAGTCCGTCCAGTCCAACCAAGAAGTGTCCAGGTGCTTGGTGCCATGCTGGTCCAACAATGGAACAACATCCCACAAAGGACCATTTGGAACCTGACTGGGAGCAAGAGAAGGCGTTGTCAAGCTGTAATTAACAATAATGGGTCTCATACTCGATACTGAACCCATATCAGTTCGCTCCGTCAGCTTTTTGGCAAATTTGAAAAATTTCCTCTTTTACCAATAATATCCATTGTCCATGGTTATCGTATTCAAAAGCTAAAAAATAATGTCAAACACAAACAAAATCGTAATATCTGTGCTTAAATCATTAAAGATATAATTAAATAAAAAATATATACACTTTTCATAACAATATTTCAACTAAAATGTAAAACAGGTAGCTGGATATACTTGGTGCTTAGCAAACTTTGAGTAGTTTATTATGTCTTGCTTGACAGAGCTCAAGGTGCTCTGTCAAACAAACTATAATAGAATAAATGCTCAATTTATCTCTAGAATAAGGAAAGGGACCAAATCTCTGGTCATTGAATAATTCTGTTGAGTGAATAATTCTCCCTGGCTAAATTGCTATTCAATCAATAGAGTTTTGCTGTATTTCGTACCTGTCCATTTTCAAAGTTCTCCAACTCATTGTTCCCGTAATATCCAAGACGCACAATGACAATTTTGGGAAGATCGGACTGAAACCGGTCATAAAATTCTCGAAAACCATATTTTTCTTCTGAATATTCCAGTAGTTCCATTTTCGTTTTATACAAAGTTGAAGTTTGAACACTGGCCTTTGATTATCTGAATTTCGAAACATGAGTTAGATTGATTCTCGTTGTGCGTTCATGCATGCAGAAATCCACATTCGTGTGAATAATATCAACCAACCAAGCAGCATGTTTGCGCAAATAAACACAAAATACGGAAGTACATTATTGTCTTTTTCTGTCATTTCCGCAATCCGGTCACAACACACTGCCATCAGTGGGTCGAGATTTCGTAAATAAAAATGTGCAAAATCAAGAGAGCACCAAGAAACCCAAATGAAACTTGCGTCTCAGATATAATATTCTCTGTGTGATTCTAAAATGGGACACCGCTTTTGTGACTGCAGTACTCTATTAACCCTCGAGCCAGCGTAACGATCAAATATGATAAGACTTACTCACAACAATCGTCATTCCCATGGGGGTGGGGGCGGAAAAAAAGTTTCGGGTCCGTAGACGAATTTTTTCATTTTAGTAGATAATAGCACCCGCCCCTACGTTTTTATTTCTAAATTTTTTGTCTGCAACATTTTTGGGTTTCTACCTTATTTCCAACAATACGATATTGTACTGTGGGATAGGTAACCTTTGCGAAATAATTGCCCTTATTGGGAAATAAAAAGTTAACCCTTTACCCAACGAATCCCCCGCATCCGCTCGCGTAATATGCAAATTCAGCAATTGAAAAAAATATTATTTTTCAAAAAATTTCAACAAAACCATATCATGTGACCCCTCGTTGGAACGAGCTCGCCGAGCTCGTTCCAACGTGGGTTCCCATGATATGGTTTTGTTGAAATTTGTTGAAAAATTTGAAAAAAATGATATTTAAAATAATAAATTTTGATATCGTCTGCGTTGGGTAAAGAGTTAAAGAATTGATCAAACTAAGCCAGTATTAAGCTCTACAAACATGATCAAATTCGAGATGCCAAAACAAACAAACATTCCAAACCATCAAAACAGCGTTGTTTGGGCCAAGTGATTGATACAAAGAATAAACTCACTGCAAAGTTCCAATACATTACTTAATGCATTTATCACACACTTTCAGACTACGCTAGGAAAGATAGACCAGACTGACTGGCTTAAAATGGTATTGTTTAACCTTTTCCCCAACGAATCGACCGCATCGACCACGTAATATGCAATTTCAGTTGGAAAAATATTACTTTTTAAAACAGTTTTAACAAAACAATATCATGTGACTCCTCATTGGAACGAACTCGTAGAGCTTGTTCCAACGTGGGATTACATGATCATCTTTTGTTGACATCTTTCAGAAGAAAAAAATTGAAAACGAATTTTATTTAAAATAATAAAATCTGATATCGTCTACGTTGGGTAAAGGGTTAATCTGGTGTACTTTTTATTTACCTGTACATACAGATAAATTTAATATTATTCAATGCTTGTCAGTGCTGGTATTTCAAGTCAGTGGTATAACCTTTATTTGACATTACAACATTCTGTGATGCCCATCAGATAGTGCCAACAAATTTTATTTTATTGTAATATTATCTTCTGTTATTCTGTTTCACCTATAGTTTTATTTTATTAATTATGATCCAGTTCCTTTCATCATACTCCCACACTTACAATCTTGAAAATAAATCATTGTTGATAATCTCTACCCCGAACAGCAGTGGGGAATATATCTCTGAAAATCAAAATGTTCAGATGTATCATGATTATGTTCTCAATCTACTACCCATTTTAATGGACACTGTAGCATATTTTTACTGTTAAATCGTATTTTTAGCGCAAATGGATGGCAAATATTAACAAAGATAACTTGAGGAAAATGGCTAAAAGAAAAAACTGATCACCCAACAGCCACAGATGGCAATTTTCGCCATTGGAAGAATTGTACAGGAAAGTTAGCTACTACGGCAGCGTATTAGGGCCAGGACCTTTTCATTTAATAAACTGTTTATACAGTTTAATAAACTGTTTTTACAGATTAATAAACTGTATTTACAGTTTAGTAAACTGTATTTACAGTTTATTACGAGACTGTTTTTACAGATTATTACGAGACTGTTTTTACAGTTTATTACGAGACTGTTTTTACAGATTCATAAATTGTATTTACAGTTTAGTAAACTGTATTTACAGTTTATTACGAGACTGTTTTTACAGATTATTACGAGACTGTTTTTACAGTTTATTACGAGACTGTTTTTACAGATTAATAAACTGTATTTACAGTTTAGTAAACTGTATTTACAGTTTATTACGAGACTGTTTTACAGATTATTACGAGACTGTTTTTACAGTTTATTACGAGACTGTTTTTACAGATTAATAAACTGTATTTATAGTTTAGTAAACTGTATTTACAGTTTATTACGAGACTGTTTTTACAGATTATTATGAGACTGTTTTTACAGTTTATTACGAGACTGTTTTTACAGATTAATAAACTGTTTTTACAGATTAGTAAACTGTATTTACAGATTATTAGGAGACTGTTTTTACAGTTTATTAGAAGACTGTTTTTACAAATTAATTAGCCATTCGATTATTGGTTAGTAGTATAACATGTACCCGATTACCCGGACTTTTGGGAAAGCTGCTAGTGTTAAATCTACATTGGAACCGGACTTTGTAGCAATTTTTCTGTGCGAAACTTCGGCGCCATCTGGCTAGATCCGGCAAGTGGTATACGAACTGCATATATCGTATGCTATGATATGTATTGTGATATATGTAACCACAGGGCTATGGGTTTATTGTATGGGTATGTGGTAGAAAATTAACGGTGTCTCGAAAAAATAAATTTTCCGCGAAACGGTTGACTGTGGACGTCGTTACGGTATGATGCGCACCGTGACGTCAGGGAAACATTGGCCCCTGTTGTTGTCTACTTTGCCGTCCGGTATGACGTTATTCGGGCCGGGGTGTGTCGGAGTTCTCGTACTGGACTGATATCGTTGTATAGTAAGGGTGGTATATACCTCTCTAGGTATACTATTAGCCCTTGGCCTTGGTACTACTAATCGACCTTCATATTACCCCACGACTGGTATAGGTAGTACGTAATGCTAGGTAAACCAGTATTGTGGGGTGGGTCAATGCATGGTCGTCGTCTTGTGTGGTACTGAGAAATAGCACTTGGTGGTTTGGATTTGCAGTAGAGTATAGCCGTTGTATATCACTGTAGATCCCATCTTCATCCTTGTTGTTTCAGCCCCTCGTTTGCATCGTACTATCCCATGACTGGTATAGGTAGTATGTAATTCTGGGACAGACAGTATTGTAGGGTGGGTGGGGGTAATACATGGTCGCCTAGTGTGGAAGTATAGAGTGTACGCTCCACACCCTTACAGGTCCCACGTTAGCTCTTCGTGCTATTAATCCACCTAATGCTTCAAATTATCCAATGACTGGAAAAGATAGTACGTATTCTTAGGACAAGCGTTATTGTGGGTAGGGGTAGGGCCTGGTAGTTTAAAAAGGTAGTAGTGCCATTATCTACTCAGGACGGTGTGCTGGCTAACGGATGGTATAGGTATTACGTAATGCTAGGCCAAGGAGCATTGTTGGGTAGAGGTAATACATGGCTGTCTAGTCAGGTTGTGTAGGATGTGTTGTTTGTTCCCCTGCTGGTTCAATCTCTGCCCTTGGTGCTAGTAATCGGTCTAATACTTCATATTATCCTATAACTGGTATAGGTAGAACGTAATGCTAGGCCAAGCGCTTTTGTGGGCGAGGGTAATGCCTTGTTGTGTAGTGCAGTAGAATAGTATGGACGGCATATACCCATTTTAGTTCCCATCTTAACCCTTGGAACCAAAGTCCACCAGGGACAATGTACTATCCCACATATGGTATAGGTAGTATGTAATGTAGTGTTGTGTGGTGTATGACTTGGTTTCCAGTCTCCTAGCAGGGCACGGATGGTCCTTTGACATTCTAAGACTTGGCCTAGAGGTCGTGATATGTGACAGTTAGTAAGCCTACAATATTGCTTCAAGTCGGTAGTAATGGCACAACGATAGAAGAAGATTATAGTACAGAGGACTACAGAAGAAGCTAGTCATAGCACAGAAAGCTGAAACCGATGGTAAGATCACCTGTATGTATAGGAGCTATATAGGGCCTTGGAATCTCACTTATGGAATCCCACTTATAGAATACCTTTTATAGAATCATTATGGAATCCCCCTTTGAAAACGTCTGGCCTTCAGCTCCACTTTTTGCAAGATGAGGATTAGAGTCGTATGTGGATCCACTCGTTCGACCAATTACTCTATGGCTTATTTGCTCGGGATTCTAGTCGTCTGATCAATCGGATATAGCTAGCAAGCCTGCTGTAGTCCTACAAGTCAAATAGTAATAGTACAAGGAACTAATGGTACAAAGCTTCGAGGGTGGTAGAAATTTTAGTATTGGTTGACTACGAACGAGGTTATAGGACAAGAAGTTGAAGACAATATGTAAACAGATGGCAAGGCTATCTGTGTAGGAACTGTGAGATGATCGACTCGTCGGGGGCGGGGGGGGGGGGGGGGGGGGGTCTGATGAGCACCAAAAACTCATGTTTTAGAAAAGTTGTCGTGTGACACATCATTTTAAAGGTCTCGACGCGTGTAATCCGATTATTTGGTATTTGCCAGGTCCCTAGGGGTTGAGGCTTAGAGGCATAAAAAATAAAAACATTCAAGTTTTAAAAAGGTTTGTTGTCATGTGATACATCATTTTAGCCCGAATATTTGGTTTTTGTGTCTCCTCAAGGGGTGGGACTGAGGGTTGGGACCTCAAACCCCAAATTTTAGAAAGGATGTCGGATGATACATCCTTTTAAAGGTCTCGATTTGAATATTCCGAATATGAAGTGTCCAACCCTCTCTGAGGGGGTGGGGCTGAGGGGCATAAATTTAAGTTTTAGAAAGGTATTCGTGTCATATATCATTTTAAAGGTCTTGACTTAAATATATCGAATATGAAGTATCCGACCCTTCCCGAGGGGTGGGGCTGAGGGAAAATACGTTTTAGAAAGATAGTCATGTCACAATTCATTTAAAAGGTCTTGAGTCGAATATTTCGAATATGACGTATCCGACCCTCCTCGTGTGGGTGTGGGTGTGGTGGGGCAAGGTCGTAAAACCTTAGGCGATGCGAACGACACACTCTCCAACATGTGACAATGTGTGAAAACGTTTACTTTTTAGTGTTTTATCAAAGGATTTCATTGAATTGGCGGTGATGTCTCGTATGTGAAATAGTCCAAACTGACTGAAGTTGCAAAAAAACATATATTTTTCCGTCGATGTTTTCCAGTATCTCTTCGTCGGATGCGATTGGTTTGGTGAAGATCTCTCAGATGAGAAACATTTTCAACAGGCGCGATATCTTGGATTATTCCAATCAGTCTGTCACAGACGAAAACAGCTTAAGGTAGTGCGCCTGTTCAACGGATGTGATTGATTTGACAGATTCGACGGAGATCTATCAAATGAAAAAGAGGAGATATTCAACTGCGTGGCATGCTGCGTGGTATGCTGCGTGGCATTTAGTATGCAAGTGTATCTTACCGTTAACCTGCCTCGGCTCGACGGTGTTATTTGCCATAGTCTTATCAGAGTTATGTCCTATTATAGAGTTGATATTTTTCGCAAACGTGTTTGTTTTTAGGTGACAACAATTAGGCGAAATGGTGTCATATTTGGTGTGCAAGTGAGTAGTATAGCGTGTACCCGATCGACCCTGATAACCCGAACTTTTGCCGGAGCAGCTCGTGTTAAATTCCCATAGGAACCGAACTTTTGCCGGAGCATTTTTTCCTGAGGAAAACGTTGGTTCCATCCAGCAAGATCCGGCAAATGGTGTACTTACAGCATATGTAGTATACTGTAGTGTGTATAGTGATATACGCACACATGGGGCTTTGGGTATATATTGTGGGTAAGTGGTGGGAAGATGATGGGAAAGTTGGGTTTTCTTGAAAATTCTTTTTCGCGAAACGGTTGACGTTGCTATTGATGTCGTGACGTCATGATGCGCATTATTATTATTATTATAGAATGGCAGTACAGTATGGGCGATATATACCTCTGTGGCCCCCGCCCCTCCCCGAAAGCCATTGGTACTACAAATCGACTTAATGCTTTGTGTCATCCCATGATTGGGTTAGGTAGTATGTAATGCGGTGAAAGACGTTATTTTGGGGTGGGTGTAATGCATGGTCACCGAGTGTAGTAGTATAGGATGTACGCGTTGTACCACTACAGGGCCAATGTTAGCTCTTTGTACTATTATCCACCTGGTATTATCCCATGGCTGGTATAGGTATTATGTAATTCTAGGCCAAGTGGCATTGATGGTACAGGTAATGCCAGGTAGTTTAGAACGGTAGTATAGCATGGGCGGTATATAACCCTGTAGGCTCCCTGTTAGTGCTTGGTACTATTAACCAACCGACTGGTTTATTTTATTATATGGTTGGTATAGGGAGTACGTTATAGTAGGTCAAGTAGTATTATGGGGTTGGGGTAATGCTTAGTGGCTTAGTACGGTAGTATAGCATATGTTGTATATACCCCTGTAGGTCTCTTGTTAGTCCTTGGTACTACTAATTTGCCAGATGCTTCATATTATCGAGCGGTATTGTGGGATGGGGTTAATGCCTGGTAGTACAGAAGGGCAGCAGAGTATGGTTGGTATCTGCCCTGTAGGCCCATCTTAACCGTTGATAGAATTAACCTACCGAATATTTGGTGTCATCCTATGACTGGTAAGGTGCTACATAATCCTAATTCTTCCTACCCTATTCCAAGTTCACTTGTTCTTGTTTCATTTATCCAGATCATCCAATCAGTTCACATTATGGAAGCTCATTAACCAATCATATTGCTTCATTTTCCGTAATTTATACTTATTCATACAAAGTTGTCTCCCTTGTGTATAACAAAAGCATATATCATTCCCAAAGCAAATAAGCTATCGACCGAGTGACTCGCACATACTGAATCGGTTGATTAATAGTACCAAGCACTAACAAGGGGGCCTACAGGGGTATATATGTCAAGGTGATAGCTTGAATTTTCGATTTTGTTGTTTAAAAGTGTATATATTTTCGATAATCATTCTCACTGGGCTAAATATAAAGCATAAGGATAAGGGCATGGCGGACCCCGTAAACCGACCCGTCACTTAAACAGACCCGCAGTAATTCAAGCGCTGGTAATGAGGCATGCAATTTAATGTCCATTATGACGCATTTATTGAACGCTACATGGGCGGTCTGGATAAAACATTAAATGTAGTACATCCAGTGTCATCCTGCAGTCGTTATCTGTGTAATTATGACCAGTTAATAGGTAATTATTGTAAATACAGTACATCGCACATGTTCTAGACACACACCCATATTATGCATCTAGTCCGTCACGAATGTCAGGATATACCGAAATGCAAGACTTAAAAGAACTTAAAAGCGAATATTAAATTAAGATAGATCTAAGCTACCAAATTCAAGAGAAGCAATTAAAATGAGAATTAATGTTCTGGCTATAGAAATAAAAATCGATCGGGGAAATTCATTCCAGCCATTCCTCTCTGAAGTTGTGTAAGGCTGTGGGTCGTTGAGAGTAGATGGGGATGTCCCATGCATAGAGAAGGTGCCGCATAGGGGCGAAAGTATAGACATGTTGTGATGTAGGCGAGTCACAGAGCTGATATTTAGAATAGGAGCACCTATGTTTATCTCAGAATAATGTTCATACAGGCAAGCCTACTCTGCCTACGTACGTCTTGACTTCTACAACAGATATGTCGTCTTCCTAAATACTAATAGTTCCCTGTGCTTCGTACTTCCTATTTCTGATCCTACATTCAGAAATGGCCACCGACTTGGCCGCGACGGAGAGTTTAGCCCCATTGGTGGCGACTGCTTGATCAACGAGTAAATTAGTTGTGTGCTATTGTTTTTGGAGGGTACGTGCAGCTTCCTCAAAATGTATTCGTGAAGACGTCGTGTTAGTGTTTTGGGTTTCCTTCTCAAGAGGTTTCATCAGACACTTTAATGTATCATAATACTTTCACTCATTTCATTTGGACTCTCTCTCTCTCTCGTTTAGCGTGATATCAAGCTACACTTCAGCATGCCACGCAGTTGAAAATCTCCTCTCTCTCTCATTTTCTAGATCTCCTTCGAATCTGTCGAATGACCCACACCCGTCGAACAAGCACACCACATAAAGCTGTATTCGTCTGCCACATACTGATTGGAATAAACCAAGATATCATGCGGTTGAAAATGTTTCTCATCTGAGAGATCTCTACCAAACCAATCGCATCCGACGAAGAGATACCGGAAAACACAGAGGGAAAAATACATGTCTTTTTTGCATCTTCTGTCATTTTGGACTGTTTCACATACGAGACATCACCTCCAAATCAATGAATCCTTTGATGAAGCACTTAAAAAAACAGCTAAAACAGTACACGGTTTCACACATTGTCATATGCCGAAGAGTGTGTCGTTCGCATTTGCACGACTACCTTTCTAAACCTTAAGTTTTGAAACCCACCCCACGGCTCCATCCCATCGGGAATGCTGGATACTTCACATTCGAAGTATTCAAGTCGAGACCTTTAAAATGATGCATCACACGCCTAGCTTCCTAAAACTTGAGTTTTGGGGCCGCACCTTCGGTCCCACCCACTCAGGGATGGTCGGACACTTTAAATGCGAAATATTCAAGTCGTGAACTTTAAAATGATGTATCACATGACTACCTTTCTAAAACATGGGGATTGAGGCCCCCACCCCTCAGCCCCCACCCTATCGCAGAGGGTCGGATACTTTATATTTAAAATATTCAAGTCGAGACCTTTAAAATGATGAATCACCCGACAACCTTTCTAAACCTTAAGTTTTGAGGCCCCACCCCTCAGCCCCCTCGGGTAGACGCAAATACCAAATATTCGGATTACATGCGTCAAAATGATGTGTCACATGCCAACCTTTCTATAACTTGAATTTTATATGCCCCCAGCAATCTCCCCCCCCCCCCCCCCTCTCGGGGAGGGACAAATATCAAATATTCGGACTACACGCGTGTAGACCTTTAAAATGATGTATCACTTGTCAGCCTTTATAAAACTTGATTTTCTTTATGCCCCTCAGCTCCACCCTCTCGGGGAGGTACAAATAACAAATATTCGGACTGCAGGCATCGAGACCTTAAAATGATGTATCACACGAAACCTTTTCTAAAATATGAGTTTTTGATGACCCTCAGACCCACCCCGAGAAGAGTCGATCACCTCATTTAACCTTTACGCGCTGAAGCTCGAACACAGTTGCTAAACAGATAGCCTTGCCATCTGTTTCCATCATGTCTTCAACTTTCTGTTCTTTAACTTGCCTCGTTCGTAGTCATCCAATACTATAATCTTCTACCACCCTCGTAGCTTTGTACCATTAGTTTTTTTGTACTATTACTATTTGACTTGTAGCACTACTGCAGGCTTGCTAACTATCTCCGATTGATCGAACGACTAAAATCCCATCGAGCAAATAAGCCATAGAGTAATGGGTCGAACGAGTGACTCCACATACGACTTTTATCTTCAGCTCGGGAAAAAGTGTAGCCGAAGGCTAGAATTTTTTCAAAAAGGGATTCCGGAGGGATTCAATAAAAGGTATTCTATAAGCGGGATTCCATAAGTGGGATTCCAAGCCCTATATAGCTCCTATAAGGTGGCCTTACCATCGGTTTCAGCCTTCCGTCCTATGACTAGCTTGTACTGTAGTACCGTATCCTATAATCTTCTTCTCCCCTTCTACCCTTACTGCTGATCTAAAGCACTCTAACTGCCACATATTACCTTTACCCTAGGCCAAGTCATAGAATGTCAAAGAACCATTCATACCCTGCTAGGAGACTGGAAACCAAGCATACACTACATAGCAGAACATTCCATACAACCTATACCATATATGGGATAGCACACCAGCCCAGGTGGATTGTTGTTCCAATGGTTAAGATGGGACCTAAGTCGGTATATACCGCCCATACTATTCTACTGCACTACAGATGTCATTACCCCCGCCCACAATAGCTCTTCTCCTAGCATTACGTTCCACCTATACCAGCCATAGGATAACATGAAGCATTAGGTCGATTACTAGTACCAAGGGAAAAGTTGAACCAACAGGGATATAAAAAACACGTCCTATACTTCCTAACTAGACAACAATGGATTACCCCTACTCAACAATACTGCTTGGCCTATCATTACGCAATACCTGTACCATCTGTGGGTCAGCACACCGTCCTAGGTGGATAATGGTGCTGCTACCGTTCTAAACTACCAGACCTTGTCCCTACCCACAATACTGGTTGTCCTAGCGATACGTACTATCTATACCAGTCAGAGGATAATTTGAAGCATTAGGTGGATTAATAGTACGAAGCTCTAACATGGGACCCCTAGGGTGAGGAGCGAACATCCCATACTGCCATACTAGGCGACCATGCATTACCACCACCCACCCTACAATACCGCCTGGCCCAGCATTACATACTCCCTATATCAGTCATAGGACAGTACAAAGCAATCGGTAGGTTGATGCAACAAGGATTAAGATCGGATCTATAACGCTCATACAATACTGCAAATCCAAACCACCAAGGACTATTTCGCAATACCGCACGAGACGACGACCATGCATTACCCCAACCCACAATACTGGTTAACCTAGTATTACGTACTACCTATATCAGTCATAGGATAGTACAAAGCAATCGGCAGGCTGACACAACAAGGATTAAGATGGGATCTACAATGATATATAACGCCCATACTATACTGCAAATCCAAACCACCAAGGACTATTTCGCAATACCGCACGAGACGATGACCATGCATTACCCCACCCGACAATACTGGTTAACCTAGCATTACGTGCTATCTATACCAGTTGTAGGATAATATGAAGGTTGATTAGTAGTACCAAGGGCTAATAGTATACCAGAAGGGGTATATACCACCCTTACTATACTACGATATCAGTCCAGTACGAGAACCCCGACACACCGTGACCCGAAAGATGTCATACCACATTGTATATTGTTCAACAACAGCGGTTAACGTTTTCTGACGTCATGGTGCGCATAATGACGTCACGACGTCCATAGCAACGTCAACCATTTCGCGGGAATCTTTTTTGTCGAGAAACCCCACCCTCACCATTAATTTCCATCACACCCCACACTATATATCCATAGCCCTGTGCGTACATATATCACTGCACATATCATATCACACTATATATGCAGTACGTACATCACGTGTAGGATCTGGTCAGGTTACAACCCAAAAAGTCCGGTTCCTATGTGAATTTAACAATAGCAGCTTCCCCAAAAGTCCGGGTAATAGCGCCCGATCGGGTAATGCTATACTACTAACCACTAATCGAATGGCTAATTAATTTGTAAAAACAGTTTTCTAATAAACTGTAAAAACCGTCTCGTAATAATCTGTAAAAACAGTCTCGTAATAATCTGTAAATACAATTTACTAAACTGTAAATACAGTTTATTAATCTGTAAAAACAGTCTCGTAATAAACTGTAAAAACAGTCTCGTAATAATCTGTCAAAACAGTCTCGTAATAAACTGTAAATACAGTTTACTAAACTGTAAATACAGTTTATTAATCTGTAAAAACAGTCTCGTAATAAACTGTAAAAACAGTCTCGTAATAATCTGTAAAAACAGTCTCGTAATAAACTGTAAAAACAGCCTCGTAATAATCTGTAAAAACAGTCTCGTAATAATCTGTAAAAACAGTCTCGTAATAAACTGTAAATTCAGTTTATTAATCTGTAAAAACAGTTTATTAAACTGTTTAAACAGTTTATTAAATGAAAAGATCCTGACCCTAATACGCTGCCGTAAGCTCCCCTCAATTATTAAATTTAACACTATCTGAGAATATTATATAAAGACGGGTATATCGAAAAGTTACCGAATTTGTATCACCGAGGTGCGCATCATTTTACAAACTTCAGGCATATTCCTGTACAGTGTAGTATAAAAATA
Source organism: Pictodentalium vernedei (assembly GCA_031216915.1). Lineage (NCBI taxonomy): Eukaryota > Metazoa > Mollusca > Scaphopoda > Dentaliida > Dentaliidae > Pictodentalium > Pictodentalium vernedei. Next base: position 270,448,246 of record CM062291.1, on the reverse strand, counting down.
TAGAAGCTGAATTTTTAATATTTTTTCCAAATCAGTTTGAACATTTGACTATTATTCTCAGTTTAAACACATTTAAAATAAGAAACCGACGCTTTCACAATCTTTTGATTTCCGTTTATTGTATTAACAGTGTGCGCATCGTGCAGTGAATAGAAGTCCTGTCATGAAATGCTCACAAATAGCACGTCGAGCTGCGCGTTAATCTGCACGTTATGACTATAGTAAGGCTATCAAATTCTGTACATATGACCTGTGCACAAGCAATGTTTCAGCCAATGGACCTCCGGGTAACCCGGACGTCCATTAGCAGAAACACTGCCCGTGTTTGCTATGAGTAACCAGGAGAAAGTGCCGTGCTTTGGATACCATTCGATATGGCAATTGCGCGCAATTTCTACGCGCAATTTAGCCTAGATAAGCGCACAGTTCGTGACAGGACTTGTTTTAACTGTAACATATAATACAGACACTATCCTATCCATAAATATAAAGTTATATGAGGTGAGAAGCAAAGATTTGAGTTGTATGTTGTTTTGTTTATTATTTTTACAAACGGAAACTGGCTTTATTTTCTACTGATGCCACATGTGTTTTCTCAACAATTACTTGCTTCTAACTTGAACCTTCTCATGCGTCTAATACATGTACTTTCGAGTGAAACAACTTTATCGAAAGTCAATTTTCATGAGGACATAAGTCAGGAATGTTACCCTCCGTTCCTGAAAATTCTTTTCGACCTTCCACCCCTCTTCTGATTCACCGTTTACTATATTTGCACGGTCTGCCTCATATCTTTCAAATGAGTGGTCATGAGGTATATGTTTGATTAACAAATATAAAAATATGAAGTTATTCATTTTTTTTTTCTTTTTTGCAATTGTCATCCTTTTGTCGTGTTAGGTAAAGGGTTAACTCATGAACTGCATTCTTTAGCTCAAGATGGTATATAAAATGAGTGAGACTATAAGACAATGTCCATATCAGTTACTCACAATAGAATATAAATTACCCCCCCCCCCCCCCACCCTATGTTTCAACTGGTTGATTGCTGGAAGCTCATATTTAGGCTTTATTCTGACGTGAAGGTGCCACATCCTAATAGCTTTATTTTCTGTGGAAGTGCTGCATCTTTGATGTGAAATTATTAAGGGGCCACATCCTAATAGCTTTATTTTCTGTGGAAGTGCTGCATCTTTGATGTGAAATTATTAAAATAGCTGTCTGGAATTTGCCTGGTTATAATTTATGAGAGAGTGCCTGTAAGCAATCTCCCATAAATTATAACAAGACAAAAACATTTAAACAAATTTTGACAACAACAATAATTTAGCGCTCTACCGGTTTACAAACAAGAAAAAGATTACTATACCTTCATAAATCGTTAATAACTGCTGATCTTTCTTTCTGGAAGTCTGGAGCCGCCGAAAGACTATTCCGCACTCTTTTCTGTGAGTCCGGAGGCCTTGAGAGACTATTCCGCGGCAGTCTTATCAGGCTCTTTCAGGTATGACGCCTCATACGCGTGGCGAATCGGAGAGGGTGGGGACACCATGAAAGGAGTTCCCCATTTTCACTCCAAAACGAGAAACTCTTGACTTTGTGGCCTACTAGTGACACCGTTTCTCTGATTTCTTAACCCAATAAAATTAGACGTGCATCAACGCAAGGAAATACCCCGGATTCACACAGTGAATGAACCGTCCTTCCAGAGTGCTCAGTTCGGGGTTGCGAGTAACATGGTATGGAAGGGTTTTGGTTCGGCTAAGAGAGAATCAGACTCATCATTGTAGACTCGGAGTGATCGCGGGAGTGTTGGATGCATGTATGTTTGAGAGTAGAAAGTTTGTTTTTTCTGATCGGGTCTTAAGTAAGTGTTTCCAGGACGATGGCTAACTGCACTGGGTACTAGGTCCTGTTTAAGTCCGCCCATCTGATCCGCCTCAAGGTTGTTTCGCCGAGTGGTTGGGGTTCGTTACCTGCTAAAACTAGGTCGGAATGGGCAGTAGAATTATTATGGTGTACGGTTTGAAACACCCGACCCCCCAAAAAATACCACAGAAAAAAAACTTTATAGCACTGGCGAAGCGAGGCCGGTTCTCGTTAGATCACTGAAGTTAAGCAATGTCGAGCCCGGTTAATCCTTATATGGGTGATCATTCGGCGATTGATTCGGGTGCTTCTCGTAGTAGTGGCCGGTGTGATATCAGTGAAGTTTTAATGTGTGATCCTGCGACATTTCATCATATGCCTGCTGTGAACTTTAGGAATGTTCGCCAGTACTTAGCAATCGCCACCGTATTTAGGTGTAAAATAGGGACCTGCTGGGGTGCTTGCCTTGCGTGCCCGTCTGTGGAGCACTAGTAGTATGCTCCGTTAAGTTAAGAATGTCATAGAATGAAGAAAGGGTGTAAACACCTGTGATACGAGGTAATAACGTTAGTCAGAGAGTACTGTGGTGGATTCTAGACGTTAACATTGTGTTATTATTATTATTATTATTATTATTATTATTATTATTATTATTATTATTATTATTATTATTATTATTAAGCATCAAATTTAAGTCATATTGGAACGACAAAAACGCCATATTTTGCTAATTTGGTTGTATGTTCTCTTTCATTACAATATCAAGTATAAATTTCTGCCCTCTTTTTACCACGTTTATCATATAATCGTCACCAAATAGCCAATTACGAACAGGTCGACTGTAACACGGCTAACAAAATACGTGATGTCAGAAGTCAACGTGATGTAGGAACACTGTGATTTGGATTCGGAAGTAGAATTGAATACACGATTCCACTGTTTGCTTTATATGGTGTGACAACATCATTCCTCAAGAGGAGCATCTGTGTAAAGAAAATAGCAAAACCTTCACGGGGGTGCGAACAACATCAAGTATTCGTAAATAATGCTTTGAAAACAGGTAAACAACAATGAACAGACCAGGAAGATCATTTACGTAGCTTTGATTTGAATGAAAAATTGCTGGACGTAATCTGTACATTTATTTTAGTGTTATTTGTGATGTTTCGTTCCCGTTTGCTCATTTACACTTTACATTAAAACACACTCAATACATGTTTGTTTACTTGCTTGCGTTGACGATTAACCCTTTACATAACGAATCGGCAGCATCCGCCTGCTTAACATACAAATTCATCAGCTGAATAAATATTAATTTTCAAAGAATTCAAACAAAACCATGCCACCGAAACTTTCATTAGAATGAGCTTGTGGTTCCAATGAGGTGGTCACATGATATGGTTGTGGTAAAATTGTTTGAAAGATCTGGAAAAAATGCTATTTAAAATAATAAATTTGGCTATCGTCTGCGCTGGGCAAAGGGTTAACCCTTCGAACTTGTAAGACCGATTTTGCGACCCAAGGCATAATCTCGTCCTATTTTTGTCTTATTATAAGAGGTCTATACACGGGACACTGATGACAAAATAATAACTGCAGTCTGCAGCCAGACGGCTGCAGACTGCAGTTATAATTTTATCCTCCTGCATATTGATATTGGATTGACCAATCTCATTGTAAGCGTACACAGAGGTGATACCATCCCAGGAGACGAGGGTTCAAAGGGAAATAGCGTGATTGTATATTAATCTTCTCTATTTTTGTAATCATTTATTTCATTAGTCGTTTACCTACCACGACTAGCAGACGACATTTGCAACAAAATTTCCGAAATAACTACAAGGCTGTATCCAAAACAAGGCTTATGTCTCCACATTGGAACAAGCTGGGGGCTTTTTTAGAATAGGCGATTTTACCGTTCGTTAAATTAACGATTTTGTGATAAAAAGAATCCCAAAATCGTCCGGATTTGATCTGAAATGTCTAAACATCATCCACTAAAATAGAACTGTTGAGTCACAAGAGAGACAATGGAATATATATGTATTGTAGCGACACACCCAACATTCGTATCTCAATGACGTTATTGGTCGATTCTGTCTTCTCGGTTGGTCGCTGACTTCATTGTCAGGCTTTCATATTTTAGAGTAGAACTAGTCATTATCGATATACTTTTACATAAATGATCACTGTCTATCAGTCACTGTGAGACATTTATCATGACCCATTGCTGCAGATCGTGGCTGGATGCCCTGGCTCAGAAATTGAGCCCATATTCTGAAAGAATTATTTGGGTTGAAGAGTAGCAACCGTTAACCGGTACTACAACCGTAAAGTGTTACACATTTTGCAATAACGACATTTTTCTTTGATCTAAAAGCAAAATCTAGGTTCAGATTTTGATTAACTTCATAACTCTAGATCGTTTCGCCACATGCATCCAAGCAGACCAATTAATATATTAATCTGCAGCCAGTTGGTTGCAGGTTAAAATATTAATTGGTCTAAACAATAAATAGACTCTTTCTTGACACTCCATCTCTTGACATGACGTTATTTATTTATTTATTTATTTATTTATTTATTTATTTATTTATTTATTTATTTATTTATTTATTTATTTATTTATTTATTGGGATTTAACGACATTTTCGACAGCCAGTGTCACCTCGTGTCGGACAGTTTTACGGGTACAAGAAGCCGGAATACCCGGAGAGAACCACCGAACAACGACGAGCAACTGTCAGATTCTCCAACGCACTGACTCCACACAAGCAGGGTTAGAGTTGTTTGAAGACAAGTGGACCATCGACTTGCAGTGCGCCTTGGTACATTGCCACCTGGGCAATCGGGATTAAATGCCTTGCCCAAGGACACAACGCAGTTACCACTGGCGGGGATGGAGGCGTGAACCTCTCGGTTTGAAATCCAATGCCGTAACCGCTGAGCCACCGTGCTCCTCGATGCCATCATAAACAGGCGTGAATTGAAGAAATGAATGGATTTGTTTTGGAAAAAACAATGACACTCCTAATGGAGAAACAGTTCCTGCCGAAAAATGACGACGATAGGAATGCAGCTTATTGTCAGTATTTTACCATATTTTCAACATTAATTTTTAACTCCTTTCATGCTGCTGGCGGTTATTCCCACCCAGGGTATAATTTCTTTTGCCACTGGAATGAGGATACTTTGGGTTCATTTAATCAAATTTCTCTCCAGTAAGTTGAATGGATTTTTTCACTAATGATTTCTTGAGTTAAATATAGATTGATTTTTCATCAAATATAGTTATGGCTGCTTTACTGCAGCCATGACTAGATTTGATGAAAAATATTTTTAAAATACTCAGTGAGTTAAGAGTTAAAGTGCAGACAACATTCCATCAATGTACACGATTACCTGTACCTTTAAAGACATTTTCATACTATAAAGATCACATTGGTTGACAAGTTGATAAACTTCCAGGCGTTAGCGACATCTTATACAATAAACAGAATCATGTTTGCATAAATGGTATCGCCTTACTAAATATTTTTCCATGGGCGACCATTAAAACGCTCAGGCGAACAAAAATATGATCGCATCACTTTAATTTTGACATTCAAATATCCTTGTCAAGTATAGTCCTTCAGACAACTTTATCTGACCCGAAAACAGGAGGGCATGCAACAAATAAGAGATAAAACTGACAGGAAGGGAAGTACATTGCGCGTCCACATATTTTTAAGTGAATTCCCAACAAAAATACACAAGTAGTCCATTGTGTTTTTTAGGTCCAAAAAGTCATCAAATTACTCTCTTTAGTTATCTTGATTATTCAACAATAAGGCAAGATGTCAATAGAATCTTCAAATGTTTATTGAAACAATATATTTTTACAAGGCTGCTTAGTTTTGGAGATCGCATCATTTCCGAGGGCAACTTTTCAAGGCGGGTAAGTCTAATTCAAATATATACGACAGTGATACCGATGGGAAAGGTTTCAAACTCAAGCATAAATAAAAATATTGCATTTGATGGCATTACAGTTCTTTGAATTTAAAGACACATGTGTATCATTTGTTGATATGCAGTGATTTGCAGAGGCATAACTAAAAGTAGTAAGCTCCATCCAGGCATATAGCGACAGACGGGGGTTTGGGGGGGGGGGGGGGGGTCTCCCCCAATAAGCATCATAATTTTCAAGAGTTGGAAATTCGAAGGTATAAATTCCAATAGTTGGAAATTCGAAAAAAAAATCAATTTCCTTCATGTTTTCAACTTTTCGGACGAGTCGCTTTGAATTTTCAACACGTGATCACAATTTTTCCGACTGCGATCTGCGCACTTCTGGTAACATTCGCTCTCATCCCACTCCGGATTCCCTTTCAGTTTCCGGATTCCAGCATTTTAATTGTCTGATGACTGAGTTTCGAACAGGCTGGCGGAGGTCAGTCAATATTGCAACAAAAATCCAAACGTTTAACGGTTCGTACATGTTTAATGAAGCCTGATTGTTTTGTCTTCCACCCCGACTGTCCCGGGTGTGAGTTGTTTCATACAGGGACCTAGCTGGAGGGAGGTGTGAAGAAGTTTATCCTTCCTTCCCAATTATCGCCTGAAATTTCAAAAGTTTGATATTCGGTGATGTAAATTTAAAAAGTTGGAAATTCAATGTCAATTCAATTTGCTCTTGTTTCAGTTTTCGCGCAGAGCAAAAGTGATTTGCCAACTTTCCATCAAAACTCTGACTTTTCCAATCAGCTGACAAAATTTCCCGAAATTACGGCTCAAATCTTTGACAGGTCCGGTTTTTCGAATTCAAAGTTCCGATTCCTTTACAATGACCAGGCTACTCAAGGCCTATAGACTGACAGCTATATAACAAATACTTATTCCTTCCAAATGACTGGCAGTCAAGTGGAAGGAGTAGGTACTGGCCAAACAGCAGTCAGTCTACAGTCCTTGTCACTGTAAGGAAAACTCATATACCTATCGGTGATTTTCCAACTTTCCATCAAAACTGACTTTTCCAATCAGCTGACAAAATTTCCCGAAATTACGGCTCAAATCTTTGACAGGTCCGGTTTTTCGAATTCAACGTTCCGTTTCCTTTACAATGACCAGGCTACTCAAGGCCAAAAGACTGACAGCTTTTTTACAAATACTTACTCCTTCCAACTGAGTGGCTGTCAATTGGAAGGAGTAGGTACTGGGCAAATAGCTGTCAGTCTACAGTCCTTGTGTCGCTTGGGCATTGTAAGGGAAACTCATATACCTCTCTGAGGAAATGCATTTTTCTTGTGGATAATGTGACTAGATTTAAGCCAGAGGAATGCCTCTGAATCCATCTCAGGGGTTCAAAAATTGCATATTTTTCCTTCCGGGAGGGCCCCGAACTCCCCACCATCGAGAGGGAGATACCCTCTCGACCTCTCCCCAAACGCGGATCTGTAACCCTCCTGACATTCACGTCGTGCTGGAAGCCGAACCCATTTAGAAATCTAACTGATCACCCCCATTGGTGACACTCTAGATACGTCCAAGGACCCACCAACCTCACCTCACCCCAACAAATTTTCCGATAGGGGTCATTTTCTTCTGATATAGAGTCGTAGATATCGATTCGCTCTTACTAGTAGTCACTACCTTCTTGCGAGATAAAATTCGCTACATAGAGGATATGGAATGAGTGTTTTTCTCATATAATGTTCATGAAACGAGTCTAAGAATTTTCCGTTTTGGCGAGCCTCTGGCGAGCCCAAACGGAAAATTCGGACGAGTTGGCCTAAAAATTGGCCAAATTGGCCTAAGATAGGTTCGATTTCCGTTAGGTGTGATTCCTAATCACTTCAGGCTGCGTAATGGAAAGAATGATTTAAAGTAACAACGATTATTTACACATAAAAATAAAGCCGTTTCAATATTTCAACAATCAACAATTCGATTCTTTTCACAGAAAATGGGTTGCTAGGGTTAAACAATTCTCAACAATTATATAGTCATTCTATAGCCCTGTACTGGCACTATAGTCTACGCACTGGAAATGTTACTACCGTGAGCTCGCCATAAGAGCTTCACAAATCTGAGATTATGTTACGGAGAGCTCGCCATAAGAGCTTCGCAAATCTGAAATGTTATTACCGTGAGCTCGCCATAAGAGCTTCACCCGCTTAGCCTCAAATGTGAACGTCTGCGCGTAACTGTACCTCTGGCTGTCGGAGGGTTCCGACCAGCAATGTTCGTCATCTATAAAGCCACCGTACTTCTGATTTGGGTCAGATATTGTCTACTCATACCTTATGTGCCTTTTGAAAGTCCTCCGTGAAAGTCCTATTGAAATGTTCACTGTTCCTGGTTGAATTCACGATTCACAAATGCCCCTTTTTGTGCTAGGGCGAAATTGTCACTCACACCGATCTCCAGTCGGAATTACGATGCTTCGACAGCAAAACAAACTACTCCCAACGCAATCAGTCTGACGCTTCAAAGGGTTAATACGCACAATACAATTAACCCTCACTTCTGACTATTGCAGGCTGATACCTGCTACTCGACAATCTAAACTTTAACGTCTCACCTTGGGTTTTCCTTCTCAACGAATTTGGCACTGTAGCCGCCTATCAACCTTAAGCTAAATCAATCGTGGAATGCCCTGTCTGGCGATTCCAGCCGTTTCAGGGTCCTGTGATCGAAGGTACCCCTATGCCAGGAAACAGAGTCCGCCTGCCCTGAACTTCACCAACGTGTGTGTGACCCCAAGTGTTTGTCTAATGCTCTGCTCTTCAAGGTATATATACTTTTTACCCTAAACTGTCAGGTGGACAGACGCTCATCTGTCCATCTGCCAAAACGGTGGGAGATGACGTATATCGAGGCAGAATCAATACAAGTCATCTCGCGCGTGACTTAACGGTGATTTCACTTGTCGAGAGAACCGATTCGTTCCTGCCATTCATTGCAAAACTAATGATCAGGTGACGACACGACAGATATTTCTATCTTTTAGAATCTCGTTTCTCAAATGGCCGTGACGATATCCTGCCACCAACCGATTACGTCTCGTAAGACTCGCGACTACTGTATAAATTAAATGAGATTAGAACTTATCTAACATACCGTTTCTCCCCTGGGTCCCTGCCCTGAAGCTGGATATACACCACGTGTGTTTTTTCCATGTCCATCTTCACAGAGAAGTGCAATTCACGTAGGTTTTTCGCCTTGATGCGGAATATCTTTTGAACTTACAATATCTTTATATATGAGGCCCCTTGCCCCTATATTTAGGCTGACTTTGCTCTGACAAGCATCAAATAACTTATCCTGCTATTTATCTGCCTTTAGAGTTGGCTTGGTGATCAGAACTTTGACTTCAATAGAATCACAAATATCAATTAGTTTGGGCACGTGATGGGAGCTCCAAGCGGCGGGGAAACCAATCAGCTGGTGAGTCTCTTCGATTGTTACAAGAAGTGTTGATTCTTTGAGACTGAATCTTAAGGTTTGTTTCGGAAAAAAGTTAAAATCACAAGTCGCGTGCACTGTAAAATAACATCGTTCAAACACGATAAAGGTACTGGCAACCGACTCACGGCACTTCTACCCTAATTTCACGGTAACGCTTGTTACTGCTTAAAAGTTAACCATACTAAAAGAGGGGTGCTCGTGTTCAGTGGATCAAACTCCTTTCATGCAAAATGAACACATTCAGCTCTTTAAATTTTGTTTTTAAAACATCGCATCTTCCAAGTCGGAAGGTGATATTATTTTCGAAGAGCCCATTTTAAGGTCGACTAAATAGTGGATATCCAGTGTTTTTGAGTGGATACCGAAAATTATCTCATGAGTGACCGAGACAAAGGTTTATTTTTCGCGAGCGCTTGCGGAAAACCCTCAAAAATACTAGATTTTCTTTTTTTATACGCCTTTTATATGAACCTGGTCATTCCTATCGATAATTCCACAAGTTTCAACCTTAAATTGATGCATGAAAGTAAAGAGCTGATGCGCATGGACACGCGGAAATGATTTGATCGATACTCGAAACCGCTAGCGTCTTGCGATCTGATTCAGCTGGCGGGTTCATGCACCAATTCAAGGTGAATACGTGTTGAATTATTGCTAGAAATGATCGGTATATTCTCAAAAACACTAGATTTTCTATTCATCATGAGTTTTCAGAACAAATTGATCATATCCAGTGATAATTTGACTGGTATTCACCTTGAAGTGATGCTTTGAAAGCCGCCATTTTGAATGATACCGTGCAATTGAAAATTTCTATATCTTCAAAGTGAGTGGATATGATTTCTGTCTTTCATCAATTTCTTCGATAATCTATCGTTTGGCGTATAATAATTACTTGTTTCAACTTATAGCGAGTTAAAGATATTAACTGGTATATTTTCTGTCATCATTAACCCTTTACCCAACACACCGGATATCAAAATTTATCATTTCAATTATTGTTTTGTTTGTTACTTTTCCAAACATGTTCATCAAAACCATATCAGGTAAACACTCATTGGAACGAGCTCGTTCCTACGATGGGTCATGTGATATGGTTTTGTTGAAATATTTTGAAAAATATTGGTATTTTATCAAGTGTTCGCTTTGTAAATTACGCAGACGGATGTGTCCGATTCGTTACGTCAAGGGTTAAACAACTGTCTGGTGTAATGGTGCTAAACCAAATATCAGAATCTCGGTGTTCTTCCAAAGCCGAACAACGAAATGTCGTCAGGGCTAGAAAAACGGTATTTTTATGGAAATCTTTTACGGCAGAAATGCCCACAGGTGTATGTTTTGCTTCAATGCGCATGAACAAACGTTTTTCCTGACTACTGAAATATGTGTTCGATAAAAGTTTGATGTTTAGGCGGCAATCAGTTAAATAAGCTTTATTTTTAGAATATCAAACAAACATTTTAATTATCTATCTTAATAGCCCATAACTTCCTGTTTGTTCAGTGTGTTAAGTAAATAAGGCATACGAGTGTTTATGACCTGTGATATGCTATATATATATATATATTTAGTATTTAATGTTATTTTTATGAAGCTGTAATCTCATCCACCTGTCTGAAAAGGAGTACTATAATAATGAATACATTACCAAATGGCATGCACGTATTTGAAAATATATCAACTCGAAATACATAACCAGTAAAAGATCTATGACGTAAGCTTGACGTTGGGCGGGGGACATTCATTTGACATTCACATTTAATCTGTTTGACGTTTTGCGTTGGATAGTCGTTTGACATTGGCCTGAACTAAGCTTGAATTCGGTGTTTGACATGTTTGACATTCGTTTGAATCTTAAGGTTGTAAAACTTACCACAGGCGAGTATCCAATGAATGTCCAACGCCGAACGTTCAACTGACTACAGGCGAATGTCAAACGCGGAACTTAAAACTAATTACAGGCAAACGTCAAGCGAATGTCTAACGACCAGCGAAATGAATAAAGGGGAATGTCAATCGAATTTCAAACGTAGAACGTCAAACTAATAACGTGAAACTGACTACAGGCAAATGTCAAACGCGGGACGTAAAACTGACTACTGTCGAACGTCAAGTGAATGCCCAAAGCTCGGCAAAATGAATAAAGGGGAATGTCAAACGAATGTCAAAAGCAGAACGTCAAACTAACTTCAGGCGAATGTCAAACGAAATTCAATTCCATCGCCCAGAGTGAAGCTAACGTCATAGACCTACCAGTAAATTGGATCTGATTTATAAATTTATTGGTGCTTAAACTCACGTCAACAGCTAAGGTGGTATCGTGGCTAGCAAACGATATCAGATAAAACAAGTCGTTGTAAATTAAGAAGTAAAATGATTGAATATAAATAGGAAAGACTTACAACAAAAATGCCACAGATCTGATAAATGTCATTTAAACATTCTCAGCTTTGTTCGCTGCACGCGCAACGCTGTTTGGGGCGAAACAATCGACCCGGAAAAGGTGACAAGAAAACAACCTTGCCTGTACCGGTAAGATTATATTATCATGTGAATTCAACATGGAGATGTTCAAAAAGTTGATAAGTGACAACAGAGTTGATTATATTAGCTCGGATGAAGTATTTGATATTCAACAATTTCATGATGGATATATTGGGAATCTTCCAACGGTTCTCATAGTACGACAAGGATATTATGGTAATACAGAGATAGAAAGCCTTGAAATTGGACAGGTTAGTTTTGTAGATACTTCAATAACTGGTTAGTTATATTATATCACGTAATAAAGTAAAGAAAGTTAACAAATACTTTTCGTTCGCGTTACGATTATTCAATATTTAAACTACTCAATGAAATGTATGTAATGTTTGTATGTTTACTGGCTTTCGAGTTCACTTTAGAATCTATATAGGTTAGTAGTATAGGAGGGGCAGATCGTGACCCATTACCCAGAGCTCTGTCGGTGCAGCTAGTGTTAACTTCCCATAGGAAACGGAGCCATTCCGGTGCAAAATTTCGACATCATTCAGACTGCCGCGGGCAAGTGATACACGAGCTGCATTTATAGTATGCTATGGTATGAATATATATACATGAGCATGGCATGTGTTGTTATGTTTGTGTATGGCTTTGAGTGTAGTGTGGGTATGCGGTAGAAAATTTATGAGAAAGACGCGTCTTCTTTAAAGCTTTCCCCGAGAACGGTTAACGTTGCTATTGCCGTCGTGACGTCATGATGCACACGCGACATCATAGAAACGTTGACCACTGTTGTTGTCCGTTGTACAATCCGATATTACGTTGTTCGGGTAAGGGTGGATCGGGACTCTCGTACGGGAGTGATGTGGTAGTATGGTATGAGCGGTATATTCCCCTGTTAGCCTACTAATGCGTCGTATTACCCTGTGTCTGATATAGGTAGTATGTATAGGTAGTATGTACCGCTAGGCCAAGCGGAATTGTGGGTGATGGGTTATACCTGCTAGTTTTGAACGGTTGTATAGTATGTATAGTATGGGTGGTATATACCCCCGTAGGTCCCATCGTAACCCTTGATACTACTAACCTACCGAATGCTTTGTATTGTCCAATGAATGGTATAGGTAGTACGTAATGCTAGGTCAAGCGTATTGTGGAGAGTGTAATGTATGGCTGACTTGTGCTGTAGTATGACGTGTACGGCCTTTATCCCTATAATTCCCCCGTTATGCCTTGGAACTATCAATCCACATATGGCGTTACACAGTCCTATAGTTGGTATAGGTAGTATGTAATGCTAGGTCAGGTGTTAATGTGTGCTGGGTGGGGCAATGCTTGGTTGTCTAGTGCGGTATAGTATGGACGGTATATACACAGTTGGTCTAGTGTTGGTCCTTGGTATTACTAATCCACCTAATGTTTTATACTTTTCGACAACTGATATAGGTAGTAGGTAATGCTAGGCTAGGCAGTGTTTAACTTGGTTATTTAGAACGGTAGTATAGGATGTACGGTCTATATCTCCGGTTGTTCAATGTTAGCCTAAGTACTATTAATCCACCTAAGGCGTTATACCGTCCTACAATGTGTTTTGTAGAGCGTAATGCTAGTCCATGCATTGTTATGCTTGGTTATCCGGTAGAGTAGTATCGGGTGTACTGTCTGTACCCTGTTGGTCTACTGTTAGCCTTTAGTACCACTATCCAACTAAGACGTTGTGCTGACCCACAGATGGTATAAGTGGTGCGTAATGCAAGGTCATGCAGTGTTGTGTGGTATGGGTGGTTGTGTGGAACGCTAATTTAGGACGCCCTGTGTGTATCCTGTTCTTCTACTAATCTTGCGGTGTGGTGAGGGACGTTTTGTTGTCCAATATGATAGTTCAGAGTACACGATATTTAACCGCGATGGTCAAGTCATGTGGTTTTGTGCTTAGTTTCTAGTATCATAGTACAGTATGGATAGTTTTGGACATTCTAGATTTGAGATAGTTAGCAAGCCTGTAGTAATGCTATATAGTAGTAATCGTACAGTGCTGTAAGGGGGGGGGGGGGACTATAGTACTAGGTGCCTGCAGTAGAACTGACCAAAGAATAAAGATGATGATCATGGGCTTGTCAATAGTAATAGTCTTAGATCTATGAGGGCCATGAGAGGGTCTAGAAGCCAATGGTAGGACTAATAGGAGCTACGAGCTGAAAAGGAGTTCGGAATTCCACTTACAGAATCCTTCTTACTGATTTCCACTCAGAGAATCCTTTTTGGAGAAACGTCTGTGGTTATCTAATCCTTTTTATCGAGATGCGGACAAGAGGGCCATGGGGCAATCCCTCAATAAGGTATAATCTACCATCCCTCTTATCCTCATCTTGGTAAAAGGGGATTCCATAACTGCGGGCTTTTTTATTCAAACAGGGATTCCCACTAAGTCAGTCCTTTTTGGAAAACGCCTGTGGTTATGGAATCCCTTTTCACCGAGATGTCGATAAGAGGGCCACAAAGAAATCCCTCAATAAGGTATAAGGTATAAACGTTATGCATATGAGTGACATTATGACATGACTGAAATGCTTCGATAAAAAAACAATGTCAGACAAGAAAGTTAGCAGACCGTCGAAGGTTATATTTTTCTTTAAAAATATCACCTTCATTCATTTAATTCAAGTTTATTCTTGGTATAAATACAGAACACAATTCGTGTGGGGTATTGGAAACAGGCGCTCGTGGAATACAGGAAAAAACTCTACCTCGTTCTGTTGTTCCTGTCACCCTACTCTCCCCTCGCTGTGTCTGTTTTATTTTCTAGTGATACCTTTCATGTCAGTCCAATGGCAGCATTTAGATGAGTCCATATTCATTGTTTGGGTAGACCAATCAATATTTTCAACGTGCAGTCACGGGCTGCACGTTGAAAATATTGATTGGTCTACCCCACACATTTACTGAACAGCCATCTTATTTAATGACGTTATGACGTATCATGTTCCTGGCCGGAAAAGCGGTTCAAAGGGTTAACTCCTTACCTAACTTACATTTGCAAACATCTGTCCTGATTAATTATAAATTTCCATTTTTTTCATCGAAAGCAAAGCTCGAACGATTTGCTCGTTCCAATGAAGGGTCACATGATATGGTTTTGTTGAAATTTTTTGAAAAGAACATTTTTTCAACTGATTAATTTGAAAAACACGGGGGCATGTGCGGTCGGTTCTTTTGATAAAGGGTTAACAGCTGAATGGAAAAGTCTCCAAGACACCTGATACCTTTTTCTATTCAGTCGCAAACTATCCCCTTCAGCATACAAAGCCCTCTTAGGAATGAAATAAGAGCAAATGGTTGTACGAGGAACGATAGAAGAAAAAATATTTTAACACTGGAATGAATTCTCTTAGTTGTAACCAAATTGTTGAAGGGAGAAACTATTTCCTTTCTATATCATTAGTCCACAAATGAAAACTGATGTGTGAAAAGTCCTGAATACTGGCCTTGAGGTCACTAATGAAACACATCATGTTGGAAATTTTATAGCCAGTATAGTCCCTTACCTCAAAGTCAAATATACCTTTTTCTTTATACACCTGGAACTTAATTAAGCACCCCATGTTTAATCGCAGTGGTGTTAATAGAAACTGTCATGCTATCTTTCAGATGGCCAAAAGTGATTGTTTGCAGAAAGAATGGTCTATTGACAAATGAAAGACAACACAATGATGAAAATATGCAGTATTTTAATGGCGCTAATTACACATATCTGTCACTAGTGTTGACGATGGAAATATGCTCTCTCGACAAGTATAGTGTTAGAACGGTCCATGATGAAACACTGCAGCAATTACTGACAAAAAATGTAACTTGTGATCTGAACACAATAGCAGTGTCTGACGTCAATAGCGAGTGTATCCACCACGTGCCCGGATGGTAGCCTGAGCTCTCCTCCTAATGGTACCATTGAGCCTTCTGATACGGTTCAGATGCAACTTCTGCCACTCCTCATGCAGTGCAGCTTCCAATTGGTCACATTCTGTACAGCCGGACCCCTTGCTTGCACACGACGTCCAAGAAAGTCCCAGATGTGTTCTAAGGGATTCAAATCGGGGCTCATTACAGGTCAAGGTAATGTTGTAATAGCGTTGTTCTGAAGGAATGCTCTCATATCATGGGAACGATGTGGCCTTGCATTGTTGTCCATGAATAAATGGCGAGTAGCCAACGGGTGGTTGTCAAAATGAGGCATGACAACCGGATTGAGAATGTCCCTGATGTACTGATGGCCATAAAGATTCCCTCGTACAGTCAGCCATATCAAGATCACAATCATGAGAAAGGCATCCCCAGATCACTACTATCCTCTACTATCGTGAACAATATGTCTGATGTTCCTGGGCACGTAAGCAGTACTTCTGTGCCTCCACACTCTCATGCGACTATATGTGACGTTAAGCAGGAACCTAATCTCGTCTGACCAATAGATTCTCCTCCACGTCCTAAGATTCCAATGTGTTCGTGCCATAAACCGTTCCAAACGTCGTCATTGATGTTGATCGGACAGAGCTGCACACTTGATGACCCTTCTGGACCGCACACCCAGTGCTTTGAGACGGTTTCGGACAGTTCTGTTGCACAAACGCCTGTTGGGGAGCCAAAGGCGTTTCAAAACCCCACTTGAAGCAAAGGGTTCACGCCTAACGAGTCGTGCCAGACTCCGATCTTCCCGGGATAGGTCTTTTGGGATTGTCCAGGCCTTGATTGGTCCTTAACATTGTTGGTTTGTTGATGTTTTTTCAGGCAAGTCTGCTGGTGACAGAATGACTATATACAAGTTGCCTTCCAATAGCTTTGAATGACATGCCTGTTGCATGTACGCCAACGGCTTGCCATCTTAGTGCCTCTGACAGTCTTCCCCTTGCCATGTCAACATTTATTGATAAAAGATGTGACAAATGTTCTTGTTTTATACCCAGATGTTGCATGTGGATGATAGTGTTTTTGACATTCGAGGGAAGCATGCTTCACGTGGACGCGGGGATGTGTTTGGGTGCGCTATCAACCAGAAATATCATGTTTCACTAGATGAAATGTACTGCAAGACGTAGCAATCATTAAAACATAATAATCAGTAATCGCAACTTCACTGTCATGAAACATTTCTGGGGTAAATAAGTTCCAGCCTGATACAAGATTGAAAATTTCAGTGTTTACTTATTGAGCAAAGGTCAGGATATCAGCATAAAAATACCACCTCAAACTATAATAAGAGTAGATGGAGGGCAAGCTTTCTCATCCACTTTCTACAAACCACGAGCACTTAATAATACCCCTAATGCCAAGGGCGCTCATTGCTTTTCGATAATAAGATTAGACGGAGGGCAAGTATACTCATTCCCTTCCTACAAACCAGAGTACTAAGTCATCTCCCAAACGCCAAGGAGGGTGCATTGCTTTTCCAAATAAGTAATGATGCCAATGTCCTTTTTTGCTGCCATAAAACAACTGCATCAGATAACCTTCGACAGATTTGTGCTGCTAATTTCAAACCCATGGTGGGAAACTTATCAAAGTAAATGTTATTTTCCACATTTCCCCTAATAGCTGATTATCTCCCGGATCTAAAGAAATTCGCCGATATGCTCTTTTGAGATCACGTTTAAATAGAAAACATCGTTTACCATTTTTTTAATCATTAATAATTTCAACCAAATCATCCACTTTAGGATAGCTAAAATTTGATGAATCGCCAGTGCACAGTGCGTGGAGAGTGTATTATCACTAAATCACCCGCAGAGTGGAGATTCCACCCAAGCAATAATTGCAAATTTGTTGCAAAGCAAAACAAGCACAAGCAAAGTTCCTGCCAACGGACCTCCGGGTAAACCTGGAGGTCCATTGGCTGAAACATTGCTTGTGTTTTTGTCCATATGTACAGAATTTGAAAGTGATACTGTGGGTGATAACTCCACTCCGCGGGTGATTTTGTTACAATCCACTCTCCACGTACTGTAATTGTCTACTGAAAAACTTTTATTGACAAAGGGAAACTCAAGTCGATAATAGCTCGTCGTCCATTCGAAGCTTATTTTGGAACTGTGTTTAAAGGATGGAGCCTTATTGCCCAATTAAAAGGATTTTTAATAAATGGCTTGAAGATGTCATTACATTCTAATTATTTTCAGTATAACTGTCAAAATGCTTTTCAAATTCTACTACTTCTTTATGATTCGCATGGGCTAATTCGCTAGTGGGTACCATGCCAGTGTGACCTGTGGGAAAATAAAATTCTAAATGATCACAAAGAATTGGGTATGAAGAGTCTACTAAACACTGACGAACTAATATTAGAATCAACAGGAATGCTACTATTCATGAAATTGGACTACTCTGTTATGATCGTGCGTGTATTTTTTATTCTTTTCAAACGAAGAGTTTCAATAGACGAACAAAATCAGAGGCGGTGGAGCCGGGGGGGTGGGGGCACTTGCCCCTCCACTTTTTCCACAGATATGTTTCGCAGTTACACAATGAGTAAAAATGGGCGCATACAAATGTGTCAATATAAGGCATTCCTGTAACATTATTTGCAAATCCAAACAATATTTAGCCAAAGAATCCCACTTTCGGTCTCTTCGGTCCGTTTCTTCTACTTCAACTATCTCCCAACCCGAAGGCTGGCCTTCGGGATCGAAGATGATTGGAGTTGAAGAAACAGACAAGACTGTGACCATGCATCGGCATATTCGCATATTCATCTAAACGAGAGACTATCGAGTCATGGTACATTTACCGATACACGATTCTAACCTTTCTCACACTGGATAGAACCATTGTGTTGGAAATAAATTTGTGCCCCCCCCCCCCCCCCCCCACCTCACACACACTTTGTCGAGCTTCCGCCGCCCTTGAACAAAATTGAGATATATTGTCAACAGGTTGGAGAATCGAACCATCAAACAGAACGATGTGTTTATTTACCCCGCGTGCGCGTGTGTATATTGGCAAAATAAAAATGAGTATTCCAGATCATGCGGTGCTGAATTCTCAGGTCGATTCAATTGACTTGGAAAACAATGAAAAATGGAACCGTATATACCCCGGATCCACTAATATGCGGATTTCGTTATTTAACCGGGATTCACCATATTCAATGTTATCAATATTCGTGTTGTGTTATGCCATCTCCGAACTTGGAAGTACTTTTTAAAACCATTTTTGTTATGATACATCCACCCTCCATCATATTAGATGAGATGTCTGCGTGAATATTTTCTCCAACTCGCGAAATGCCTGTATCTTACATTTTAGCATTCTTCTTTGTTTATTTTGTGTGGAGGGGTGGGGGAGTTTTCCAAGTTTTTATCGACTGGAGATCTTAACCCCCAAAGTGTAGCCACCCCTCCCCTTTGACCAATAAGCTTGGAATTCTTTTTGTTTAAATTTCAAGACCCACCCCCGACAATACTTGGAGATGGTGCCGGGGCAGTTTCTTTCAAAATCACCTCGCTAGGGACGTTTTGTTCCAAGTCGAGCTTCGTAACGGGACGATTCATCCAAAAAGCTTACCTTTGGGGTTGTGAGGTGTTTGTGTGTGGGAGAGATGTCCTTTCAAGTGTTTCGCGAATGGAGATATTAAGCTCCATACTTAGAACCCTGTCCAATAAACTGGAAATTATTTTAAACTAATTTCTTGTGAATCAGTAGTCACAATGCGTTTAGAAGTGATATTCACATTCTTTTAGTGAGAGAGAGTCAACTTTGTTCACAGAATGTTTCTTGTTTATGTTCTAATACGAACAGAGCGCACGATATATGCACAAAATAAGAGTTTTTCGTGGGCATTTTCTCGCGCGCTCGTGCTTGCACAAAACGTTTTCTTGTCTGAATTGAAACTAGAAACATTTAACTGTTCAAGATATGGCTTTGACCCAATGTGAAACACTGATAATCTAGGTCACTAATATCCAGAATAGCAGTGCATTTCCAACTTGCACATTGTGGCTGTAACGACGTTGAGGAAACATTGCGTTTTTGTGGCTATAACGTTGACTGACAATACAACTGCGGACCCACAGCGCGACCGTGACAACGTTTTTCATTACGTTTACAATAAACATCATCAGGTTAACAACTTCATACTTAACCCTTTACCCAACCTAACGGCCAAAACCAGCCAGCGCTATTCTCAAATACTTTTCATTATTTTTTTCATTTTTTGTCTGAAAAGCATATGTTATGACCCCTAGTTGGAACGAGCTCGACGAGCTCGTTCCAATGAGGGGTCATAACCTATGTTTTTGAGGCAAAAAATGAAAAAAATTAGTTATTCAAGAATTGTTTTGCAAGTGTCGTCTGCTTTTCATGTTAGGTAAAGGGTTAAAATTGTAGTCGTGTCATGAAAACGTGACAATACATTCGTTTAGCAACTTCTTATTCGGCATTGTGCACAGACTGCTGAAATGCTGCGGGCAACACAACCATCTTACAACAATTAACAACATCTTACTGGACGTTGCTGCTACCTTGTGTTGACTTTGCAGTTCATTGTTTCTAGACAAGTCTTGGATGCTTACATAGGCAGCCAAGATTTGTCTTCAACAACTGCTAAGGCTAACAGAATGTACCTTTCAAGTTTCTCCAGAGAGAGTCTGTTTTATTGCAGTAAAATGGTCAAAATGAGTCAGAATATAGACCCTTATCGGTTAATAACTTTTTATTTGACGCCGTGGAAACGTTGTGAAAACTTTGCGACAGCGTAACTATCTTGCACCATTCAACCACTTCTTGTTGAATGTTGTTAACTTGTGGAAAAGTTGTGGTTGGACACAACCTGCCCATAACTAACTAATTAACAACGTTGTATTTACGTTGTGTGCTAGCTGGGTAGAACCCAATTATCCGACATAAATGTTCTTCGAGAAAATATTCTTTCCTTCCCCGAATGATTATCCGAAATGACTCCTTTCTCGAAAGACAAATTCTGGGAACTCCTACCAGCCAATTATCTATTATATTATTTGCTCGCCTATTTATCAGTTGACCAGTTTTATTCGACCTCCAGTGTCGACCACGTGCATCTCTGTAATTCCACGATGAGAGGTTAACTTACCCATCTGCAGCTGTATCTTAGGGTGGCACATTGCACTGTCACCTTAACAATACACAAATGTGGACGCCAACCTTCATACACAGTGCACTTATTTATTCGTCCCTAAGTCTAAGTTTTTCCCTTTTTTTTTTGGGGGGGGGGGGGGTCTTTTATAAAATCACAAAGGGAGGGGAGTGAACAAAGTGTAAGTCCACCATTTTAGTAATACACAATGCACACATGCAGACACATGCAAACATATGTAAACAACTAAGGAACCACCACCAGCATTATATGCTCATCGTCATAATCTCACCAAAAACATATGTCACCACAAAGAGATATACACACCCTTACTCAGAGAGAGAGAGAGACTACATAAAAGCGGCTTTTTTTTATTTTTACTATCTGCAGGTTATCCGAATTAATGCAGCATCGAAGCATAAACGCGTTGTGGGCAAAGATGCAAAGTGCAGATGCTTGAGTATAAGCGTTAACCAACCCATGAAACTTCAGTTAGTGGACAAAAAGAAAAAAAGTGAGTTATCCATTTTGTTTATTTATTCACGTACGTGTGTAATCACATCCAAAGTGGTGTACGGAAGCACGCTTTCACAAACGCACGCAAATTGTATCCATCTCTATCAGAAAAAGTGAACTTTTGCCGTATATAATAATGTATTCTTATTGTATTGTGGTTGTTCTCCCCTGTTAGATTAATTTACAAGACTTAGATGGTGATCAGGGTGACACCAGTCCGTGCTATCAGAGCCACACAAAGGCACAGACACCATTTCCAGTGGCATTACGTTTGGGAGTATGTCGTTGGAGTTACTGGGGTAGGCGCATATTGTGTAATGTACATGTTACAAAAGGTTCGTGGAAGTGTGTAATGCCACGTCGTAAACACAAAGTCATGTAAAATGGATTGAATGGACTCATCTACGTTCACCTGGGATAAGGCTACAAGCACAGTTAGAATGATAAAGGTTGATTTAAGTTTTATAAGTTTATTTTAACATTCCTCTTTTTCTTTGATTTAAAAAATAGAATGAGTTGCATATCGTTTCTTGGGGGCATTTTTGCTCCATCTAGTCCAAGAAGATTAGACGTGTAAGGGGAAAAGCAAGGAAATAAATCGGGGAAAGCTGGCTTTTATATTATTTAGGTCTTATCATCATGGATGAGTAAGTTCCCTAAAATCCTAGTTGGGCTTTCTGAATTACACCATATTTTCATCTAAAAAAAACAAACTGTTTTTTTTCACAAACACGGAAACAGTTTGATGCTAAAATACAAAAGGCACTCAGTATTGTTCAATACGCAAGACATCCATTCAAAGGGGAACTTCGAATGAATTTCGCAGACATGAATTTGAAATAACATAATGACCCCCAAAAATGGCGATTTTTTTCGGGCAAACTGTCGTATTCTATATCGGATTTCTCGGGCTTCTCAAAACATAAACGCGAGCAATATATTTCAAAAACTGCATTGACATCACTCTTTCACTATAATATGCGTAATTAGCGACTACTCCAGGGGAGGGGGGGGGGGGGGCACTAAACATTTTCAAGACGTGACGTCCTATTTTTATTCGGCTCCTTTTTACACCCACCCACCCACTACGTGCAGATTTTCTACTACCGTTCTCAGAAACCCACCCCCCACTCTCCCATTAAAATCCAAAATAAACTTACCCCAATTGCCCACGATGACGCTGTGTGCTGAGACGTACTGCACGCCGAAGTGCACATGTCTTCGGCCAATCTAACCCTGTCTGTGCTGTGTAGTACGCAGTACCTCTGTGCAGTGTGTAAATACAGTCGTGGGTTATGATGTTGAAGAGCTGACAGCTGCTCGTCGTTGCTCGGTGGTTCTCTCCGGGTACTCTGGCTTCCTCCACCCGTAAACCTGTCGCCGACACGATATGACCCAGGTTGTTAAAGTGTCGTTAAACGCCAATAAATAAATAAATCAATTAATAAATAAATAACTTGGGTTGAATTTAGTGCATCAGAGAGAATTTTCCCAAAATATTGTCTGCACATTTTCTGCATTTCGAACAAGACACCCACCCCTACTAACGTATGACATTTTCCCAGATTAAGCCCAATATCCTCACATATAAAGCCTCCTTATGTGAAGAGTGTGATGTACAACATCATCTTTAAGGTTTGAAACACAAATGATGGTATATATTAGCTGATATATTGATATATTTTTAAAAAATTCAAAAAATTGCACAAGTTGGAAATGCACATTTTTGCGCACTCAAGATACCCACCCACCCCCACGTCACGTCTTGCAAATTTTTGGTGCCCCCCCCCCCCCCCGACTACGCCTATAGTAAGTGTCAATACTTGTAAAAATATAACACAACCCTCCTAAACTGGTTCTCATCGACCTAGTCACATTTTGCGCCTCTACTCTGTGTGAGCGAAGTCGGGATTTTACTTTTGATAAATTCGTAATGGAGTTTTTCTGGTGTAATTTTAAACATTAATATAAACACGTCTCCTTATTGACCTGCTCCGCGATGCCACGGATGGCCGGACCGGAATAATTAATGTGAGCGCATTATCACAGACAATTCTGTCTCCTACAACTGTTCTTGAGAGTAAAACGCACTGGAGACTGCCCCCCCCCCCCCCCCCCCTATACGTGTTGTGTAAAACTGCTGATCCCGTTTTTCCATGCTGGTGGTAATTTTGCCTAAGCTTAGTGTGCCCATTTCTTCCTCGAACAGATAGAAGATAGAAGTTCCTCCGCCCCCCTAACAATGCTCGTCATCGACTTTAAGGCGTTCACGGAGAAGGGGTTTTTCACGATCAAAAGGTCTGACAAATTCTGGGATGGGATCCATTCCGACCAAACCGTGTACAAGGTAGCTAGTGGTCTCACGCGTTGGGGAATAATGGAGAGCACTATTTCGAGTTTCACGCCATTCCCTTCTGTCTGCCGATATGCATGTTGTTGAAAACTTAGTCACTCTGGTTGAGAGTACGTTCTCCGTTCCACAATAAAGACCCACTGTAGTTAGTCTCGCTGTCACTTGGCACTGTGACAGACAAACCAGTCTATTGTAACCAGGCCGTTAAAGTTGGTAATGGGTGTGTATCAAAGGCTGTAGGGAAAGCATTGCGCGAAATCAAGCAGCGTCGCACCTACACTGGCAAATCAATCGCACCAATGGCCAGTGCTATCACAGTGCTTGGAGATGAAGTAGCAGTCTATCCCACAATACCTTTCAGTCGCACCACGTTTGTGATTCAGTCCCAGTCCAAATGGAGGGATATCACAAGTATGAACTTCCACCAAACCACCCGCAATGTTTGAGTCTGGAGGAATGAGAAAGACACAGAAAAGGTCTTTGGCAAAATACTCAAGTCATACGCCACTGAACGGGAAGGTCTTTCGGGAAGCCCTGTTTTCGTCATAGATGGCGGATTTCTGTTGAGAGCAGTCGAATGGCCCAAACTGTCATCATATGGAGATATCTACTCCACATATTCAAATTATATAACGAAATATTTTAGTTCCAGTATCTTTGATGTATTTGATAGGTATGAATGTGACATGTTAATAAAGAGTATGGCGTAACCTCCCTGAGCTAAGAGTAGATATTCCGCAGATATTACAAACTTGACCTGCCAGTAACCAAATCCCATTCTGATTTTCTAGTCAATCGTCGGAACAAAACACAACTAATATACCTGTTAATGCAGGAATTTATCCACATCGTTGTCCAATCGAAGCACGCAAACGTAGATGCTGATGTTCTGATCGATGAGATTGCACTGGACTTGGTTCAGATGGGTGAAACCAATGCCGTAGTTGTTGGAACCGACACTGACTTACTTGCTATTCTTATGTCGCGCTATCATTCAGCGTGGGACATATTCACTATACTCTCTGTCGCACCCAAAGTCCTCTTCTCAAGCATTCAACTTGCTTCTCTTCCACCAACCAGTTGTCTAGCACACCAACATTCTTTCCGAATATGCCTACAAGTTCAGGAATTGTTAGGGTACCCGCTGCTTCCAACAGACTGGGGCTGGTCGATGGCCAGTTTAGTTCTTAAACCATCTACAACAACACAGCCCTACGCACCTGAAAATCTCTCGGTCTTGGTCAGTTGAGGGAGTACGTTTGTGTGTAGTAAGAGATGTGGGTGTAAGAGAGCAGGCTTGTAGTGCTTCGGATTGTGTAGGTGTAATTTAGATTCTTGTAGCAATCACAGACTCACAGACACAACCGGCACTTCTGAAATAGTCAAAGTTGATGGGTAGCCAGAGATTAATTAGAAACCCTTGAATATTCGCTTTTCAGTGTTTCGGATCTGGTCTGTTTGCTGGCGTGGGCTACGTTTTTGCGATCAAGGCAGCTCAAGTCATAGCATATCTTCCCGTGAAATGAGTCCAGCTCAGTTCCTAAATGTTCCATTAGAGTTTGTCAGTGTCATTATCGTCACCATTGTTGTTGTTCGAGGGTGGGAACTTGGGTGCACCCTTGATGGATACAGCTTCCCTGACACGATTATTTTCTATGGGGTCTTTTTAGCCTTTCAGACATTCGACGCCATGGGGTCTCCTTTTAGCGTGTAGTGTTAAATCATAATAGTGGTCATGTTTCGATATACCTTATCCATTTCATTATCTGAATTAACTTCTGTTCTGGCAGAAGGGTTCATATTTTAACTCATTTTCATCTGAACGTCTTTATTCGCTTTTTTATAGAAAACAAAAATCTGAATCGTATGCTATTTCCATGCTCTCTTCGGTAATAATGTCATCACAGTTACGGAATATCGACTGGTAGTAAGGTCTACCATCGGCTGCATACAGTATGTGGAGAGTGTATTATCACTAAATCACCCGCAGAGTGGAGATTCCACCCAAGCAATAATTGCATTTTTTTGCAAAACATAACAAGCACAGGCAAAATTTCAGCCAATGGACCTCCGGGTTAAACCCGGAGGTCCATTGGCTGAAACATTGCTTGTGCTTTTTGTCGATATGTACAAAATTTGAAGGTTATGGTTTGGGTGATAACTCCACTCCGCAGGTGATTTAGTTACAATCCACTCTCCACGTACTGTATGTCTAGCGACACCTGATCCACGATAGACGGGTATTTGTGGAGATTGAGTCTGTAAATTAGTCTATATATGACTGTATTCGCATATGACCTGATAGAATTGAGTCAGAATTTGGCCATTCCAAAAAATCGTGATATCTCAAAAAGCTCAGGTATAATTTTGGTGTTTTTCCTATGTTGTTCATAAACATGTTCTTATTAATCACTGAAAAAGCAGCTTTCTCCGATGTTTGATCCCCTGTGAATCCGAATGTGCCTGGACTTATTTACAATTCTGAAAATTGCAGATGGCGACTTGATTCACTAACAATGCTGCATATATAATTACAAGGCATTCATATGGCACTTCAAACTGGCTGTAATTGCAGAACTTAAGAGATAAGTTGTGTTGAAAACTTCTTGTTCTGGCGTGAGGGTAATTATCCAATTTCTAGACGACGAAAGCACCACTGAGTAGGGGTTAATCTACCCACCCAGATTGAATGTACTCAAGTAAGGGTAATACTCCTAACCAAATGACATTCACATAGTCATGGGGAACTCAGTCAGTGGTGTGATTTTAAAAGAGTGGAGACTAACCTGCTGTACTAAAGTGGCGAAATCAATAATTTCGTAAGCTAACATTCTATTGTTTTGCAACTTCAATATTTATAAAGTAGTCAGGATGAAAACTCTAGTAGATAAAAGGTGGAATTCAGTGGTTGGGTATCTCCCAATGAGGTGACTTCTCTCTAAAAATGTATGAATACCCCCCCCCCCCCCCCCCCCCCCCCCCCACACACACACACACACACACCAAATCAACAATGGGTGAACTTCCCACAGTAAAAGACGCTCCACATCACAAATCGAATTCTCTGGAGGAGTTTGATAGATTATGTTGGAAATGGACAATATACCGAAAAACCGAACGGATACCCATATCATGGGGATACTGAAAACCCGAACCGAACTAATCGTTGAATACCGATACCATTTGGATTTTCAAATTTGTCTACATGTACCTTCCTATTTATTAATCCCTGTTGAGGCCTGATAACAGCTGAACGGTTCATTTTCATGAAAGACGTGACTGATTGTCTTTTCAGTTTTGTTAACCCTCAATGGACTGGGCAACAGTCCTAAATACCCACTAGACTACAACATGCGCATGCCCAATTGCTTAGCAGTGATTTCTAGTCAGATCTTGCCTGCCTGTTAAGGCAGCCAAGACCTGACTAGAAATCACTGCCCCGCCGTTTTGTCTATTGTCAGCAGGAGCTCCCAAAGATGGCATGGCCAGTACACATGCTCTGAGATCGCAAAAGCCTGAAATAGGTCTTTAAACATTAAGGTGCATTTAGAAGAAGTCATCAAATTAATGTAGATATGATTTGTGGTCGTAAAAGAATGCCATTGTTGAGTTCATTGGCAGTGTCATTTATAGCATTGTGGTAGACTGATACTACTACAACTTATTCTGTTTTTCCTGGTGTGAATCCTTCTTTATTTATTTATTTATTTATTTATTTATTTATTTATTTATTTATTTATTTATTTATTGGTGTTTAAGGTCAATTACTTATGCACAATTGCTAATCATGACCGTGACAGTTTTACGGGTGGAGAAAACCGGAGTACCCGGAGAGAACCACCGAGCATCGGCGAGCAACTGTCAGCTCCTCAACATTCTAACTCTGTTCAAGCTCCGCTCAAGCAGGGTTACAGCGGTTGAAGACATGTGCACCATCGACATGCAGTACGCCTTAGTACACGGCGTCATCGTGCTCCCATGTAGGCAACCGGGATAAAGTGCCTTGCCCAAGGACACAACGCGGGTCGCCACGGACGGGGATCGAACTCGGGACCTCTAGCATAGAAGTCCAACAGTCTACCACTGAGCTGAGCCACCGCGCTCCCCCTTCTTTGGTACTATCAGCAAATCTCAGTCAAGTCAGATACCGAAAACCGAACCGATACCGAGGTATACCCCCATAAAAATACCGAAACGGATACCGGACTCAAAATTCCAATAGCGTTCATCTGTAGATTATGTAACAGACGGCTAAACACAAAACATTCTGTTCACATGAGAAAACTTCCTTTGAAAACTACTATGTTTGCACCAGAGACTATTTCAATGTGAGGAATTAACACTGAGTGAATGTTCTCCTACCATTCCAACCTGTGATTCTACTCTTGACATTTACGAAGTTTAATTCTCATTTAATTTTGGTTTGCCAAGAATTGGCTCACAAAAGGTTGGCGCGATTTCCAAGCAGAACATGATTTTATACTCCACTCCGAGGTCAGTTGATCAATCCGCGTCAAGCTCATTGCGACGATGAGGTCTCATGATATGGTTTTGTTGAAAGTCTTTTAAAAAATGAAAAAGTAATATTTAAAATAATAAATTTCGATATTGTGTGCGTTTGGTAAACTCGTACTGGGGACATTCTATTATCCATCAAATTTTCCAGCTGTGTCAAAGAATGATATTCAGCTAATCTTCAAAATGTTATTGTTACGGGTGATTTCAATGAGGATCAACTCACACTAATCGCAATCATATATTTGATAAATCCATGTCCTAATCCATAAACTGGGACGTCTCATAACCTACCTATATTACCGAAATTTCTTCTTCACTCATATTCTTATTCCTATGTTCCGAAACTGTTCTGATACACGATTTGGAAGTGTTCGAACATTTTTCGCTCATCTTGTACGATATAACCTACCAGTGAACATAACCATAAATTAAAGACTGAACAACTTTGTAAAAAAGCTAACTCTCAAACACAAGCACATTCGTCAAATATGGGACTAATAGGACTGTGCCAAAGCCAACATATACAGGAAGAATGGATAAGTTAGTCCACATTGATTGGCAGAATGTAACCACGATGCACCTACAGAAGGGACATGTGTTAAAGTACAATACAGTACAGTCGTCATGGACGGGTCGTAATCCACGTGTGGGTAGTGATGTCCACGCATGCGTTTACCATGTAATAAAGATCATCATCAGCGAATTTTTAATTAATGAAGCACCGGGTTGTACCCGGTGCTTCATTAATTAAATTTTTGATGATTATTCATGTAATTAGTGTTTGGAATATTATAAGTTATTCTGTTTGTTGACAGGGGACATGGTCTCACGTTCCCTGCATGAAATTTATATTCAACCGAGGCGTCAGCCGAGGTTGAATATATGTTTCATGCAGGGAACGTGAGACCATGTCCCCTGTCAACAAACAGAATAACGTATATGTCCCTTTCTTACACAAGTAAAATTGAATTGGAAAAAAATGATAAAAGTTAACACCTCACCGAAACAACGTCTGCTTTCTAATATTCGCTGTACAACAACAAATTTTAAAATGATTCGAATGCAGCGATTTCAGTTTATGTTACAGTAAATTAATGACAAGAGACCTTATAATTTCATAAATAATTACCCATGTTAATGTAACTAATCTTTTTGTACGTAATAACGGTACTTTTGTGTGTATTTTACTTCAGTTAAATGTATTGGTCTCAGTTGATTTCAAGTGAAAAAAGACATTGCGATGAACCGTTGCTCATGGCAACGAGACGCTTTCCTTGACAGTGGACATAAGAATCGCTGACAGTAGACATATGCACGTGCCCGGCGACATAAAATAAAATCAACGAGGCATAGACCATTCACTGCACGGTACTGCGGTTGGTATCGGGACATAATATTATTGCGTCCGTGGAGGTATTGCCCACCGTGGGACGTGACCAGTCGACGGTGGCCGTACTCGATTCAGTGCATCGTTTGTTCTACTGGTTATCATTTATTTGTTTAATGTGGCTGAAATGTGACAATAATTGCACTCAGACGCATATCCTTGCATAACACCCACATATTCAAGTTTACTTTGGCCAGAGTGGCAGATCATTGATGATTTTTTACCATCTGAGAAAAAAAGCGTAAATTTTTTTGAATAAAGAAAAATATGCCACTTGGCAAGTAGAAAAACGGTCGATTGGTTGTTGGATACAATAATGCGTGTGTGAAGAGACAAACATATAATTTTACATTGCAGTCCAAGGAAAGCCAACAACGTTACGTTGTTTGCTCCAGAAACATTTGTTGCCTTTCAACGTAAAGATTGCCGACAAGGGTGTTGATATTCACATCGGTCCTCAAAGGGTAACAGCGGATGAATATGGACCAATATCGCTTGAACGCATCTATGAAGAGCGTTTCCTGTTTGGTAACACGGTTGACGTGGGTATGTATTTTAATGCATTTATGTTAAACTGTCCAGTTGCTACTTCAAGCCTCTTTTTGTACAATACTTATACTTCTTTTCACATCTATCCATAACAAAACGCGACAGGCTTATCAATTGAACGTGCTGGGGAGCACTAGAGACCTGCAAACAACAGACAAAGGAGAATCGAAAGTCGAAGAAACTTCTACTTTCAAATTGAAAAGCAACCTTCAAACTCAAATTTTAAATTTGCTGTTGTCTCCGCTATATAAGTTGAGGTACTTTATATTATTGAAATTCTTAATAAATATTGTTTAACCCTTTATCCAACACATAAGATATCAAAACTTATTATTTTAATTATTGTTTTTTTTTATTTTTTCTAAGACTTTTGTCAAAACCATATCATGTGACCCTTCATTGGAACGAGCTCGACGAGCCCGTTCCAACGAGGGGTCCCATGATATGGTTTTGTTGACATGTTTTGAAAATATATTTTTTCAACAGTTTAATTTGAAAATTAAGAGCGTGCATGCGGCCGATTTGTTACTCGTTAGGATTAAATTAAATTTTCAATTTCAAACTCGAAATTTCTTCTTTCGGAATCATTCTTTGGAGTTTTGAACTCGAAAATGTGTCTTCACTCTCAAAACTTCAACTTTTCAAGAGTTTGAAACTGAAAGTAGACTGTTCATGTTTCTTTAAAAGCTGTATTTCATATTTGGAAGCCAGTATAGCTGTGTGGCAGCCCCCCCCCCCCCCCCCCCCCCCATCCCCTCCTTTTTATTGATGTACACCCCTAATAGGGCTCCAAAGCAGTATGTTCAGACAGTATCATAATCACTCAAGGGCATGCGCAGTCTCCATTTTATTGCTTCTAACTGTACATTTTATTATTGTTTCCATTTTTGGCGCCAAAACATAACTTATCACCCCTCATTGTAACGGGCAGGCCGAGTCCGTTCCAGTGAGGTGTTATAAGCAATGTGATGAGGTCTATAATGATTTTGTTTAGTTATTCAAAAATATTTATTGCAACTGTCAATTGTCGTCTGCTAGACGACAGTAATTTTAATTCGGAAGAGGTTACTAGAATCCAGATATTGCCGTGGATTACGCTGGATAACGTAACCCATTCGCCTTAATTTTAGTCCGCGAACATTAACACAAGACATAACTAGCAGAATAACAGCAAAAAACTAATTCTCTCTTATTGGGTTTTTTGTCTTGCAGTTAACATTCATCTGAATCTATCTTGACCAGTGGTAACTACGTTCTGTCCTTCGGCAAGACACTTAATTCCGATTCTTCAGGTGGGGGCACGGTGGTGGTTTCTATAGCGTTCTGCACGTCGATAGTGCACTTCTCATCAACTGCTGTTAAATCTGCACGTGCAGATTTAGTACATTGTGAACTACGATAGTTGCTCGCTGCTGCTCAGTGATCCAGCTTTCTCCCCCTTAAAACTTTCGAACACGATATGGCCCTGGATTCCGAAAGTATTGTTAAATAATAATAATAAAAATAATAATAATATTATTATTAATAATAATAATAATAATAATTTTAAAGCCTGGAATGCACACACGGTGCTCAGTGGCTGTACAATAATTACATACATACATATACACACATACACATACATTCTCCCACAGATACATTGATACATGGATCACTATTGTCATTTATTGGTGCCCAACGCCACATCAACAACCGAGGCTATATCGTGGCGATAGACGACAGGATCTAAAAGAAAAAGGGTATTGAATTCAAACAAAATAAAACAAAACAAAACAAACTATAACTTTACCAAAACAAGTTTGTGAGTGTAACTTGACGAGTAACGAGGCAATCCTCACTGACTCAGTCACACCCACGCACCCGGTAATGTCAGTTAATGACCAAAATTAAAAGACCACTGAAGGAAATGCCTTTCGAAAAAGGTAGGTTTTAGTACCAGACTTGAATAAATAAAACAAACAAACAAAACTCCTAGGTTATTCAATCAGATGGTTTAGATTTGATATTTATAATTTATAGTATCTCTAATTGATTATCAGTTTCTGATAGGTTCACAGTTCTAGCATTGTCAGTACAGACATCATTTCACTGCCAATTTAGGGCAAATAGAATCAAGAATAATATTCGAGTCAAACTAGGCCACAATGACTTTCGGTTTATACAGGTGGTCAGCTCTAAATATAATATATATTATATATATATATATGAATGGCGGAAGATGTGGCTGAATTGGGAAAGACCGGCTTTGATGCGATGCGGCCACATTGATGGCAAAAGACTTTAAAAACGAGCTCTGGACGGATTGTGATAGACATGTCACTTTCTTCTCAAACAAGCATTACCGTAAGCCCTCACTCACTACGGCGAGTTTGATTAAGCATTTAGCTAAAACAGATGGAAGAATCCGCCCCACGCTATTCACAAAAATCGTCTATTTATTTTATTTTCATTTTCATTTCTGTTTTGCTTCCAAAGTATATAGCTTCTATGCCATTCCTACAATGATATTACCGAGCCCGCTCTAACGAGTGTCTATAAGCCGTGTTTTGGACACAAAACATGATATTATTCAGTTGTTACAGTAATTTTTACACGTGTCGCATGTTAGTCGTGTTGGGTAAAGGATTAAGGTAAGCTCTCAATCCAATAGTCTCATTTTGGAAGGAATTCGATTCTATTATGTCCTGGAACCAGTCTAGTTCTTAAATAGTTCATTATCCATGTTTGGAGTAAATCGTCTGGAATATTTGAGTTGGTCGGAAAGGCGAACCTATGGTTCGCCTTTCCTACCAGCTGAAATATTTCAGACGATTGAATTTAAAAAATATCATAAAATAATATATGTATATCTTTATTAGTGAAGAGACATCACATTGTATCAACGGTCGTCTGCGCGCAAACTCCATTAAAAGTGGGAAGATAAACAGAACATAACAGAACAAAACAGCGTCGAATTCCGAACAGAATTAGACCGCTGGCCTTTAGGCTCAGGGTTAATGCTCGTTGTCTTTAGGCTCAGGGTTAATGCTCGTAGTAAAGATTCAAGAGAACGACAGAGTATTTTAGATCAGATATGCGGTACTTTACTGAAATAACAAACTATGGATAAAACTTCGGATATCTCCGCGAAATGCGCTGCTTGTATCAGAAGATTCCTGTCAATCTTGCAAACTGACAGGACTTAGTATTTATTCATTTATTTTATTTTATTTTTTTTTATATTTTTTTTTTTTATTTATTTATTGTTTTGTGTTTTATGCCACATATTTCTGCACAATGGCTAGTCGTGACGGAAATTATTATTATCAACTCTAGTATCAGAACCAGACGAGCCCGCAAAACCCTGCGAGAGGTATTTACAGAAACCGCCATTCAAATGTACCTAAGTTCTTTCTCAAGTTTTACTCTCAAAACATAGGTACAACCCTTTATTGAAACGATCGTCTAACGCCCGCTGTAATGAGTGGTCACAATTATAGGTCAGAATACAGTTACAGTAGACTTGTCATAATCCACACGTGGGCAGTGATGTCGACGAATGCGTTTACAATGTAATAAAATCTCCAGCAGCAAAAGTTTAATTAATGAAACACCTGGTAGACCCAGTACTTCACTAATTAAAGTTTTTTATGATTTTTCCTATAATTAGTGTTTGGAATGTAATATCATTGTGTTCGTGAAATATTGTGGCAATACGTACTGTATGTTTGAGAGGCAAGATATGAGAATTATAAGCTAGTAAAGGAAAATATCAATTATTCCTTTTGGGTAAAAAATTAATAAACAGAGTGAAAATAGTTTTCCTTTTAGTTTCAGGTAAACTTAACCCTAATACAGTTGTATTACCGATGTTTGTCAAGGCACAAGTTTCCGTGGTGACTGGATTCAAATGTTCTCCAGGGAATGAAGAGCGCTCAAGAAGATCTTGGAAGCATTTTGTACATGACACGGATGAAGAAGCGAAGCAGATTACGTATTGCAGTACAAAGCTCGAGACAGGTACGACGAATTCATATTTAGAAAAAAATTATTACACGCCTGTTCTATGAAATTTCCTTCTTCAGCAACACTAAACCATGCGGAAAATGAAAATCCGTTCCGCACATATGTGCGGAACAGAAATCGTCGACGGACTCTGTTAATAAAGAACGAAATTTTACTGGAATTTTCTATCCGTGCATCGCAATTACAATTTGAATCGCTGGCGATAACTAAAAATCATATCCTGAGTTCCGGTGTGTTCTATGTGCCAGTATGCATATAGAACACATTGGAACTCAGGGGACGAAATAGTAACACGGGTTCCCCTCGTACATTTGGTTGGCAATAAAATGTATTCTTTTTGTTGATAGTTGTCAAATGAATTCCTAAGTGTCCTTCTAATCATTGTTTTTACAGACATGAAGGCTTGTAATAAACACAGAACGACACGCGCAAGTGAATGGGTTAATCGATATGGCACTTGTGCCACGGCGAAATGATAAACCTCGAGGCCTGCGGCCTCTCGTTGTATTCTTTCGTGCCATGTCGATTAACCCATTCACACGCGTGTGTCGCTCTGTGTATTAACGTTGGTTCTTTTCCTCTCATATGTTTTAGTAGACGTGTTTTAACTGGACTACTTCACATGGAACGTAAAAGGTATCGGGTCACCAGTCTAATTCTCTCTGAATCTGACGTTGTTATGAACTGTTTGTTTACACACTTTTCTTATAGTTTTCCCCCAGTCTACCGTTCATTTAATGTTAAGCCTTTTTACTCACAAAGATACACAACTATTCTTTCAGGCTCCAATTATAAATAATCCAATCAATAAGCATTTAATTTGCCCTCAGACGAACCCCTAGAGCACGATGAAAAAAATCACGCGCGAGAACTGGAATAGAGGGGAAAGTGGTGGATGGCAAGATGTACAGTACGGCCGCCCAAAACTGGTCACGTTCCACGAGTGGGCAATATTTCCACGGACGCAATAATATTAGATTTCAAACACTAATTATAGGAATAATCATCAAACATTTAATTAATGAAGCACCGGGCACAACCCGGTGCTTCATAAATTTTGCTGATGATTATTTTCATTACCTGGTAAAGGCATGCGTGGAAATCACTGTCCACGAGTGGATTATGACTAGTTCACGCCGACTGCACTCTACCAGTGTCTCGTAGAATGTTCCAGAAACTCGAGGGCCTCGGATTTAGAGGAAGTTTTGAATGAATCATGAAAGAACTGTGCAAAGATGTGCAGAGTGAACTCAACCTGGGAAACACCACAACGAAAAGAATTACAAATGAGATAGTCCTTAAGCAGGGGAGCATCCTGTCACCGTTTTTGTTTACTTTGTACATAAAGGATTTAGGAGAAGAGTCGATTGCAAGCGCGGTGGGGAGGGGGGGGGGGGGGCTAAGTTGGAGAGACATAAATCCCAGGACTATTCATTGCCAATGATATGGTTCTATTAACCGAGAGTGTAGAGCGCTACAAACTACAAATTTGCTAACCATTTTTAGAAAGTACGGGGATACCTGAATTACCTGGTAAGCAGATGGTATAATGTGACGTTTAACTATGTATTCAGACAAAATGGCACAGCGGGCTAGGGAGCTAATGGGTAATTCCTCTATTGAGACTGGCTATCTAGAAGAGGAACTGGAGCAGGGGAGCAGTTTTGTCAGGGGAAGGGTGCGCGAGAATGGCATTAGAAACCGACGAGCTGTAGTTAGGTTCAAAACCTCTTCAGATGGGTTTTATAAACGACGCGCCAGCTTTTGATGCAAACTTAGAGGGAGCGTTTGGGTGGAGGAGGAGGAGTCATTGATATTCAAATCCAAGTCACTGGAGGTGTTGTCGAGAATCGGAAATGGCGAAGAAAGTTCTTGCCAAATGTGCGACTTAGGAGGAACTGAGACCCTAGAATATTTTATTTTAGAATGCCCCAAATATTTGCCAAGTAGAACAAGACTCCTCGAGAAACTAATGAATGAATTGGATGAAAACATACAGTACGTGGAGAGTGTATTATCACTAAATCACCCACAGAGTCGGGATTCCACCCAAGCAATAATTGCAAATTTGTTGCAAGGCATAACAACCAAAAGCAAAGTTTCAGTCAATGGACCTACGTGTTAAACCCGGAGGTCCATTGGCTGAAACATTGCTCGTATTTTTTGTCGATATGTACAAAATTTGAAAGTTATAGTTTGGGTGATAACTCCACTCTGCGGGTGATTTAATTACAATCCACTCTTCACGTACAGTATGAGATACATCGATGAGGAATGAAATGTCGGAGAGAGTCAATATTATATTTGGGGAAATAGAGAAAGCGCCAGAGGGGTTAATATTTTGTATGAATACTGGGGGATAACCAGGGGACGGGATTCATGTAGGCCTCTTCACAAGAGGACAGCGACAAATCAGCAGAAGGTCAAAGGATTATTATTATATTACTGTTCAATATAAAAAAAATGCTTGCACCAGAACATTTATTGAATACGCAATGACTTCGTTGAGATGGGTTTTTTTATTATTAGGTTTAACAATACTCTAGACAGCCTGGGTCACATCGTAATGAACAGTTTTACGGGTGGTTGAAACCGGAGTACCCCGGAGAGAACCACCGAGAGGCGGCGAACAACAGTCAGACTCTCCAACGTACTAACTCCGCACAAGCAGGGTTAGCATTGGTTGAAAATAGATGCATCATCGACTTGCAGTACGCCTTATTACGAATGCCACTGTGCCCTTACGTGGGCAATCTGGAATAAGGGCCTTGCCCAAGGACACAACACAGTTACCTCTGGTGGAGATCGAACCGTACACCTTTCGGTTTCAAGTCCAATGCCGTAAACACTGATGCACCGCGCTCCCTCGCTGAAAGCTGAGACATCGATGATACACGATCATGGATTAATGACCGTGTTGATTCCACTTTGCGGCAATGCTATCTAAGCTAATAGCCTCTATCGTAAAATGAGTTGTCGTTCCTGGACTTACTACTACCGGTAATGTCTTCGACGCATGCTTCTATTAACTGCCGGGATGTTTTAAACCTTTCCCTATCTCAACGCTTGTCCGACCAGCGCTGTTCACAAAATTCGCCATTGCAATTTTATAAAACCATATTTCTCAACGTTCACCACCAAAACATAGCTAAAAGATACTCATTGAAACGAGGACGTTCAGCTCGTTCTAAGTCCAGTTATCTTAGCGACGCTAACGTCCCTTCCGGAAAAGGGCTTCTTCTTTACTGACAGATGATCAGTACTCAAATGAAGACCATTTCCACCCACAGTTTATCGATTTGGAGTCGGGTTGGGCATATGGTCTCTGTAGTAGCTATGTCACGCCCATTACACATTGTTCATTCATTTCGATTGTCTCATTCACATTGACTACCACTTGGAACAGTTGTAATGAACACATTTGTCATTGACAGAAGTGTAATCTGCGCGCGTGAGAAAATACGTCAGAACACAATAGGCCTTGGGAATCACTATTTTTACTCGAGTCGGATCTCGAATCGAATCTCGAATCGAACCAAGCAGAAGGTTCAAACCCGAGTCGAATCTCGCATCGGATCGACTTTCAAATTGTTACAATACTACGCCCGCCGAGATGGTACTGATTATCTCCCACGTGAACTCATTCAACCCAGTATTGATCTGTACACTGGTCAGACAATTTCGTATCATCGAACCACAAGACAATGAAGATGGACCTATAACGTAATTTTGAAAGGTTGAGCCATTATTTTATTGATATGTCAACCAAAGGTATTCCGTGAAGAAATTTCTCGACTCACAACTCCATGAATCCGATGTGCAACGTATCTTCATTAATATTAGAACTGAAAAGGACGGGCATTGAAATTAGCGAAACGAGTTTTGACTTTTTCTCTTCTTAACTTTCTAGTAGTGATAACTGAGCTCCTCCGTGGTCCTATCAACGGGACTAGATTTAAACGGCAGTTGAGCAAATTGGACGAAGAACAAGCCATATAATGTCCCTTGAGTGAAACAAGGCACCATATGCAATGCTTTAGCATTGCAGATGGCGCCTTGTTCCACTCCAGAAGTGGTATATGTGTCTAAAGAAAGTCAATAACAAAGACACATATCCTTAAGCTGAAACACAGTGCTGTTGAATGGATGGAATCTACAGACTTAATAGTGAGATTGGATGGCATTGTTTAGGTCAGAACGGTTACCTTTCTTAAATAGTCGTATTACATCTACATGCTTCTATTCATCCGAGGAAGTCCCTCCTTCTAACAATTTACTAAAAAAATAGATATACAGTCTTTCAGATGGATTTTTTAATTTCCTTCAGTCTACACTGTAAAAATTACCGTAATTTTTTACGGTCATATGACCGGCAGCTAGTTTCCAGGCATATGACCGTAAGTGTTACGACAAACCGTAAACAAATTTTCACTGTCATTTGCCGTATATTCCCGTAATTTTTTTCACGGTTTGCCGTTATTTGCACGGTCATATGCCTGGAAACTATCTGCCGGACATATGACCGTAAAAAAAAAATTGTAACCATCATTTGCCTTATTTTCCAGTAAAAACTACCATCAAAATAATTACGGTCAATATGACTGGTGGCAGTGTTCCAACCATATGGCTGGAACACTGCCACCGGTCATTTTGCCCGTAATTTAATTCCAGCCATCATTAACCGCATTTTACCTTAAACCAATAAAAGCATATGGGTTTGCCGGCCTTAGCGGAGATCCGTGGCCACAAGCCATAAGATTCATCGAATATCGGTGACGCAGTGTAATCAGTCTGCTATTCTGATTACCGAAACAATTATACGCATAAAAAATTGACGTTGTTTGATTTTCATGTCCAAGACTACAATGAAAATGATTCACTTGGCCACAAACTACAAATTGATAGTAATACGTCATTGTTCGTCTTCAAAAGCATCGGGCATCCTTCTTGGAAATGGCGACTTCCAGAGTGGCATATGGCAAGGCCGATCCCATAATTCAGCATTTTTATCGCCGTGCGACGTAATTGGATAGCGTGACAGGAGAAATACGTTCATTGAATCAAATTCGATGGTTTTTCTACAGCAACACCGTTAAAATTAATTAACGGCCTCGAAACTGTTGCATCTGACAGTCATCTGACAGTAGTTAACCGTAAAATTACGGTAATGTTTTACAGTGTATGACTTGTGCCGCCGTGGACCTTCGACATTTTAACTTTAAAACTTGAAAGTATCTTCACAATGTCGTGCTTACTAAATGAAATTTTAGTTAATGGTTGGGTGCATCTGCGTTTAAATTGGGGTAAAGTGTGATTTGATGAGAGATGCATGTTCTTTTAGATAAAAATACTGTTCGACATCTTAACTTTCTTAAAGTCATCATCGATGATGTCCTCTTCATTTTTACCGTAAAGGGATGGAATTCCCGTGCCTTTGGGAATATAGCCGAAAAACTGTTTAACAGTATGCCAGAGGTTTTTGGAGAGTTCGTTGTTTATTTTCTTCATGTACCTTTCTTTCGCGTATTCTTTCATATTGTTAACCTTATTTCCGGCAGCTTTCTAGTTTTCCCACTGCTGTGGCAAATTGGTTTTGAGTTTAGATTTCATAAATTGATCTTTGTAACGAATTTCTCTTCTCAGCATGTTGTCAGTAAATTGTTTATCGTTCTTTATTATGGTGGTCTTGTAGTGAGGTATGCATTTTTTTTACAAAATCTTGGACAGGTTCATTAACATGCTCGACAGAAAAAATCATGACACCCAAATCGATTACCCCTTTGAATTCTAGTGGTATCTCCCATGTCAGGTCAATGGCAGCAATTAGAAGAGTCCATATTCATTTTTTGGGGTAGACCAATCAATATTTTCAACGTGCAGCCTCGGTGCTGTACGTTGAAAAAAATACTGATTGGTCTACCCCACACATTTACTGAACAACCATCTTATATAATGACATTATGATGTATCGTATTCCTGGCTATAGCAAATGGTGCCTTGAGATTTCCCAATATACAAAGACGTTCGTTAAAATTGTCACCGATTTAAAAACTTAAAGATCGTAAAGTAATGACCCTATGGAAAACGTTTGCTTTAGACACTTTGAAAAATTAGAAAGCTTCAAAATATGACATTTAAAGAAGGTTTATGAATAGTCGGGATTTATACAAATGATTTCTGGAAAAGCGTTCTAGATGCTTGGTCACAGCTAAACAATAATTTCACACAACGCATAGACGAAATGTTTTCACTAACAATCTTCTATAACAATAATTTAAAAGTCAATAATAAAACAATTTGCAACAGAAAATGTTGCGCGGCGGGTATTAACCCTTTGAACTCTAGTGGTATCTCCCATGCCAGTTCAATAATCTATATTTATCCAATCCAATTAGAAGACGACACTCATGAATATCTAAAAAAATATTTTTTTGCTCCAAAATATAGCTTCTGGATCTCATTGGAGGGAGTTCAACGAGGCCGTTCCATTGAGGTGGGTCATAAGCTATGTCTTTTCGACCTAAAATAAAAAAAATAATAAAATATGAATGGCAATTTCTTATTATCATTTTAGTTATTTTGGACACAGAGTTAAAGAGTTCACTAGAATTATTTACTCTGTGATAAAGTTATACAGTTGCCCGGTGTACATATTTTGTATGGTTACCATAGTCTTTTTCACTTTTACTTTAAGGAATAGCTTTTTACGATCCAGATCAAATGCCAGAAAATGAGAATGAACCAGTATATGACGTCATAACACCATACATATATGGTAAACTGGTGAATCGTGATGAGAGTTCACATAATTATTCACGCTTTGAATACGATTCCAAAGGTTCGTCATCTATAACTGAGACACATTCCATACACGAGCAGAACAACAGAACAAAAAATGTAGTTCACGCATCTCGGATATACACAAATCCATCACGAAATTTGGAAGATTGCCACACAGTCGGGCCTCTAGAACAGCCAGGAAAACAGCACACAACTATCGATATGTCTCTTACTTCAGAAGTTAGATCGGTAGTTCAGAAAACAAATATCCAACAACCTGCTAAGCAAGACGATTCAATGAAGCCACCGTTGCCAGCACGAAAACCGGTGCGACCGGTGAATTGCGTTTGGGACAGCAAAACAACAGTCGTTGATCAATGCGTCAATAGAGAAAAGTCGGACTCACGGGGAAAGGACACGCCCGTAATGTTGGCTGAAGCGAGCGATAAAGAAGATCACAATGATAACGTTTCTTTGAAATTTCAGGAATGCCCAGACAGTGTTCAGGAATCAACTGCTATTCCGAAGAAAACCCAAACGGAACGCACAGGCAATGGAAAACAATTTGCACATAGACCTAAGTTCTCCCAGGATAAGTTTCATCAAGACCTCAATGTGCCCAGAGAATATTATTTTGCATATGATGATACGATAGAGTCTTACAAGCAACACAGGCACGAGATGCGATTTCTTAAAGTGCAAGATATTTCTGAAGTTCTTTTGAAGCTTAATTTGGACGAATACGTTGAAAGCTTTCAAAAGAACCTAGTAGATGGTGAACTTCTTGGTGAGTTAGATGAAAATATTCTGATGTCAGAATTCGGGTTTAGAAGGATACAGGCTATGAGGCTGCATAACTTTATTAGGACCGGTCATATTCCACAATAGGCTCCACCCTTGTTTAAAAGATCGGCCATATTTTAGAGTGGACTCTATCCTGTTATATAAAGGACCGGCGATATTCCACAGTAGGCTCTATCCAGGTACACAAAGATCGATCATATTGCACAGTCTGCTCTGTCCTGGTATAACAAAATCGTCATATTCCACAGTAGCCTGTATCCTGGTATAAAATGATCGATTATATTCCACAGTAGGCTCTATCCTGGTATAAAACTATCGGTCATATTCTACAGTAGGCTCCATCCTGGTATAAAATGATCGGTCATATTCCACATTAGGCTCCATCCTGGTATAAAAAAATCGTCACCTTTCACAGTAGGCTCTATCCTGGTATAAAATTATCGATCATATTCCACAGTCGGATCTGTCATGGTATAAAAGGGTCGTCCTCTTCCACGGTAGGCTCTATCCTGGTATAAAATGATCGGTCATATTCCACAGTAGGATTAATCCTGGTATAAAATGATCGGTTATATTCCACAGTAGGTTCTATTCTGGTATAAAATGATCGGTCATATTCTACAGTCGTCTCTGTCTTGGTCTAAAATCATATTCCACAGTAGACTCTACCCTGGTATAAAATTATCGGTCATATTCCACAGCACAGTAGGCTCTATCCTGGTTAAAACGATCGGTCACGTATCACAGTAGGTTCTATACTGGTATAAAAGATCGGCCATATAACACAGCAGGCTCAATACTGATATAAAAATACAGGTCATATTCCCATTTGGACTCCATTCTGGTATAAAGGAACATGGTATACTCCACAGTAGACACTGTCCTATTATATAAAGGCCCGTCATATTCCACGGTCGGCCATATTATATAAAAGACCGGTCATATTCCAAGGTCGGCTCTATCCTCTAAAAAAGACTGGTCGTATTCCATAGTAGGTGTAGTCCTGTTATAAACAAAGACTGGGCACATTGCAGTCTGTTGTTGCTTGGAACACCACATTTTATACTCAGTAAGCTAGAACTGTCAGAATCTACAATGAATTCTCTCCTGAATTTGACCGTAGAGTGCCAAAGACCGATATAACAAAACGGAAGGTGATGTTCTAACCAGTGGGCGTCCCATATGTTTCGGAACATTGGCGCATATAGTCACTACCAGCTAATACGTCGTGGAATATCTCTTCAAGAAAGACACCGTAAACATAAACTGCTTCAGTTCTCAAAATGTGTCACGATTTGTCGCCCTCCTCATGTTGCTATCCAAATTCCACCTCTCATATCCTCGACAAACTCATCATACAACCTTCGAACTAGGCAAATCCACAGAGTTCCATTTTGTCGAGCACATTTATACCAGTCCTCCTTCATCCCAGTGTTACTGAACAGTGGAATAACTTGCCACTACCTGTTCGCGAGAATTCCTCATTAAGTGAATTTAACCCTTTACCCAACGTAACGGCCAAAACCGGCCAGCGCTATTCTCAAAAATCGCCAATTAATTTTCATTATTTTTTTAATTTTTGTCTCAAAAACATAGGTTATGACCCCCTCGTTGGAACGAGCTCGTCGAGCTCGTTCCAATGAGGGGTCATAACCTATGTTTTTGAGACAAAAAATGAAAAAAATAGTTATTCAAGAATTTTTTTACAAGTGTCGTCTGCTTTTCATGTTAGCTAAAGAGTTAAAAGCTGGTAACCTACGACTACCGTTATTTCATAGTGGGGCTAAATCTCGTGCAGCCCAAATTTATTTAGATTGCGGTTTCGATGTAGTAGTCTTAGCGTCCATTTATATGAAAATCATCTAGCACCTTGTCCACATTGTCAGTGTGGTGAGCTCGAGGTACCTGAGCACTTTCTCCTACATTGTCCAATCTATCTTAACGCACGTAATGAAACGATCATCTTACTCTCTTTTACTATAGATATTCCCATACTTCTATTTGGTTCTGAATTTTTGAACAACGAGGAAAACTTTATCCTATCGAGTTGCAGGTTTCGGTGACAACAACAGTTTACTCATATTCTAACAAACTTCAACTTCCCTTGCATTTCCGCACTCAGTATTAACACTTTCAAGATAAAACTCTACTTACTTATGCAATTATTGAATCAGCTGCCCAATGGCAATGATTTGAAATCTTATTATTGGCAACGCATCATTTAAATTCTTATTGTTGGCAATGCATAGTGTATTAAGGATGGCCTACTTGTACATATACTTCTTCCTCATTTCTTCCCTCTTCGGGCTAACGTCTTCTACTCTTGTCTTTTTGTAGTTTAAATAATCACGCAGATCGCTGCCCAGGGGACTGGGGCCTGTTGGTCAAGTTCTATTATCTACGAAACAACACTGACTTCCTCCTTGATCTGTATTTGTGATGGGCTTTCACCCCTTTCAGTTGCAACTTTTCTACGTAAGTTTCAGTGCGCCTCTGTGTAAATGTGTAAATGTTGACAAGTGAACATCTGCACCCTAAAGGACAATTTGGCGACATTTTCACTGATCGTTGCCAATGTGGATCATGCCCCTGGGCATCGAAATCCGAGGTCCACTGCCGATTCATGCCATCATCCTTTGAAAAGTGCTCTTGAACAAAGGAGACGACTCATATAAGCCTATGGCTTCCTGTCGAATCCTCGTCTACTTATAATCCTGATTATCTCTGTTTCTGTTATACCGTGTACAACCATGAAAACTGTTTGCCGTTCTGTGATATCATTATCGTTATGTAATATATACGTGTATTGCTTTCTGGATTAAATATTGTTTAAACTAATACATTGTGGTTGTAACAACGTTGTGGAAACGGTTTGTTTTGACTGTAGTGTTGACTGATGAGACAATTGTGGACTCCCAGTGGATTTGTGGTGTTTTTCATTACGTTGGCAAGAAACATCGGGTCAGCAACTTCTTACTTAACTCGGTAGCCACGTCGTAAAAAAGTTTTGCCCACTCGGCCGTTTAGCAACTTTTTACTCATCCTTGTGCAAACTCAG
This sequence comes from Pictodentalium vernedei, assembly GCA_031216915.1. NCBI lineage: Eukaryota > Metazoa > Mollusca > Scaphopoda > Dentaliida > Dentaliidae > Pictodentalium > Pictodentalium vernedei. The sequence continues at coordinate 270,403,377 of CM062291.1, read as the reverse complement.
TTGACACATTGCGAGCAACACAATCATCTTACAACATTTAGCAACATCTTACTTGACGTTGTAGCCACTTTTTGGAGACTTTCCGTTTTTTTCTAGACAAGTCTTGGCTGCCTATATAGGCAGACAAGACTTATCTAGAAACAACGTCCAAGGAACTTCAAAATGTAACTTGTAAGTTTCTCCAGACCATGTTACAGAAAAATAGCCAACTCGTTTCGAAATTAGACCCTTAAGGATTAACAGGTTTTTACTTAAGGCTGTGAAAACGTTGTGAAAATGCTATGCAACCTTCCCATAACTAACTAACATCGCTTTGTATGCTACCTGGGTATCTTCTTTGACCTAGCGGTCCTTTGATAGCATAAACGTGAGGAGTGTATTAAGAATACTTTCCAAGAAGTTACAACAAATGTATTGTTTAAGAATAGTAATTCAAATCATCATGCTCATAAAATTCACTGTTGTAAGTTTTTGAGATGTTGATCAAATATCATTATGGTTGTTAAGAAGTTACAACAAATGTATTGTTTAAGAATAGTAATTCAAATCATCATGCTCATAAAATTCACTGTTGTAAGTTTTTGAGATGTTGATCAAATATCATTATGGTTGTTAATATCAATGTGCCATTAGATTGCAGAGGATGGCGTTTAGATCCGCCGACATTTTGAAAATGTCTTGGTTGCCATTGTCTGGTAAAGTAGGACCGTTGCAGAGATCTGCTGCAGAAAAAGAAAGAAACGGTAGAGAAAAGCATATTGAAGTCAAGGCCGCGTTCAACTCTCCAAATGAAATTGTCTTTACATATTTGTGCACGAAATGAAATTGTCTTTACATATTTCTTCTCGGAAATAAAATGTATAGTGTTAATTATATACCTAGTCCCCTCCCCCACCACCACCACTACCAATACAAACAGACAGAGAAATAATTTCCCAAACTCACTTACAACCTTGCCTACTTTGCACTATATATATCTTCCGTTCTCTTTTTTCCCGTTGACATTTCCATTGAAAGTTCTTGATTTATAATGACGTGTTCGACTATTAAAACTCATGCTCTCAGGCCATCAGTCTAATTCTGGAACGATTCGACACTGTTATGGGCTGTTTGTTTACCAACTCTTCGTGGAAATTTGGGCACAGACCGCTGTTGATATAATGTGACGTCCTTTTAATCACAAAGGTATACACATATTATTTTGTTCTTTGGTTATAGATATTTCATGCAATAAATATTTAAATTTCCATTGAAAATACAAGATATTACCACAATTAGTGGAACTACGCGGCGCAATCGTAAAACTGCGGCTGTGGTGAGTCTTCATTTTTAATGTAATGTCATCAAACATTCGGTCAAATCAAGTTTCGATTGAGCAACATTTCCAGCGCTGATTCAAAGAAAATGAATTTTTATGGTATGTTTAGATTCAGTCGTCTGGAAGATATCAGCTGGTCGGAAAGGCGAACCACATGTTCGCTTTTCCGGGTAATTGAAACATTCCAGACTGTATGTAAACATAGGTGATGGACTATTTAATGGTTAAACTGGTCCCAGTCCAGAACAGCGTCGAATTCCTCACAAAATTAGACTGGTGGCCGGAGAGCTTGATTAAAACCCTTTCATACGTAACGGCTATGATGCCAGCGTTATTCACAAAAATCGCCATTCAGTTCAAAGATTTGTTTCAATTTTGTCCCTGTAGCATAATCTGTGACCCCTCATTGAGTGCGTTCCAATGAAGGATCATAAGCTATGTTCTAGAACGAAAGTGATGATATATTTAATTATTCAAGAGAAAACTGCATGTAGCCTTTTCGATCCAGTGTTATGGGAAGAATTTACTGCGGCCAAGACAAGAATCTGCCCGAATTTCATTATCAGTGAGAAATCACAATTCGCAGATAGAATGTATTCGCTGACGCGGTCATTGCAAGTGTGGCTCTCTGCGATTGGGAATATGAAGGGAAACAAATATTGATTGAAAATTTTGTAGGTTGAATGCAAATAAAACGGAGTTCTCTCCCTCGAATTGTACCGGCTGAAACTCGTGCCGTATTCTAGTTTACAATACACTGTTTTTTTTACATTTTGGACAGTACAAACCTTTTCGTCTCTCTCCACTTCATTAAGCACATTTTCGGAAAAACAACACTATATCCACTTAGTTTAGCTACCTTATTTCTAACAATACCATATTATTAGTTACACAGTTTGTTGGTGGCCTAATATGGTATATATGGAGTCATTTAATTTCATATTGGACGAGAGCCATACAAGCTGTGTAACGAATATATCTTACCGGCTGCTGCATCGATGCACAGAACTAATAACAACAGAGATCAAAATTAAATGACAGAATTCACACAATGTGTTCACGTGTCTTTGCCTTGTTACAATTTATGGGAGAGTGTAACAAAGCAAACTGATACATTCCAAACAGTTTCATTTCGAAGGCAACATGACACACATCCACAGAATATGAAGCCTTTTAAGTTGCCTAACCTGCACTTCAGACCAAATATGGGCTTCCAACACTCAATCTTTCAACTTGAAGCGTTTATCGGCTGCCGCCATTTTGAATAATCAATGAACAAAGGGGAGATTACCCATAGCTGTCAGCGTATATTGATGTTGGCAGGCAGTATATAGTTGTATATGCAGTCTGCATGTGACGTCTTTGAACCAATGCAATTCCTAGATACTTGTAGGAGGTAAGATATTGTACTATGGGATGCGCTGTTGGAAGCCAAACGTCTCGTGAATATTTTTGTCAATTCAGCCAAAAGTAACAATGTTCAATTCTTTCACAAAGGGTGAGCGTAATAAAAAATAAATAAGACCTGTGGCAAACCCAGGCCTTAAAACGGTACCCTTTGTTAAATAATTGCTCTTATTGGGGGATAAAAAGTTAAAGAATTGATCAAACTAAGCCAGTATTGAGCTCTACAAACATGATCAAAGTTGAGATGCCATAAACAACTTTCCAAACCATCAATACAGCGTTGTTTGGGCCAAGTGACCGATACAAAGGATAAACTCATCCACAAAGTTCAAACCCATTATTCAAAATCATATCATGTGACCCCTCATTGGAACGCACTCGCCGAGCTCATTCCAATGAGGGGTCACATGATATGGTTTTGTTGGAATTTTTAGAAAAAAAAATATATTTAAAATAATAAATTCTAATATCGTCAGCGTTTGGTGAAGGATTAATCTGGTTTACTTGTTATTTATTTGTACGTACAGATAAATTTAATATTATTCAATGCTTGTCAGTGCTGGCTGGTATTTCAAGTCAGCGGTATAACCTTTATGGGACATTTTCCAAACAGCATTCTGCGATGCCCATCAGATAGCGCCAAAATATTTTATTTTATTGTAATATTATCTTCTGTTATCCTGTATCACCTATAGTTTTATTTTATTAATTATGATCAAATTCCTTTCATGATACTCCCACATCACTTAAAATCTTGAAAGTACATCATTGTGGTGTATAATCTCTTCCCCGAACAGCAGTGGTGTATATGTCTCTGAAAATCAAAAAGTTCAGGGTTTGTCATGGTTATATTCTCAATCCAGAACCCATTTTAATGGACACTGTATCATATTTTTACTGCTAAATCGTATTTCTAGCGCAAATGGATGGCAAATATTAACAAAGATAGCTTGAGGAAAAAATAGCTAAAAGAAAAATACGACCACCCGCCAGCCATGGATGGCAATTTTCGCCATTGGAAGAGATGTACAGGAAAGTTAGCTCCTCTTAATTATCGAAAGCTATCATTAAATAAAACACTAAATATATGAGAATTTCATATATCCTCGCCGTTCAAAATACTGGATTACGAGCCAACAATGGGGGCCGGAATCTAGGCAAGGGTCAAACTCGGCTCGCAGAGCTGAGTAGGGACCGCACGGTGATTTTCTCCCCTACCAAGTGAATTCGAAATAGGTTCGTTCTTCGTTTGGTGTGATTCCTAATCACTTCAGGCTGCGTAAAGGAAACAATGATTAAAGTAATAACGATTCTTTTATTTACCTTTAAAATAAACTAATTTCCATTTTTAAGACATTCAACAATTTCATCAACATGCCAATCCTTTCTTGGGTGCCTCACTCCAAGTCCCAGTGCCCCATTAGTGTCCCTTTATGATGCCCTTTTGTGACTATCCCGGCCACCTCTCGCCTCCCCCCCCCCCCCCCGGCCTAAAGTATCTACCTCCCTCACCCAAAAGCATGAGTTCAGTAACCTTTATATTTTGGTATCTCTTGCGTGGTAAACCACTTCTCCGTCACAGTGTACTGCCCCTCCCACTGTAAACGTGGTCAACCAGATTCCGTCGGCCGGAGCACGGTCACCTTTTGACCGACCCAAAATTTCCTAACCTTTTATTTACTCCCGTACTGACCCTCATTGCGCCCCTCCTCTTCAACATACCTTGGCTGCTTCTGTTCAGCGAGTCCCCTGAATTTCCTTGTCGAAGGGTTAACCTTAGGGCTTCCATTGTACACTCTGAATGTGACTCCCTACTTGGCTCCAGTGATTTCACCGGTCGCTTTATTTTCGTGGTTTGGGCTCAGGTGACCGCCCCCGATGCCCCTTTGGGTGCTTTCCTGTCCGACCATATCTTATCGGGTTCTGAACATTTCTCGGGATGTTCCCAAGTACGAGGTCAAAGATGGTGCCTCAATGCACATTGCCTCTACTTCATCGCTATAGAATGGGGGTATATACCCTCACCCTCACAAGAGAATCTCCTAATCGTGCCATCTATTAACACGCACATGTGGTCGTGCACTGTCAGCTGTCCGTTGCCATCAAGTTGCATCTTTACTGCCGCACTACTGCACCCTGTGTCACGTAGCATACGGACTGCTCGGTCACCTATATACGCTGGGTACACCGGAATCTCTTCCTTTTCACCAAGGGCAGGGTACCCCTCGTACACTCCTCTATTGAAGGCAATACCTGTACTCCTTCCAGCCTCTAGAGCTTGGCGCAGTGGACTCTTACCCGTCCCTGTTGTTTGGCAGAATGCCGCTGTCTGCCTTTTTTCCACGGGCTGATCGCGTTACTCCCTCTTCGACTACAAATTGGGGCAGGGGCCCTCCCTCCAATTTTGGGGTGACCCCTGGTTTGTCTCCCCGTGACCGTCCTTCTCCAACAGTCTCTGACCAGTTGCCCCCGCTTGCTGCATATAAAGCATGTTGTCTCGTTGGGAGCGCCCCCATTCTGGCTACCTTCAGCTTTAAGTAGGTTGTGGTGGATGTGCTTTGCAGGTGTCGTTGCCAGCTCGCTAGCCTCACCCCTAGTCGCTTTGAGTAAGCTCACGCTTCACTCAATGTAACGCTTTGCCAAAGTCGCCATTTCATCGAAATTTGGAAGCCGCCTTTCCTTTATGAAGAGACGCAATTCCGTGGAGCAGGTTGTCATGGTCTGCTCCCGGAGTAACAAATCTCGCAGGGCCTTCTAAGAGACATTCACTTCTGTGAGATCTGTCCAGCGGCCAAAGTACTGCTTAGCACGGACAACAAACTGAGGTACGGTTTCTCTCTTCTGCTTAATTTCTTCGAACTTGGTCCGGAATCCCTCCTCAGTTGGTATCTACGAAGGATGGCGTTCTTCAGCTCACTGTAATTTTCAAGAAAGGCAGGTGGCATACTGGCATAAGCCTCAAGAGCTTTATCCCCCCCCCCCCCCCCAGCAAACGGCTCAAGCAAGCACATAGCCCATAAATCTTTTCGACACCTTTGACTGGAAGCGAAACGCTCGAACCTCTCCAAGTAGGAGTCCAGATCGTCGCGGAGCTCATTAAAGGTGGGGAGCTTAGAACGGGGTACACAAATTGCTTCCCCCGCACTCCCATTCAATGAGCGCCGACTTTCTGAGTCTGCATCTGCTCGCGCTCTCAGTAATCCCAACTCTCGCTCATGCGTTTGTCGCTCAGTTTCTATTTCTCTGTCACGCGCTTCCCTTTCTAGCCTTGCTTCTCTCTCTTTCGTTTCCGACACCAATTGTACATATCTCTCTCTCTCTCTCTCTCTCTCTCTCTCTCTCTCTCTCTCTCTCTCTCTCTCTCTCTCTCTCTCTCTCTCTTTCGCCTCTCTTTCTAATTGGGCCTTTCTCTCCTTAGCCTCCCTTTCTAATTGGACCACTCTTTCCTTAGCCTCGATTCCCTCTTTCTCGCGCTCTCTTTCTATTTGGGCCTCTCTCTCGTTAGCCTCCTTTTCTATTTGGGCCTCCCTCTCTCTTGCCTCTCTACGTGAGGCCAACTCCTTTTGTTCCCGCTTCTGTTTCTCGTTCAAAAACCTTTGTAGTTCGTCCCCTCAAGACCCATTTCTTCAGCCATTGATACCAGTTGGGCGAGTGGGGTAACACTATCCATTTCAAATTATTTTTTCAACACTTATCAGACAGAATGAAGAAAGAACGAAAAACAAATAACCCGATGGCAATTAATTCTGAATTTACCTGTATAATTTCATGTAATTAACGCAACGAATATTTTGAAACTTAACGCTGATTATCGCGGACTATTCTCAAGGGTGGTATTGTACTGCTGACATTAAACCCCGAAGAGCATCAAATGATCGCAGTCATATAATTTTAAAACAAAGGTTCTTTCGAAATCATTTTCAGGGCAGCCGTTTTTACCTTTAAAAGAAATCCTGTTATGCCTCGCCAGTTAATGTCAACACCTTTAACGCGTGGGAGGGGTGACATGGGGTTGTTTAGCCTCGTCGTTCAAAATATTGAGGGAGGAGCCAACAAGGATGGTCGGAATCCGGGCAGGAGCCAAACTCGGCTAGCAGAGATGCGTTGGGACCGCACTGTGATTTCCATCCCTGCCAAGTGAACTCAAAATGGGTTCGTTGTTCGTTAGGTATGATTACTAATCACATCAGGCTGCGTAAAGGAAACAATGATTAAAGTAATAACGATTCTTTTATTTACATTTGAAAAAAACTAATTTCCATATTTAACACATTAAAAAATTTCATCAACATGGCAGAAGATTTATCACATGGGTTAAGTGGTTTTTCATCAATTTTAGTTTATCTATAGCCCTGTACTGGCGTTATAGTACACTTTGCGAATGACAATGTCGCTGGTTCGCAACAGGAGCTTCATACACTGAGCCTTAAGCTCCACGTCTGTGCCTATCTGCAGCCTTGACTGTCGGAAATCCTACTAGCAATGTTAATGTCCTTGTGTCAACAAAGTTCTGATTTGGATTCGGTTCATCCACTCGGTCGGCTAGCTTAACAAGTTTACATCGTTCGGGCGAACAACTTTAATTTTGGCATTCAAATATCTTTGTCAAATATAGCCCTTCACGCAAAATTTTCTGACCCGAAACAGGCGGTCATGCAGCAAATAAGAGAGAAAAACTGACAGGAATGGAAGTACCGGTTGCATCATTTCCGAGGGCAACTTTTTCAAGGCGGGTAACTCTAATTCAGTTATATTTACTACAGTGATACCAAATGGAAAGGTGACTAATATACTATAAAATAATGCATTTGACGGCATTTTAGTTCTTTGAATTTAAAGCACTTACTAATTCGTAGCTGACTAAGAAAAAATTGAAGTCATTAAAAGGAACTGAAAAAACACAACCCTGCAACTTGTCTTCCATTTTGGTCTGCCTTTTGTTGATAGGCAGTGATTTGGAGAGGCGTAACCAAGCGTGGTAGGCCCCATCCAGGCATGTAGCGACAGGCAATAACCATCACAATTTTCAATAGTTGGAAATTCGAAGATATAAATTCCAATAGTTGGAAATTTTTAAAAAAATCAATTTCCTTCATGTTTTCAACTTTTCAGACTTTTCGGACGAGTCGCTTTGAATTTTCAACCCGTGATCACAGTTTTTTCCGACTGCGATCTGCGGAATGTTGGTAACATTCGCTCTTCTCCCAATCTGGATTCCGTTGAGTTTCCGGATTCCAGCATTTTAATTGTCTGACGTCTGAAGTTCGAACGAGTTGGCGGAGGTCAGTCATTATTGCAACAAATTCCACACTTTTAATGGTTCGTACATGTTTAATGAAGCTTGATTGTTTTGTCCTACACCCTGAATGTCCCGGGTGAAAATTATTTTGTCCCTGTGTCAGTATGCATCGCGTCTTCTGATTGGTCAACGTGATCGAAACAAATGGCCATGGTATCGGCTATCTTCAAACATGCGGGTGATAGGAGCGCGCGCCGTTGTTCCCCGTTTGTCACTCGAGAAACATCCAGGTGATAAAAATAACCTTTGATCCCGACTGGGTCACATCGATTGCAGAAACTCCTATTAGAACTGTTAAGTTATATCCAACTTATTGTCGTATTGTAGTGAATACTAATACAAATTAAAAAACATCGTTGCAGCCCTATGAGTAGAAGCACTTGTTGGCTGTCGTATTCGATGAGAACTGAACAGATTGAATCGGGTTCGCAAATATGCTTTTGCGCATTGCGGGGTGAGAACATCAAGGGGAGCAACTCATCTGTTTATCTTCGATATCGCTTGCCCGAATACAAAATGTCAATCTCTCGCTTCGCTTGTCACTCTGAGAGAGACATAGTTCCCAAAAATTGTAACAGGGTAAATCCCGGCCATAAAGTAGTTTTTCAATGAGGGGTCACAATTTCAGTGAGGGTTTTGGAGCCAAATTGAGGCACAGGCACAGTCAGTGTAAGACTTGGTGTCAACAACAAATTAACAATAACATTACCAGGGCATTAAATCTCTGCTCACGTCATAATTTATTTTGCGGTTTCCGATGGTCAGCGTAGAAATGTATGCTATTAATTCCACCTACCTCTTACAAAATTCAATGACTGCGGCTCAGTTCAAAATCTTCAAGTTTAAACACAAGTGGAGTCTGAAATTGTGAGACATCGTTCACGAAATTCAAAATGTCACCTTCCAGTTCCATGTCCAGCGTCGTTTTAAGTGAATATTTATGCTATTCTCCCAAAGACATGCATAAAACACACAACACAACACATCTAACATGTTGAAGCTTGTTCCATGGAAATACAGTACACTCTGGAAGGCTGAATTTACACGGTTTTAAAACTTTTTCAACGAATTCAAATTCACCAAAGTGAAAAACTTCTCCATGTATGACCTGGTTTATAAACAACGATTCGGAAATAGATTCGGTTTATTTATAGTTTTGCTGTGACGTTTGTTTCGCTGTTTGGTTCAAAACATGAGGCTCAGTGTGGGGTTGAAACTTCGTCACCTGAGTCTTAATGAGAGATCATATTTCACATCTCGACATTATCTCTGTGTTAGGAGGCGGGACAAAATCGTTATCTCAGGCAACATCCAGGGTACATGGAGATTTAATACCTGGATTCTCCTTTTCAAGCATTCGGCTTGCGCCTCACGGTTGAAAACCGACATTCAGGTATTAAATCTCCATGTACCCTGGATGCTGCTAGAGATAACTTATAACGTACAGGGTCGTAGCTGGAGGGGGATGTGGAGAGGTTTCTCATACCCCCTCTCTTCCCAATTATGGCCTAAAATTTCCAAAGTTGGATATTCGGTGATGTAAATTCCAAAAGTTGGAAATTCAATATCAGTTCAATATGCTCTTGTCATATTTTTCGGCCAGAACCAAAGTAATTTTCCAATTTTCCATCAAATCTCTGACTTTTCCAATCAGTTGACAAAATTTTCCGAAATTACGACTCAAGTCTTTGATCGGTCCGGTTTTTCGAATTAATCATTCCATTCACTTTACAATGACCAGGCTACACAAGGCCTATAGATTGACAGCTATATAAAAAATACTTACTCCTTCCAAATGACTGGCAGTCAAGTGGAGGGATTAGGTATTGGCCAAATAGCAGTCAGACTACAGTCCTTGTGTAGCCTTGTCATTGTAAGGAAAACTCATATACCTCTCTGGGGAAATTTTTTCTTGTGGATAATATGACTAGATTTAAGCCAGAGGGATGCCTTAGAATCCATCTCAGGGGTTCAAAAATTGAAATTTTCCCTCGGGGAGGCCCCCGGACCTCCCACCATCGAGAGGGAGATACCCCCTCGATATCTCTCCAAACACGGACCTGTAACCCTCGGGTCATTCCTATGGCTCGTCGTGCTGGAACCCCAACCCAATTCAGAAATCCAACTCCTTGATGACACTCCAGCTACGTCTATTGACTATCCCGCCCCGCCTCACCCCAAACACATTTTCCGATCCGGGACATATTCTTCTGATATGGAGTCATCGATACCAGTTCAAAAATTCGCTCTTGTTTAGTAGTCACTACTTTCTTGGGAGATTAAATTTGCTACAAAGAGTTATGACACACACACACACTCTCGATGTTAGAAATGGAGGCCAGTGTATCTACTTGTGTTGTTAGTTGTCAAGCTTGACCAATTTGGTCACGACTGCTACATGTATTTATTTATACAAGTACATTTCCAAGAACTCTTTTCTGTCTAGAACCTCGAGTGAGAAATATTCCAACTATATCACCAAGGCTTGCCATTGACGAAGGCATGCATTGATGATGTAGTTGGAATATTTTATTTGTCGGGTAATCAAAGTCGGTGGTGATAAGTTGGGGAGGTACTTGTCACTGACTAGTTGATGAGGAAAGGGAGACATCCATAACACATTTCTATGATTAACACCGATAACCAATCAGGCATAAAAGGATCTTGAAAGACCTCTCTACAACGAATGGATCAGTAACATTACCTATTCTCATATTTCTCTTTCTTTGTTTCATCTAATTTTGGTGTCTATCTTATTGTCATGTCGCTGTAAACACGTTCAATACTCTCCTCCCTTCTGTGGATCACGGTCGAGCTGGACCACACCGGTTTAAAGACAAAGCACTGATAAGCTCCGATATCCCAACTTCCAAGAAACATAACTTGAAGGTATAACCTAACTTCTTCAGACACGCATACTTCCATCCTATTACGTCGTTACGTTAAGTACCGAACCCAAACAACCTAATAGGAATTTATGTAGTAAATGTTTCAAGCTTGGGTCATAAGTAATCCACAGGAAACACTTGGTTCCACACTTGCCCACGTGGCATACAATTTGCTATGGTCATTATGTCATCAACATAGGGGTGGGTGCAAAGTGCTTGAGTTCAAAGTGCCCCTCCCTTCAACTACTCGGAGAGGTATTTGGGAAACATATTCATCAAAAGAAAAAATATTTTACCATTTTGCCAACTAACTTCGGAAAAAATCGACTTGCGGTACTCGTTCCCTAACTTTACGGTAACGCTTGTTACTGATTAAAATTTAATCACTCTAAAGGAGAGGTGCTCGTATTCAGTGGATCAAACTCCTTTCATGCAGAAAGAACTGCATTCAACTCTTTAAATTTTGTTTTTAAAACATCCATCGTCCATGTCGGAAGGTGATATTATTTTCGAAAAGCCCATTTTAAGTTCGACTAAATAGAGGATATCCAGTGTTTTTGAGTGGATACCGAAAATTATCTCATGAGTGACTGATACAAATGTTTATTTTTCGCGAGCGCTTGCGGTATGCACTCAAAAACACTAGATTGTCTTTTTATCATACGTTTTTTTATAAGAATCTCATCATTCCTATCGATAATTCCACTGGTTTCAACCTTAAATTGATGCATGACAGTAAACAGCTGGTGCGCATGGATACGCGGAAGTGGTTTGATGGATACTCGAAACAGGTAGCGTCTTCCGATCTGATTCAGCTGACGGGTTTCATGCATCAATTCGAGGCAAATACGTGTTGAATTATTGCTGGAAATGATCGGATTACACTAGATTTTCTTTTCATTATACATTTTTAGAACAAATGGATCATTCCCAGTGATATTTTGAGTCGTATTCACCTTGAACTGAGGCTTTGGAAGCCGCTATTTTGAATGATACCATGCAAGTGAAAATTTCTGTATCTTCAGAGCGGAGGATACGACTTCTATCTTTCTACATTTTTTCGATGATCTTTCGTTTAATAATAATAATTATTTGTTTCAACCAAAAGCGAGTTAAAGATATTAATTAGTATATTCTCTATCACCATTAACCCTTTACCAAACACACAGGATATCAAAATTTATTATTTCAATTATTGTTTTCTTTTAATTTTTCAAAAATGTTCATCAAAATCGTATCATGTGAATCCTCATTGGAACGAGCTCATCGAGCTCGTTCCGACGAGAGACCACATGATATGCTTTTGTTGAAAGATTTTGAAAATTATTGGGTTTTTTTTAACTGCTCGCTTTGTAAATTACGTGGAAGGATGCGTCCGATTCGTTAGGTAAAGGGTTAAACAACTGTCTGGTGTAACGGTGCTAAACCAAATATCAGTTCTTCCGTGTTCCTCCTAAGCAGAACAAAGAAATGTCGTCACCGCCAAAATAACGGTATTTTTATCGAAACATGTTACAGTAGAAATGCCCACAGCTGTATGCCAGTGTTTCTGGCGTATTTTAACCGCATTGCTTACAAACGTTTTTGCTGACTACTGAAATATGTGTTCGATAAAAGCTTAATGTTTAGGCGGCACTCAGTTAAATAAGCTTTATTTTTAGAACATCAAAGAAACATTTTAATCAGCTTTCTTAATAGCCCATAACTTCACGTTTGTCCAATGTGTTAAGTAAATAAGACATGCGAGTGTTTACCACCTTGGATATGCTATATATGTATATATATATTTAGTATTTAATATTATTTATTAAGCTGTAATCACATCCATCTGTCTGAAAAGGGGTATTATAATTATGAATATAATATCAAATGACAATCAAGTATTTGAAAATATACCAACTCGAAATACATAACCAGTAACAGGTCTATAACGTAATCTTGACGTTGTGCGTGGGCCATTCATTCGGCATTCACATTTAATCAGTTTGACGTTTGGCGTTGGACAGTCTTTTGACATTGGACTGAACTAAGCTTTACATTCGGTGTTTGACATTCGTTTGACATTTGCCTGTAGTAAGTCTCACAATCTAAAACGGCCTACAGGTGAGTGTCCAATGAATGTCAAACGACGAACGTGAAACTGACTGCAGGTGAATGTTAAACCCGGAACGTAAAACCAATTACAAGGAAACGTCAAGCGAATGTCTAACGCCCGGCAAAATAAATAAAGGGGAATGCCAAACGAATATCAAACGCGGAACACCGAACTAAAGTGAAACTGACTGCAGCGAATGTCAAACGCGGAACGTAAAACTGACTACAGTCGAACGTCAAGCGAAGGCCCAACAGCCGGCAAAATGAATGGAGGGTAATGCCAAACCCAATGTCAAACTCAGAACGCCAAACTAACTTCAGGCGAATGTCAAATGAAAGTCCAATGCCCAACATGAAGTTAACGTAACACACCTATACGAGTAAATAAGATATGATTTATTTTGTAATGGTGCTTAACGCCATGTCAACAGCTAAGGTGATATCGTGGTGAGAAAACGGTATAAGATAAAATAAGTCGTTGAAAATTATGAAGTAAAATGATTGAATATCAATAGGAAAGATTTACAACAGATGTCATTAAATGTCATTCAAATGTGCTCACCTATGTTCTCTTCACGCTCAATGCGTTTTTTGAACGAAACAATCGACCCGGAAAAAGAGATCAAGACACGACGACTTTGCCTGTACCGGTAAGATTATATTATCATGTGTATTCAACATGGAGATGTACAAAAAGTTGATAAGTGACAACACAGTTGATTATATTAGTTCAGATGAAGTATTTGATATTCAACAATTTCATGATGGATATATTGGGAATCTGCCAAAGGTTCTCATGGTAAGACAAGGATATTATGGTAATACAGAGATAGAAAGCCTTGAAATAGGACAGGTTAGTACTGTAGACACTTCATTAAGGGCCTAAAAAAGTAATGGAATTTTGTTTATTTTGAAATTCTCACCTCTCATATTCCTTAAATTCAGATTAAATATACACAAATTATACATCAAAATGAAGGTTGGGATGTATAGAACATGAAACACATATGTAATCAACTCGTAGAGTCGACTGTAGATACCACTGGTTCCTGGAAGTCTCCTACCGTATTCGCACCAGAACTGATAATAAAATAATATTTCATCAGAACAACTTGTGGCCAAATGTGCTTCATATATCCAAGAACAAAGCTAGGCATTCAAAACACTTTCGAATACAGCGATAGGTCTGCATTTTGGAAAAGGACAACACTTTCTGCATTTTTTATTGAAGATGGTTTCCATGCTCGACAGACATGCACAAATCACTCGTTACCACGAATTTCCATCAAAAAACAAAATCGTAATTCTAAGAAATTTCAACAGGTATCATGATACCTTGCATTGAATATGGCAACTGTGCAGTCTCTATCTAATAACAGTATACTGTATGAAGGCGATCTTTTTCATTATTTGATTTTAGACGGCGTTATTTTTACATGCTTTTTCTGTCCGATGACGTCGGCCGGAAACCGAAAGTATACTCATACGTAAACAAAAGCAAAAGCGTTGGAATTTTCCCCAATGCAGCTCTGTCGCCGTGTTTTTGAAGAGTTTTTATCCCCTAGCTTTGTTCTTGGATATGTAACGCACATTTGGCCACAAGTTGTTTTCGTGAAATATTATTAAATTATCAGTTCTGGAGCGAATACGGCAGCAGACTTCCAGGAACCAGTGGTGCCTACAGTCGACTCTATGAGTTGATTACATATGTGTTTCGTGTTCTATACATCCCAACCTTCATTTTGATGTACATTTTGTGTATATTTAATTTGAATTGAAGGAATATCGGACGTGAGAATATTCAAAATAAACAAAATTTCATTACTTATGTAGGCCCTTAATTTATTTGTTTATTTATTGGTGTGTAACCCTTTACCCAACGTAAAGGCCAAAACCGGCCAGCGCTATTCACAAAAATCACCAATTAATTTTCATTATTTTTTTTCATTTTTTGAGCTCGTTCCAAAGAGGGGTCATAACCTATGTTTTTGAGTCAAAAAATGAAAAAAAAATAGTTATTCAATAATTTTATTTGCAAGTGTCGTCTGCTTTTCATGTTAGGTAAAGGTGTTAGGTAAAGGGTTAAGGTCATACACTTATGCACAATGGCTAATCATGACCGTGACAGTTTTACGGGTGGAGGAAGCCGGAAAACCCGGAGAGAACCGCCGAGCAACGACGAGCAGCTGCCAGCTCCCCAACATCATAATTCCGCACTGCATACAGGCAGGGTTAGATTGGTTGAAGACATGCGTACCATCGACGTGCAGTGCGCCTTAGTACACGGCGTCATCGTGCCCCCATGTGGACAATCGGGGTGAAGTGCCTTGCCCAGGGACACAACGCGGGAGTCCGAATCGATCGCTCCAAGGACTAACCGGGCTAGGCGTTGCTTAACTTCGGCGATCTGACGAGAACCGGTTACCGCAACGACACCGCGCCCCCTGTAGACACTTCAGTAACTGGTTAGTAATATTATATCACATAATGAAGTAAACAAAGTTAAATGTTTTTCGTTCGCGTTACGATTATTTAACAAAGTTCACGGTGTATCACATCTATGAGGGAGATTCAATTGACTGTAGAGGAAATATGGACCTCTGCAAAAATCTGAAACGAATATTTGTAATTCTCCTTTATTTGACTTTGCTTTATTTTCATTTCTGTGCATTGTTTTCAAACTATACAAGCAATGCACAGTGGCGTAGCGGAAAATCTTGTGCCCCCCCCCCCCCTCCCTCCGCGAGATAGGAACGGGGGCCCTTTCATAATGGTGGTTGCCTTTAAAACGGGAGCAAATTTAGTGTTGTTACCGTGCACAGCATACTACAGGATTTCACGTAGCACATACGCCATAAATTAAATGAAGGTATAGCCTATAGGATCGATTCTAACAGTACGACTCTGTAGAATTTTCATTACATGTTTTACGTTCCACCCCCACCATCCAACGACCAACATGTGTAACTTGAGAGGCACCATGTATGTATATTGTTCATTTCTCACCCCTATCAGTTACAATGATGTAGCGTTCACTTAACCCTTTACCTAACTTGAGAAGCAGACGACACTTCCAAAAATAATTCTTGAATAACTATTTTGTTTTCGTTTTTTGTCTCAAAAACATAGGCTATGACCCCTCGTTGGAACGAGCTCGACGAGTTCGTTCCAACGAGGGGTGATGACCTATGTTTTTTTTGAGACAAAAAAATGAAAAAAATAATGAAAATTAATTGGCGATTTTTGAGAATAGCGCTGGCCGGTTTTGGCCGCTACGTTAGGTAAAGGGTTAAAAGAAAAATACATAGACTACAAAGAGTACGTCGTGTGGAAGTGAGAGTTTGAAATTATGTATATTTGGTACACAGGCCCGCTCTCTCTCTCTCTCTCTCTCTCTCTCTCTCTCTCTCTCTCTCTCTCTATCTCTCTCTCTCTCTCTCTCTCTCTCTCTTCCAGCGTTGGGACGTCCTTCAAGACGGGCCCCGCAATGCGAGCCCTGCGGGCACATCCCCTACGCCACTGTCAATGCAGTCTGTAAAACATATACACCTGGAACTTAATTAAGCACCCCCTGAAATGTTTCATGACAGTGAAGTTGCTGTTACTGATTATTATATTTAATGATTGCTATGTCTTGCAGTACATTTCATGTAGTGAAACATTGTGTTTCTGGTTGATAGCGTACCCCAAACACATCCAATCGTCCAGGTGAAGTATGCTTCCCACGAATGTCACAAAAACCACTATCATCCACGTGCAATATCTGGGAATAAAACAAAGAAAATTTATCACTTCTTTTATCAATAAATGTTGACATGGCCTGGATGAGACTGTCAGAGGCACTAAGATTATGTCATCAGCAGACTTGTTCGAAAACATCAACAAACCAACGATGTTAAGGACCGACCAAGGCCTGGACAGCCCCAAAAGACCTCTCCCCGGGAAGATCGGAGTCTGGCATGCCTCGTTAGGCGTGAACCCTTTGATTTAAGTGGGGTTTTGGAACGCCCTTGGCTCCCCAACAGGCGTTTGTGCAACAGAACTGTCCGAAACCGCCTCAAAGCACTGCGTATGAGGTCCAGAAGGATCATCAAACGTCCAGCCCTGTCCGATCAGCACCAAAGACGACGTTTGGAGTGGTGTATGGCACGACAACATTGGAATCTCAGGACGTGGAGGAGAGTCCATTGGTCAGATGAGAGTAGGTTCCCGCTTCATGTTACATATGGCTGTGTGAAAGTGTGGAGGCATAGAAATACTGCGTACGTGTCCAGGAACACCAGACCTCCTGTTCCTTATGGTGGAGGATCATTAATGATCTGGGTATGCCTCTCTCATGATTGTAAATTTGATATGGTGACTATACGTGGGAATCTCAATGTCATCAGTACATCCGGGACATTCTCAATCCGGTCGACGTGCCTCATTTTAACAACTACCCGTTGGCTGTTCGCCCTGTATTCATGGGCGACAATGCAAGGACACATCGTTCCCATGCTGTGAGTGCATTCCTTCAGAACAATGCTATTACAACACTACCTTGGCCAGCTATGAGCCCCGATTTGAATCCCTTAGAACACATCTAGGGGTTCTTGGACGCCGTGTGCAAGCAAGGGATCCGCCTTACGGAATGTGGCCGATTTGGAAGCTGCATTGCATGAGGAGTGGCAGTTGTTGCCTCTGGACCGTATCAGAAGGCTCACTGGTAGCATTAGGAGGAGGGTTCGGGCTGTCATCCGGGCACGTGGTGGATACACACGCTACTGACGCGAGACACGGCTATTGTGTGTTCAGGAGATCACAAGTTATATTGTTTGTCAGTAATTACCGACAGTCTTTCATCATGGACCATTGCAGCACCATACTTGTCGAGAGAACATTTTTCCATCAAAACCATTAGTGACAGATATGTGTAATTAGCGCAATTAAAATACTGCATATTTTCATTATTGTGTTCTCTTTCATTTGTCAAAAGACAATTCTTTCCGCAAACAATCACTTTTGGCCATCTGAAAGATAGCATGAAAGTAATGACACTTTCTATTAACACCCCTGCGAAAAAAAACAGGGGGTGCTTAATTAAGCTCCAGGTGTATATTTATGCTTTCATGCCGTCATCTAACGTGTTTGTCAACAGAGAAACGAAAACAATCCGACTAGAAAGTCCGACCCAGTTTTTTGTTGCAGGTGACATTGAACGCCCGGTCGTACTAAAATAAGACCGCAGGTAGAAAACAATGAGACAGGTCGTACTGAAATAAAACCGCAGGTATAAAATGAGACCGCAAGTGACCTCAGACAAAGTACAGGGGCTAGAGTTCCCAAATGAACACTGTCTTGTTATATGGGGTATACCAAATAAAAATCCTAACTTTGGTACCGATATTTTTAGCTTTAACTCCTACAGTTGTACTTTTAATGTATAGCGTGATATTCGACTTGCGATCTCATTTTTCCGCATTTACGGACAAAGCGACCGCAAGTGAACTTCTGGTCCCCAGAATACCAAACATGAACGCTATCTGGTGATTTTGGGTATATCCGAACCTTGATATTGATATTTTAATTTTAACCCCTAAAATTCCACTTTTAATGTATAGCACGTTTTCCGAATTACGGTCTCGCTTTTCGCATGCAGGGTCAAGGAGACCCGCAAGTGAATTATTAATCTTGAAAATATCAAATAAACGCGAAGGTATACGCTATATTATATATAAAATTTATTCTAAATATGGTGGTAATATCTTGATTTTTATCTCTTATTATTTTAGATTTAATGTCTCTGGTCGAAGGTGTCGTTAAACCCCAATAAAATAAATAAATGAACAAATATCTGATAGATATACACTATATCATATATAAAATTTATTCCAAATATGGTGGTAATATCTTGATTTTAACCTCTTGGTATTTTAGGTTTAATGTCTGATAAAAAATCACATTTCGGTCTCATTTCTACCAGGCATAAAGACAACATATGCGGAAACCCTTCTCTGAAATGAGCCACTTGGGAGATTGACTTTAACTAAACAGGTTATAATTTATCAACACTCCTCATGTTTTACCTGGGCTTAAGATCGGCAACTATAATACTTGGCAGATTTTTTTTTTTTTTTTTTTTTTTTGGGGGGGGGGGGGGGGGTTCTACAGTGAATTACGCTACTGTTTTCTCTTTTTTTTTCTTTCTTTCTTTTTAAAATAATCTACTCCCATCATTTTTTACCCTGGCTTGGGACCGGCAGTTATAAAAAAAACTTAGCAGATTTATAGTTTTATCTACAGTGAATTTTGCTATACTGTTTTGTTTATTTTTATTTATTTATTTTCCGTTTTTAATTTATCAACACCCCACAACTTTTGCCCGGGCTTGAGACTGTCAAGTATAAAATCTGTTAGATTTAGAGAGGTTTTTTTGGCAATAGTGCATTTCGCAACTGTGTTTCTTCTCTCGGTCTCTTTTGGGCTTTTTCAGTGCATTTCGCTGCTGTTTTGTCTCTGCCTCTATGGGCTTTTACAGCGCATTTTGCTACTGTCTTTTCTTCTCATTACGTTACTCGGATTGTCTGGTTTTATTGCTTTAAATCACGTGGAACTGAATTCCCATGTCGATTCAATTGACTTGGAAAACAATAAAAAATGGAACCGTTTATATACTGGATCCACTAATATGCGGAATTCGTTAATTAACTGGGATTCACCATGTGCAATGTTAGCAATATTCATATTGTGTTATGCCACCTCCAAATGTGAAGTACTTTCTAACACCATACATCCACCCTCGATTATATTAGATGGAATGTTTGCGTGAATAGTCCCCCCCCCCCCCCCCCCCCCCCCCCCAAGTCGCGAAATGTCTGGAGCCTACATTTAAGTATTCTGCTTTGTTTATCTTGTGTGGAGTGGGTGGGGTACTTTTTCTCAAGTTCTTTCGAATGGAGATATTAATTAAAGTTTAGCCACCATCCCCTTGTCCAATAAGCTTGAAATTCTTTAAAAAACAATTTCGAGAACCCCCCACTTACAGTACTTGGAGATGGGCCGGAGCAGTTCCTAATCACTTGCATTTTGTCCCAAGTCGAGTTCGTACCGGGACGATCCGTCTTAAAAAGCTGACCTTTGGGAGTGTGTGTCTGGGGGGGGAGGGGGTGGGAGGGTGCCTTTTCAAGTGTTTTCGAAGGAAGATATTAACCCCCATAACCTGGAATCCTGTCCAGTATACTTGAACTTATTTTAAACTAATTCCTTGTGAATCGCCAGTCACAATGCTTTGAGATGTGGTATTCACCTCCTTTTAGTGAGAGAGATTCAACTTTGTTCACAGAATGTTACTTGTTTTTGTTCTAATACGGAGACTGCATGATGTATACACAAAATAAGAGTGTTTCATTGGCACTTTCTCGCGCGCTTATGCTTGCACAAAATGTTTTCTTGTATTAGATGGGATGTCTGCGTGAATATTTCCCCCCAAGTCGCGACATGTCTGTATCCTACATTGAAGTATTCTGCTTTGTTTATCTGGTGTGGCGGGATGGGATAGTTTTTCTCAAGTTTTTTCGAATGGAAATATTAAACCACAAAGTGTATCCACCATCGACCTTGTCCAATAAGCTTGAGTTTCTTTTTTTGAAAATCACCACTAACAATACTTTCAAAATCACCTGCGTTTTGTGCCAAGTCGAGTTTCGAAGGAAGATAGTAACCCCCATAGTCTGGAACCCTGTCGAATAAATCACCGGTCACAATGCTTTGAGATGTGGTGTTCACCTTCTTTTAGTGAGAGAGATTCAACTTTGTTCACAGAATGTTTCTTGTTTTTTTCTGTTCTAATACGAAGAGATTGCATGAAATATGCACAAAATAAGAGTATTTCATGGGCATTTTCTCGCGCGCTTGTGCTTGCGCAAAACGTTTTCTTGTTCAATATTTACACTACTCGATGAAATGCATGTAATATTAGTATGTTTACTGGCGTTCGAGTTCACTTTTAAAATCTACATAGGTTAGTAGTATAGGAGGGACAGATTGTGACCCAATACCCAGAGCTTTGCCGGTGCAGCTAGTGTTAATACTCCATAGGAACCGGAGCGTTGCCTGTGCAAATTTTCGGCACCATTCAGACTGCATCGGGCAAGTGGTACACGAGCTCCATTGAAAGTATGCTATGGTATATATATATATATATATATATATATAGATGAGCACGGCATGTATTGTTATTTATTATGTCTCAAAGTTAGTTTGTCCAATCAAAATGCTGGAATACCTTCTAAAGATTCCACCGTATCGGGTTACTCACCTGATATTAATTAATATCAGGTGAGTAGCCGCCATTACTATTTTGATGCAATTCCCCTCACTTCGAATTTTCAAAATCTGAATTAAAACAAAATAAGAGAATTTAGGTTCCGAAAATATTTTCAAGATACCGTATTTTGTGATTTAAAACATTAAATATGTAAAAAGATGGGCAGAAGATAATATATGTAGTCTGAAAAGTTCTTTGTTTTACGACTCCTTCAGTCACTGTTTGGATCGGGTTTTTGAGGTGAATAGAAAATTTGCGTTATTGTTATTGTTTGCTCTACAGTAAAAAAGTGATTTTTAATGTTCAAAACTGCTTTATTAGTCCTTTTTAGGTAGTAACAACAGTAAATGTACGCAAGGGGCCTCCAGATTATGCCGAGTTGGCAAGCAGCACTGAACTCAGTGGCAAGCAGCGATTCGTTTCATTTGTAAACAAGTACGGCAATCGCCCTTCGCAAAGTGATGAATTGTTCCAAGTAGAGGTGTCTCCAGACAGGAGACTGGAATGAAATCGTGTAATGTAATACAAACATCAGGGGGGATAATGCACGCTGATAACGGCGGAGCGAACCAAATGTGCCTGACAGATGCATCGGCAGTTCATGTCATTGAATTCTTTTGACGATAACTTCGGAATTTATCAAGACTGTCAACTGTTTTTAAACACATCGATGCGGTAAACAGATATATACTCACCTCGCTGTTTCAAGACTGCTGTAAATAAGCGAATATGCTAGCTTAGTTGAGGACATGACTGACTAGTTTTTGTTACCTAATTTCGATTGTGTGTCGACTGCCAAACGTCAACAAGCTGCAAGGGCGTAGTATTTATTAATCTATATGTATAGAAACTAAAGAGTTACAGTTTTCCTACAACTTTTTTTTTAATATTTATTTTATCACTCTTTTTATGATATTTTCTGCAAAGGGTGTCGGGTCGTTTCGCCTCAAATCCCGTTCGCCCCATGGATCGTTTCGCCCCCATACCAGTTCGCCCCGGGTCGTTTCGCCCCAATTTTGAGAGTGGGTCGTTTCGCTCTACTTTTTCCTGGTGGGTGGCTTTGATAAAGAAAAAAAATTTATATAACACATCCAGTTTACAGTTGACTGATAGAAAATGCATTTGCTGTAATACAATGATCTTAAAATATAACATAACATATACATAACATCGAAACAGTTTAAACAAGATAGTATGTCTGAACATAGTCCAATAATATTAGCCTTCGCCTGTGCTCCGAATTTATTATTTTTTTATTTTTAATATGTCGCACCGTCGAAGTCTAATCTGATCTTTCGTTTTTCCAGCAGCAAAGTACGAAATTAGGCGACATAACACTAATATGATGAATACTCATTCTCCATACATGTTCCCACATTCGACAAGAATAATATGCCTTCACATTCACATTAGATGTATAAATTTCCTATACTTACTGTCGAATTACGTATTAAATACCAATAATTACATAAAAACATTTTTTCAAGCGGTGATGTTACAGCGGTTGGAAAATTGTTAAAAATCGTATCCTATTTCCAGGAACGGACCTCAGCGGTATTGCAACGATTGCCGCGTCGTTTGACTTGGTGTGCACTACATTATCGGTATTCCGTTTTTCACTCCGCGTTTCCCTATCAACCCATCTTCCAGTTCAACAGTTTGTTTAGAGTTGAAAAAATTGCAGTGCAAATGACGCCTAAATAATTCAAAATATTGATTTATTTGCAAGAAAATGACCACCAGAATGAAGAAAAATGTGTTTTACACAACTGTCAATCAGAAGTAGGAACCAGGTGGGGAAATTTGATCTTTAATCGAGGTCCAACCGTTCAGCGAGAGTCTCTCGCTGAACTTTGCTGCTGGAAAAACGAAAGATCAGATTAGACTTCGACGGTGCGACATATTAAAAATAAAAAAATAATAAATTCGGAGCACAGGCGAAGGCTAATATTATTGGACTAGTCTGAACAGTGAAATGTTGGATAAACAGTTACAATGCATCTGCATTTGTTATTTCTCTGCCATTCTTCGGGCAAGTATAATCTGCCACTTTGTTATTTTTCTATGCTATTCTTCAGACAAATATAATCTGCCACTTTTTCTGTCAGTGCTATTTTTCAGGCAAATATAATGCAATCAAAATACTTCATAAAATGAAAGAGTGATTATATAATAAACGAATAAAAACATGTACATGTATAATCTGTCGAATCCACCAGATTTGCAACGTCGATGTTTCTCTGCTAATCTTCAGGCAAGTATAATCTGCCACATTGTTATTTGTCTGCTATTCTTCGGGCAAGTATAATCTGCCACTTTGTTGATTCTCTGCTATTTTTCAGGCAAGTATAATCTGCCACTTTGTTATTTCTCTGCTATTCTTCAGGCAAGTATAATCTGCCACTTTGTTATTTTCTCTGCTATTCTTCAGCCACTGTGCTGTTACTCTGCTAATCCCGGGCAAGTGTAATCTATAAATTTTATTAAAATAAAAGCAAAAATGCCTTACCTTCACACCATAGGAGAAACCGTCACTGGATACTAGTAATCGGCCACCTCTCTTACTCCCCGTTTCATTTGTTTGTTATCAAAGTGGATTTACAATAAGGTAAGATTACCCTTTGGGCTGAAAAATTACCATTGAAAATAAAAAAAAAAAAAACTTTTTACCCCGGGTCGTTTCGCCCCAATTCTGGGGGCGAAACGACTCGGGGCTAAACGACCTGGGGCGAATGGGAAAAGGGGCGAAACGACCCGTGACCCTGCAAAGTCGCAGGAAAGAATTTGGGTTTAGCTTTTGTTTATGCCATGGCTGGCATTAGTGCCAGATACATACATGTATGTGGAAATATGCAAACTTCTCGTAAAGCATTAACATGTACTAGTAGTAGAGCACCATTGCTTTTCGGCCTTGTGCGATTCGGTCCCAATATTTGTTGTGTGCTACTCGGCCTCTTATTGGGCCGAAAAGTCCAGCTTTCGAGGCCTAATGGTGTACAAAATAAATTATTTCACTTGACAGTTATTTGTTTATTTTTCTCTTGTTCAGTGATTATTTTCAGTTATTTTTGTTTTGTTTTTATATGTGCATTTTATGATTTTTTCTCATGGTCAGTTTTTCAACATAGAAAAAAAAACGTCATTGAAAGAACCTGATTAATTCCCGCAGACGAAAAGCACCTAACCCCGAGGCCTAAAAGCGTTTGACCAAAAAGCGCAGAGCCGAAAAGCAATGATCCCAGTAGTAGAACCACATAAATGTGTGTAAATAAGCAAATCCCAGGGAAAGCATTAGTACCACATACCTTTTATATACAGGTGTGACTGTTTTAATTTGTATTTATCTAGATAAAGTGTCTTATGAATATTTATCTGCTTAATTATATTTATTGATATACAGATGTGACTGTTTTCTTTGAGAAATTTTGGTTTGATGCTTTTTTTTCTGCTTAATTATGTTTATTTATATCTATTTATTTATTTACATAATTATATTTATTCATTTTATTTAACCTTTTATTTATATCTATTTTTTTATTTATATTTATATTTTTATTTATTTATATTTATTTATTTAAATATTTTTTTTCAAAAGAGATTTAGCAAGTCTTTGTACATAATTATACATTGTGTTACAATGTATCAGAGAATGTCTGTGGCACTTTCCAATAAATGTTAACAGTACTATTTGATTTTCCCTTGGAAAGATAATGACAGGATGTGTTTGTGGGGGTGGGTAGTACCGAAAAATGTCAATGGTTATAAATCAGTATGGGCAATAAAAATTACTGTGGAGGGGGGGGGGGGGGGGGGGGGGGGGCTGGTATGGAACCCCAGGAAGTGAAGTAGTGCTTATTGACTGGGCAACAAATTCCTGGAATCGAATTACTCAACAATGGGCAGCATGGCAATAAATGATGGACTAATTTTAACTTGTCTTCGTACCCTTTAACCCTTGTTATGGTCACAATTTAATTAACTACTTTTGCAGAAAGTTACCTTAAACATCAATATTGATTAATTTTTTGCTGTTTAAGGCCACTTTTCATATAGGGTCTTGTGTGAGTGAAATTGCTGGGAAATCTACAAAGCTCCAATCGGCGCAAGCTTGAAAGTGCATTTTCAAGTTGTGAGTTCTGCCTGAACTGTTTGTATTTCAAAAGGATAGGAACATTCAAAGAGAGTTCTATCAAAGGACATGTATAAGGTATGTGACATAGACTTGCTAAACTAGCCGCCGACAAAGTGGATAAACCAAATTCAAATCAGAACTATGTTGCCACAAGGTAATTAACATTGATAGTCGGGATTCCCCGGTAGTCAGAGCTGCAGACGCGTGCAAATGCAAAAGATTTAGTCTTGGTGTTTTAAGCTCCTGTTGCGAGCCCACGTCAGTGACATTTTAAGAGTGTACAGGGCTACAGATAGACAGAATTGATGAAAAACTGTTTAACCCCTGTGATAAGTCTTTGATTTGTGTTGATCAAAATGTTAAATGTGTTGAATATGGAATGAGTTTATTTTAAATGTAAATAAAAGAATTATTGTTATTTTAATCAGTGTTTGCTTTCCGCAGCCTGAAGTAATTAGGAATCGTACCTAACAAAGAATGAACCTATATTCCGAGTTCACTCAGCAGGGAAGAAAATCATAGTGCGGTCCCCAACTCTGCTCTTCGAACCGAGTTCAGCCCGTGGAGGGATTTCAACCCTCCTTATATTTTTTAATGGCAAGGCTTAACAACCCCATGTCCACCCCTTCCATGCGGATGAAGGTGTTTGACACTATCCCCTCACACCTAGATGTGCTATCGTGTTGGTTCGCTAGAATAAACAAGCTACCAATGAAAAAGGACCTGTAGAAGGGTTAATATTCAATTGAGGGGACTGAGAAAATTGCTAGGGATGTGGGTGGGTTGGGGTGTACGTGTATTATACAGTATGTGGAGAGTGGATTGTAACTAAATCACCTGCAGAGTGGAGTTATCACCCAAGCTATAACTTTCAAATTTTGTACATATGGACAAAAAAACACAAGCAATGTTTCAGCCAATGGACCTTCAGGTTTAACCCGGAGGCCCATTGGCTGAAACTTTGCTGGTGCTGGTTATGCTTTGCAACAAATTTGTAATTATTCCTCAGGTGGAATCTCCACTCTGCAGGTGATTTAGTGATAATACACTCTCCATGAACTGTATAATCCTTTCGTCAACGTAAAGGCCAATTTTGGCAAGTGTCATTTTTTATCTACACTGGGCAATAATAGGGGCTGCACGATATTCAAAACCTAAATACTGGTATCGGTATTCAAAAAAAAATACCGCAGTATACTGGTATATCAAAAAACTGTTCAGATATATGAACACAAGTACCACAATCGAGACTCGAGGCATCACAGTCGGAGACGAATTAGCATGCCTTGATGATGTGGTTCGAAACACCTTTATCCAACGCAGACAATATCAAAATTTATTATTTTCAAAATTAATTTATCAGATTTTCCCCAAAGATTTCAACAAAACTATATCAGGTGACCCCCTCATTGGAACGCGCACAACGAGCTCGTTCCAATGAGGGGTCACATGATATAGTTTTGTTGAAATTTTTTAAAATTATTTTTTCAACTGCGGAATTTGTATATTACGAGGGCCCAAGCAGATGATTCCTTGGATAAAGGGATAATATATTACTCATTTGGGGCTAAAGTTAAAAAACTCAAGACATCTTGAAAATGAAATTATGGGTAAATAAATAATGACGATAAACCAATATTTTTGTAATTACACCGGTATTCAATTGGTTTGAATACCGGTATATATCGGTTTATCGATATACCATGCAGCCCTGGGCAATAAAACTGTTTGACTGAATGCATGGAGATGAGAAAAGGAAATAAGGGAAGAATGCCCTGGTGGGATGTGTGGTTGAATATAGACCTCCTGATCACTGGACCATGGCAAATCAGAGGTTGGCCATAACATTAAATATCAGTACTTCTTGGAATTATAAGTGAGGGGTGGGGGTGTCAAAATAATAAAAATGATGCTGGATTGCTTTATCAGTAACTGAATTTAATAAACAAAATACAAAATCGTAGAAATAAAATATGGTTTATAAACTGACAGAAACTGCAGCTGAAAATAAATATTTTGAATTATTATTGAGATTTTTTCAGGAATCAATACAGAATATCTTAATCAGTAACCAAAGTTTATTGAAATAAAGTAATGCATTTGCCAGATAATCTTCAAGAATTCAGTTATGAAAAATTACTGAAATTCCAATTATTAAAGTATAAAAGGACACATGTTATTTATTATTCTAATTGTAAGTTTCACACATGTAATTCCACAAATATTTCCATTAGAATTGCTCAACACAGTCACACAAGCAAATTTATCCTGGATAAAAAGTTATGTGGTACTAATGTGTCCCCTGTGGTTTACTTGTTTCCAGTATGTGGTACTAATGCTTTCCCTGGGGTACGTATGTGGAAATGAGCACTCCCTTTTTTTATTTAAGGTGCTATATAGGGAGCGCGGTGGTGTTATGGTAACCGGTTCTCGTCAGATCACCAAAGTTAAGCAATACCAAGCCTGGTTAATCATTGGATGGGTGACCGTCTGCGTGATCAATTTGGACTCCAGCATTGTGTTTATGGGTAAGACGCTTAACCCTGATTGTCCACATGGGGGCATGATGATGCCATGTACTAAGGCGTACTACACATCGATGGTATGCATGTGTTCAACCAGTCTAAACCTGCCTCTGCTGCAGTGCAGAGTTACGATGTTCGGGAGCTGGCAGGTACTCATCATTGCTCGGTGGTTCTCTCCAGGTACTCTTGTTTTCTCCACCTGTAAAACTGTCACGGTCATGATTAGCCATTGTGCATAAGTATATGACCGTGAACACTATTAAATAAATAAAAGTTACAGAATTTTGTTTTTGAAACTTCCACCTCTCATATTCCTTAAATTCAAATTAAATATATGCAAATTATACATCAAAATGAAGGTTGAGATGTATAGAATACAAAACACGTGTAATCAACTCTGGTTCCAGTAATACAAAAACACTGCCACACAGACTGTATAATTTGTGAAAGTTCATTTCTTTTCAAGATATCTGGGAAATATATATTTTCTGTCAGTAGACAGAAGGAAAAAATAAAAATATTCTGGCAGTTTAAATGATACACAGCAGTAAGTAAATATTAAATCGATACTTCCGACAACTCAATACGGCTGAGTTGACTTTATTTTCTCATTTAGCACAGGGTCTCTGAACCTGGAATACAATTTTTACCTACTGATTAAACATGCCAGTCATGCTATGACAGATATTGGTACCCTTTCTCCATATTTTATCATTTATCACATAGTCTCTGAACCTTTAATACAATTTTTCTCTACTCAGTGTGTCTGTCATGCTGGAACATACATTGCTACATTTTCTCCATTTTCTGTCTTGTAGCACAGAGTCTTGGAACCTGGAATACAATTTTACAGTACTGAGTAAACATGTCAGTTATGCTATGACAGGTATTGCTACATTTTGTCCATATTTCGTCATGTAGCACAGAGTTTCTGAACCTGGTATACAATTTTACATTGCTCAGTATGCAGGCCGGTTATGCTATGACAGGTATTCCTACATTTTCTCCATATTTTGTTTTGTTGCACAGAATCTCTGAATCTGTAATACAATTTTTCACTACTCATTAATCATTCGATTAGTCATTAGAGCAATGATGGCTATCGCTGCATTTTCTCCTTACTTTCCCATATAGCACTCTCTGACCTGGAATGCAATGATACATTGCTCAGTATGCAGGCCAGTCATGCTGAATCCGCAATACAATTTTACACTACTCATTAATGATTCCAGTAGAGCAATGATGGGTATTGCTACATTTTCTTCATATTTCGTCATTTAGCACAGAGTCTCTGAACCTGGAATGCAATTATACTTTGCTCAGTATGCAGGCCAGTCAGGCTCTGACAGGTATTCCTACATTTTATCCATATTTTGTCTTGTAGCACAGAGTCTCTGAATCCGTAATACAATTTTTCTCTACTCAGTGAACATGCCAGTCATGCTATGTCAGGTATTGCTACATTTTCTCTATATTTCACCATGTAGCACAGAGTCTCTGAGCCTGAAATACAATTTTATATTGCTCAGTGTGCAGGCCAATCATCCTATGACAGGTACTCCTACATTCTCTCCATATTTTGGCTTGTAGCACAGAGTCTCTGAATCCGTAATACAATTTTTCACTACTCATTAATCATTCGAGTAGAGCAATGGTGGGTATCGTTACATTTTCTTCATATTTAGTCATTTAGCACAGAGTCTCTGAACCTGGAATGCAATTATACTTTGCTCAGTATGCAGCCCAGTCATGCTATGACAGGTATTCCTACATTTTATCCATATTTTTGTCTTGTAGCACAGAGTCTCTGAATCCGTAATACAATTTTTCTCTCCTCAGTGAACATGCCAGTCATGCTATGACAGGTATTGCTACGATTTCTCTATATTTCGTCATGTAGCACAGAGTCTCTGAGCCTGGAATACAATTTTACATTGCTCAGTATGCAGGCCAATCATGCTATGACAGGTATTTCTACATTTTCTCCATATTTTGTCTTGTAGCACAGAGTCTCTGAATCCGTAATACAATTTTTCACTACTCATTAATCATTCGAGTAGAGCAATGGTGGGTATCGCTACATTTTCTCCTTATTTTCCCATATAGCACAGAGTCTCTGAACCTGGAATGCAATGATACATTGCTCAGTATGCAGGCCAGTCATGCTATGACAGCTTTTCCCACATTTTCACCATATTTTGTGTTGTAGCACATAGTCTCTGAATCCGTAATACAATTTCACACTACTCTTTAATCATTCAAGTAGAGCAATGATGGGTATTGCTACATTTTCTTCATATTTTGTCATTTAGCACAGAGTCTCTGAACCTGGAATGCAATTATACCTTGCTCAGTATGCAGGCCAGTCATGCTATGACAGGTATTCCTACATTTTATCCATATTTTGTCTTGTAGCACAGAGTCTCTGAATCCGTAATACAATTTTACACTACTCTTTAATCATTCCAATAGAGCAATGATGGGTATTGCTACATTTTCTTCATATTTTGTCATTTAGCACAGAGTCTCTGAACCTGGAATGCAATTATACTTTGCTCAGTATGCAGGCCCGTCGGGCTATGACAGGTATTCCTACATTTTATCCATATTTTGCCTTGTAGCACAGAGTCTCTGAATCCGTAATACAATTTTTCTCTACTCAGTGAACATGCCAGTCATGCTATGTCAGGTATTGCTACATTTTCTCTATATTTCATCATGTAGCACAGAGTCTCTGAGCCTGGAATACAATTTTCCATTGCTCAGAATGCAGGCCAATCATGCTATGGCAGGTATTCCTACATGTTCTCCATATTTTATCTTGTAGCACAGAGTCTCTGAATCCGTAATACAATTTTACACTACTCATTAATCATTCGAGTAGAGCAATAATGGGTATTGCTACATTTTCTTCTTATTTTGTCATTTAGCACAGAGTCTCTGAACCAGAAATGCAATTATACTTTGCTCAGTATGCAGGCCAGTCAGGCTATGACAGGTATTCCTACATTTTATCCATATTTTGTCTTGTAGCACAGAGTCTCTGAATCCGTAATACAATTTTTCACTACTCATTAATCATTCGAGTAGAGCAATGGTGGGTATTGTTACATTTTCTTCATATTTAGTCATTTAGCACAGAGTCTCTGAACCTGGAATGCAATTATACTTTGCTCAGTATGCAGCCCAGTCATGCTATGACAGGTATTCCTACATTTTATCCATATTTTGTCTTGTAGCACAGAGTCTCTGAATCCGTAATACAATTTTTCTCTCCTCAGTGAACATGCCAGTCATGCTATGACAGGTATTGCTACGTTTTCTCTATATTTCGTCATGTAGCACAGAGTCTCTGAGCCTGGAATACAATTTTACATTGCTCAGTATGCAGGCCAATCATTCTATGACAGGTATTCCTACATTTTCTCCATATTTTGTCTTGTAGCACAGAGTCTCTGAATCCGTAATACAATTTTTCACTACTCATTAATCATTCGAGTAGAGCAATGGTGGGTATCGCTACATTTTCTCCTTATTTTCCATATAGCACAGAGTCTTTGAACCTGGAATGCAATGATACATTGCTCAGTATGCAGGCATGACAGGTTTTACCACATTTTCACCATATTTTGTCTTGTAGCACAGAGTCTCTGAATCCGTAATATAATTTTACAGTACTCTTTAATCATTCAAGTAGAGCAATGATGGGTATTGCTACATTTTCTTCATATTTTGTCATTTAGTACAGAGTCTTGGAACCTAGAATGCAATTATACTTTGCTCAGTATGCAGGCCAATCAGGCTATGACATGTATTCCTACATTTTATCCATATTTTGTCTTGTAGCACAGAGTCTCTGAATCCGTTATACAATTTTTCTCTACTCAGTGAACATGCCAGACATGCTATGTCAGGTATTGCTACATTTTCTCTATATTTCATCATGTAGCACAGAGGCTCTGAGCCTGGAATACAATTTTACATTGCTCAGAATGCAGGCCAATCATGCTATGGCAGGTATTCCTACATGTTCTCCGTATTTTATCTTGTAGCACAGAATCTCTGAATCTGTAATACAATTTTACACTTCTCATTAATCATTCGAGTAGACCAGTGATGGGTATTGCTACATTTTCTTCTTATTTTGTCATTTAACACAGAGTCTCAGAACCTGAAATACAATTATACTTTGCTCAGTATGCAGACCAGTCAGGCTATGACAGGTATTCCTACATTTTATCCATATTTTGTCTTGTAGCACAGAGTCTTTGAATCCGTAATACAATTTTACACTACTCATTAATCATTCCAATAGAGCAATAATGGGTATTGCTACATTTTCTTCATATTTTGTCATTTAGCACAGAGTCTCTGAACCTGGAATGCAATTATACCTTGCTCAGTATGCAGGCCAGTCATACTATAACAGGTTTTCCCACATTCTCTCCATATTTTGTCTTGTAGCACAGAGTCTCTGAATCCGTAATACAATTTTTTACTACTCTGTGAAAATGCCACTCATGCTATGACAGGTATTGCTACATTTTCTCTATATTTCACCATGTAGCACAGAGTCTCTGAGCCTGAAATACAATTTTACATTGCTCAGTATGCAGGCCAATCATCCTATGACAGGTATTCCTACATTCTCTGCATAGTTTGGCTTGTAGCACAGAGTCTCTGAGTCCGTAATACAATTTTTCACTACTCATTAATCATTCGAGTAGAGCAATGGTGGATATTGTTACATTTTCTTCATATTTAGTCATTTAGCACAGAGTCTCTGAACCTGGAATGCAATTATACTTTGCTCAGTATGCAGCCCAGTCATGCTATGACAGGTATTCTTACATTTTATCCATATTTTGTCTTGTAGCACAGAGTCTCTGAATCCGTAATACAATTTTTCTCTACTCGGTGAACATGCCAGTCATGCTATGTCAGGTACTGCTACATTTTCTCTATATTTCATCATGTAGCACAGAGTTTCGGAGTCTGGAATACAATTTTACATTGCTCAGTATGCAGGCCAATCATGCTACGGTAGGTATTCCTACATGTTCTCCATATTTTGTCTTGTAGCACAGAGTCTCTGAATCCGTAATACAATTTTACACTACTCATTAATCATTCCAGTAGAGCAATAATGGGTATTGCTACATTTTCTTCATATTTTGTCATTTAGCACAGAGTCTCTGAACCTGGAATGCAATTATACCTTGCTCAGTATGCAGTCTAGTCATGCTATGACAGGTATTTCTACATTTTATCCATATTTTGTCTTGTAGCACAGAGTCTCTGAATCCGTAATACAATTTTACACTACTCTTTAATCATTCCAATAGAGCAATGATGGGTATTGCTACATTTTCTTCATATTTTGTCATTTAGCACAGAGTCTCTGAACCTGGAATGCAATTATACCTTGCTCAGTATGCAGGCCAGTCATACTATAACAGGTTTTCCCCACATTCTCTCCATATTTTGTCTTGTAGCACAGAGTCTCTGAATCCGTAATACAATTTTTTACTACTCAGTAAAAATGCCAGTTATGCTATGACAGGTATTGCTACATTTTCTCTATATTTCATCATGTTGCGAGTCTTTGAGCCTGGAATACAATTTTACATTGCTCAGTATGCAGGCCTGTCATGCTATGACAGGAATTCCTACATTTTCTCCATATTTTGTCTTGTAGTACAGAGTCTCTGAATCCGTAATACAATTTTTTACTACTCAGTGAAAATGCCAGTCATGCTATGACAGGTATAGCTACATTTTCTCTATATTCCACCATGTAGCACAGAGTCTGAGCCTGAAATTCAAGTTCAATTTGCTCAGTATGCAGGCCAATCATCCTATGACAGGTATTCCTACATTCTCTCCATATTTTGGCTTGTAGCACAGAGTCTCTAAATCCGTAATACAATTTTTCACTACTCATTAATCATTTGAGTAGAGCAATGGTGGGTATTGTTACATTTTCTTCATATTTAGTCATTTCGCACAGAGTCTCTGAACCTGGAATGCAATTATACTTTGCTCAGTATGCAGCCCAGTCATGCTATGACAGGTATTCCTACATTTTATCCATATTTTGTCTTGTAGCACAGAGTCTCTGAATCCGTATTACAATTTTTCTCTCCTCAGTGAACATGCCAGTCATGCTATGACAGGTATTGCTACGTTTTCTCTATATTTCGTCATGTAGCACAGAGTCTCTGAGCCTGGAATACAATTTTACATTGCTCAGTATGCAGGCCAATCATGCCATGACAGGTATTCCTACATTTTCTCCATATTTTGTCTTGTAGCACAGAGTCTCTGAATCCGTAATACAATTTTTCACTACTCATTAATCATTCGAGTAGAGCAATGGTGGGTATCGCTACATTTTCTCCTTATTTTCCCATATAGCACAGAGTCTCTGAACCTGGAATGCAATGATACATTGCTCAGTATGCAGGCCAGTCATGCTATGACAGGTTTTCCCACATTTTCTCCATATTTTGTCTTGTAGCACAGAGTCTCTGAATCCGTAATACAATTTTACACTACTCATTAATCATTCGAGTAGAGCAATAATGGGTATTGCTACATTTTCTTCTTATTTTGTCATTTAGCACAGAGTCTCTGAACCTGAAATGCAATTATACTTTGCTAAGTATGCAGGCCAGTCAGGCTATGACAGGTATTCCTACATTTTATCCATATTTTGTCTTGTAGCACAGAGTCTCTGAATCCGTAATACAATTTTACACTACTCTTTAATCATTCAAGTAGAGCAATGATGGGTATTGCTACATTTTCTTCATATTTGGTCATTTAGCACAGAGTCTCTGAACCTGGAATGCAATTATACTTTGCTCAGTATGCAGCCCAGTCATGCTATGACAGGTATTCCTACATTTTATCCATATTTTGTCTTGTAGCACAGAGTCTCTGAATCCGTAATACAATTTTACACTACTCTTTAATCATTCTAATAGAGCAATGATGGGTATTGCTACATTTTCTTCATATTTTGTCATTTAGCACAGAGTCTCTGAACCTGGAATGCAATTATACTTTGCTCAGTATGCAGGCCCGTCAGTCTATGACAGGTATTCCTACATTTTATCCATATTTTGTCTTGTAGCACAGAGTCTCTGAATCCGTAATACAATTTTTCTCTACTCAGTGAACATGCCAGTCATGCTATGTCAGGTATTGCTACATTTTCTCTGTATTTCATCATGTAGCACAGAGTCTCTGAGCCTGGAATACAATTTTACATTGCTCAGAATGCAGGCCAATCATGCTATGGCAGGTATTCCTACATGTTCTCCATATTTTATCTTGTAGCACAGAGTCTCTGAATCCGTAATACAATTTTACTCTACTCATTAATCATTCGAGTAGAGCAATAATGGGTATTGCAACATTTTCTTCTTATTTTGTCATTTAGCACAGAGACTCTGAACCTGAAATGCAGTTATACTTTGCTCAGTATGCAGGCCAGTCAGGCTATGACAGCTATTCCTACATTTTACCCATATTTTGTCTTGTAGCACAGAGTCTCTGAATCCATAAAACAATTTTACACTACTCATTAATCATTCCAGTAGAGCAATAATGGGTATTGCTACATTTTCTTCATATTTTGTCATTTAGCACAGAGTCTCTGAACCTGGAATGCAATTATACCTTGCTCAGAATGCAGGCCAGTCATAGTATAACAGGTATTCCCACATTCTCTCCATATTTTGTCTTGTAGCACAGAGTCTCTGAATCCGTAATACAATTTTTTACTACTCAGTGAAAATGCCAGTCATGCTATGACAGGTATTGCTACATTTTCTCTATATTTCACCATGTAGCACAGAGTCTCTGAGCCTGAAATACAATTTTACATTGCTCAATATGCAGACCAATCATCCTATGACAGGTATTCCTACATTTTATCCATATTTTGTCTTCTAGCACAGAGTCTCTGAATCCGTAATACAATTTTTCTCTCCTCAGTGAACATGCCAGTTATGCTATGACAGGTATTGCTACGTTTTCTCTACATTTCGTCATGTAGCACAGAGTCTCTGAG
This sequence comes from Pictodentalium vernedei, assembly GCA_031216915.1. Lineage (NCBI taxonomy): Eukaryota > Metazoa > Mollusca > Scaphopoda > Dentaliida > Dentaliidae > Pictodentalium > Pictodentalium vernedei. The sequence continues at coordinate 270,367,329 of CM062291.1, read as the reverse complement.
TCTGGAATACAATTTTATATTGCTCAGTGTGCAGGCCAATCATGCTATGACAGGTATTCCTACATTTTCTCCACATTTTGTCTTGTAGCACAGAGTCTCTGAATCCGTAATACAATTTTTCTCTCCTCAGTGAACATGCCAGTCATGCTATGACAGGTATTGCTACGTTTTCTCTATATTTCGTCATGTAGCACAGAGTCTCTGAGCCTGGAATACAATTTTACATTGCTCAGTATGCAGGCCAATCATGCCATGACAGGTATTCCTACATTTTCTCCATATTTTGTCTTGTAGCACAGAGTCTCTGAATCCGTAATACAATTTTTCACTACTCATTAATCATTCGAGTCGAGCAATGGTGGGTATCGCTACATTTTCTCCTTATTTTCCCATATAGCACAGAGTCTCTGAACCTGGAATGCAATGATACATTGCTCAGTATGCAGGCCAGTCATGCTATGACAGGTTTTCCCACATTTTCTCCATATTTTGTCTTGTAGCACAGAGTCTCTGAATCCGTAATACAATTTTACACTACTCATTAATCATTCGAGTAGAGCAATAATGGGTATTGCTACATTTTCTTCTTATTTTGTCATTTAGCACAGAGTCTCTGAACCCGAAATGCAATTATACTTTGCTAAGTATGCAGGCCAGTCAGGCTATGACAGGTATTCCTACATTTTATCCATATTTTGTCTTGTAGCACAGAGTCTCTGAATCCGTAATACAATTTTACACTACTCTTTAATCATTCAAGTAGAGCAATGATGGGTATTGCTACATTTTCTTCATATTTTGTCATTTAGCACAGAGTCTCTGAACCTGGAATGCAATTATACTTTGCTCAGTATGCAGGCCAGTCAGGTTATGACAGGTATTCGTACAATTTATCCATGTTTTGTCTTGTAGCACAGAGTCTCTGAATCCGTAATACAATTTTTCTCTACTCGGTGAACATGCCAGTCATGCTATGTCAGGTACTGCTACATTTTCTCTATATTTCATCATGTAGCACAGAATCTTGGAGTCTGGAATACAATTTTACATTGCTCAGTATGCAGGCCAATCATGCTATGGCTGGTATTCCTACATGTTCTCCATATTTTGTCTTGTAGCACAGAGTCTCTGAATCCGTAATACAATTTTACACTACTCATTAATCATTCCAGTAGACCAATAATGGGTATTGCTACATTTTCTTCATATTTTGTCATTTAGCACAGAGTCTCTGAACCTGGAATGCAATTATACCTTGCTCAGTATGCAGGCCAGTCATGCTATGACAGGTATTCCTACATTTTATCCATATTTTGTCTTGTAGCACAGAGTCTCTGAATCCGTAATACAATTTTACACTACTCTTTAATCATTCCAATAGAGCAATGATGGGTATTGCTACATTTTCTTCATATTTTGTCATTTAGCACAGAGTCTCTGAACCTGGAATGCAATTATACTTTGCTCAGTATACAGGCCCGTCAGGCTATGACAGGTATTCCTACATTTTATCCATATTTTGTCTTGTAGCACAGAGTCTCTGAATCCGTAATACAATTTTTCTCTACTCAGTGAACATGCCAGTCATGCTATGTCAGGTATTGCTACATTTTCTCTGTATTTCATCATGTAGCACAGAGTCTCTGAGCCTGGAATACAATTTTACATTGCTCAGAATGCAGGCCAATCATGCTATGGCAGGTATTCCTACATGTTCTCCATATTTTATCTTGTAGCACAGAGTCTCTGAATCCGTAATACAATTTTACTCTACTCATTAATCATTCGAGTAGAGCAATAATGGGTATTGCAACATTTTCTTCTTATTTTGTCATTTAGCACAGAGACTCTGAACCTGAAATGCAATTATACTTTGCTCAGTATGCAGGCCAGTCAGGCTATGACAGGTATTCCTACATTTTATCCATATTTTGTCTTGTAGCACAGAGTCTCTGAATCCGAAATACAATTTTACACTACTCATTAATCATTCCAGTAGAGCAATAATGGGTATTGCTACATTTTCTTCATATTTTGTTATTTAGCACAGAGTCTCTGAACCTGGAATGCAATTATACCTTGCTCAGAATGCAGGCCAGTCATAGTATAACAGGTATTCCCATATTCTCTCCATATTTTGTCTTGTAGCGCAGAGTCTCTGAATCTGTAATACAATTTTTTACTACTCAGTGAAAATGCCAGTCATCCTATGACAGGTATTGCTACATTTTCTCTATATTTCACCATGTAGCACAGAGTCTCTGAGCCTGAAATACAATTTTACATTGCTCAATATGCAGACCAATCATCCTATGACAGGTATTCCTACATTTTATCCATATTTTGTCTTGTAGCACAGAGTCTCTGAATCCGTAATACAATTTTTCTCTCCTCAGTGAACATGCCAGTTATGCTATGACAGGTATTGCTACGTTTTCTCTATATTTCGTCATGTAGCACAGAGTCTCTGAGTCTGGAATACAATTTTATATTGCTCAGTGTGCAGGCCAATCATGCTATGACAGGTATTCCTACATTTTCTCCACATTTTGTCTTGTAGCACAGAGTCTCTGAATCCGTAATACAATTTTTCACTACTCATTAATCATTCGAGTAGAGCAATGGTGGGTATCGCTACATTTTCTCCTTATTTTCCCATATAGCACAGAGTCTCTGAACCTGGAATGCAATGATGCATTGCTCAGTATGCAGGCCAGTCATGCTATGACAGGTTTTCCCACATTTTCACCATATTTTGTCTTGTAGCACAGAGTCTCTGAATCCGTAATACAATTTTACACTACTCTTTAATCATTCAAGTAGAGCAATGCTGGGTATTGCTACAATTTCTTCATATTTTGTCATTTACCATTGAGTCTCTGAACCTGGAATACAATTATACTTTGCTCAGTTTGCACACCAGTCAGGTTATGACAGGTATTCGTACATTTTATACATATTTTGTCTTGTAGCACAGAGTCTCTGAATCCGTAATACAATTTTTCTCTACTCGGTGAACATGCCAGTCGTGCTATGTCAGGTACTGCTACATTTTCTCTATATTTCATCATGTAGCACAGAATCTCGGAGTCTGGAATACAATTTTACATTGCTCAGTATGCAGGCCAATCATGCTATGGCAGGTATTCCTACATGTTCTCCATATTTTGTCTTGTAGCACAGAGTCTCTGAATCCGTAATACAATTTTACACTACTCATTAATCATTCCAGTAGACCAATAATGGGTATTGCTACATTTTCTTCATATTTTGTCATTTAGCACAGAGTCTCTGAACCTGGAATGCAATTATACCTTGCTCAGTATGCAGGCCAGTCATGCTATGACAGGTATTCCTACATTTTATCCATATTTTGTCTTGTAGCACAGAGTCTCTGAATCCGTAATACAATTTTACACTACTCTTTAATCATTCCAATAGAGCAATGATGGGTATTGCTACATTTTCTTCATATTTTGTCATTTAGCAAAGAGTCTCTGAACCTGGAATGCAATTATACTTTGCTCAGTATGCAGGCCCGTCAGGATATGACAGGTATTCCTACATTTTATCCATATTTTGTCTTGTAGCACAGAGTCTCTGAATCCGTAATACAATTGTTCTCTACTCAGTGAACATGCCAGTCATGCTATTTCAGGTATTGCTACATTTTCTCTATATTTCATCATGTAGCACAGAGTCTCTGAGCCTGGAATACAATTTTACATTGCTCAGAATGCAGGCCAATCATGCTATGGCAGGTATTCCTACATGTTCTCCATATTTTATCTTGTAGCACAGAGTCTCTGAATCCGTAATACAATTTTTCACTACTCATTAATCATTCGAGTAGAGCAATGGTGGGTATCGCTACATTTTCTCCTTATTTTCCCATATAGCACAGAGTCTCTGAACCTGGAATGCAATGATACATTGCTCAGTATGCAGGCCAGTCATGCTATGACAGCTTTTCCCACATTTTCACCATATTTTGTGTTGTAGCACATAGTCTCTGAATCCGTAATACAATTTTACACTACTCTTTAATCATTCAAGTAGAGCAATGATGGGTATTGCTACATTTTCTTCATATTTTGTCATTTAGCACAGAGTTTCTGAACCTGGAATGCAATTATACTTTGCTCATTATGCAGGCCAGTCAGGTTATGACAGGTATTCCTACATTTTATCCATATTTTGTCTTGTATCACAGAGTCTCTGAATCCGTAATACAATTTTACACTACTCATTAATCATTCCAGTAGACCAATAATGGGTATTGCTACATTTTCTTCATATTTTGTCATTTAGCACAGAGTCTCTGAACCTGGAATGCAATTATACCTTGCTCAGTATGCAGCCCAGACATGCTATGACAGGTATTCCTACATTTTATCCATATTTTGTCTTGTAGCACAGAGTCTCTGAATCCGTAATACAATTTTTCTCTCCTCAGTGAACATGCCAGTCATGCTATGACAGGTATTGCTACGTTTTCTCTATATTTTGTCATGTAGCACAGAGTCTCTGAGCCTGGAATACAATTTTACATTGCTCAGTATGCAGGCCAATCATTCTATGACAGGTATTCCTGCATTTTCTCCATATTTGTCTTGTAGCACAGAGTCTCTGAATCTGTAATACAATTTTTCACTACTCATTAATCATTCGAGTAGAGCAGTGGTGGGTATCGCTACATTTTCTCCTTATTTTCCCATATAGCACAGAGTGTCTGAACCTGGAATGCAATGATACATTGCTCAGTATGCAGGCCAGTCATGCTATGACAGATTTTCCCACATTTTCACCATATTTTGTCTTGTAGCACAGAGTCTCTGAATCCGTAATACAATTTTACAGTACTCTTTAATCATTCAAGTAGAGCAATGATGGGTATTGCTACATTTTCTTCATATTTTGTCATTTAGCACAGAGTCTTGGAACCTAGAATGCAATTATACTTTGCTCAGTATGCAGGCCAATCAGGCTATGACATGTATTCCTACATTTTATCCATATTTTGTCTTGTAGCACAGAGTCTCTGAATCCGTAATACAATTTTTCTCTACTCAGTGAACATGCCAAACATGCTATGTCAGGTATTGCTACATTTTCTCTATATTTCATCATGTAGCACAGAGGCTCTGAGCCTGGAATACAATTTTACATTGCTCAGAATGCAGGCCAATCATGCTGTGGCAGGTATTCCTACATGTTCTCCGTATTTTATCTTGTAGCACAGAATCTCTGAATCTGTAATACAATTTTACACTTCTCATTAATCATTCGAGTAGACCAATGATGGGTATTGCTACATTTTCTTCTTATTTTGTCATTTAGCACAGAGTCTCAGAACCTGAAATGCAATTATACTTTGCTCAGTATGTAGACCAGTCAGGCTTTGACAGGTATTCCTACATTTTATCCATATTTTGTCTTGTAGCACAGAGTCTCTGAATCCGTAATACAATTTTACACTACTCATTAATCATTCCAGTAGACCAATAATGGGTATTGCTACATTTTCTTCATATTTTGTCATTTAGCACAGAGTCTCTGAACCTGGAATGCAATTATACCTTGCTCAGTATGCAGGCCAGTCATGCTATGACAGGTATTCCTACATTTTATCCATATTTTGTCTTGTAGCACAGAGTCTCTGAATCCGTAATACAATTTTTCTCTCCTCAGTGAACATGCCAGTCATGCTATGACAGGTATTGCTACGTTTTCTCTATATTTCGTCATGTAGCACAGAGTCTCTGAGCCTGGAATACAATTTTACATTGCTCAGTATGCAGGCCAATCATTCTATGACAGGTATTCCTACATTTTCTCCATATTTTGTCTTGTAGCACAGAGTCTCTGAATCCGTAATACAATTTTTCACTACTCATTAATCATTCGAGTAGAGCAATGGTGGGTATCGCTACATTTTCTCCTTATTTTCCATATAGCACAGAGTCTTTGAACCTGGAATGCAATGATACATTGCTCAGTATGCAGGCCAGTCATGCTATGACAGGTTTTACCACATTTTCACCATATTTTGTCTTGTAGCACAGAGTCTCTGAATCCGTAATATAATTTTACAGTACTCTTTAATCATTCAAGTAGAGCAATGATGGGTATTGCTACATTTTCTTCATATTTTGTCATTTAGTACAGAGTCTTGGAACCTAGAATGCAATTATACTTTGCTCAGTATGCAGGCCAATCAGGCTATGACATGTATTCCTACATTTTATCCATATTTTGTCTTGTAGCACAGAGTCTCTGAATCCGTTATACAATTTTTCTCTACTCAGTGAACATGCCAGACATGCTATGTCTGGTATTGCTACATTTTCTCTATATTTCATCATGTAGCACAGAGGCTCTGAGCCTGGAATACAATTTTACATTGCTCAGAATGCAGGCCAATCATGCTATGGCAGGTATTCCTACATGTTCTCCGTATTTTATCTTGTAGCACAGAATCTCTGAATCTGTAATACAATTTTACACTTCTCATTAATCATTCGAGTAGACCAGTGATGGGTATTGCTACATTTTCTTCTTATTTTGTCATTTAACACAGAGTCTCAGAACCTGAAATACAATTATACTTTGCTCAGTATGCAGACCAGTCAGGCTATGACAGGTATTCCTACATTTTATCCATATTTTGTCTTGTAGCACAGAGTCTTTGAATCCGTAATACAATTTTACACTACTCATTAATCATTCCAATAGAGCAATAATGGGTATTGCTACATTTTCTTCATATTTTGTCATTTAGCACAGAGTCTCTGAACCTGGAATGCAATTATACCTTGCTCAGTATGCAGGCCAGTCATACTATAACAGGTTTTCCCACATTCTCTCCATATTTTGTCTTGTAGCACAGAGTCTCTGAATCCGTAATACAATTTTTTACTACTCTGTGAAAATGCCACTCATGCTATGACAGGTATTGCTACATTTTCTCTATATTTCACCATGTAGCACAGAGTCTCTGAGCCTGAAATACAATTTTACATTGCTCAGTATGCAGGCCAATCATCCTATGACAGGTATTCCTACATTCTCTGCATAGTTTGGCTTGTAGCACAGAGTCTCTGAGTCCGTAATACAATTTTTCACTACTCATTAATCATTCGAGTAGAGCAATGGTGGATATTGTTACATTTTCTTCATATTTAGTCATTTAGCACAGAGTCTCTGAACCTGGAATGCAATTATACTTTGCTCAGTATGCAGCCCAGTCATGCTATGACAGGTATTCTTACATTTTATCCATATTTTGTCTTGTAGCACAGAGTCTCTGAATCCGTAATACAATTTTTCTCTACTCGGTGAACATGCCAGTCATGCTATGTCAGGTACTGCTACATTTTCTCTATATTTCATCATGTAGCACAGAGTTTCGGAGTCTGGAATACAATTTTACATTGCTCAGTATGCAGGCCAATCATGCTACGGTAGGTATTCCTACATGTTCTCCATATTTTGTCTTGTAGCACAGAGTCTCTGAATCCGTAATACAATTTTACACTACTCATTAATCATTCCAGTAGAGCAATAATGGGTATTGCTACATTTTCTTCATATTTTGTCATTTAGCACAGAGTCTCTGAACCTGGAATGCAATTATACCTTGCTCAGTATGCAGGCTAGTCATGCTATGACAGGTATTTCTACATTTTATCCATATTTTGTCTTGTAGCACAGAGTCTCTGAATCCGTAATACAATTTTACACTACTCATTAATCATTCCAATAGAGCAATGATGGGTATTGCTACATTTTCTTCATATTTTGTCATTTAGCACAGAGTCTCTGAACCTGGAATGCAATTATACCTTGCTCAGTATGCAGGCCAGTCATACTATAACAGGTTTTCCCCACATTCTCTCCATATTTTGTCTTGTAGCACAGAGTCTCTGAATCCGTAATACAATTTTTTACTACTCAGTAAAAATGCCAGTTATGCTATGACAGGTATTGCTACATTTTCTCTATATTTCATCATGTTGCGAGTCTTTGAGCCTGGAATACAATTTTACATTGCTCAGTATGCAGGCCTGTCATGCTATGACAGGAATTCCTACATTTTCTCCATATTTTGTCTTGTAGTACAGAGTCTCTGAATCCGTAATACAATTTTTTACTTCTCAGTGAAAATGCCAGTCATGCTATGACAGGTATAGCTACATTTTCTCTATATTCCACCATGTAGCACAGAGTCTGAGCCTGAAATTCAAGTTCAATTTGCTCAGTATGCAGGCCAATCATCCTATGACAGGTATTCCTACATTCTCTCCATATTTTGGCTTGTAGCACAGAGTCTCTAAATCCGTAATACAATTTTTCACTACTCATTAATCATTTGAGTAGAGCAATGGTGGGTATTGTTACATTTTCTTCATATTTAGTCATTTCGCACAGAGTCTCTGAACCTGGAATGCAATTATACTTTGCTCAGTATGCAGCCCAGTCATGCTATGACAGGTATTCCTACATTTTATCCATATTTTGTCTTGTAGCACAGAGTCTCTGAATCCGTATTACAATTTTTCTCTCCTCAGTGAACATGCCAGTCATGCTATGACAGGTATTGCTACGTTTTCTCTATATTTCGTCATGTAGCACAGAGTCTCTGAGCCTGGAATACAATTTTACATTGCTCAGTATGCAGGCCAATCATGCCATGACAGGTATTCCTACATTTTCTCCATATTTTGTCTTGTAGCACAGAGTCTCTGAATCCGTAATACAATTTTTCACTACTCATTAATCATTCGAGTAGAGCAATGGTGGGTATCGCTACATTTTCTCCTTATTTTCCCATATAGCACAGAGTCTCTGAACCTGGAATGCAATGATACATTGCTCAGTATGCAGGCCAGTCATGCTGTGACAGGTTTTCCCACATTTTCTCCATATTTTGTCTTGTAGCACAGAGTCTCTGAATCCGTAATACAATTTTACACTACTCATTAATCATTCGAGTAGAGCAATAATGGGTATTGCTACATTTTCTTCTTATTTTGTCATTTAGCACAGAGTCTCTGAACCTGAAATGCAATTATACTTTGCTAAGTATGCAGGCCAGTCAGGCTATGACAGGTATTCCTACATTTTATCCATATTTTGTCTTGTAGCACAGAGTCTCTGAATCCGTAATACAATTTTACACTACTCTTTAATCATTCAAGTAGAGCAATGATGTGTATTGCTACATTTTCTTCATATTTGGTCATTTAGCACAGAGTCTCTGAACCTGGAATGCAATTATACTTTGCTCAGTATGCAGCCCAGTCATGCTATGACAGGTATTCCTACATTTTATCCATATTTTGTCTTGTAGCACAGAGTCTCTGAATCCGTAATACAATTTTACACTACTCTTTAATCATTCTAATAGAGCAATGATGGGTATTGCTACATTTTCTTCATATTTTGTCATTTAGCACAGAGTCTCTGAACCTGGAATGCAATTATACTTTGCTCAGTATGCAGGCCCGTCAGGCTATGACAGGTATTCCTACATTTTATCCATATTTTGTCTTGTAGCACAGAGTCTCTGAATCCGTAATACAATTTTTCTCTACTCAGTGAACATGCCAGTCATGCTATGTCAGGTATTGCTACATTTTCTCTGTATTTCATCATGTAGCACAGAGTCTCTGAGCCTGGAATACAATTTTACATTGCTCAGAATGCAGGCCAATCATGCTATGGCAGGTATTCCTACATGTTCTCCATATTTTATCTTGTAGCACAGAGTCTCTGAATCCGTAATACAATTTTACTCTACTCATTAATCATTCGAGTAGAGCAATAATGGGTATTGCAACATTTTCTTCTTATTTTGTCATTTAGCACAGAGACTCTGAACCTGAAATGCAGTTATACTTTGCTCAGTATGCAGGCCAGTCAGGCTATGACAGCTATTCCTACATTTTACCCATATTTTGTCTTGTAGCACAGAGTCTCTGAATCCATAAAACAATTTTACACTACTCATTAATCATTCCAGTAGAGCAATAATGGGTATTGCTACATTTTCTTCATATTTTGTCATTTAGCACAGAGTCTCTGAACCTGGAATGCAATTATACCTTGCTCAGAATGCAGGCCAGTCATAGTATAACAGGTATTCCCACATTCTCTCCATATTTTGTCTTGTAGCACAGAGTCTCTGAATCCGTAATACAATTTTTTACTACTCAGTGAAAATGCCAGTCATGCTATGACAGGTATTGCTACATTTTCTCTATATTTCACCATGTAGCACAGAGTCTCTGAGCCTGAAATACAATTTTACATTGCTCAATATGCAGACCAATCATCCTATGACAGGTATTCCTACATTTTATCCATATTTTGTCTTCTAGCACAGAGTCTCTGAATCCGTAATACAATTTTTCTCTCCTCAGTGAACATGCCAGTTATGCTATGACAGGTATTGCTACGTTTTCTCTACATTTCGTCATGTAGCACAGAGTCTCTGAGTCTGGAATACAATTTTATATTGCTCAGTGTGCAGGCCAATCATGCTATGACAGGTATTCCTACATTTTCTCCACATTTTGTCTTGTAGCACAGAGTCTCTGAATCCGTAATACAATTTTTCTCTCCTCAGTGAACATGCCAGTCATGCTATGACAGGTATTGCTACGTTTTCTCTATATTTCGTCATGTAGCACAGAGTCTCTGAGCCTGGAATACAATTTTACATTGCTCAGTATGCAGGCCAATCATGCCATGACAGGTATTCCTACATTTTCTCCATATTTTGTCTTGTAGCACAGAGTCTCTGAATCCGTAATACAATTTTTCACTACTCATTAATCATTCGAGTCGAGCAATGGTGGGTATCGCTACATTTTCTCCTTATTTTCCCATATAGCACAGAGTCTCTGAACCTGGAATGCAATGATACATTGCTCAGTATGCAGGCCAGTCATGCTATGACAGGTTTTCCCACATTTTCTCCATATTTTGTCTTGTAGCACAGAGTCTCTGAATCCGTAATACAATTTTACACTACTCATTAATCATTCGAGTAGAGCAATAATGGGTATTGCTACATTTTCTTCTTATTTTGTCATTTAGCACAGAGTCTCTGAACCCGAAATGCAATTATACTTTGCTAAGTATGCAGGCCAGTCAGGCTATGACAGGTATTCCTACATTTTATCCATATTTTGTCTTGTAGCACAGAGTCTCTGAATCCGTAATACAATTTTACACTACTCTTTAATCATTCAAGTAGAGCAATGATGGGTATTGCTACATTTTCTTCATATTTTGTCATTTAGCACAGAGTCTCTGAACCTGGAATGCAATTATACTTTGCTCAGTATGCAGGCCAGTCAGGTTATGACAGGTATTCGTACAATTTATCCATGTTTTGTCTTGTAGCACAGAGTCTCTGAATCCGTAATACAATTTTTCTCTACTCGGTGAACATGCCAGTCATGCTATGTCAGGTACTGCTACATTTTCTCTATATTTCATCATGTAGCACAGAATCTTGGAGTCTGGAATACAATTTTACATTGCTCAGTATGCAGGCCAATCATGCTATGGCTGGTATTCCTACATGTTCTCCATATTTTGTCTTGTAGCACAGAGTCTCTGAATCCGTAATACAATTTTACACTACTCATTAATCATTCCAGTAGACCAATAATGGGTATTGCTACATTTTCTTCATATTTTGTCATTTAGAACAGAGTCTCTGAACCTGGAATGCAATTATACCTTGCTCAGTATGCAGGCCAGTCATGCTATGACAGGTATTCCTACATTTTATCCATATTTTGTCTTGTAGCACAGAGTCTCTGAATCCGTAATACAATTTTACACTACTCTTTAATCATTCCAATAGAGCAATGATGGGTATTGCTACATTTTCTTCATATTTTGTCATTTAGCACAGAGTCTCTGAACCTGGAATGCAATTATACTTTGCTCAGTATGCAGGCCCGTCAGGCTATGACAGGTATTCCTACATTTTATCCATATTTTGTCTTGTAGCACAGAGTCTCTGAATCCGTAATACAATTTTTCTCTACTCAGTGAACATGCCAGTCATGCTATGTCAGGTATTGCTACATTTTCTCTGTATTTCATCATGTAGCACAGAGTCTCTGAGCCTGGAATACAATTTTACATTGCTCAGAATGCAGGCCAATCATGCTATGGCAGGTATTCCTACATGTTCTCCATATTTTATCTTGTAGCACAGAGTCTCTGAATCCGTAATACAATTTTACTCTACTCATTAATCATTCGAGTAGAGCAATAATGGGTATTGCAACATTTTCTTCTTATTTTGTCATTTAGCACAGAGACTCTGAACCTGAAATGCAATTATACTTTGCTCAGTATGCAGGCCAGTCAGGCTATGACAGGTATTCCTACATTTTATCCATATTTTGTCTTGTAGCACAGAGTCTCTGAATCCGAAATACAATTTTACACTACTCATTAATCATTCCAGTAGAGCAATAATGGGTATTGCTACATTTTCTTCATATTTTGTTATTTAGCACAGAGTCTCTGAACCTGGAATGCAATTATACCTTGCTCAGAATGCAGGCCAGTCATAGTATAACAGGTATTCCCATATTCTCTCCATATTTTGTCTTGTAGCACAGAGTCTCTGAATCTGTAATACAATTTTTTACTACTCAGTGAAAATGCCAGTCATCCTATGACAGGTATTGCTACATTTTCTCTATATTTCACCATGTAGCACAGAGTCTCTGAGCCTGAAATACAATTTTACATTGCTCAATATGCAGACCAATCATCCTATGACAGGTATTCCTACATTTTATCCATATTTTGTCTTGTAGCACAGAGTCTCTGAATCCGTAATACAATTTTTCTCTCCTCAGTGAACATGCCAGTTATGCTATGACAGGTATTGCTACGTTTTCTCTATATTTCGTCATGTAGCACAGAGTCTCTGAGTCTGGAATACAATTTTATATTGCTCAGTGTGCAGGCCAATCATGCTATGACAGGTATTCCTACATTTTCTCCACATTTTGTCTTGTAGCACAGAGTCTCTGAATCCGTAATACAATTTTTCACTACTCATTAATCATTCGAGTAGAGCAATGGTGGGTATCGCTACATTTTCTCCTTATTTTCCCATATAGCACAGAGTCTCTGAACCTGGAATGCAATGATGCATTGCTCAGTATGCAGGCCAGTCATGCTATGACAGGTTTTCCCACATTTTCACCATATTTTGTCTTGTAGCACAGAGTCTCTGAATCCGTAATACAATTTTACACTACTCTTTAATCATTCAAGTAGAGCAATGCTGGGTATTGCTACAATTTCTTCATATTTTGTCATTTACCAGAGAGTCTCTCAACCTGGAATACAATTATACTTTGCTCAGTTTGCACACCAGTCAGGTTATGACAGGTATTCGTACATTTTATCCATATTTTGTCTTGTAGCACAGAGTCTCTGAATCCGTAATACAATTTTTCTCTACTCGGTGAACATGCCAGTCGTGCTATGTCAGGTACTGCTACATTTTCTCTATATTTCATCATGTAGCACAGAATCTCGGAGTCTGGAATACAATTTTACATTGCTCAGTATGCAGGCCAATCATGCTATGGCAGGTATTCCTACATGTTCTCCATATTTTGTCTTGTAGCACAGAGTCTCTGAATCCGTAATACAATTTTACACTACTCATTAATCATTCCAGTAGACCAATAATGGGTATTGCTACATTTTCTTCATATTTTGTCATTTAGCACAGAGTCTCTGAACCTGGAATGCAATTATACCTTGCTCAGTATGCAGGCCAGTCATGCTATGACAGGTATTCCTACATTTTATCCATATTTTGTCTTGTAGCACAGAGTCTCTGAATCCGTAATACAATTTTACACTACTCTTTAATCATTCCAATAGAGCAATGATGGGTATTGCTACATTTTCTTCATATTTTGTCATTTAGCAAAGAGTCTCTGAACCTGGAATGCAATTATACTTTGCTCAGTATGCAGGCCCGTCAGGATATGACAGGTATTCCTACATTTTATCCATATTTTGTCTTGTAGCACAGAGTCTCTGAATCCGTAATACAATTGTTCTCTACTCAGTGAACATGCCAGTCATGCTATTTCAGGTATTGCTACATTTTCTCTATATTTCATCATGTAGCACAGAGTCTCTGAGCCTGGAATACAATTTTACATTGCTCAGAATGCAGGCCAATCATGCTATGGCAGGTATTCCTACATGTTCTCCATATTTTATCTTGTAGCACAGAGTCTCTGAATCCGTAATACAATTTTTCACTACTCATTAATCATTCGAGTAGAGCAATGGTGGGTATCGCTACATTTTCTCCTTATTTTCCCATATAGCACAGAGTCTCTGAACCTGGAATGCAATGATACATTGCTCAGTATGCAGGCCAGTCATGCTATGACAGCTTTTCCCACATTTTCACCATATTTTGTGTTGTAGCACATAGTCTCTGAATCCGTAATACAATTTTACACTACTCTTTAATCATTCAAGTAGAGCAATGATGGGTATTGCTACATTTTCTTCATATTTTGTCATTTATCACAGAGTTTCTGAACCTGGAATGCAATTATACTTTGCTCATTATGCAGGCCAGTCAGGTTATGACAGGTATTCCTACATTTTATCCATATTTTGTCTTGTATCACAGAGTCTCTGAATCCGTAATACAATTTTACACTACTCATTAATCATTCCAGTAGACCAATAATGGGTATTGCTACATTTTCTTCATATTTTGTCATTTAGCACAGAGTCTCTGAACCTGGAATGCAATTATACCTTGCTCAGTATGCAGCCCAGACATGCTATGACAGGTATTCCTACATTTTATCCATATTTTGTCTTGTAGCACAGAGTCTCTGAATCCGTAATACAATTTTTCTCTCCTCAGTGAACATGCCAGTCATGCTATGACAGGTATTGCTACGTTTTCTCTATATTTTGTCATGTAGCACAGAGTCTCTGAGCCTGGAATACAATTTTACATTGCTCAGTATGCAGGCCAATCATTCTATGACAGGTATTCCTGCATTTTCTCCATATTTTGTCTTGTAGCACAGAGTCTCTGAATCTGTAATACAATTTTTCACTACTCATTAATCATTCGAGTAGAGCAGTGTTGGGTATCGCTACATTTTCTCCTTATTTTCCCATATAGCACAGAGTGTCTGAACCTGGAATGCAATGATACATTGCTCAGTATGCAGGCCAGTCATGCTATGACAGATTTTCCCACATTTTCACCATATTTTGTCTTGTAGCACAGAGTCTCTGAATCCGTAATACAATTTTACAGTACTCTTTAATCATTCAAGTAGAGCAATGATGGGTATTGCTACATTTTCTTCATATTTTGTCATTTAGCACAGAGTCTTGGAACCTAGAATGCAATTATACTTTGCTCAGTATGCAGGCCAATCAGGCTATGACATGTATTCCTACATTTTATCCATATTTTGTCTTGTAGCACAGAGTCTCTGAATCCGTAATACAATTTTTCTCTACTCAGTGAACATGCCAAACATGCTATGTCAGGTATTGCTACATTTTCTCTATATTTCATCATGTAGCACAGAGGCTCTGAGCCTGGAATACAATTTTACATTGCTCAGAATGCAGGCCAATCATGCTATGGCAGGTATTCCTACATGTTCTCCGTATTTTATCTTGTAGCACAGAATCTCTGAATCTGTAATACAATTTTACACTTCTCATTAATCATTCGAGTAGACCAATGATGGGTATTGCTACATTTTCTTCTTATTTTGTCATTTAGCACAGAGTCTCAGAACCTGAAATGCAATTATACTTTGCTCAGTATGCAGACCAGTCAGGCTTTGACAGGTATTCCTACATTTTATCCATATTTTGTCTTGTAGCACAGAGTCTCTGAATCCGTAATACAATTTTACACTACTCATTAATCATTCCAGTAGACCAATAATGGGTATTGCTACATTTTCTTCATATTTTGTCATTTAGCACAGAGTCTCTGAACCTGGAATGCAATTATACCTTGCTCAGTATGCAGGCCAGTCATGCTATGACAGGTATTCCTACATTTTATCCATATTTTGTCTTGTAGCACAGAGTCTCTGAATCCGTAATACAATTTTACACTACTCTTTAATCATTCCAATAGAGCAATGATGGGTATTGCTACATTTTCTTCATATTTTGTTATTTAGCACAGAGTCTCTGAACCTGGAATGCAATTATACTTTGCTCAGTATGCAGGCCCGTCGGGCTATGACAGGTATTCCTACATTTTATCCATATTTTGCCTTGTAGCACAGAGTCTCTGAATCCGTAATACAATTTTTCTCTACTCAGTGAACATGCCAGTCATGCTATGTCAGGTATTGCTACATTTTCTCTATATTTCATCATGTAGCACAGAGTCTCTGAGCCTGGAATACAATTTTCCATTGCTCAGAATGCAGGCCAATCATGCTATGGCAGGTATTCCTACATGTTCTCCATATTTTATCTTGTAGCACAGAGTCTCTGAATCCGTAATACAATTTTACACTACTCATTAATCGTTCGAGTAGAGCAATAATGGGTATTGCTACATTTTCTTCTTATTTTGTCATTTAGCACAGAGTCTCTGAACCTGAAATGCAATTATACTTTGCTCAGTATGCAGGCCAGTCAGGCTATGACAGGTATTCCTACATTTTATCCATATTTTGTCTTGTAGCACAGAGTCTCTGAATCTGTAATACAATTTTTCACTACTCATTAATCATTCGAGTAGAGCAATGGTGGGTATTGTTACATTTTCTTCATATTTAGTCATTTAGCACAGAGTCTCTGAACCTGGAATGCAATTATACTTTGCTCAGTATGCAGCCCAGACATGCTATGACAGGTATTCCTACATTTTATCCATATTTTGTCTCGTAGCACAGAGTCTCTGAATCCGTAA
Organism: Pictodentalium vernedei; assembly: GCA_031216915.1. Taxonomy (NCBI): domain Eukaryota; kingdom Metazoa; phylum Mollusca; class Scaphopoda; order Dentaliida; family Dentaliidae; genus Pictodentalium; species Pictodentalium vernedei. The sequence continues at coordinate 270,350,333 of CM062291.1, read as the reverse complement.
TACAATTTTTCTCTCCTCAGTGAACATGCCAGTCATGCTATGACAGGTATTGCTACGTTTTCTCTATATTTTGTCATGTAGCACAGAGTCTCTGAGCCTGGAATACAATTTTACATTGCTCAGTATGCAGGCCAATCATTCTATGACAGGTATTCCTACATTTTCTCCATATTTTGTCTTGTAGCACAGAGTCTCTGAATCCGTAATACAATTTTTCACTACTCATTAATCATTCGAGTAGAGCAATGGTGGGTATCGCTACATTTTCTCCTTATTTTCCCATATAGCACAGAGTGTCTGAACCTGGAATGCAATGATACATTGCTCAGTATGCAGGCCAGTCATGCTATGACAGGTTTTCCCATATTTTCACCATATTTTGTCTTGTAGCACAGAGTCTCTGAATCCGTAATACAATTTTACAGTACTCTTTAATCATTCAAGTAGAGCAATGATGGGTATTGCTACATTTTCTTCATATTTTGTCATTTAGCACAGAGTCTTGGAACCTAGAATGCAATTATACTTTGCTCAGTATGCAGGCCAATCAGGCTATGACATGTATTCCTACATTTTATCCATATTTTGTCTTGTAGCACAGAGTCTCTGAATCCGTAATACAATTTTTCTCTACTCAGTGAGCATGCCAGACATGCTATGTCAGGTATTGCTACATTTTCTCTATATTTCATCATGTAGCACAGAGGCTCTGAGCCTGGAATACAATTTTACATTGCTCAGAATGCAGGCCAATCATGCTATGGCAGGTATTCCTACGTGTTCTCCGTATTTTATCTTGTAGCACAGAATCTCTGAATCTGTAATACAATTTTACACTTCTCATTAATCATTCGAGTAGACCAATGATGGGTATTGCTACATTTTCTTCTTATTTTGTCATTTAGCACAGAGTCTCAGAACCTGAAATGCAATTATACATTGCTCAGTATGCAGGCCAGTCATGCTATGACAGGTATTCCTACATTTTATCCATATTTTGTCTTGTAGCACAGAGTCTCTGAATCCGTAATACAATTTTACACTACTCTTTAATCATTCCAATAGAGCAATGATGGGTATTGCTACATTTTCTTCATATTTTCTCATTTAGCACAGAGTCTCTGAACCTGGAATGCAATTATACTTTGCTCAGTATGCAGGCCCGTCGGGCTATGACAGGTATTCCTACATTTTATCCATATTTTGCCTTGTAGCACAGAGTCTCTGAATCCGTAATACAATTTTTCTCTACTCAGTGAACATGCCAGTCATGCTATGTCAGGTATTGCTACATTTTCTCTATATTTCATCATGTAGCACAGAGTCTCTGAGCCTGGAATACAATTTTCCATTGCTCAGAATGCAGGCCAATCATGCTATGGCAGGTATTCCTACATGTTCTCCATATTTTATCTTGTAGCACAGAGTCTCTGAATCCGTAATACAATTTTACACTACTCATTAATCATTCGAGTAGAGCAATAATGGGTATTGCTACATTTTCTTCTTATTTTGTCATTTAGCACAGAGTCTCTGAACCTGAAATGCAATTATACTTTGCTCAGTATGCAGGCCAGTCAGGCTATGACAGGTATTCCTACATTTTATCCATATTTTGTCTTGTAGCACAGAGTCTCTGAATCCGTAATACAATTTTTCACTACTCATTAATCATTCGAGTAGAGCAATGGTGGGTATTGTTACATTTTCTTCATATTTAGTCATTTAGCACAGAGTCTCTGAACCTGGAATGCAATTATACTTTGCTCAGTATGCAGCCCAGACATGCTATGATAGGTATTCCTACATTTTATCCATATTTTGTCTTGTAGCACAGAGTCTCTGAATCCGTAATACAATTTTTCTCTCCTCAGTGAACATGCCAGTCATGCTATGACAGGTATTGCTACGTTTTCTCTATATTTTGTCATGTAGCACAGAGTCTCTGAGCCTGGAATACAATTTTACATTGCTCAGTATGCAGGCCAATCATTCTATGACAGGTATTCCTACATTTTCTCCATATTTCGTCTTGTAGCACAGAGTCTCTGAATCCGTAATACAGTTTTTCACTACTCATTAATCATTCGAGTAGAGCAATGGTGGGTATCGCTACATTTTCTCCTTATTTTCCCATGTAGCACAGAGTGTCTGAACCTGGAATGCAATGATACATTGCTCAGTATGCAGGCCAGTCATGCTATGACAGGTTTTCCCACATTTTCACCATATTTTGTCTTGTAGCACAGAGTCTCTGAATCCGTAATACAATTTTACAGTACTCTTTAATCATTCAAGTAGAGCAATGATGGGTATTGCTACATTTTCTTCATATTTTGTCATTTAGCACAGAGTCTTGGAACCTAGAATGCAATTATACTTTGCTCAGTATGCAGGCCAATCAGGCTATGACATGTATTCCTACATTTTATCCATATTTTGTCTTGTAGCACAGAGTCTCTGAATCCGTAATACAATTTTTCTCTACTCAGTGAACATGCCAGTCATGCTATGACAGGTATTGCTACGTTTTCTCTATATTTTGTCATGTAGCACAGAGTCTCTGAGCCTGGAATACAATTTTACATTGCTCAGTATGCAGGCCAATCATTCTATGACAGGTATTCCTACATTTTCTCCATATTTTGTCTTGTAGCACAGAGTCTCTGAATCCGTAATACAATTTTTCACTACTCATTAATCATTCGAGTAGAGCAATGGTGGGTATCGCTACATTTTCTCCTTATTTTCCCATATAGCACAGAGTGTCTGAACCTGGAATGCAATGATACATTGCTCAGTATGCAGGCCAGTCATGCTATGACAGGTTTTCCCACATTTTCACCATATTTTGTCTTGTAGCACAGAGTCTCTGAATCCGTAATACAATTTTACAGTACTCTTTAATCATTCAAGTAGAGCAATGATGGGTATTGCTACATTTTCTTCATATTTTGTCATTTAGCACAGAGTCTTGGAACCTAGAATGCAATTATACTTTGCTCAGTATGCAGGCCAATCAGGCTATGACATGTATTCCTACATTTTATCCATATTTTGTCTTGTAGCACAGAGTCTCTGAATCCGTAATACAATTTTTCTCTCCTCAGTGAACATGCCAGTCATGCTATGACAGGTATTGCTACGTTTTCTCTATATTTTGTCATGTAGCACAGAGTCTCTGAGCCTGCAATACAATTTTACATTGCTCAGTATGCAGGCCAATCATTCTATGACAGGTATTCCTACATTTTCTCCATATTTTGTCTTGTAGCACAGAGTCTCTGAATCCGTAATACAATTTTTCACTACTCATTAATCATTCGAGTAGAGCAATGGTGGGTATCGCTACATTTTCTCCTTATTTTCCCATATAGCACAGAGTGTCTGAACCTGGAATGCAATGATACATTGCTCAGTATGCAGGCCAGTCATGCTATGACAGGTTTTCCCACATTTTCACCATATTTTGTCTTGTAGCACAGAGTCTCTGAATCCGTAATACAATTTTACAGTACTCTTTAATCATTCAAGTAGAGCAATGATGGGTATTGCTACATTTTCTTCATATTTTGTCATTTAGCACAGAGTCTTGGAACCTAGAATGCAATTATACTTTGCTCAGTATGCAGGCCAATCAGGCTATGACATGTATTCCTACATTTTATCCATATTTTGTCTTGTAGCACAGAGTCTCTGAATCCGTAATACAATTTTTCTCTACTCAGTGAACATGCCAGACATGCTATGTCAGGTATTGCTACATTTTCTCTATATTTCATCATGTAGCACAGAGGCTCTGAGCCTGGAATACAATTTTCCATTGCTCAGAATGCAGGCCAATCATGCTATGGCAGGTATTCCTACATGTTCTCCGTATTTTATCTTGTAGCACAGAATCTCTGAATCTGTAATACAATTTTACACTTCTCATTAATCATTCGAGTAGACCAATGATGGGTATTGCTACATTTTCTTCTTATTTTGTCATTTAGCACAGAGTCTCAGAACCTGAAATGCAATTATACTTTGCTCAGTATGCAGACCAGTCAGGCTATGACAGGTATTCCTACATTTTATCCATATTTTGTCTTGTAGCACAGAGTCTCTGAATCCGTAATACAATTTTACACTACTCATTAATCATTCCAGTAGACCAATAATGGGTATTGCTACATTTTCTTCATATTTTGTCATTTAGCACAGAGTCTCTGAACCTGGAATGCAATTATACCTTGCTCAGTATGCAGGCCAGTCATGCTATGACAGGTATTCCTACATTTTATCCATATTTTGTCTTGTAGCACAGAGTCTCTGAATCCGTAATACAATTTTACACTACTCTTTAATCATTCCAATAGAGCAATGATGGGTATTGCTACATTTTCTTCATATTTTGTCATTTAGCACAGAGTCTCTGAACCTGGAATGCAATTATACTTTGCTCAGTATGCAGGCCCGTCGGGCTATGACAGGTATTCCTACATTTTATCCATATTTTGCCTTGTAGCACAGAGTCTCTGAATCCGTAATACAATTTTTCTCTCCTCAGTGAACATGCCAGTCATGCTATGACAGGTATTGCTACGTTTTCTCTATATTTTGTCATGTAGCACAGAGTCTCTGAGCCTGGAATACAATTTTACATTGCTCAGTATGCAGGCCAATCATTCTATGACAGGTATTCCTACATTTTCTCCATATTTTGTCTTGTAGCACAGAGTCTCTGAATCCGTAATTCAATTTTTCACTACTCATTAATCATTCGAGTAGAGCAATGGTGGGTATCGCTACATTTTCTCCTTATTTTCCCATATAGCACAGAGTGTCTGAACCTGGAATGCAATGATACATTGCTCAGTATGCAGGCCAGTCATGCTATGACAGGTTTTCCCACATTTTCACCATATTTTGTCTTGTAGCACAGAGTCTCTGAATCCGTAATACAATTTTACAGTACTCTTTAATCATTCAAGTAGAGCAATGATGGGTATTGCTACATTTTCTTCATATTTTGTCATTTAGCACAGAGTCTTGGAACCTAGAATGCAATTATACTTTGCTCAGTATGCAGGCCAATCAGGCTATGACATGTATTCCTACATTTTATCCATATTTTGTCTTGTAGCACAGAGTCTCTGAATCCGTAATACAATTTTTCTCTACTCAGTGAACATGCCAGACATGCTATGTCAGGTATTGCTACATTTTCTCTATATTTCATCATGTAGCACAGAGGCTCTGAGCCTGGAATACAATTTTACATTGCTCAGAATGCAGGCCAATCATGCTATGGCAGGTATTCCTACATGTTCTCCGTATTTTATCTTGTAGCACAGAATCTCTGAATCTGTAATACAATTTTACACTTCTCATTAATCATTCGAGTAGACCAATGATGGGTATTCCTACATTTTCTTCTTATTTTGTCATTTAGCACAGAGTCTCAGAACCTGAAATGCAATTATACTTTGCTCAGTATGCAGACCAGTCAGGCTATGACAGGTATTCCTACATTTTATCCCTATTTTGTCTTGTAGCACAGAGTCTCTGAATCCGTAATACAATTTTACACTACTCATTAATCATTCCAGTAGACCAATAATGGGTATTGCTACATTTTCTTCATATTTTGTCATTTAGCACAGAGTCTCTGAACCTGGAATGCAATTATACCTTGCTCAGTATGCAGGCCAGTCATGCTATGACAGGTATTCCTACATTTTATCCATATTTTGTCTTGTAGCACAGAGTCTCTGAATCCGTAATACAATTTTACACTACTCTTTAATCATTCCAATAGAGCAATGATGGGTATTGCTACATTTTCTTCATATTTTGTCATTTAGCACAGAGTCTCTGAACCTGGAATGCAATTATACTTTGCTCATTATGCAGGCCCGTCGGGCTATGACAGGTATTCCTACATTTTATCCATATTTTGCCTTGTAGCACAGAGTCTCTGAATCCGTAATACAATTTTTCTCTACTCAGTGAACATGCCAGTCATGCTATGTCAGGTATTGCTACATTTTCTCTATATTTCATCATGTAGAACAGAGTCTCTGAGCCTGGAATACAATTTTCCATTGCTCAGAATGCAGGCCAATCATGCTATGGCAGGTATTCCTACATGTTCTCCATATTTTATCTTGTAGCACAGAGTCTCTGAATCCGTAATACAATTATACACTACTCATTAATCATTCGAGTAGAGCAATAATGGGTATTGCTACATTTTCTTCTTATTTTGTCATTTAGCACAGAGTCTCTGAACCTGAAATGCAATTATACTTTGCTCAGTATGCAGGCCAGTCAGGCTATGACAGGTATTCCTACATTTTATCCATATTTTGTCTTGTAGCACAGAGTCTCTGAATCCGTAATACAATTTTTCACTACTCATTAATCATTCGAGTAGAGCAATGGTGGGTATTGTTACATTTTCTTCATATTTAGTCATTTAGCACAGAGTCTCTGAACCTGGAATGCAATTATACTTTGCTCAGTATGCAGCCCAGACATGCTATGACAGGTATTCCTACATTTTATCCATATTTTGTCTTGTAGCACAGAGTCTCTGAATCCGTAATACAATTTTTCTCTCCTCAGTGAACATGCCAGTCATGCTATGACAGGTATTGCTACGTTTTCTCTATATTTTGTCATGTAGCACAGAGTCTCTGAGCCTGGAATACAATTTTACATTGCTCAGTATGCAGGCCAATCATTCTATGACAGGTATTCCTACATTTTCTCCATATTTTGTCTTGTAGCACAGAGTCTCTGAATCCGTAATACAATTTTTCACTACTCATTAATCATTCGAGTAGAGCAATGGTGGGTATCGCTACATTTTCTCCTTATTTTCCCATATAGCACAGAGTGTCTGAACCTGGAATGCAATGATACATTGCTCAGTATGCAGGCCAGTCATGCTATGACAGGTATTCCCACATTTTCACCATATTTTGTCTTGTAGCACAGAGTCTCTGAATCCGTAATACAATTTTACAGTACTCTTTAATCATTCAAGTAGAGCAATGATGGGTATTGCTACATTTTCTTCATATTTTGTCATTTAGCACAGAGTCTTGGAACCTAGAATGCAATTATACTTTGCTCAGTATGCAGGCCAATCAGGCTATGACATGTATTCCTACATTTTATCCATATTTTGTCTTGTAGCACAGAGTCTCTGAATCCGTAATACAATTTTTCTCTACTCAGTGAACATGCCAGACATGCTATGTCAGGTATTGCTACATTTTCTCTATATTTCATCATGTAGCACAGAGGCTCTGAGCCTGGAATACAATTTTACATTGCTCAGAATGCAGGCCAATCATGCTATGGCAGGTATTCCTACATGTTCTCCGTATTTTATCTTGTAGCACAGAATCTCTGAATCTGTAATACAATTTTACACTTCTCATTAATCATTCGAGTAGACCAATGATGGGTATTGCTACATTTTCTTCTTATTTTGTCATTTAGCACAGAGTCTCAGAACCTGAAATGCAATTATACTTTGCTCAGTATGCAGACCAGTCAGGCTATGACAGGTATTCCTACATTTTATCCATATTTTGTCTTGTAGCACAGAGTCTCTGAATCCGTAATACAATTTTACACTACTCATTAATCATTCCAGTAGACCAATAATGGGTATTGCTACATTTTCTTCATATTTTGTCATTTAGCAAAGAGTCTCTGAACCTGGAATGCAATTATACTTTGCTCAGTATGCAGGCCCGTCAGGATATGACAGGTATTCCTACATTTTATCCATATTTTGTCTTGTAGCACAGAGTCTCTGAATCCGTAATACAATTGTTCTCTACTCAGTGAACATGCCAGTCATGCTATTTCAGGTATTGCTACATTTTCTCTATATTTCATCATGTAGCACAGAGTCTCTGAGCCTGGAATACAATTTTACATTGCTCAGAATGCAGGCCAATCATGCTATGGCAGGTATTCCTACATGTTCTCCATATTTTATCTTGTAGCACAGAGTCTCTGAATCCGTAATACAATTTTTCACTACTCATTAATCATTCGAGTAGAGCAATGGTGGGTATCGCTACATTTTCTCCTTATTTTCCCATATAGCACAGAGTCTCTGAACCTGGAATGCAATGATACATTGCTCAGTATGCAGGCCAGTCATGCTATGACAGCTTTTCCCACATTTTCACCATATTTTGTGTTGTAGCACATAGTCTCTGAATCCGTAATACAATTTTACACTACTCATTAATCATTCCAGTAGACCAATAATGGGTATTGCTACATTTTCTTCATATTTTGTCATTTAGCACAGAGTCTCTGAACCTTGAATGCAATTATACCTTGCTCAGTATGCAGGCCAGTCATGCTATGACAGGTATTCCTACATTTTATCCATATTTTGTCTTGTAGCACAGAGTCTCTGAATCTGTAATACAATTTTACACTACTCTTTAATCATTCCAATAGAGCAATGATGGGTATTGCTACATTTTCTTCATATTTTGTCATTTAGCACAGAGTCTCTGAACCTGGAATGCAATTATACTTTGCTCAGTATGCAGGCCAGTCATGCTATGACAGGTATTCCTACATTTTATCTATATTTTGCCTTGTAGCACAGAGTCTCTGAATCCGTAATACAATTTTTCTCTACTCAGTGAACATGCCAGTCATGCTATGTCAGGTATTGCTACATTTTCTCTATATTTCATCATGTAGAAGAGAGTCTCTGAGCCTGGAATACAATTTTCCATTGCTCAGAATGCAGGCCAATCATGCTATGGCAGGTATTCCTACATGTTCTCCATATTTTATCTTGTAGCACAGAGTCTCTGAATCCGTAATACAATTTTACACTACTCATTAATCATTCGAGTAGAGCAATAATGGGTATTGCTACATTTTCTTCTTATTTTGTCATTTAGCACAGAGTCTCTGAACCTGAAATGCAATTATACTTTGCTCAGTATGCATGCCAGTCAGGCTATGCCAGGTATTCCTACATTTTATCCATATTTTGTCTTGTAGCACAGAGTCTCTGAATCCGTAATACAATTTTTCACTACTCATTAATCATTCGAGTAGAGCAATGGTGGGTATTGTTACATTTTCTTCATATTTAGTCATTTAGCACAGAGTCTCTGAACCTGAAATGCAATTATACTTTGCTCAGTATGCAGCCCAGACATGCTATGACAGGTATTCCTACATTTTATCCATATTTTGTCTTGTAGCACAGAGTCTCTGAATCCGTAATACAATTTTTCTCTCCTCAGTGAACATGCCAGTCATGCTATGACAGGTATTGCTACGTTTTCTCTATATTTTGTCATGTAGCACAGAGTCTCTGAGCCTGAAATACAATTTTACATTGCTCAGTATGCAGGCCAATCATTCTATGACAGGTATTCCTACATTTTCTCCATATTTTGTCTTGTAGCACAGAGTCTCTGAATCCGTAATACAATTTTTCACTACTCATTAATCATTCGAGTAGAGCAATGGTGGGTATCGCTACATTTTCTCCTTATTTTCCCATATAGCACAGAGTGTCTGCACCTGGAATGCAATGATACATTGCTCAGTATGCAGGCCAGTCATGCTATGACAGGTTTTCCCACATTTTCACCATATTTTGTCTTGTAGCACAGAGTCTCTGAATCTGTAATACAATTTTACAGTACTCTTTAATCATTCGAGTAGAGCAATGATGGGTATTGCTACATTTTCTTCATATTTTGTCATTTAGCACAGAGTCTTGGAACCTAGAATGCAATTATACTTTGCTCAGTATGCAGGCCAATCAGGCTATGACATGTATTCCTACATTTTATCCATATTTTGTCTTGTAGCACAGATTCTCTGAATCCGTAATACAATTTTTCTCTACTCAGTGAACATGCCAGTCATGCTATGACAGGTATTGCTACGTTTTCTCTATATTTTGTCATGTAGCACAGAGTCTCTGAGCCTGGAATACAATTTTACATTGCTCAGTATGCAGGCCAATCATCCTATGACAGGTATTCCTACATTCTCTCCATATTTTGGCTTGTAGCACAGAGTCTCTGAATCCGTAATACAATTTTACACTACTCATTAATCATTCCAGTAGACCAATAATGGGTATTGCTACATTTTCTTCATATTTTGTCATTTAGCACAGAGTCTCTGTACCTGGAATGCAATTATACCTTGCTCAGTATGCAGGCCAGTCATGCTATGACAGGTATTCCTACATTTTATCCATATTTTGTCTTGTAGCACAGAGTCTCTGAATCCGTAATACAATTTTACACTACTCTTTAATCATTCCAATAGAGCAATGATGGGTATTGCTACATTTTCTTCATATTTTGTCATTTAGCACAGAGTCTCTGAACCTGGAATGCAATTATACTTTGCTCAGTATGCAGGCCCGTCGGGCTATGACAGGTATTCCTACATTTTATCCATATTTTGCCTTGCAGCACAGAGTCTCTGAATCCGTAATACAATTTTTCTCTACTCAGTGAACATGCCAGTCATGCTATGTCAGGTATTGCTACATTTTCTCTATATTTCATCATGTAGCACAGAGTCTCTGAGCCTGGAATACAATTTTCCATTGCTCAGAATGCAGGCCAATCATGCTATGGCAGGTATTCCTACATGTTCTCCATATTTTATCTTGTAGCACAGAGTCTCTGAATCCGTAATACAATTTTACACTACTCATTAATCATTCGAGTAGAGCAATAATGGGTATTGCTACATTTTCTTCTTATTTTGTCATTTAGCACAGAGTCTCTGAACCTGAAATGCAATTATACTTTGCTCAGTATGCAGGCCAGTCAGGCTATGACAGGTATTCCTACATTTTATCCATATTTTGTCTTGTAGCACAGAGTCTCTGAATCTGTAATACAATTTTTCACTACTCATTAATCATTCGAGTAGAGCAATGGTGGGTATTGTTACATTTTCTTCATATTTAGTCATTTAGCACAGAGTCTCTGAACCTGGAATGCAATTATACTTTGCTCAGTATGCAGCCCAGACATGCTATGACAGGTATTCCTACATTTTATCCATATTTTGTCTCGTAGCACAGAGTCTCTGAATCCGTAATACAATTTTTCTCTCCTCAGTGAACATGCCAGTCATGCTATGACAGGTATTGCTACGTTTTCTCTATATTTTGTCATGTAGCACAGAGTCTCTGAGCCTGGAATACAATTTTACATTGCTCAGTATGCAGGCCAATCATTCTATGACAGGTATTCCTACATTTTCTCCATATTTTGTCTTGTAGCACAGAGTCTCTGAATCCGTAATACAATTTTTCACTACTCATTAATCATTCGAGTAGAGCAATGGTGGGTATCGCTACATTTTCTCCTTATTTTCCCATATAGCACAGAGTGTCTGAACCTGGAATGCAATGATACATTGCTCAGTATGCAGGCCAGTCATGCTATGACAGGTTTTCCCATATTTTCACCATATTTTGTCTTGTAGCACAGAGTCTCTGAATCCGTAATACAATTTTACAGTACTCTTTAATCATTCAAGTAGAGCAATGATGGGTATTGCTACATTTTCTTCATATTTTGTCATTTAGCACAGAGTCTTGGAACCTAGAATGCAATTATACTTTGCTCAGTATGCAGGCCAATCAGGCTATGACATGTATTCCTACATTTTATCCATACTTTGTCTTGTAGCACAGAGTCTCTGAATCCGTAATACAATTTTTCTCTACTCAGTGAACATGCCAGACATGCTATGTCAGGTATTGCTACATTTTCTCTATATTTCATCATGTAGCACAGAGGCTCTGAGCCTGGAATACAATTTTACATTGCTCAGAATGCAGGCCAATCATGCTATGGCAGGTATTCCTACGTGTTCTCCGTATTTTATCTTGTAGCACAGAATCTCTGAATCTGTAATACAATTTTACACTTCTCATTAATCATTCGAGTAGACCAATGATGGGTATTGCTACATTTTCTTCTTATTTTGTCATTTAGCACAGAGTCTCAGAACCTGAAATGCAATTATACATTGCTCAGTATGCAGGCCAGTCATGCTATGACAGGTATTCCTACATTTTATCCATATTTTGTCTTGTAGCACAGAGTCTCTGAATCCGTAATACAATTTTGCACTACTCTTTAATCATTCCAATAGAGCAATGATGGGTATTGCTACATTTTCTTCATATTTTCTCATTTAGCACAGAGTCTCTGAACCTGGAATGCAATTATACTTTGCTCAGTATGCAGGCCCGTCGGGCTATGACAGGTATTCCTACATTTTATCCATATTTTGCCTTGTAGCACAGAGTCTCTGAATCCGTAATACAATTTTTCTCTACTCAGTGAACATGCCAGTCATGCTATGTCAGGTATTGCTACATTTTCTCTATATTTCATCATGTAGCACAGAGTCTCTGAGCCTGGAATACAATTTTCCATTGCTCAGAATGCAGGCCAATCATGCTATGACAGGTTTTCCCACATTTTCACCATATTTTGTCTTGTAGCACAGAGTCTCTGAATCCGTAATACAATTTTACAGTACTCTTTAATCATTCAAGTAGAGCAATGATGGGTATTGCTACATTTTCTTCATATTTTGTCATTTAGCACAGAGTCTTGGAACCTAGAATGCAATTATACTTTGCTCAGTATGCAGGCCAATCAGGCTATGACATGTATTCCTACATTTTATCCATATTTTGTCTTGTAGCACAGAGTCTCTGAATCCGTAATACAATTTTTCTCTACTCAGTGAACATGCCAGTCATGCTATGACAGGTATTGCTACGTTTTCTCTATATTTTGTCATGTAGCACAGAGTCTCTGAGCCTGGAATACAATTTTACATTGCTCAGTATGCAGGCCAATCATTCTATGACAGGTATTCCTACATTTTCTCCATATTTTGTCTTGTAGCACAGAGTCTCTGAATCCGTAATACAATTTTTCACTACTCATTAATCATTCGAGTAGAGCAATGGTGGGTATCGCTACATTTTCTCCTTATTTTCCCATATAGCACAGAGTGTCTGAACCTGGAATGCAATGATACATTGCTCAGTATGCAGGCCAGTCATGCTATGACAGGTTTTCCCACATTTTCACCATATTTTGTCTTGTAGCACAGAGTCTCTGAATCCGTAATACAATTTTACAGTACTCTTTAATCATTCAAGTAGAGCAATGATGGGTATTGCTACATTTTCTTCATATTTTGTCATTTAGCACAGAGTCTTGGAACCTAGAATGCAATTATACTTTGCTCAGTATGCAGGCCAATCAGGCTATGACATGTATTCCTACATTTTATCCATATTTTGTCTTGTAGCACAGAGTCTCTGAATCCGTAATACAATTTTTCTCTCCTCAGTGAACATGCCAGTCATGCTATGACAGGTATTGCTACGTTTTCTCTATATTTTGTCATGTAGCACAGAGTCTCTGAGCCTGCAATACAATTTTACATTGCTCGGTATGCAGGCCAATCATTCTATGACAGGTATTCCTACATTTTCTCCATATTTTGTCTTGTAGCACAGAGTCTCTGAATCCGTAATACAATTTTTCACTACTCATTAATCATTCGAGTAGAGCAATGGTGGGTATCGCTACATTTTCTCCTTATTTTCCCATATAGCACAGAGTGTCTGAACCTGGAATGCAATGATACATTGCTCAGTATGCAGGCCAGTCATGCTATGACAGCTTTTCCCACATTTTCACCATATTTTGTGTTGTAGCACATAGTCTCTGAATCCGTAATACAATTTTACACTACTCATTAATCATTCCAGTAGACCAATAATGGGTATTGCTACATTTTCTTCATATTTTGTCATTTAGCACAGAGTCTCTGAACCTTGAATGCAATTATACCTTGCTCAGTATGCAGGCCAGTCATGCTATGACAGGTATTCCTACATTTTATCCATATTTTGTCTTGTAGCACAGAGTCTCTGAATCCGTAATACAATTTTACACTACTCTTTAATCATTCCAATAGAGCAATGATGGGTATTGCTACATTTTCTTCATATTTTGTCATTTAGCACAGAGTCTCTGAACCTGGAATGCAATTATACTTTGCTCAGTATGCAGGCCAGTCATGCTATGACAGGTATTCCTACATTTTATCTATATTTTGCCTTGTAGCACAGAGTCTCTGAATCCGTAATACAATTTTTCTCTACTCAGTGAACATGCCAGTCATGCTATGTCAGGTATTGCTACATTTTCTCTATATTTCATCATGTAGAAGAGAGTCTCTGAGCCTGGAATACAATTTTCCATTGCTCAGAATGCAGGCCAATCATGCTATGGCAGGTATTCCTACATGTTCTCCATATTTTATCTTGTAGCACAGAGTCTCTGAATCCGTAATACAATTTTACACTACTCATTAATCATTCGAGTAGAGCAATAATGGGTATTGCTACATTTTCTTCTTATTTTGTCATTTAGCACAGAGTCTCTGAACCTGAAATGCAATTATACTTTGCTCAGTATGCATGCCAGTCAGGCTATGCCAGGTATTCCTACATTTTATCCATATTTTGTCTTGTAGCACAGAGTCTCTGAATCCGTAATACAATTTTTCACTACTCATTAATCATTCGAGTAGAGCAATGGTGGGTATTGTTACATTTTCTTCATATTTAGTCATTTAGCACAGAGTCTCTGAACCTGAAATGCAATTATACTTTGCTCAGTATGCAGCCCAGACATGCTATGACAGGTATTCCTACATTTTATCCATATTTTGTCTTGTAGCACAGAGTCTCTGAATCCGTAATACAATTTTTCTCTCCTCAGTGAACATGCCAGTCATGCTATGACAGGTATTGCTACGTTTTCTCTATATTTTGTCATGTAGCACAGAGTCTCTGAGCCTGAAATACAATTTTACATTGCTCAGTATGCAGGCCAATCATTCTATGACAGGTATTCCTACATTTTCTCCATATTTTGTCTTGTAGCACAGAGTCTCTGAATCCGTAATACAATTTTTCACTACTCATTAATCATTCGAGTAGAGCAATGGTGGGTATCGCTACATTTTCTCCTTATTTTCCCATATAGCACAGAGTGTCTGCACCTGGAATGCAATGATACATTGCTCAGTATGCAGGCCAGTCATGCTATGACAGGTTTTCCCACATTTTCACCATATTTTGTCTTGTAGCACAGAGTCTCTGAATCTGTAATACAATTTTACAGTACTCTTTAATCATTCAAGTAGAGCAATGATGGGTATTGCTACATTTTCTTCATATTTTGTCATTTAGCACAGAGTCTTGGAACCTAGAATGCAATTATACTTTGCTCAGTATGCAGGCCAATCAGGCTATGACATGTATTCCTACATTTTATCCATATTTTGTCTTGTAGCACAGATTCTCTGAATCCGTAATACAATTTTTCTCTACTCAGTGAACATGCCAGTCATGCTATGACAGGTATTGCTACGTTTTCTCTATATTTTGTCATGTAGCACAGAGTCTCTGAGCCTGGAATACAATTTTACATTGCTCAGTATGCAGGCCAATCATCCTATGACAGGTATTCCTACATTCTCTCCATATTTTGGCTTGTAGCACAGAGTCTCTGAATCCGTAATACAATTTTACACTACTCATTAATCATTCCAGTAGACCAATAATGGGTATTGCTACATTTTCTTCATATTTTGTCATTTAGCACAGAGTCTCTGTACCTGGAATGCAATTATACCTTGCTCAGTATGCAGGCCAGTCATGCTATGACAGGTATTCCTACATTTTATCCATATTTTGTCTTGTAGCACAGAGTCTCTGAATCCGTAATACAATTTTACACTACTCTTTAATCATTCCAATAGAGCAATGATGGGTATTGCTACATTTTCTTCATATTTTGTCATTTAGCACAGAGTCTCTGAACCTGGAATGCAATTATACTTTGCTCAGTATGCAGGCCCGTCGGGCTATGACAGGTATTCCTACATTTTATCCATATTTTGCCTTGCAGCACAGAGTCTCTGAATCCGTAATACAATTTTTCTCTACTCAGTGAACATGCCAGTCATGCTATGTCAGGTATTGCTACATTTTCTCTATATTTCATCATGTAGCACAGAGTCTCTGAGCCTGGAATACAATTTTCCATTGCTCAGAATGCAGGCCAATCATGCTATGGCAGGTATTCCTACATGTTCTCCATATTTTATCTTGTAGCACAGAGTCTCTGAATCCGTAATACAATTTTACACTACTCATTAATCATTCGAGTAGAGCAATAATGGGTATTGCTACATTTTCTTCTTATTTTGTCATTTAGCACAGAGTCTCTGAACCTGAAATGCAATTATACTTTGCTCAGTATGCAGGCCAGTCAGGCTATGACAGGTATTCCTACATTTTATCCATATTTTGTCTTGTAGCACAGAGTCTCTGAATCTGTAATACAATTTTTCACTACTCATTAATCATTCGAGTAGAGCAATGGTGGGTATTGTTACATTTTCTTCATATTTAGTCATTTAGCACAGAGTCTCTGAACCTGGAATGCAATTATACTTTGCTCAGTATGCAGCCCAGACATGCTATGACAGGTATTCCTACATTTTATCCATATTTTGTCTCGTAGCACAGAGTCTCTGAATCCGTAATACAATTTTTCTCTCCTCAGTGAACATGCCAGTCATGCTATGACAGGTATTGCTACGTTTTCTCTATATTTTGTCATGTAGCACAGAGTCTCTGAGCCTGGAATACAATTTTACATTGCTCAGTATGCAGGCCAATCATTCTATGACAGGTATTCCTACATTTTCTCCATATTTTGTCTTGTAGCACAGAGTCTCTGAATCCGTAATACAATTTTTCACTACTCATTAATCATTCGAGTAGAGCAATGGTGGGTATCGCTACATTTTCTCCTTATTTTCCCATATAGCACAGAGTGTCTGAACCTGGAATGCAATGATACATTGCTCAGTATGCAGGCCAGTCATGCTATGACAGGTTTTCCCATATTTTCACCATATTTTGTCTTGTAGCACAGAGTCTCTGAATCCGTAATACAATTTTACAGTACTCTTTAATCATTCAAGTAGAGCAATGATGGGTATTGCTACATTTTCTTCATATTTTGTCATTTAGCACAGAGTCTTGGAACCTAGAATGCAATTATACTTTGCTCAGTATGCAGGCCAATCAGGCTATGACATGTATTCCTACATTTTATCCATACTTTGTCTTGTAGCACAGAGTCTCTGAATCCGTAATACAATTTTTCTCTACTCAGTGAACATGCCAGACATGCTATGTCAGGTATTGCTACATTTTCTCTATATTTCATCATGTAGCACAGAGGCTCTGAGCCTGGAATACAATTTTACATTGCTCAGAATGCAGGCCAATCATGCTATGGCAGGTATTCCTACGTGTTCTCCGTATTTTATCTTGTAGCACAGAATCTCTGAATCTGTAATACAATTTTACACTTCTCATTAATCATTCGAGTAGACCAATGATGGGTATTGCTACATTTTCTTCTTATTTTGTCATTTAGCACAGAGTCTCAGAACCTGAAATGCAATTATACATTGCTCAGTATGCAGGCCAGTCATGCTATGACAGGTATTCCTACATTTTATCCATATTTTGTCTTGTAGCACAGAGTCTCTGAATCCGTAATACAATTTTACACTACTCTTTAATCATTCCAATAGAGCAATGATGGGTATTGCTACATTTTCTTCATATTTTCTCATTTAGCACAGAGTCTCTGAACCTGGAATGCAATTATACTTTGCTCAGTATGCAGGCCCGTCGGGCTATGACAGGTATTCCTACATTTTATCCATATTTTGCCTTGTAGCACAGAGTCTCTGAATCCGTAATACAATTTTTCTCTACTCAGTGAACATGCCAGTCATGCTATGTCAGGTATTGCTACATTTTCTCTATATTTCATCATGTAGCACAGAGTCTCTGAGCCTGGAATACAATTTTCCATTGCTCAGAATGCAGGCCAATCATGCTATGACAGGTTTTCCCACATTTTCACCATATTTTGTCTTGTAGCACAGAGTCTCTGAATCCGTAATACAATTTTACAGTACTCTTTAATCATTCAAGTAGAGCAATGATGGGTATTGCTACATTTTCTTCATATTTTGTCATTTAGCACAGAGTCTTGGAACCTAGAATGCAATTATACTTTGCTCAGTATGCAGGCCAATCAGGCTATGACATGTATTCCTACATTTTATCCATATTTTGTCTTGTAGCACAGAGTCTCTGAATCCATAATACAATTTTTCTCTACTCAGTGAACATGCCAGTCATGCTATGACAGGTATTGCTACGTTTTCTCTATATTTTGTCATGTAGCACAGAGTCTCTGAGCCTGGAATACAATTTTACATTGCTCAGTATGCAGGCCAATCATTCTATGACAGGTATTCCTACATTTTCTCCATATTTTGTCTTGTAGCACAGAGTCTCTGAATCCGTAATACAATTTTTCACTACTCATTAATCATTCGAGTAGAGCAATGGTGGGTATCGCTACATTTTCTCCTTATTTTCCCATATAGCACAGAGTGTCTGAACCTGGAATGCAATGATACATTGCTCAGTATGCAGGCCAGTCATGCTATGACAGGTTTTCCCACATTTTCACCATATTTTGTCTTGTAGCACAGAGTCTCTGAATCCGTAATACAATTTTACAGTACTCTTTAATCATTCAAGTAGAGCAATGATGGGTATTGCTACATTTTCTTCATATTTTGTCATTTAGCACAGAGTCTTGGAACCTAGAATGCAATTATACTTTGCTCAGTATGCAGGCCAATCAGGCTATGACATGTATTCCTACATTTTATCCATATTTTGTCTTGTAGCACAGAGTCTCTGAATCCGTAATACAATTTTTCTCTCCTCAGTGAACATGCCAGTCATGCTATGACAGGTATTGCTACGTTTTCTCTATATTTTGTCATGTAGCACAGAGTCTCTGAGCCTGCAATACAATTTTACATTGCTCAGTATGCAGGCCAATCATTCTATGACAGGTATTCCTACATTTTCTCCATATTTTGTCTTGTAGCACAGAGTCTCTGAATCCGTAATACAATTTTTCACTACTCATTAATCATTCGAGTAGAGCAATGGTGGGTATCGCTACATTTTCTCCTTATTTTCCCATATAGCACAGAGTGTCTGAACCTGGAATGCAATGATACATTGCTCAGTATGCAGGCCAGTCATGCTATGACAGCTTTTCCCACATTTTCACCATATTTTGTGTTGTAGCACATAGTCTCTGAATCCGTAATACAATTTTACACTACTCATTAATCATTCCAGTAGACCAATAATGGGTATTGCTACATTTTCTTCATATTTTGTCATTTAGCACAGAGTCTCTGAACCTTGAATGCAATTATACCTTGCTCAGTATGCAGGCCAGTCATGCTATGACAGGTATTCCTACATTTTATCCATATTTTGTCTTGTAGCACAGAGTCTCTGAATCCGTAATACAATTTTACACTACTCTTTAATCATTCCAATAGAGCAATGATGGGTATTGCTACATTTTCTTCATATTTTGTCATTTAGCACAGAGTCTCTGAACCTGGAATGCAATTATACTTTGCTCAGTATGCAGGCCAGTCATGCTATGACAGGTATTCCTACATTTTATCTATATTTTGCCTTGTAGCACAGAGTCTCTGAATCCGTAATACAATTTTTCTCTACTCAGTGAACATGCCAGTCATGCTATGTCAGGTATTGCTACATTTTCTCTATATTTCATCATGTAGAAGAGAGTCTCTGAGCCTGGAATACAATTTTCCATTGCTCAGAATGCAGGCCAATCATGCTATGGCAGGTATTCCTACATGTTCTCCATATTTTATCTTGTAGCACAGAGTCTCTGAATCCGTAATACAATTTTACACTACTCATTAATCATTCGAGTAGAGCAATAATGGGTATTGCTACATTTTCTTCTTATTTTGTCATTTAGCACAGAGTCTCTGAACCTGAAATGCAATTATACTTTGCTCAGTATGCATGCCAGTCAGGCTATGCCAGGTATTCCTACATTTTATCCATATTTTGTCTTGTAGCACAGAGTCTCTGAATCCGTAATACAATTTTTCACTACTCATTAATCATTCGAGTAGAGCAATGGTGGGTATTGTTACATTTTCTTCATATTTAGTCATTTAGCACAGAGTCTCTGAACCTGAAATGCAATTATACTTTGCTCAGTATGCAGCCCAGACATGCTATGACAGGTATTCCTACATTTTATCCATATTTTGTCTTGTAGCACAGAGTCTCTGAATCCGTAATACAATTTTTCTCTCCTCAGTGAACATGCCAGTCATGCTATGACAGGTATTGCTACGTTTTCTCTATATTTTGTCATGTAGCACAGAGTCTCTGAGCCTGAAATACAATTTTACATTGCTCAGTATGCAGGCCAATCATTCTATGACAGGTATTCCTACATTTTCTCCATATTTTGTCTTGTAGCACAGAGTCTCTGAATCCGTAATACAATTTTTCACTACTCATTAATCATTCGAGTAGAGCAATGGTGGGTATCGCTACATTTTCTCCTTATTTTCCCATATAGCACAGAGTGTCTGCACCTGGAATGCAATGATACATTGCTCAGTATGCAGGCCAGTCATGCTATGACAGGTTTTCCCACATTTTCACCATATTTTGTCTTGTAGCACAGAGTCTCTGAATCTGTAATACAATTTTACAGTACTCTTTAATCATTCAAGTAGAGCAATGATGGGTATTGCTACATTTTCTTCATATTTTGTCATTTAGCACAGAGTCTTGGAACCTAGAATGCAATTATACTTTGCTCAGTATGCAGGCCAATCAGGCTATGACATGTATTCCTACATTTTATCCATATTTTGTCTTGTAGCACAGATTCTCTGAATCCGTAATACAATTTTTCTCTACTCAGTGAACATGCCAGTCATGCTATGACAGGTATTGCTACGTTTTCTCTATATTTTGTCATGTAGCACAGAGTCTCTGAGCCTGGAATACAATTTTACATTGCTCAGTATGCAGGCCAATCATCCTATGACAGGTATTCCTACATTCTCTCCATATTTTGGCTTGTAGCACAGAGTCTCTGAATCCGTAATACAATTTTACACTACTCATTAATCATTCCAGTAGACCAATAATGGGTATTGCTACATTTTCTTCATATTTTGTCATTTAGCACAGAGTCTCTGTACCTGGAATGCAATTATACCTTGCTCAGTATGCAGGCCAGTCATGCTATGACAGGTATTCCTACATTTTATCCATATTTTGTCTTGTAGCACAGAGTCTCTGAATCCGTAATACAATTTTACACTACTCTTTAATCATTCCAATAGAGCAATGATGGGTATTGCTACATTTTCTTCATATTTTGTCATTTAGCACAGAGTCTCTGAACCTGGAATGCAATTATACTTTGCTCAGTATGCAGGCCCGTCGGGCTATGACAGGTATTCCTACATTTTATCCATATTTTGCCTTGCAGCACAGAGTCTCTGAATCCGTAATACAATTTTTCTCTACTCAGTGAACATGCCAGTCATGCTATGTCAGGTATTGCTACATTTTCTCTATATTTCATCATGTAGCACAGAGTCTCTGAGCCTGGAATACAATTTTCCATTGCTCAGAATGCAGGCCAATCATGCTATGGCAGGTATTCCTACATGTTCTCCATATTTTATCTTGTAGCACAGAGTCTCTGAATCCGTAATACAATTTTACACTACTCATTAATCATTCGAGTAGAGCAATAATGGGTATTGCTACATTTTCTTCTTATTTTGTCATTTAGCACAGAGTCTCTGAACCTGAAATGCAATTATACTTTGCTCAGTATGCAGGCCAGTCAGGCTATGACAGGTATTCCTACATTTTATCCATATTTTGTCTTGTAGCACAGAGTCTCTGAATCTGTAATACAATTTTTCACTACTCATTAATCATTCGAGTAGAGCAATGGTGGGTATTGTTACATTTTCTTCATATTTAGTCATTTAGCACAGAGTCTCTGAACCTGGAATGCAATTATACTTTGCTCAGTATGCAGCCCAGACATGCTATGACAGGTATTCCTACATTTTATCCATATTTTGTCTCGTAGCACAGAGTCTCTGAATCCGTAATACAATTTTTCTCTCCTCAGTGAACATGCCAGTCATGCTATGACAGGTATTGCTACGTTTTCTCTATATTTTGTCATGTAGCACAGAGTCTCTGAGCCTGGAATACAATTTTACATTGCTCAGTATGCAGGCCAATCATTCTATGACAGGTATTCCTACATTTTCTCCATATTTTGTCTTGTAGCACAGAGTCTCTGAATCCGTAATACAATTTTTCACTACTCATTAATCATTCGAGTAGAGCAATGGTGGGTATCGCTACATTTTCTCCTTATTTTCCCATATAGCACAGAGTGTCTGAACCTGGAATGCAATGATACATTGCTCAGTATGCAGGCCAGTCATGCTATGACAGGTTTTCCCATATTTTCACCATATTTTGTCTTGTAGCACAGAGTCTCTGAATCCGTAATACAATTTTACAGTACTCTTTAATCATTCAAGTAGAGCAATGATGGGTATTGCTACATTTTCTTCATATTTTGTCATTTAGCACAGAGTCTTGGAACCTAGAATGCAATTATACTTTGCTCAGTATGCAGGCCAATCAGGCTATGACATGTATTCCTACATTTTATCCATATTTTGTCTTGTAGCACAGAGTCTCTGAATCCGTAATACAATTTTTCTCTACTCAGTGAACATGCCAGACATGCTATGTCAGGTATTGCTACATTTTCTCTATATTTCATCATGTAGCACAGAGGCTCTGAGCCTGGAATACAATTTTACATTGCTCAGAATGCAGGCCAATCATGCTATGGCAGGTATTCCTACGTGTTCTCCGTATTTTATCTTGTAGCACAGAATCTCTGAATCTGTAATACAATTTTACACTTCTCATTAATCATTCGAGTAGACCAATGATGGGTATTGCTACATTTTCTTCTTATTTTGTCATTTAGCACAGAGTCTCAGAACCTGAAATGCAATTATACATTGCTCAGTATGCAGGCCAGTCATGCTATGACAGGTATTCCTACATTTTATCCATATTTTGTCTTGTAGCACAGAGTCTCTGAATCCGTAATACAATTTTACACTACTCTTTAATCATTCCAATAGAGCAATGATGGGTATTGCTACATTTTCTTCATATTTTCTCATTTAGCACAGAGTCTCTGAACCTGGAATGCAATTATACTTTGCTCAGTATGCAGGCCCGTCGGGCTATGACAGGTATTCCTACATTTTATCCATATTTTGCCTTGTAGCACAGAGTCTCTGAATCCGTAATACAATTTTTCTCTACTCAGTGAACATGCCAGTCATGCTATGTCAGGTATTGCTACATTTTCTCTATATTTCATCATGTAGCACAGAGTCTCTGAGCCTGGAATACAATTTTCCATTGCTCAGAATGCAGGCCAATCATGCTATGACAGGTTTTCCCACATTTTCACCATATTTTGTCTTGTAGCACAGAGTCTCTGAATCCGTAATACAATTTTACAGTACTCTTTAATCATTCAAGTAGAGCAATGATGGGTATTGCTACATTTTCTTCATATTTTGTCATTTAGCACAGAGTCTTGGAACCTAGAATGCAATTATACTTTGCTCAGTATGCAGGCCAATCAGGCTATGACATGTATTCCTACATTTTATCCATATTTTGTCTTGTAGCACAGAGTCTCTGAATCCGTAATACAATTTTTCTCTACTCAGTGAACATGCCAGTCATGCTATGACAGGTATTGCTACGTTTTCTCTATATTTTGTCATGTAGCACAGAGTCTCTGAGCCTGGAATACAATTTTACATTGCTCAGTATGCAGGCCAATCATTCTATGACAGGTATTCCTACATTTTCTCCATATTTTGTCTTGTAGCACAGAGTCTCTGAATCCGTAATACAGTTTTTCACTACTCATTAATCATTCGAGTAGAGCAATGGTGGGTATCGCTACATTTTCTCCTTATTTTCCCATATAGCACAGAGTGTCTGAACCTGGAATGCAATGATACATTGCTCAGTATGCAGGCCAGTCATGCTATGACAGGTTTTCCCACATTTTCACCATATTTTGTCTTGTAGCACAGAGTCTCTGAATCCGTAATACAATTTTACAGTACTCTTTAATCATTCAAGTAGAGCAATGATGGGTATTGCTACATTTTCTTCATATTTTGTCATTTAGCACAGAGTCTTGGAACCTAGAATGCAATTATACTTTGCTCAGTATGCAGGCCAATCAGGCTATGACATGTATTCCTACATTTTATCCATATTTTGTCTTGTAGCACAGAGTCTCTGAATCCGTAATACAATTTTTCTCTCCTCAGTGAACATGCCAGTCATGCTATGACAGGTATTGCTACGTTTTCTCTATATTTTGTCATGTAGCACAGAGTCTCTGAGCCTGCAATACAATTTTACATTGCTCAGTATGCAGGCCAATCATTCTATGACAGGTATTCCTACATTTTCTCCATATTTTGTCTTGTAGCACAGAGTCTCTGAATCCGTAATACAATTTTTCACTACTCATTAATCATTCGAGTAGAGCAATGGTGGGTATCGCTACATTTTCTCCTTATTTTCCCATATAGCACAGAGTGTCTGAACCTGGAATGCAATGATACATTGCTCAGTATGCAGGCCAGTCATGCTATGACAGGTTTTCCCACATTTTCACCATATTTTGTCTTGTAGCACAGAGTCTCTGAATCCGTAATACAATTTTACAGTACTCTTTAATCATTCAAGTAGAGCAATGATGGGTATTGCTACATTTTCTTCATATTTTGTCATTTAGCACAGAGTCTTGGAACCTAGAATGCAATTATACTTTGCTCACTATGCAGGCCAATCAGGCTATGACATGTATTCCTACATTTTATCCATATTTTGTCTTGTAGCACAGAGTCTCTGAATCCGTAGTACAATTTTTCTCTACTCAGTGAACATGCCAGACATGCTATGTCAGGTATTGCTACATTTTCTCTATATTTCATCATGTAGCACAGAGGCTCTGAGCCTGGAATACAATTTTCCATTGCTCAGAATGCAGGCCAATCATGCTATGGCAGGTATTCCTACATGTTCTCCGTATTTTATCTTGTAGCACAGAATCTCTGAATCTGTAATACAATTTTACACTTCTCATTAATCATTCGAGTAGACCAATGATGGGTATTGCTACATTTTCTTCTTATTTTGTCATTTAGCACAGAGTCTCAGAACCTGAAATGCAATTATACTTTGCTCAGTATGCAGACCAGTCAGGCTATGACAGGTATTCCTACATTTTATCCATATTTTGTCTTGTAGCACAGAGTCTCTGAATCCGTAATACAATTTTACACTACTCATTAATCATTCCAGTAGACCAATAATGGGTATTGCTACATTTTCTTCATATTTTGTCATTTAGCACAGAGTCTCTGAACCTGGAATGCAATTATACCTTGCTCAGTATGCAGGCCAGTCATGCTATGACAGGTATTCCTACATTTTATCCATATTTTGTCTTGTAGCACAGAGTCTCTGAATCCGTAATACAATTTTACACTACTCTTTAATCATTCCAATAGAGCAATGATGGGTATTGCTACATTTTCTTCATATTTTGTCATTTAGCACAGAGTCTCTGAACCTGGAATGCAATTATACTTTGCTCAGTATGCAGGCCCGTCGGGCTATGACAGGTATTCCTACATTTTATCCATATTTTGCCTTGTAGCACAGAGTCTCTGAATCCGTAATACAATTTTTCTCTCCTCAGTGAACATGCCAGTCATGCTATGACAGGTATTGCTACGTTTTCTCTATATTTTGTCATGTAGCACAGAGTCTCTGAGCCTGGAATACAATTTTACATTGCTCAGTATGCAGGCCAATCATTCTATGACAGGTATTCCTACATTTTCTCCATATTTTGTCTTGTAGCACAGAGTCTCTGAATCCGTAATTCAATTTTTCACTACTCATTAATCATTCGAGTAGAGCAATGGTGGGTATCGCTACATTTTCTCCTTATTTTCCCATATAGCACAGAGTGTCTGAACCTGGAATGCAATGATACATTGCTCAGTATGCAGGCCAGTCATGCTATGACAGGTTTTCCCACATTTTCACCATATTTTGTCTTGTAGCACAGAGTCTCTGAATCCGTAATACAATTTTACAGTACTCTTTAATCATTCAAGTAGAGCAATGATGGGTATTGCTACATTTTCTTCATATTTTGTCATTTAGCACAGAGTCTTGGAACCTAGAATGCAATTATACTTTGCTCAGTATGCAGGCCAATCAGGCTATGACATGTATTCCTACATTTTATCCATATTTTGTCTTGTAGCACAGAGTCTCTGAATCCGTAATACAATTTTTCTCTACTCAGTGAACATGCCAGACATGCTATGTCAGGTATTGCTACATTTTCTCTATATTTCATCATGTAGCACAGTGGCTCTGAGCCTGGAATACAATTTTACATTGCTCAGAATGCAGGCCAATCATGCTATGGCAGGTATTCCTACATGTTCTCCGTATTTTATCTTGTAGCACAGAATCTCTGAATCTGTAATACAATTTTACACTTCTCATTAATCATTCGAGTAGACCAATGATGGGTATTCCTACATTTTCTTCTTATTTTGTCATTTAGCACAGAGTCTCAGAACCTGAAATGCAATTATACTTTGCTCAGTATGCAGACCAGTCAGGCTATGACAGGTATTCCTACATTTTATCCCTATTTTGTCTTGTAGCACAGAGTCTCTGAATCCGTAATACAATTTTACACTACTCATTAATCATTCCAGTAGACCAATAATGGGTATTGCTACATTTTCTTCATATTTTGTCATTTAGCACAGAGTCTCTGAACCTGGAATGCAATTATACCTTGCTCAGTATGCAGGCCAGTCATGCTATGACAGGTACTCCTACATTTTATCCATATTTTGTCTTGTAGCACAGAGTCTCTGAATCCGTAATACAATTTTACACTACTCTTTAATCATTCCAATAGAGCAATGATGGGTATTGCTACATTTTCTTCATATTTTGTCATTTAGCACAGAGTCTCTGAACCTGGAATGCAATTATACTTTGCTCATTATGCAGGCCCGTCGGGCTATGACAGGTATTCCTACATTTTATCCATATTTTGCCTTGTAGCACAGAGTCTCTGAATCCGTAATACAATTTTTCTCTACTCAGTGAACATGCCAGTCATGCTATGTCAGGTATTGCTACATTTTCTCTATATTTCATCATGTAGCACAGAGTCTCTGAGCCTGGAATACAATTTTCCATTGCTCAGAATGCAGGCCAATCATGCTATGGCAGGTATTCCTACATGTTCTCCATATTTTATCTTGTAGCACAGAGTCTCTGAATCCGTAATACAATTTTACACTACTCATTAATCATTCGAGTAGAGCAATAATGGGTATTGCTACATTTTCTTCTTATTTTGTCATTTAGCACAGAGTCTCTGAACCTGAAATGCAATTATACTTTGCTCAGTATGCAGGCCAGTCAGGCTATGACAGGTATTCCTACATTTTATCCATATTTTGTCTTGTAGCACAGAGTCTCTGAATCCGTAATACAATTTTTCACTACTCATTAATCATTCGAGTAGAGCAATGGTGGGTATTGTTACATTTTCTTCATATTTAGTCATTTAGCACAGAGTCTCTGAACCTGGAATGCAATTATACTTTGCTCAGTATGCAGCCCAGACATGCTATGACAGGTATTCCTACATTTTATCCATATTTTGTCTTGTAGCACAGAGTCTCTGAATCCGTAATACAATTTTTCTCTCCTCAGTGAACATGCCAGTCATGCTATGACAGGTATTGCTACGTTTTCTCTATATTTTGTCATGTAGCACAGAGTCTCTGAGCCTGGAATACAATTTTACATTGCTCAGTATGCAGGCCAATCATTCTATGACAGGTATTCCTACATTTTCTCCATATTTTGTCTTGTAGCACAGAGTCTCTGAATCCGTAATACAATTTTTCACTACTCATTAATCATTCGAGTAGAGCAATGGTGGGTATCGCTACATTTTCTCCTTATTTTCCCATATAGCACAGAGTGTCTGAACCTGGAATGCAATGATACATTGCTCAGTATGCAGGCCAGTCATGCTATGACAGGTTTTCCCACATTTTCACCATATTTTGTCTTGTAGCACAGAGTCTCTGAATCCGTAATACAATTTTACAGTACTCTTTAATCATTCAAGTAAAGCAATGATGGGTATTGCTACATTTTCTTCATATTTTGTCATTTAGCACAGAGTCTTGGAACCTAGAATGCAATTATACTTTGCTCAGTATGCAGGCCAATCAGGCTATGACATGTATTCCTACATTTTATCCATATTTTGTCTTGTAGCACAGAGTCTCTGAATCCGTAATACAATTTTTCTCTACTCAGTGAACATGCCAGACATGCTATGTCAGGTATTGCTACATTTTCTCTATATTTCATCATGTAGCACAGAGGCTCAGAGCCTGGAATACAATTTTACATTGCTCAGAATGCAGGCCAATCATGCTATGGCAGGTATTCCTACGTGTTCTCCGTATTTTATCTTGTAGCACAGAATCTCTGAATCTGTAATACAATTTTACACTTCTCATTAATCATTCGAGTAGACCAATGATGGGTATTGCTACATTTTCTTCTTATTTTGTCATTTAGCACAGAGTCTCAGAACCTGAAATGCAATTATACCTTACTCAGTATGCAGGCCAGTCATGCTATGACAGGTATTCCTACATTTTATCCATATTTTGTCTTGTAGCACAGAGTCTCTGAATCCGTAATACAATTTTACACTACTCTTTAATCATTCCAATAGAGCAATGATGGGTATTGCTACATTTTCTTCATATTTTGTCATTTAGCACAGAGTCTCTGAACCTGGAATGCAATTATACTTTGCTCAGTATGCCGGCCCGTCGGGCTATGACAGGTATTCCTACATTTTATCCATATTTTGCCTTGTAGCACAGAGTCTCTGAATCCGTAATACAATTTTTCTCTACTCAGTGAACATGCCAGTCATGCTATGTCAGGTATTGCTACATTTTCTCTATATTTCATCATGTAGAACAGAGTCTCTGAGCCTGGAATACAATTTTCCATTGCTCAGAATGCAGGCCAATCATGCTATGGCAGGTATTCCTACATGTTCTCCATATTTTATCTTGTAGCACAGAGTCTCTGAATCCGTAATACAATTTTACACTACTCATTAATCATTCGAGTAGAGCAATAATGGGTATTGCTACATTTTCTTCTTATTTTGTCATTTAGCACAGAGTCTCTGAACCTGAAATGCAATTATACTTTGCTCAGTATGCAGGCCAGTCAGGCTATGACAGGTATTCCTACATTTTATCCATATTTTGTCTTGTAGCACAGAGTCTCTGAATCCGTAATACAATTTTTCACTACTCATTAATCATTCGAGTAGAACAATGGTGGGTATTGTTACATTTTCTTCATATTTAGTCATTTAGCACAGAGTCTCTGAACCTGGAATGCAATTATACTTTGCTCAGTATGCAGCCCAGACATGCTATGACAGGTATTCCTACATTTTATCCATATTTTGTCTTGTAGCACAGAGTCTCTGAATCCGTAATACAATTTTTCTCTCCTCAGTGAACATGCCAGTCATGCTATGACAGGTATTGCTACGTTTTCTCTATATTTTGTCATGTAGCACAGAGTCTCTGAGCCTGGAATACAATTTTACATTTCTCAGTATGCAGGCCAATCATTCTATGACAGGTATTCCTACATTTTCTCCATATTTTGTCTTGTAGCACAGAGTCTCTGAATCCGTAATACAATTTTTCACTACTCATTAATCATTCGAGTAGAGCAATGGTGGGTATCGCTACATTTTCTCCTTATTTTCCCATATAGCACAGAGTGTCTGAACCTGGAATGCAATGATACATTGCTCAGTATGCAGGCCAGTCATGCTATGACAGGTTTTCCCACATTTTCACCATATTTTGTCTTGTAGCACAGAGTCTCTGAATCCGTAATACAATTTTACAGTACTCTTTAATCATTCAAGTAGAGCAATGATGGGTATTGCTACATTTTCTTCATATTTTGTCATTTAGCACAGAGTCTTGGAACCTAGAATGCAATTATACTTTGCTCAGTATGCAGGCCAATCAGGCTATGACATGTATTCCTACATTTTATCGATATTTTGTCTTGTAGCACAGAGTCTCTGAATCCGTAATACAATTTTTCTCTACTCAGTGAACATGCCAGACATGCTATGTCAGGTATTGCTACATTTTCTCTATATTTCATCATGTAGCACAGAGGCTCTGAGCCTGGAATACAATTTTACATTGCTCAGAATGCAGGCCAATCATGCTATGGCAGGTATTCCTACATGTTCTCCGTATTTTATCTTGTAGCACAGAATCTCTGAATCTGTAATACAATTTTACACTTCTCATTAATCATTCGAGTAGACCAATGATGGGTATTGCTACATTTTCTTCTTATTTTGTCATTTAGCACAGAGTCTCAGAACCTGAAATGCAATTATACTTTGCTCAGTATGCTGACCAGTCAGGCTATGACAGGTATTCCTACATTTTATCCATATTTTGTCTTGTAGCACAGAGTCTCTGAATCCGTAATACAATTTTACACTACTCATTAATCATTCCAGTAGACCAATAATGGGTATTGCTACATTTTCTTCATATTTTGTCATTTAGCACAGAGTCTCTGAACCTTGAATGCAATTATACCTTGCTCAGTATGCAGGCCAGTCATGCTATGACAGGTATTCCTACATTTTATCCATATTTTGTCTTGTAGCACAGAGTCTCTGAATCCGTAATACAATTTTACACTACTCTTTAATCATTCCAATAGAGCAATGATGGGTATTGCTACATTTTCTTCATATTTTGTCATTTAGCACAGAGTCTCTGAACCTGGAATGCAATTATACTTTGCTCAGTATGCAGGCCAGTCATGCTATGACAGGTATTCCTACATTTTATCTATATTTTGCCTTGTAGCACAGAGTCTCTGAATCCGTAATACAATTTTTCTCTACTCAGTGAACATGCCAGTCATGCTATGTCAGGTATTGCTACATTTTCTCTATATTTCATCATGTAGAAGAGAGTCTCTGAGCCTGGAATACAATTTTCCATTGCTCAGAATGCAGGCCAATCATGCTATGGCAGGTATTCCTACATGTTCTCCATATTTTATCTTGTAGCACAGAGTCTCTGAATCCGTAATACAATTTTACACTACTCATTAATCATTCGAGTAGAGCAATAATGGGTATTGCTACATTTTCTTCTTATTTTGTCATTTAGCACAGAGTCTCTGAACCTGAAATGCAATTATACTTTGCTCAGTATGCATGCCAGTCAGGCTATGCCAGGTATTCCTACATTTTATCCATATTTTGTCTTGTAGCACAGAGTCTCTGAATCCGTAATACAATTTTTCACTACTCATTAATCATTCGAGTAGAGCAATGGTGGGTATTGTTACATTTTCTTCATATTTAGTCATTTAGCACAGAGTCTCTGAACCTGAAATGCAATTATACTTTGCTCAGTATGCAGCCCAGACATGCTATGACAGGTATTCCTACATTTTATCCATATTTTGTCTTGTAGCACAGAGTCTCTGAATCCGTAATACAATTTTTCTCTCCTCAGTGAACATGCCAGTCATGCTATGACAGGTATTGCTACGTTTTCTCTATATTTTGTCATGTAGCACAGAGTCTCTGAGCCTGAAATACAATTTTACATTGCTCAGTATGCAGGCCAATCATTCTATGACAGGTATTCCTACATTTTCTCCATATTTTGTCTTGTAGCACAGAGTCTCTGAATCCGTAATACAATTTTTCACTACTCATTAATCATTCGAGTAGAGCAATGGTGGGTATCGCTACATTTTCTCCTTATTTTCCCATATAGCACAGAGTGTCTGCACCTGGAATGCAATGATACATTGCTCAGTATGCAGGCCAGTCATGCTATGACAGGTTTTCCCACATTTTCACCATATTTTGTCTTGTAGCACAGAGTCTCTGAATCTGTAATACAATTTTACAGTACTCTTTAATCATTCAAGTAGAGCAATGATGGGTATTGCTACATTTTCTTCATATTTTGTCATTTAGCACAGAGTCTTGGAACCTAGAATGCAATTATACTTTGCTCAGTATGCAGGCCAATCAGGCTATGACATGTATTCCTACATTTTATCCATATTTTGTCTTGTAGCACAGATTCTCTGAATCCGTAATACAATTTTTCTCTACTCAGTGAACATGCCAGTCATGCTATGACAGGTATTGCTACGTTTTCTCTATATTTTGTCATGTAGCACAGAGTCTCTGAGCCTGGAATACAATTTTACATTGCTCAGTATGCAGGCCAATCATCCTATGACAGGTATTCCTACATTCTCTCCATATTTTGGCTTGTAGCACAGAGTCTCTGAATCCGTAATACAATTTTACACTACTCATTAATCATTCCAGTAGACCAATAATGGGTATTGCTACATTTTCTTCATATTTTGTCATTTAGCACAGAGTCTCTGTACCTGGAATGCAATTATACCTTGCTCAGTATGCAGGCCAGTCATGCTATGACAGGTATTCCTACATTTTATCCATATTTTGTCTTGTAGCACAGAGTCTCTGAATCCGTAATACAATTTTACACTACTCTTTAATCATTCCAATAGAGCAATGATGGGTATTGCTACATTTTCTTCATATTTTGTCATTTAGCACAGAGTCTCTGAACCTGGAATGCAATTATACTTTGCTCAGTATGCAGGCCCGTCGGGCTATGACAGGTATTCCTACATTTTATCTATATTTTGCCTTGCAGCACAGAGTCTCTGAATCCGTAATACAATTTTTCTCTACTCAGTGAACATGCCAGTCATGCTATGTCAGGTATTGCTACATTTTCTCTATATTTCATCATGTAGCACAGAGTCTCTGAGCCTGGAATACAATTTTCCATTGCTCAGAATGCAGGCCAATCATGCTATGGCAGGTATTCCTACATGTTCTCCATATTTTATCTTGTAGCACAGAGTCTCTGAATCCGTAATACAATTTTACACTACTCATTAATCATTCGAGTAGAGCAATAATGGGTATTGCTACATTTTCTTCTTATTTTGTCATTTAGCACAGAGTCTCTGAACCTGAAATGCAATTATTCCTTGCTCAGTATACAGGCCAGTCAGGCTATGACAGGTATTCCTACATTTTATCCATATTTTGTCTTGTAGCACAGAGTCTCTGAATCCGTAATACAATTTTTCACTACTCATTAATCATTCGAGTAGAGCAATGGTGGGTATTGTTACATTTTCTTCATATTTAGTCATTTAGCACAGAGTCTCTGAACCTGGAATGCAATTATACTTTGCTCAGTATGCAGCCCAGACATGCTATGACAGGTATTCCTACATTTTATCCATATTTTGTCTTGTAGCACAGAGTCTCTGAATCCGTAATACAATTTTTCTCTCCTCAGTGAACATGCCAGTCATGCTATGACAGGTATTGCTACGTTTTCTCTATATTTTGTCATGTAGCGCAGAGTCTCTGAGCCTGGAATACAATTTTACATTGCTCAGTATGCAGGCCAATCATTCTATCACAGGTATTCCTACATTTTCTCCATATTTTGTCTTGTAGCACAGAGTCTCTGAATCCGTAATACAATTTTTCACTGCTCATTAATCATTCGAGTAGAGCAATGGTGGGTATCGCTACATTTTCTCCTTATTTTCCCATATAGCACAGAGTGTCTGAACCTGGAATGCAATGATACATTGCTCACTATGCAGGCCAGTCATGCTATGACAGGTTTTCCCACATTTTCACCATATTTTGTCTTGTAGCACAGAGTCTCTGAATCCGTAATACAATTTTACAGTACTCTTTAATCATTCAAGTAGAGCAATGATGGGTATTGCTACATTTTCTTCATATTTTGTCATTTAGCACAGAGTCTTGGAACCTAGAATGCAATTATACTTTGCTCAGTATGCAGGCCAATCAGGCTATGACATGTATTCCTACATTTTATCCATATTTTGTCTTGTAGCACAGAGTCTCTGAATCCGTAATACAATTTTTCTCTACTCAGTGAACATGCCAGACATGCTATGTCAGGTATTGCTACATTTTCTCTATATTTCATCATGTAGCACAGAGGCTCTGAGCCTGGAATACAATTTTACATTGCTCAGAATGCAGGCCAATCATGCTATGGCAGGTATTCCTACATGTTCTCCGTATTTTATCTTGTAGCACAGAATCTCTGAATCTGTAATACAATTTTACACTTCTCATTAATCATTCGAGTAGACCAATGATGGGTATTGCTACATTTTCTTCTTATTTTGTCATTTAGCACAGAGTCTCAGAACCTGAAATGCAATTATACTTTGCTCAGTATGCAGACCAGTCAGGCTATGACAGGTATTCCTACATTTTATCCATATTTTGTCTTGTAGAACAGAGTCTCTGAATCCGTAATACAATTTTACACTACTCATTAATCATTCCAGTAGACCAATAATGGGTATTGCTACATTTTCTTCATATTTTGTCATTTAGCACAGAGTCTCTGAACCTGGAATGCAATTATACCTTGCTCAGTATGCAGGCCAGTCATGCTATGACAGGTATTCCTACATTTTATCCATATTTTGTCTTGTAGCACAGAGTCTCTGAATCCGTAATACAATTTTACACTACTCTTTAATCATTCCAATAGAGCAATGATGGGTATTGCTACATTTTCTTCATATTTTGTCATTTAGCACAGAGTCTCTGAACCTGGAATGCAATTATACTTTGCTCAGTATGCAGGCCCGTCGGGCTATGACAGGTATTCCTACATTTTATCCATATTTTGCCTTGTAGCACAGAGTCTCTGAATCCGTAATACAATTTTTCTCTACTCAGTGAACATGCCAGTCATGCTATGTCAGGTATTGCTACATTTTCTCTATATTTCATCATGTAGCACAGAGTCTCTGAGCCTGGAATACAATTTTCCAGTGCTCAGAATGCAGGCCAATCATGCTATGGCAGGTATTCCTACATGTTCTCCATATTTTATCTTGTAGCACAGAGTCTCTGAATCCGTAATACAATTTTACACTACTCATTAATCATTCGAGTAGAGCAATAATGGGTATTGCTACATTTTCTGCTTATTTTGTCATTTAGCACAGAGTCTCTGAACCTGAAATGCAATTATACTTTGCTCAGTATGCAGGCCAGTCAGGCTATGACAGGTATTCCTACATTTTATCCATATTTTGTCTTGTAGCACAGAGTCTCTGAATCCGTAATACAATTTTTCACTACTCATTAATCATTCGAGTAGAGCAATAGTGGGTATTGTTACATTTTCTTCATATTTAGTCATTTAGCACAGAGTCTCTGAACCTGGAATGCAATTATACTTTGCTCAGTATGCAGCCCAGTCATGCTATGACAGGTATTCCTACATTTTATCCATATTTTGTCTTGTAGCACAGAGTCTCTGAATCCGTAATACAATTTTTCTCTCCTCAGTGAACATGCCAGTCATGCTATGACAGGTATTGCTACGTTTTCTCTATATTTTGTCATGTAGCACAGAGTCTCTGAGCCTGGAATACAATTTTACATTGCTCAGTATGCAGACCAATCATTCTATGACAGGTATTCCTACATTTTCTCCATATTTTGTCTTGTAGCACAGAGTCTCTGAATCCGTAATACAATTTTTCACTACTCATTAATCATTCGAGTAGAGCAATGGTGGGTATCGCTACATTTTCTCCTTATT
Source organism: Pictodentalium vernedei (assembly GCA_031216915.1). Lineage (NCBI taxonomy): Eukaryota > Metazoa > Mollusca > Scaphopoda > Dentaliida > Dentaliidae > Pictodentalium > Pictodentalium vernedei. The sequence goes on along the minus strand of CM062291.1, from coordinate 270,314,213 downwards.
TTCCCATATAGCACAGAGTGTCTGAACCTGGAATGCAATGATACATTGCTCAGTATGCAGGCCAGTCATGCTATGACAGGTTTTCCCACATTTTCACCATATTTTGTCTTGTAGCACAGAGTCTCTGAATCCGTAATACAATTTTACAGTACTCTTTAATCATTCAAGTAGAGCAATGATGGGTATTGCTACATTTTCTTCATATTTTGTCATTTAGCACAGAATCTTGGAACCTAGAATGCAATTATACTTTGCTCAGTATGCAGGCCAATCAGGCTATGACATGTATTCCTACATTTTATCCATATTTTGTCTTGTAGCACAGAGTCTCTGAATCCGTAATACAATTTTTCTCTACTCAATGAACATGCCAGACATGCTATGTCAGGTATTGCTACATTTTCTCTATATTTCGTCATGTAGCACAGAGGCTCTGAGCCTGGAATACAATTTTACATTGCTCAGAATGCAGGCCAATCATGCTATGGCAGGTATTCCTGCATGTTCTCCGTATTTTATCTTGTAGCACAGAATCTCTGAATCTGTAATACAATTTTACACTTCTCATTAATCATTCGAGTAGACCAATGATGGGTATTGCTACATTTTCTTCTTATTTTGTCATTTAGCACAGAGTCTCAGAACCTGAAATGCAATTATACTTTGCTCAGTATGCAGACCAGTCATGCTATGACAGGTATTCCTACATTTTATCCATATTTTGTCTTGTAGCACAGAGTCTCTGAATCTGTAATACAATTTTACACTACTCTTTAATCATTCCAATAGAGCAATGATGGGTATTGCTACATTTTCGTCATATTTTGTCATTTAGCAAAGAGTCTCTGAACCTGGAATGCAATTATACTTTGCTCAGTATACTGGCCCGTCAGGATATGACAGGTATTCCTTCATTTTATCCATATTTTGTCTTGTAGCACAGAGTCTCTGAATCCGTAATACAATTGTTCTCTACTCAGTGAACATGCCAGTCATGCTATGTCAGGTATTGCTACATTTTCTCTATATTTCATCATGTAGCACAGAGTCTCTGAGCCTGGAATACAATTTTCCATTGCTCAGAATGCAGGTCAATCATGCTATGGCAGGTATTCCTACATGTTCTCCATATTTTATCTTGTAGCACAGAGTCTCTAAATCCGTAATACAATTTTTCACTACTCATTAATCATTCGAGTAGAGCAATGGTGGGTATCGCTACATTTTCTCCTTATTTTCCCATATAGCACAGAGTCTCTGAACCTGGAATGCAATGATACATTGCTCAGTATGCAGGCCAGTCATCCTATGACAGCTTTTCCCACATTTTCACCATATTTTGTGTTGTAGCACATAGTCTCTGAATCCGTAATACAATTGTACACTACTCTTTAATCATTCAAGTAGAGCAATGATGGGTATTGCTACATTTTCTTCATATTTTGTCATTTAGCACAGAGTTTCTGAACCTGGAATGCAATTATACTTTGCTCATTATGCAGGCCAGTCAGGTTATGACAGGTATTCCTACATTTTATCCATATTTTGTCTTGTAGCACAGAGTCTCTGAATCCGTAATACAATTTTTCTCTCCTCAGTGAACATGGCAGTTATGCTATGACAGGTATTGCTACGTTTTCTCTATATTTCGTCATGTAGCACAGAGTCTCTGAATCCGTAATACAATTTTACACTACTCTTTAATCATTCCAATAGAGCAATGATGGGTATTGCTACATTTTCTTCATATTTTGTCATTTAGCACAGAGTCTCTGAACCTGGAATGCAATTATACCTTGCTCAGTATGCAGGCCAGTCATACTATAACAGGTTTTCCCCACATTCTCTCCATATTTTGTCTTGTAGCACAGAGTCTCTGAATCCGTAATACAATTTTTCTCTCCTTAGTGAACATGCCAGTTATGCTATGACAGGTATTGCTACGTTTTCTCTATATTTCGTCATGTAGCACAGAGTCTCTGAGTGTGGAATACAATTTTATATTGCTCAGTATGCAGGCCAATCATGCTATGACAGGTATTCCTACATTTTCTCCACATTTTATCTTGTAGCACAGAGTCTCTGAATCCGTAATACTGTTTTTCACTACTCATTAATCATTCGAGTAGAGCAATGGTGGGTATCGCTACATTTTCTCCTTATTTTCCCATATAGCACAGAGTCTCTGAACCTGGAATGCAATGATGCATTGCTCAGTATGCAGGCCAGTCATGCTATGACAGGTTTTCCCACATTTTCACCATATTTTGTCTTGTAGCACAGAGTCTCTGAATCCGTAATACAATTTTACACTACTCTTTAATCATTCAAATAGAGCAATGATGGGTATTGCTACATTTTCTTCATATTTTGTCATTTACCAGAGAGTCTCTGAACCTGGAATGCAATTATACTTTGCTCAGTTTGCAGGCCAGTCAGGTTATGACAGGTATTCGTACATTTTATCCATATTTTGTCTTGTAGCACAGTCTCTGAATCCGTAATACAATTTTTCTCTACTTGGTGAACATGCCAGTCGTGCTATGTCAGGTACTGCTACATTTTCTCTATATTTCATCATGTAGCACAGAATCTCGGAGTCTGGAATACAATTTTACATTGCTCAGTATGCAGGCCAATCATGCTATGGCAGGTATTCCTACATGTTCTCCATATTTTGTCTTGTAGCACAGAGTCTCTGAATCCGTAATACAATTTTACACTACCTATTAATCATTCCATTAGACCAATAATGGGTATTGCTACATTTTCTTCATATTTTGTCATTTAGCACAGAGTCTCTGAACCTGGAATGCAATTATACCTTGCTCAGTATGCAGGCCAGTCATGCTTTGACAGGTATTCCTACATTTTATCCATATTTTGTCTTGTAGCACAGAGTCTCTGAATCCGTAATACAATTTTACGCTACTCTTTAATCATTCCAATAGAGCAATGATGGGTATTGCTACATTTTCTTCATATTTTGTCATTTAGCAAAGAGTCTCTGAACCTGGAATGCAATTATACTTTGCTCAGTATGCAGGCCCGTCAGGATATGACAGGTATTTCTACATTTTATCCATATTTTGTCTTGTAGCACAGAGTCTCTGAATCCGTAATACAATTTTTCTCTACTCAGTGAACATGCCAGTCATGCTATGTCAGGTATTGCTACATTTTCTCTATATTTCATCATGTAGCACAGAATCTCTGAGCCTGGAATACAATTTTACATTGCTCAGAATGCAGGCCAATCATGCTATGGCAGGTATTCCTACATGTTCTCCATATTTTATCTTGTAGCACAGAGTCTCTGAATCCGTAATACAATTTTACACTACTCTTTAATCATTCGAGTTGAGCAATAATGGGTATTGCTACTTTTTCTTCTTATTTTGTCATTTAGCACAGAGACTCTGAACCTGAAATGCAATTATACTTTGCTCAGTATGCAGGCCAGTCAGGCTATGACAGGTATTCCTACATTTTATCCACATTTTTTCTTGTAGCACAGAGTCTCTGAATCCGTAATACAATTTTACACTTCTCATTAATCATTCCAGTAGAGCAATAATGGGTATTGCTACATTTTCTTCATATTTTGTCATTTAGCACAGAGTCTCTGAACCTGGAATTCAATTATTCCTTGCTCAGAATGCAGGCCAGTCATAGTATAACAGGTTTTCCCACATTCTCTCCATATTTTGTCTTGTAGCACAGAGTCTCTGAATCCGTAATACAATTTTTTACTACTCAGTGAAAATGCCAGTCATGCTATGACAGGTATTGCTACATTTTCTCTATATTTCTTCATGTAGCACAGAGTCTCTGAGCCTGAAATACAATTTTACATTGCTCAGTATGCAGACCAATCATCCTATGACAGGTATTCCTACATTTTATCCATATTTTGTCTTGTAGCACAGAGTCTCTGAATCCGTAATACAATTTTTCTCTCCTCAGTGAACATGCCAGTTATGCTATGACAGGTATTGCTACGTTTTCTCTATATTTCGTCATGTAGCACAGAGTCTCTGAATCCGTAATACAATTTTACACTACTCTTTAATCATTCCAATAGAGCAATGATGGGTATTGCTACATTTTCTTCATATTTTGTCATTTAGCACAGAGTCTCTGAACCTGGAATGCAATTATACCTTGCTCAGTATGCAGGCCAGTTATACTATAACAGGTTTTCCCCACATTCTCTCCATATTTTGTCTTGTAGCACAGAGTCTCTGAATCCGTAATACAATTTTTTACCACTCAGTAAAAATGCCAGTTATGCTATGACAGGTATTGCTACATTTTCTCTATATTTCATCATGTTGCGAGTCTTTGAGCCTGGAATACAATTTTACATTGCTCAGTATGCAGGCCTGTCATGCTATGACAGGAATTCCTACATTTTCTCCATATTTTGTCTTGTAGTACAGAGTCTCTGAATCCGTAATACAATTTTTTACTACTCAGTGAAAATGCCAGTCATGCTATGACAGGTATAGCTACATTTCTCTATATTCCACCATGTAGCACAGAGTCTCTGAGCCTGAAATTCAAGTTCACATTGCTCAGTATGCAGGCCAATCATCCTATGACAGGTATTCCTACATTCTCTCCATATTTTGGCTTGTAGCACAGAGTCTCTGAATCCGTAATACAATTTTTCACTACTCATTAATCATTTGAGTGGAGCAATGGTGGGTATTGTTACATTTTCTTCATATTTACTCATTTAGCACAGAGTCTCTGAACTTGGAATGCAATTATACTTTGCTCAGTATGCAGCCCAGTCATGCTATGACAGGTATTCCTACATTTTATCCATATTTTGTCTTGTAGCACAGAGTCTCTGAATCCGTAATACAATTTTTCTCTCCTCAGTGAACATGCCAGTCATGCTATGACAGGTATTGCTATGTTTTCTCTATATTTCGTCATGTAGCACAGAGTCTCTGAGCCTGGAATACATTTTTACATTGCTCAGTATGCAGGCCAATCATGCCATGACAGGTATTCCTACATTTTCTCCATATTTTGTCTTGTAGCACAGAGTCTCTGAATCCGTAATACAATTTTTCACTACTCATTAATCATTCAAGTAGAGCAATGGTGGGTATCGCTACATTTTCTCCTTATTTTCCCATATAGCACAGAGTCTCTGAACCTGGGATGCAATGATACATTGCTCAGTATGCAGGCCAGTCATGCTATGACAGGTTTTCCCACATTTTCTCCATATTTTGTCTTGTAGCACAGAGTCTCTGAATCCGTAATACAATTTTACACTACTCATTAATCATTCGAGTAGAGCAATAATGGGTATTGCTACATTTTCTTCTTATTTTGTCATTTAGCACAGAGTCTCTGAACCTGAAATGCAATTATACTTTGCTAAGTATGCAGGCCAGTCAGGCTATGACAGGTATTCCTACATTTTATCCATATTTTGTCTTGTAGCACAGAGTCTCTGAATCCGTAATACAATTTTACACTACTCTTTAATCGTTCAAGTAGAGCAATGATGTGTATTGCTACATTTTCTTCATATTTTGTCATTTAGCACAGAGTCTCTGAACCTGGAATGCAATTATACTTTGCTCAGTATGCAGCCCAGTCATGCTATGACAGGTATTCCTACATTTTATCCATATTTTGTCTTGTAGCACAGAGTCTCTGAATCCGTAATACAATTTTTCTCTTCTCAGTAAACATGCCAGTCATGCTATGACAGGTATTGCTACATTTTCTCTATATTTCGCCATGTAGCACAGAGTCTCTGAGCCTGGAATACAATTTTACATTGCTCAGAATGCAGGCCAATCATGCTATGGCAGGTATTCCTACATGTTCTCCGTATTTTATCTTGTAGCACAGAATCTCTGAATCTGTAATACAATTTTACACTTCTCTTTTATCATTCAAGTAGAGCTATGATGGGTATTGCTACATTTTCTTCATATTTTGTCATTTAGCACAGAGTCTCTGAACCTGGAATGCAATTATACTTTGCTCAGTATGCAGGCCAGTCAGGTTATGACAGGTATTCGTACATTTTATCCATATTTTGTCTTGTAGCACAGAGTCTCTGAATCCATAATACAATTTTTCCCTACTTGGTGAACATACCAGTCATGCTATGTCAGGTACTGCTACATTTTCTCTATATTTCATCATGTAGCACAGAATCTCGGAGTCTGGAATACAATTTTACATTGCTCAGTATGCAGGCCAATCATGCTATGGCAGGTATTCCTACATGTTCTACATATTTTGTCTTGTAGCACAGAGTCTCTGAATCCGTAATACAATTTTACACTACTCATTAATCATTCTAGTAGACCAATAATGGGTATTGCTACATTTTCTTCATATTTTGTCATTTAGCACAGAGTCTCTGAACCTGGAATGCAATTATACTTTGCTCAGTATGCAGGCTAGTCATGCTATGACAGGTATTCCTACATTTTATCCATATTTTTTCTTGTAGCACAGAGTCTCTGAATCCGTAATACAATTTTACACTACTCTTTAATCATTCCAGTAGAGCAATGATGGGTATTGCTACATTTTCTTCATATTTTGTCATTTAGCACAGAGTCTCTGAACCTGGAATGCAATTATACTTTGCTCAGTATGCAGGCCCGTCAGGCTATGACAGGTATTCCTACATTTTATCCATATTTTGTCTTGTAGCACAGAGTCTCTGAATCCGTAATACAATTTTACACTACTCTTTAATCATTCCAGTAGAGCAATGATGGGTATTGCTACATGTTCTTCATATTTTGTCATTTAGCACAGAGTCTCTGAACCTGGAATGCAATTATACTTTGCTCAGTATGCAGGCCCGTCAGGCTATGACAGGTATTCCTACATTTTATCCATATTTTGTCTTGTAGCACAGAGTCTCTGAATCCGTAATACAATTTTACACTACTCTTTAATCATTCCAGTAGAGCAATGATGGGTATTGCTACATTTTCTTCATATTTTGTCATTTAGCACAGAGTCTCTGAACCTGGAATGCAATTATGCCTTGCTCAGTATGCAGGCCAGTCATACTATAACAGGTTTTCCCACATTCTCTCCATATTTTGTCTTGTAGCACAGAGTCTCTGAATCCGTAATACAATTTTTTACCACTCAGTGAAAATGCCAGTCATGCTATGACAGGTATTGCTACATGTTCTCTATATTTCACCATGTAGCACAGAGTCTCTGAGCCTGAAATACAATTTTACATTGCTCAGTATGCAGGCCAATCATCCTATGACAGGTATTCCTACATGTTCTCCCTATTTTATCTTGTAGCACAGAGTCTCTGAATCCGTAATACAATTTTTCACGACTCATTAATCATTCGAGTAGAGCAATGGTGAGTATTGTTACATTTTCTTCATATTTTGTCATTTAGCACAGAGTCTCTGAATCTGGAATGCAATTATACTTTGCTCAGTATGCAGGCCAGTCGTGCTATGACAGGTATTCCTACATTTTATCCATATTTTGTCTTGTAGCACAGAGTCTCTGAATCCGTAATACAATTTTTCTCTACTCAGTGAACATGCCAGTCACGCTATGACGGGTATTGCGACATTTTCTCTATATTTCATCATGCCGCACAGCGTCTCTGAGCCTGGAATACAATTTTACATTGCTCAGTATGCAGGCCAGTCATGCTATTACAGGAATTCTTATATTTTCTCCATATTTTGTCTTGTAGCACAGAGTCTCTGAATCCGTAATACAATTTTTCTCTACTCAGTGAACATGCCAGTCATGCTATGACAGGTATTGCTACATTTTCTAGTGCTGCCGCGGTTAAGACTTTTTTCTGACTGGTTAACCAGCGTGTTTGACCATGGTTAACCGTGGTTAAGCGCATTTAAGGTTCCTATATTTGTAGTGTGTTCTTGCTTCAACTGTAACTATTATATCGGGCCGGCCAATGTTATTTACATTGACCATAAATAATAATAAAGAAGTATTCTATTTAGTCGTTGTTGTTCAATCGCCCATGTGTGTACATCAGTGCGTGTACCGGAAATCAACAGGTTTGTGGGACCAATATGGATGAAACCATAAAAAATGCAAAATCATCAAAATAACAAAAAAATAAATAATAACACATTAAATGTTTGCCAGCAATACCTGGAGAGACGTGTTTATTTTTTCCATGAACTCCAATTCACTGATGTGTAATGTCCGGTTGTAAATTACGCACATGTGCACTAGTTAAAGTTAGTTTCAGTAGCACCAACAATGCTTAAGTGGGACAACAATTTGAAAACAATTTGCGCTGTAACATGCGCATTTGTTGTATTTTTATTGGTTTTTCTGGAACATTCTCGCATTCCAGAAAAACCAACTTAATCACAACAACTGCGCAGGTTACAGCGCAAATGGTACTCTGATTCTGAAACTATGAGCTTTCGGTCACAAATGAGCGTTGGATTTTCTTGACAGGGATGAAGAAAGACATTGGGGTGATAAACAAACAACGAAAAACAAATAAATGCGAGTATTTTTTAAATCTTTAGTAGTAATTTTCCTTTATTCTTTTATCTTATTCACAACGTGGTAACTCGTCAAAACTTACCTATTTCCGTTTCATCCCAAACTGCCCCAAATTGGCAAAACGTAACTTGCAACTAATTCTTTTTGACTGCATATATTTAAAAATGGGGGATGCGACTTATACATGGGCTTTAGGCAAAAGGGAGGAATTCCAGGTGTGAGTTTGGGGTGCGACTTATACACGGGGACTACTTATACACAGACATATACGTTGAGTATAGTGAATGTAAGGTTAACCGGTTAAAACATTTTCTTGACCGGTCAAAGTTTTAACCACAGGTTAACCGGTTATCTTGATAACCGCGGCAGCACTAACATTTTCTTCATATTTTGTCATTTAGCACAGAGTCTCTGAACCTGGAATGCAATGATGCATTGCTCAGTATGCAGGCCAGTCATGCTATGACAGGTTTCCCCACATTTTCTCCATATTTTGTCTTGTAGCACAGAGTCTCTGAATCCGTAATACAATTTTACACTACTCATTAATCATTCAAGTAAAGCAATGATGAGTATTGTTGCATTTTCTTCATATTTTGTAATTTAGCACAGAGTCTCTGAACCTGGAATGCAATTATACTTTGCTCAGTATGCAGGCCAGTCATTCTATGACAGGTATTCCTACATTTTCTCAATATTGTGTCTTGTAGCACAGAGTCTCTGAATCCATAATACAATTTTTCACTACTTATTAATCATTCCAGTAGAGCAATGATGGGTATTGTTACATTTTCTTCATAATTTGTCATTTAGAACCGAGTCTCTCAACCTGGAATGCAATTATACTTTGCTCAGTATACAGGCCAGTCATGTGATGACAGGTATTCCTACATTTTCTCCATATTTTGTCTTTTAGCACAGAGTCTCTGATCCCGTAATACAATTTTACACTACTCAGTGTGTCTGTTATGCCACATGTATGATAGGTTTTGCTACATTTTCTCCATATTTTCTCTTTTTTACACACAGTCTTTTAACCTGGAAGACAATTTTACGACATTCCGTATCCATGTCAGTTATACTTCAACCGATATTGCTACATTTTCTCCATATTTTTCCCAAACAAGACTTGATTTGACCACATCTTTGATGACATTATCATTACAAATGAAGACTCGCAACAGCTGGCATTTTATAAGCCGAAATCATTCTTCTAATTATGTTAATATCTTGATGATTCCAAAGTGAATTAAATTGATTGGCATATATATAGAGATGGAGCATGAATGAATATCTGTATATCTCTGTGAATGAAGAGACATAAGATTGTATCAGTGGTCATCTACATGCAAACTCCACATGCACGTGGGTAAATAACTGCAATGAAGTCCAAACAGTATTAGACTGGTCGCATGAAAGCTTGGCAATCTGATTGATCTATATGTCATTGGAGGGGGGGGGGGGGGGGGGGGGGGGGGTGTAAAGGGATAGGCTTGGAAGATCGAATAGGCAAGGTAAAGACATTCCATGAGAGAAGAGGCATAAGAATGGGGATGCATTTTGTATTGGAAAGCACAAGGGTAAGCAAGGCCTTCTCACCTTAGAACTGCAACAATTCAATGGCTAGCCAAAGTGTTATTATTATTATTAGATGACAACCAGCCAGTTCCAAATTAGCAACCTTCCCATCGACTATTTCTTTTCAACCTACTCACAATTGTTTACAATTGGCTGTAACGTAAGTGCAAGCCCTACTTCGGAACTAACTCAAGCTTTTAGAAACTTTTCCAAACAAGCTGGAAAAGTAATAGAGTGCAAAAGCACGAAAAAGATCGAAAAAAGGGTCGAGCGAGACCACCCCTCGAAATTACAGGTACTCTCTCTCACACCTCTTGTGTTTACCGAGCGCATGCGCAACAACCGTGACGTCAATTTCTTTTATTTCTACCATTTGTACATGGTCGGAAATTTGGTGTGACTCATGCTATACTTAGCTGTTTTCTTCGTGAACAACTTATTTTATGTGTTATCTGCATTTGATTGTGTGCAAGTGAATTGTATCCGTTTTCAAGCTTTCAAAATTGTTATTAATTAATGTTATTTTTGATCAGTGCTGCTTGTTTCTTCACACTTAGTCTTGTTTTCCCCCACGTGCTAACACGACCTTTGTTCTGTTTTCTGTCGGCAGGAAGCTTGATTCCATTATTCTCTTTCATATTATGCCAAAGACTATTCCTTGTACCTCTTGCTTGCAAGTGAAGCATGTGGACGACTCTCATTCCACATGTGTCACTTGCAACAATTGCACTCAGGCCCAGTCTTGTGGTATTTGTGGGGTTTGGTCCTCAAAATTATGGGCTTCTGTTAACAAGGTGGTTCTGTCCAGAGCTAGAACCCCTCGTTCTCAGGGTAAGGGTAGCCGTGCCGTTGCAGACATTTCTGTTAGTGCACGTGGTGACTCTGTCACACAGGATTCTTATCTGTCTTTTTCTGTGGCGAGTTCCTCTGCAACTGTTGACGGTGCTAGTTCAGTGATACCTGACGTGGAGACCGTGGTCTCTTTGTCTTCTGATGTCACTCTTGAGGCGTCTGTTTTCGTAGAGAGCTTCTCCGGGGTCAGCTCGGTGACCCTCTCCGATTTGCCTCCTACGGTGTCGACAGTTGCTGAGGAAGTTGTTACTACAGATCCTATTCTGTATGATGGTGGCTCTTCCATCTCCTCTGGGGATGGTCTACAGTCTCAGGGGACCGAGGCTGTATCTGCTGGTGTGTCTGTGAGCTCTCAGCCTCCCCTGGCTTCGCGGCGAAGCTGTGAGGGTTTGCTCTCTGCTCCACCTCATCTGGCTAGGTTTGCTCCTAGTTGGTTGAGCCGTTCGGTCGCTTTGGCAGCGATTCCTCGCCTCTCGAGCAAATCGTTTATTGTTCCTCCTTCCCCTGCTAGTGTGCCGACTAGCAGGATGAGGTTGGCATCGGCAGAGGTCAGTGACAGCCCCGGTTAGCTGTCTCTCTCGGAACCTTCCTCCGGTGATTCCTCACTGTGTTCCGAGTCTGGATGTCGATCGATGCTTGCCGTCGGTCTCAGAGGATGGGCAGTTGGGGCCGTCTGCTGTGGAGAGGCCAATGACAGGTTCCCGTCATTCTTGGGACAATCCTCCGGTGCCTTCTCACCGTGTCCCAGGTCCAGCTACCGATGGACGTACGTTGGAGGATTTGCAGGCAGGACCTTCTGTTCCGCAGAGGTCAGTGATGGGCCCTGTGCATCACAATCGGGACTATCCTCCAGTGTCTTCTCACCGTCTCCGTATTCTGTCTGCCGATCGACGTTCGACGTCGGTCTCTTCTGAGGATTTGAGTTCTACCAGAAGGGTCCATTGTGAGGCCACTCCGTCGGGCGATGCTGCTGTGACGTATTCTCAGGGGGACCTGCGTCAGGCCATTTTGGCACTCACCCGGTTGCTTTCTGGCAACCCTCAAGTTGGCCTCCTGTGGCACAACCTCCTTTGGTCGGTCACCGAGATGTCTTGCCTGGCCCCTTGGATACAGCACAGTCTTCCCAGGAGGTTTCTGCTGGTCCGCCCGAGTTGGGCACGTCTCCTCTGCAACAGAGGATGACGATTTTCTGGAAGGTTATGGGCCCCCCTCTTCAGTCTTGGGGCAGGCTTTGGATTTCGTCTTTGGCTTATTGCTTATTATTCAACCTTCAGACCAGCTATCTGTGGCTGTCCGGCCTCGATCCACTGTTGAGCGCCGTATCCCTGTTGAGCCTTCTAGCTCTGGGGCTTTGCGTCCTCTGCAATCGGCTCAGGTTGTTGAGTCCTTCCAGGGCTTGGACGCCAAAATGCGTTCTAAGGCCCTCAAGGGTTCTTTCTTTTCTAGAGCTGATGCCTTTCTGCCTCCATCGCGGTTTCGTGTTTACGATTCCGTCTGTCCACCAGTCTTCCAAGGGATGGAATACTGTGGATGAGGATTCTTCTTCCCTCGGGTTAACTAAGCCTAAGTCGGCAGTTCTCCCGATGTCGGTAGTTGAATCTATGGTGGGCCTGTCCCGAGAGATGCTGGGCATGTTATCTCTCGTGAACCATGTCGTCACTGCCCTGGCTGAATATTTTCCTCCAGGGGAGTTTGATGATGCTCAGGTGCCTTTTCGCGTTTGTTACAGGCTCTCATGAACTTGACACATGCTCACGCCTGCAACACGGCTAATTTGGAGCTGGCGGGATGCGGTGTTGGATTCTTCTCCATTCCTTCCTTCTGAGCAGCGTGCTGTTCTGAGGTCTGCCTCTTTGGTTGGACCTCCGTTGTTCCATGGTTCTGTGGAAGCTGTCCGTGGTGAAGTTCTTTGTCATTCGAAGGACCAGCTTTTGCTGCGACAGCTGGACCAACCTGCTGCTGTGGGTGGTGGTCGTTCCAGGCCCGCCAAGCGTGCTGCTGCGTCTGCCTCGTCGTTGACATTGGCTACGCCTTTGGCTCCGTCTGCTCCTGCTCAGAAGAAGCGCCAACGTGGCCAGGCTCGCTGGCAGCCTCAGGCAGGAAAGTCTCAGGACTCTGTCACTTCCTGAAGTGGTGGTTTCTCCTCTCGGGGGCCTCGTCGAAGCCGCAAGTGAAGGTTCTTACCTCGATTCGCCTCCAGACGGGGGAAGGCTGTCGCTGTTTTACGACCGTTGGACAGAGATAACGTCGGACACTTGGGTCCTCAATGTCATACAATCTGGTCTGCGACTGTCCTTCCATCGGCACCCCAGTTTATCTCGGGTGCCCCTCCCGACTCGGGTCCCTTCCGATTCTCTACGTCGGGACCTTCTGGTGCAGGAGATCGACGATCTCCCCTCCAAAGGGGCGATCAAGGTGGTCAGGAACACCCTTTCACCGGGGTTTTACTCGAGACTTTTCTTGGTGCCGAAGAAAAACGGCCAATTTCATCCTGTCATCGATCTGAGTATCCTGAACGAGTACATAACGAACGAGTACATAATAGCTCATCGTTTCCGGTCAGTTCGACGTTCGGTTCATCAGGGCGACTTTGCTGCCAGTATCGACCTGAAGGATGCCTACTTCCATGTACCCATTCATCTGGCATCACGGAAATACCTTTAGACTGTCATTAGACTGTCTTGTTGGGATTTATATCAGAATTCTGTAATGTGTAACCAAAAATATAATCAGAAGGCAATACTTTTCTACAATGTCTCTTGGAAACTAATATTTCTATACTGTACCAATGACCCAGACTTAGCTGGTGCTAAAATCATTAATTCAGGGCCAAACACAAATTTTGTCCCCCCCCCCCCCCCCCCCCCCCAATCCCCAAAATTTGCATAAAAAACCGAAAAATACATGTCCTATATGGTCCTCCATACATTTACTCCTCTGCGCATGCGCAGTGTCAAGGAAGTCCTGAAATTGGCGCCAATTATCATTCTTTTAGTGCAAGAAAATGTTCTGGGCTGTAACTTATAATTATTTTATGAAATTTTTTCTAGTTGCCTTTTTTCAAGGCATAGCCCTGATGTTGTCATTCTTGCTATGAAGTACCATTGTTTGATCAGTGTTTCCTCTCTACCTTCCTTATTCCCCCCTAGCTATTCTCCCATGTTTTGGCTTATTTTTTGTAATGTTTATTGCTAAAATTTTTGGGGAGTTTTTTTGGGGGAGTTTTGGCTTGGTAACAGAATTATTTCTGCTTTTTCCCCATGTTTACGTCCTCACCCTAGGGGTGTTTAGGCGTTTTGGTCTGCATCTACCATCAGATGTTTTACAGTTTCTTCTCTGGAAGCCTCTGTTTTACATCAGATAGTGTTTTAATTGGTGACTGATTTTGGGCCAGGTTTGTTCAGTGACTGGAGTCATGTTTCCGGTTTGTTGACACTTTTGCTTAGGTTGACAACAGTTACTGCTGATAGTGATTATTTGTCTTCTGCATCTCTTATTCATAGTAAGATACATTATTATTGTCCGTAAGTGTCTCATTAATTTTTTCAAAATGAATTTAAATTTTTGTCCACACTTAGGCTTTTTTGGGATCCATTGGGCTCAGGGTCCTTTGGGAACTTGGGCGCTTCTGAAAATTTTTTTTTTTTTTTTAATTTTTTCTTTTCAAATCATTATTATTAATGAATATAATGGATTGTTGTATTATGTATCTTTATTTTCAAGGATTAGTGCGAGTACTATGATTGTTTACATTTCACAATGAATGATTATTGTTCAAATTGTAATAGGAGGAAATCTTCCTATGATTCTCATGATCTCTGTATTAATTGTTCTCTCTGTACTCGCACTGATCTTTGTTCTGTGTGTTTCAAATGGGATGGCAAACGTTGGAAACGTGTGCCACGGTATGTTGTTTCTGGAGAAAGGTCCATGCCGATTCTTTCTCCGCAGAGTCACTCTAGTATTTCACTCTCTTTTTCAGAGGAACAAGAACAGGGTGATATTTCCGTGATGTCGTCCAGAAGTGTGCCTCCATCGTCACATACAAGCGAAGAGCTAGCAGCAAAAGTGCTCAAGGAGATTCGTCAATTACCCGAAAGGAACCTGAAGGGGTTGACGTCCGCTAGCTTGACCGGGGTTACATCCATTCACCGAATGGGGCAGCACTCGGGTTCATCCGTTGCGGTCCAGCAGAGAGAGTCGGGTGTTGCGAGAACTATAAAACAATCACGTGCACACCCAGTGACGACGGAAAGGAGGATGGATCGGAGGAAGCCTGACAGTCCGGTGTTTAGCTTGTCTAGCTTGGCACGGGCTGCAAGCGAGAGAGGTCCCTCTCTCATTCAGCAGCATCTGGGACCAGATGTTGTAGTCCGCAGCGTTACGCAGTCGGAGCATACGTCCGCGGCTCGGGACGCTCCGGTATATAGGCAGTCCGGCGAGGCTACCTATAAGGCTTCCGTATCCTCACAGCAGCACACTCGACCACACCTTAGCTACATGACCAGTGAATTACAGTCAGCTTCGCCGACCAGGGATTCACGGCGACCAGGTCACGCCATCCGGTAGCCAGGGATACAAGGCCTTCTTCATTTGGACGTTCGCATAAAAGATGTATGCAGGATGCAACGTCCAGGGAGCTTCCGGCGGCTAAATCCAGTAAGATTGCGGCTCCCCAGGCCTCCGTAACGGATGTGCTATCACAGATAGCAAAGATAATCACAGCATCCCAGCAACCGGCAGAGCCTCTGTCGGAACATGAAATGTCAGAAGATGCTGGGTCGGTAGGTTCCGCCGCTGGATCGGGTGCAGACGACAGATTTACATGATTTACATAAGGTCCGGCAGGATGGCGAAAGGGATTCCGATGAATTAGATATTTCCCTTTCGGAACAACATAAAATAGCTGTAGAATTCATCCGGCATTACCTTCCAGAAGTTGTTCCGCCGGACCAAAATGCTGCGCAGCCGGATAGGAGGGTGATAGTGCCACTGGACACCGATTTTTTTAATCAGTTTAGGGACATTGTCCTGGAATTTCCGTCACAATCCAAGAATGTCTCTCGGATTTTTGAATTATTGAATGACGCTATTGATAAACTTGCCAACAAGATGGGCAGGTCAGCCTTCCTACCGGCATCTGCTCCACAGCTGCCGTTTAAATCAAAGGAACAAGTTTGATACGGCAGGTTAGGGCATCCAGAGAGTTCCTCTGCGTTTAGACGACCAGGCTGAAGACCTTGATATATCCATGCCGTCGTCTATGTCACTTCCGTCGTCTATGATGGAAACGATGATATCGTCTAACAGAGCTAGTTTAGACGCTCTTTCCTACGCAGATCACCTTACTAGAGCGTTGTCATTACACTTTGAAGGACCAGAATTTCAAGACGTACAAATGTCATTAAGAGTTCTGTCCAGGGCCATAGCTTTTTCCACTTATAACTCTGCCCTTTCAGTGGCAAATCTGGAGTTAGCTAGACGTGACGCGGCCCTGGCTACTTCCACACGTGTGGACAGTAAGGTGAAAAACTCTCTTAGAGTCGCTCCGGTCTCTGGAGAGTTTCTCTTCAGTGGCAAGCTTTCTGATATATATATGATAAATTAACAAAGAAAGCTTCGGACTCTCTGCAGTTTAAGTCTGCTTCCAAGAAATCGGAACCAGCAGACAGGAGTAGGCCAGGCACTTCCGGGATGAGTTCGTCCAGGGGAAGTTCCTATTGAGGTTCCTATGCGTCCTCTAGATCTTACTCTGGAGACCGGCAGAGTAGCGACTCGACTAGGGGCCGTTACACTGGCCTAAATAACCGGTCAGACGCGGATCCAGGAGATGATGGTCTAGACCTCTGTCGCGTTCTGGTGGGCAGAAGACTGTCGTTGTTTCTCAAGCAATTGGGAATCAATTACGGAGGACCCTTGGGTTCGAGGGGTTATTTCGGAAGGACTAAAACTGTCCTTCAAAGGCAAACCTCCATTAACTCGAAGTCCAAGATGGACACAGCTTCCGTCAAATTGTCAGAAAAGAACGACATTTCTATCAGAAGTCCAGTCTCTTTTAACGGAGATCGCGATAGAGGTCGTAGAAAACCAGGAATCTCCAGGTTTCTACAGCCATCTCTTTCTGGTTCCGAAGCCAGACGGCTCGTTCCGTCCAGTCATCGACTTAATCTGGATAAACAAGCTGATCATGGCTCCAAAGTTTTATATGGAGACCATTCGATCGGTCAGAGCGAGCATTCGAGTGAACGACTATGCTGCGAGCATAGACCTCAAGGATGCATACTTTCACGTCATGGTACATCCGGCGTTCAGAAAGTATCTTCGCTTCGCTGTCCTCGGTGTTGTTTATCAGTTCCGAGCGATGTGCTTTGGTCTGAATCTAGCGCCCTGGGCTTTCACTCGAGTAATGAACTCGGTAATGACTCATTTCCGAGCTCATTCGTCTGCGGTAACGTCGGTTTACCTGGACGATATTCTTCAGAGATACGGCAACGAGTTAACGCTTCAGAACGACATGCACAATCTGCTTCTATTGCTCCGACGTCTCGGTTTCATAGTAAACGAAGAGAAGTCGGATCTGGTGCCGTCCAAGTCATTCACCCACCTGGGAATGAGCTTCGAGATGCACAACAATCTCGTTCATCTGCCGTTAACCAGAGCGAAATTAGTCAGTTGTTACTCTCGCTATTGTCTTCACTCAGACAAAGTGTCAGTGAGGGAATTCATGAGACTAATAGGTCTGTGCGGAGCTGCCGCAGATCTCATTCCGATGGGGCGGCTACGCACTCGTCCTCTCCAAGTCTGTCTGACTCAGAATTGGAGAGTGAAGATTCATTCGCTCGAGACGGGCATCCTCTTGTCAAGCCAAGTGAAACAAGAGATTCAGACTTGGGCAGACATACAGTGGTTAACTCAGGGAGTTCCACTGCAGTTGCCAGATCTGAGTTTTACGATTATGACAGATGCCAGTCAAACAGGCTGGGGTGCGACACTGAGCCCATCGGATTTGAAGTGCCAGGGTCTTTGGGATCCGCAGTTTCTAAGCAAGCACATCAACATCAAAGAGATGATGTCGATTTGGCTTGCTCTACGTCATTGGATAGACGTTATTCAGAATGCACACGTGCAAATTATGTCCGACAATACGACAGTAATTGCGTATATTCGGAACCAGGGTGGCACTTATTCCATTCCGTTGCTCAGTCTAACGGAAAGAATTCTTCTGTTTGTACTAGAACATCAGATTCTTCTCTCCGTCCGTCATATTCCAGGTCATCTGAATGTCTTAGCAGACTCCCTTTCACGGAGGGGTCGCCTGTTGCCATCAGAATGGACTCTCAACAAGCAAGTATTCAATCAGATTTGCTACCAATGGGAATGGCCAATGATAGATTTATTTGTGACACATTTCAACAATCAGTTGCAGACGTATGTGTCACCTTGTCCGGATCCTCAAGTGTTTGCAGTAGACGCTCTCTCGATCTCTTGGGACGGAATGATAGGATATGCGTATCCTCCAGCGCCGTTGATTCAGCAGATATTGCTCAAGATAAAACAATCACAATGCAAGATTCTGTTGGTAGCATCTCTATCTCCACAGAGACAGTGGATAAATCTACTCAGGTGTCTGTTGTGGGACATGCCGAGGAAGCTTCCTCAACGGGAAGATCTTCTTTCGCAAGGGAAATCGCGCATCCTCCATCACAATCCGCAAGGTCTAAACCTTCACGTATTTCCATTGTGCGGTCCTTCTTGCACGGAAAACATTTTACAGGACGAGCAGTGGACGCGATATCTAACTGTAGGAGGACCTCCTCTTCGCTAAACTATGCTGCTAAGTGGAGGGTCTTTTGTCAGTGGTGTGGGGATCATTCTGTAGATATTTATGATCCTTCCATTCCAGGCATAGCAAACTTTCTAGTATACTTGTTTGATGAGATTAATCTGCAGCCTATCACCATTAAGGGTTATAGGTCTATGCTGTCCGATACCTATGCACATCATGATAACTTGATGATTGGAACTAATGTCTCTTTATCTAAGTTAGTCAGAAATTTTTCGATAAATAGACCTAGAACCCTTAGATTAATTCCGAAGTGGAATTTGGCCTGGGTTCTTCTTAAGCTAAAAGAAGTGCCTTTTGAGCCTCTTGACACAGTGGACTTCAAATTCTTAACATATAAGACAGCTTTTCTCTTAGCTTTCTCTTCTGCTAGAAGAGTTAGTGAGCTTCATGCACTATTTGTGGAGAATTCTCACTACCATAGTGTCGGTAATACTATTACCTTTACCACCAATGTTGGTTTTTTGGCTAAGAATCAGGCTCCTAATAAGTATCCTGAACCTATTATTATTAAGGCCCTTCCATCATCTGATGGGCGTAGGCCTCTACTGTGTCCTGTTAGAGCAATATGTATTTACAAACATAGATCTGAGTTCATCAGAAAGGGACGTAAGCGTTTCTTTCTGTCTTTAATGCCTAATAGAAAGGATATTATGGTTCATTCTATTGCTAGATGGATTCAATTCACTATTCGTACTGCTTATGAAAAATTATCTTCTTCTCAGCAGTCGGCACTCAAGATCTCAGCTCATGAAGTAAGAGCTCTTCCTACTCCTTGAGCCTATGCTAATTGTATTGCTATTACTGATCTAATGAAGGCTGCATATTGGTTTCAACCTTCCACATTCACTAATTTTTATCTCAGAAATATTGAGTCCATTTCTGGAGACCTCCATTGTTTAGGTCCATTATCAGTTGCTCAGAATATCGTCCACTAAACAGTTGCAACTATAGTTATGTAGGCTTTCTGTTCTGGCAGTGACTCTGTCCTGCTGCCATCATCGCTCTGGGGTATTTGACCCAGGGCAAGGGGAAGGGGTGGGGGGGGGGGGGGGGGGGTGGGGGGCTTTGGGGGGTTCCCTTAGGTCACCTGCTTTATAGTGAAAAGCAAGGGAATACCTCCCCCAGAGTCAGTAATTCCGAGTCGGTACCAGTATGGTTTTAAAGTGCAAAGCTAATGTTTATTCATCCATGTAATATTGTGTGAAGCATTTGTATATGTCATGTGTCAAACGAGCGTTAATATACAATCCTCGGACACTTTTAATGAATATAAAGAGTCTCATTTCTCTGGACTTCCTTTATTTATTGGCTTACCTTTAAAAATATTAGTATAAAGGGTTATACTGGATGTTAATAGAGACCATTGATTATTATGCTCAATTACTGATCGGTATTGTGTCTTTCTTCTTTATTATAAATAGGAAAGATACATCGTCGCGTGAGAACCAAAAAGTTCTATCTCCCAATTTTCATTTTTGTGGAAAACGGGGGTTTGAAGTTTCGTGACCAGATTTACCATAGTAATATGTATTTTGAGGTGGTGATCATGGTGTCCATTGTTCAAGTTGGCTTATTTCCTAATATATATGGAAATTTACAGCTATTGACTGGTTCATTGTTTTTAAAAATACAAAAATGTGTTTGGAGATAGAACCTTTTACACACAAAACTGTCGTTTTGTGTCCGGGCCAGAGTGCACTTGGAGATAGAACATTATGGTTCACCTCAGCCACCAATTTGGGGTGCGTGCGAAAATGAAGCAGCAATTTATTGTGGGTTGGTTTGAAAATATGTAATAGCGTGTGGGTCGGGGGAGGGGAGAAGCAGGGAGAAGGGGTTTTATTGGACTTGCAGGGCCGTTGAGGGGGGGGGTAGTAATACCGGGCATTATTGGTGGCTCTCCGATTTTCCCGAATTGCCTAAGAGCAGGATTATTTTACGTGTGGGTCCTTTACAGCACGTCTATTTTGGACTTGCAGTGAATTAAGGACCCGCGCGTAAGAGAATCCTGCCTTAAGGCAATTAGCCAGAGTTAGGGAAAATCGGCGGGCCCCAATAATGCCGGGCCCCGGTTTCCAAAACTACCGCTATATTTGTACATTCACAAAACCGGAATTTGCGGTTTTGTGAATGCACAATTATAATGTAAGTTTTGCTAATCTCGGTGTATTGCAGGCGCACCAAGCTACAAACTTTCACTTTCAGTTTTAGAGCCCTATCCTGGAATCTAGTCGAACTTCGACTAGGATTCCAGGAAAGGCTTCAACAGTAACCAAGGACTCTGGATAATCCCTCCGCCGGGGCCCGGATTTTCTCCAGACGGCCCTAGTGGCAAGTGACTGATTTTATGCAACATTCAGTATGGTACTGTGCGATATTGGGGAGTTGCAATTCCATTGCGTGTATGTATATGTAACTTTTTTGTTCTACATCAGAGTTTTCGAACACAAGCTGCTCGATAAGAACATCCTCTTACGACACAGGTGTGAATATGCCTGGCCCGATGCAGTTTCCTTCAGGGATGCAGAAAATCACACACGATATCAACACATAAATTTATTTTTATCGCTGAAATATGAACTTAACAGAGTTCAACAAACACAACTCAACTTCCAGCAGCAGTTTGTTTTGCCGGCCAGGGCGCCGGAGCTACGATGACAGAGGGGCAAATGTTCCTATTACCTTGCCGTCATGTAGGCGGGTGTCTGGGCAAATTCTATAGCTGTTACTATTTAAGTTGAATATCAACAGAAAAAGAAACAGGAAACAGACCCCAAATGAGATAGGACCATACTTATAGTTCAGTTTGATTCAAGACTGTGGAAGCTCCCAAATCGTTTCTCATCGCGTTTGTCTTAAATACGGAACAAAATGTTCCAAATCTGAAAAGGGAACACATGTGCTCGTTTTACCATGGTCCAAAATTTAACCCAAAGTCCGCAATATAATTTTGAGGTTTGGTACATCCAAAGGACGTACTAAAACTAAAAAAACTGTATTATGAACTTTGGGTCTAACTTTAGACTAGTTTTACTGTAACTATATTCTGTGCTTATTATGATTAGTTGCAAACTTGTACATCTCAATAAAATAGATGGCAGCGTCGACAGAAATAGGTTGCTAGTTGTGATAGAACTTTTATTATCTTATCTAGTCAATGTGGTCGTACGGCTTGTGAACGCTATGTCAGAATTTGTCCTGTTGGGTACCCATAATTGGGGAAAAAAACGTGGGTGAGTATATTATACCCCCCCCCCCCCCCCCCCTAGCTCCGCTGTTCCTGGTCTTATTGAAACTTATTGGCTATTTTGGATACCAGTGCAGCGACGTTTGTGGTATTAACTAGAACCTATCAGTCGTAACGCACCTTTGTTATTTCCCAGCAGAGCAGCAAGAGGTTGAGGTAACAACCTAAATGTTCCAGTCAAGACTAAAGCGCACATGGCTGCTGGACCACTACATTTTTCGGGCAAATATGTGGAATGTGATCTGTTCTCATCGACCGGTTTTCCTCCCGGCGTCCCAATCGGCTTGCTGGGAAAATTCGACCAAAACAAAAATGTCCTAACTATACATAAGACATTTTTCAACAAACTAAGCAAAAATTGAAACAACGGAACAGCAATTAACTGCGGACTCTATAACGGAGTTTAAACACTGGAACGTGAAAATGTTGCGTATTGTAGACGAAGACAGAAGACAATGATCGGGATTAACCCTTTACCCAAGGTTATAGCAAAAGCTACACAGCGCTTTTCACAAAAGTTGCCATTAAAATGATATTATGTATTCATTTTCTGTCTCAAAAACATAGCTTATGACCCCTCATTTGAAAGAGCCCGTTCTGCTCGTTCCAATAAGGGGGTCATCAGCTGTGTTTGTGAGACAAAAAATGAAAATTTTTAGTTATTCAAGAAATTTGCAGACTTAGTGTCGTCTGCTATCCACGTTGGTAAAGGGTTAAAAACCCACCTATCGCTGAGCTTTCGGCCACTATCTTGCGTTGCCTTTGTCAACGATGCTTATATGATCGATGCAGCATCGAAAAAATAGCCATGTTACTATAAGTTTCAGGGAAAGTGTGCCATTGATCTATCAAGCTGTCAAGAAGTTACTTCATCTTTCCAAACTGATCGGAGCTTTATCATGAACGCCAGTGACGCAAACATCTTGAACATTTAAACATGTTTCAATAAGGAATCGCATATGATTGCCTTCAAGCTACAGTGGAAATTAAAAGTATAAAGGTGGCAATCTTGTACCCAACAAGCAAAGTTTTCGTGAAAGTGTTTCACATAATTCCAATATGTTATGATCAACTACAAAGTTCTGCAAAACAAAATGAAAGAGTTGGTTGTGACTTTAGACAATTCTGACTAACACCGAACGAGAAGACAGTTACTTCTTTACCCGGAAGATGACCTCATAGTATTCTTTATCGATTGATGGCATCCATTTCATCATGCTTTTAATGTCAGTGACCTTTTCCTTTGGTAGCTTTTTACATTTTTTGATCACCCGCACTGGCGGGAGGTCGTGAACCTGTTGCCGTCTGCTTGTGGCTGTCAAATTAACATCAACAAAATCAGAGCTGGCGAAACTCGTTTTATAGGCACATTTGTTGGGCTTGTCTGCTTCCACAACTAAATGTTTAACCCGTGTAAATGGAATTTTACAGAATTTAAGGTGTTTAGATGCATTTTGGAAATCATAAAAATTATCTGACCTCATCTGCACAATTCGAGTTGATTTGGGTCTAAGATTCGAAAGCAGTCTTACTAAACCAAGAGGGCTGAACACTTCTGTTAGATTGAAGGCTCTCTTATTATGACAGTGTATATTGTCAACCTCCTGGACACATGAGTGTCCCGGAGTTGAAAATTTCTGTTCAATAAATAGGATGGGTTTGTAAGAAACTTTTGAGCGCCATTGTCATGTGTGAATTGCGATTTTGGGGTACACAGGAGTCTGACCACAGGAAAAGTGTATTAGTTGATGGAAAATCTTGAACGATATGGTCAAGAAGTACAACCACCGAACTCGCAATAGCATTGCCATCTTTCCCAGTCAGGTGTTCACCCCATATTGCCTGATAGGCAGTTTTATTTTTTGAACAATGCGCAGTTAAGTTGAAAACACTGAGCTTTCTTTTGTAGTAAAAGTTTGAGACGTTTGATTTGGGTAGTGTAATGACATTTTCCATATCGAATGCAACGACTAACCGATCTTTACAGGCACGATCACGGTTGCGCTGCTCGCGAGTGTTTTGCTTATCATTTTAATGCGCCAAATAGCGCGACATGAGACTTTCCGGAACATTCCCAGTATTAGACTGGACGACTTTCAGTTCCTCGCAGACATCACAATTGTCTTTTTTAGGAACGTGGAAACCTAGATTAAATTCTGTATTGAACTGCGGAAAATAATTTCTCGGAACACCATTCAGAAAACAAACTGTACATTTTGTACAATGCTTGGAGTGGAATTCCTCTAAAATGGGCAGCATTTGGTATAAATGATTGACTAAACTTGACTTTATCCCCACATTTTGTCACGATTAGAAATTGTGCATTAATATGTGGCATCAAACACCAATAAATAAATGACACCGGGAATGTTCCGTTGGCCAACTAATACCCCAAAGCCCGCTTGTTCGATTTTCACATAACAAGTCCTTTGCACTGACGACTTCCTGGGAGAGCCCATTTAGGTAGGCCTACCACATTTTAACACAAATTCGAGGGGGCGGGTGTTATCTGCACAAAACAGGTGCGTAACAACGAAAACATATTGGGGGGGGGGGGGGACTATCAAGGCGTATCCACAGAAGGTGCTAATTATGCTGGCAGTATGATAGCGAGCCGTGCAGCGGGGAGGTGGGGGATGAGCACGAGGGAGGGTATCCCCTTTCGGCAGTGGGGGATCTTCCCCCGGGAAATCTTTGAAAAATAAGGACCAAAACTCCTTTCTCAGCGATTCTGGGACTGTTGTGACCGACTCCTTGGGTGAGGACTGCTGGACACTTCAAATTTGAATCCCTGATCCTTTTGTTATCAGACCTGCTTCTAAATTTATCTGTTTTGTCCACTCCTTCTTTTGTGCTTTGTATTGGACTGACTTCAAACAACGCCAAGAGTTTAATCGGGCCCATTCGTTTTTTGGCAGGGTGGGGTATCTAAAAAGAGGCAGTTAAATACAACTGTTACTAAAACCTGGTCTCCCCCTCAGACAGTGATTCCACTGTCTCTTCATGTACAGAAAATCAGAACTTGTTTCTGTTTTAATACTCTTAATTATGAAAACTCTGGTTTGAGGAGACTGAACAGAACTGGATATTATTAAGCCAAGGTAGCCACTGATTTTTTTAAATGACGAAGTTCGTCGTATGTGCATTTTACACTGAAATCACTCATAGTACTGAAGCAAAGAAATCTGGTAATATCTGTTATACTGCTGACAGATACAAAAGCCAAGGACTTCTAGTCTGTTATTCATTGATACAAAAGCCAGTCACCTTCACACTTAGCCCTCACAAACAACATCATTGGGGTTGTGGAGAACAACTGCCAACCTGATGTGCAAGGGAGTAGGAATATTTGAAAGAACAGACATCACTATTTTCCCAATCAGGATCACTGGGTTTGTGCGATCAAGCTTTGTGGATAAATATCCAAGGAAATCCAACAGTGTTTCGCTAACACATGATATAGCCTTCTTGCTGTATTTCGACTTGTCTTTTGCTATTTCGCTAACTTCCTGTTTGTTTTTTTCAAAGACTTCATAGTTACTTGATCATCGCTCCTGGTTTCATCAACAATGTGCAAGACTGACCCAACATGTTTTCACATTGCAAGAATGGTCGCAATACAAGTGGAAGAGAGTGCAATGAGTTCGTCACCAAACATTTCAGTTAGCTTAGATATGAGGACTCTGCGATACAGGCTTGTCCCACCATTCTCCAAATAGTTTCTATGGATATCAACAGAACTCCAACTCATGGACTGATCTGATTTCATGAAGTCCACTACTGCTTGCAGAGCAATGTCTGCAGGACATTCCTTCTCAGATGTTTTGGCCATGGTCACAGTTCGATCTGTCATAAAAGATTGCTGACACGTAGTATGGTAGCATGCATGCAGATTGCTCAGTGTTCCACTTATACAGACCCTAACCTGTTCTGACTTTTCGTCAGCCCTCTCAGCACATATTCAAAGTATGTCATTGTTTTTGCATCACCAGTTTGTTCTACTTGCCTAAACATGTAGAAGGGCCTACACCTTGAAGGACTGAGTTCGTCACAATCTATTGCGCATTTGTCGCCTCAAAATAAGCAATCAGTTCAAAAACAAAATGGTTTTGTATCCAAAGGCCTAGACATCTTAGGGGGTGGTGCATTGGTCTCATGCTACTGTGCAACATCTGTCTGTTGCTTTCAAGCCCTTGATAACTGCCCTGGGTGCAAATACTAATCGGTGCATAATCTATGAGCATCAGGGACGAGTTGGTTATCAGCTTCCAATTGTGCACGCAAATCAGCCTGTCACCATAAACTTCACTGTTAGCTATGATTTTCTTCACCCTTGTCTCAAGAATTTTGACAAAACGGTTACTGGATTGAGTATATTGGTATACATCTGCAAAGAAACAATTGGACATGGTGATAAGTTTCTGACAGACTTCAAGGAACGAAAAACAGAAAGGAAATAAATTCAATGCACAGAGAACAAAATAGAAAAGAAAGGCAATATGCCTATAGACCCTTAGCTGGGAAGAACAAATAATAAAGTAAGAAAGCTAAAAATACAGATATATCACTTAGAACATTGGTATAACTTTCACAGTGGAAGTGATATAATTGTATGGACGGCCGCGAAAACATGTGTGCATAGGTTGAGTGATCAAACGGCACTGACTATCAGCGGTATGTGACTTCAAATAGCGTGCGATGCCACCAGTTCATGAAAATCACCAACACTCTTTATTTTACATTGTGTATCCAAACACAGTGAAACATGAAACATCTTTGAAATCCTAAAGTTACTCACAGCTGATCAGGACATGATATAAATGGGTGAAATCATGATAGATAGCTGTAATACATTCTTCATAAAGCTAAAACATGGTTGGATGATGTTGATGAGGGATGTCCCAAACTATTCAAAACCACAAAGAAAAAAACACACATCCTCTAAAAATTGACTTTTAGCACCCAGACTTGTAAATGATATGATAAAGAAACTTAAATTGCAATAAAATGTTCAGGCACAAATGTTCACTCAAAAATCCAGGAGTGTCCAATAAATTCAAATAAACCACTTCAAAAATTGAATTGAAAGTAATGGTGAACAAGTATTTGCTACACAGATACACTTTTTAGCTCACCTGACTTTCAGTCAGGAGAGCTATAGTGATCACTCACCGTCCGTCGTCCGTCGTCCTGCATCCGTCGTCCGTGAACATGGTGTTTGCGTCTTCTCCTCCCAAACCGCTGAACCAATTTAATTGATATTTGAGATAATAGTTTGTTATGACATCGCAATTTGATTTTGTTCAAATCAAGTTGCCCCGCCCGTGGGTAGGGCCACACCCAAAAAGTGTGCTGAAATCTTAAAAAATCTTCTTCTCATGAACCAGCAGTAGCAGAGACTTGATATTTGGTGTGCAGCTTTCTTTTGAGGTGTAGACTCAGATTTGTTCAAGAGAAGTTTGTGGGGCTATACTTGGCGTCGTTATGGGAGGGGCAAAATTTTTGGCCCCGCCCAAAATTTCTATTTTCCAAACCGAGAGGCTGATTTGAACCAAATTTTATGTGAGGGCTTATTGGGTCATAAGTAACTAATTTATGCTGATTTTTTTTTTCCCCGTAGCCCCATGGAAACCGCAGGAGCTAAAAATAGAAAAAAATTAAAACGCCCATATCTCCAAAACTGCACGGCACCGAGAATTTTTATTTGGTGTGAAGCTTCCTTAGGACCAACAGAAAGAATTGGTAAAAAAAAATTGCCATCGGTTTTATCATAGGGTACAGTTTCGGGACATTGAAAAAGTGCTGAGTCAGCACTTTTTAACACTGTAGGCAGTGGGAAAAACATTAAAAAATCTTCTTCTCCAGATCCAGCAGGCAGAATCTTTTGATATTTGGTATGCAACATTGGAGGGTGGATCTGATTCAGGTTTGTTCAAATCGGCCCCCTGGGTTCATATTTGGGCTCAGTATAGGAGCCCGATTTCGAACTTAGTGCATTTCAGGCAAACTTCTTAAAAAATCTTCTTCTCCAGATCCAGCAGGCAGAATCTTTTGATATTTGGTATGCAACATTGTGGGGTGGATCTGATTCAAGTTTGTTCAAATCGGCCCCCTGGGTTTATATTTGGGCTCAGTATAGGAGCCCAAATTTGAACTTACTGCATTTCAGGCAAATTTCTTTGAAAATCTTCTTCTCCAGATCCAGCAGGCAGAATCTTTTGATATTTGGTATGCAACATTGTGGGGTGGATCTGATTCAAGTTTGTTCAAATCGGCCCCTTGGGTTTATATTTGGGCTCTGTATAGGAGCCCAAATTTGAACTTACTGCATTTCAGGCAAATTTCTTTGAAAATCTTCTTCTCCAGATCCAGCAGGCAGAATCTTTTGATATTTGGTATGCAACATTGTGGGGTGGATCTGATTCAAGTTTGTTCAAATCGGCCCCTTGGGTTTATATTTGGGCTCTGTATAGGAGCCCAAATTTGAACTTAGTGCATTTCAGGCAAATTTCTTTGAAAATCTTCTTCTCAAGATCCAGCAGGCAGAATCTTTTGATATTGGGTATGCAACATTGTGGGGTGGATCTGATTCAAGTTTGTTCAAATCGGCCCCTTGGGTTTATATTTGGGCTCAGTATAGGAGCCAAAATTTGAACTTAGTGCATTTCAGGCAAATTTCTTAAAAAATCTTCTTCTCCAGATCCAGCAGACAGAATCTTTTGATATTTGGTATGCAACATTGTGGGGTGGATCTGATTCTATTTTGTTCAAATCGGCTCCCTAGATTCATATTTGGGCTCACTATAGAAGCTCGAATTTGAACTTACTGCATTTCAGGCAAATTTCTTAAAAAATCTTCTTCTCCAGATCCTGCAGGCAGAATCTTTTGATATTTGGTATGCAACATTGTGGGGTGGATCTGATTCCAGTTTGTTCAAATCGGCCACCTGGATTCATATTTGGGCTCACTATAGAAGCCCAAATTCGAACTTAGTGCATTTCAGGCAAATTTCTTTGAAAATCTTCTCAAGATCCAGCAGGCAGAATCTTGTGATATTTGGTATGCAGCATCCTTAGGGGGGTGAGATTCAAGTTTGTTCAAGCCATGTCCCTAGGTCCATATTTGGGCTCAATATGGGAGCTTGAATTGTAACTTTGTTCAAAATGAGGAATTTTCTTAAAAAATCTTCTTCTTCAGATCCAGCAGTCGGAATGGTTTGATATGTGGTGAGTAGCATCCTTGGGGGGGAGGGGGGATTCAAGTGTGTTAAAGCCAAGTCCATGGGTCCATATTTGGGCTCCCTGTGGGAGCCCAAATTATAACTTAGTCAATATGAGGAATTTTTCTTTAAAAATCTTCTTCTTCAGATTCAGCAGTTGGAATGTTTTGATATAAATTTGGCATGGAGCAACCTTAGGGGGCTGAGATTCAAGTTTGTTCAAGCCAAGTCCCTTGGTTCATATTTAGGCTCACTATGGGAGCCTGAATGACAACTTAGTTCAAAATGAGGAATTTTATTTAAAAATCTTCAGATCCAGCAGATGAATGCTTTTGATATTTTTTATGCAGCATCCTTAGGGGGGTAAGATTCAAGTTTGTTCAAGCCATGTCCCTAGGTCCATATTTGGGCTGATTGTGGGAGCTCAAATTGTAACTTGGTTCAAAATGAGGAATTTTCTTTAAAAATCTTCTTCTTCAGATCCAGCAGTCGGAATGTTTTGATATTTGGTGTGCAGAATCCTTAGGGGTGTGAGATTCAGGTTTGTTAAAGCCAAGTCCCTGGGTTCATATATGGGCTTCCTGTGGGAGCCCGAATTATGACTTAGTTCAGTATGAGGAATATTCTTTAAAAATCATTTTTTAGATCCACTGGTCAGAATATTTGGATATTTGGTTTCAGCTTTTCTTAGGAGGAGCAGATGCAACTTGTGGAAAGCAATTCTCTGGGTTGCTATTTAGGCTACCATGTCAGGTGAGCGCCCTCAGGCCCCCTGGGGCCTCTTGTTTAAAATTGAATTTTAAAGATATTTTGTATACATAAATTTGTTCTATTACAGATTATTGGAGAGTGCCAGTGAGCACGCTGTAAATAATTTGTAATAGAACAAATTTTGATTAACAAATTCAGACCACCAAAAAGAATCTTGCCCTCAACCAGTTAATATTATCAAATGAGACAAACTGTGTAACAATAGTAATAAAAGTCAAATGAGTACATTCAAAAAAATAATTTGTGTGTGTGTGTGGGAGTGGGGGGGGGGGGGTGGAACAGGTGGGAAATAAAAGTCACATGAGTATATTCAAAAGAATAATTCATGTCTGGGGGTGGGGGGGGGGGGGGGGGGAAAGATAAGATATCCAATTTGGAAGATATCCTGCTACAAAGGGTCACTTGCCTTGTGTACTTTGGAAAAATACTTAACCCAACCTGTCCAAGCCTTGCATAATAAATAATTTCACTTCAAAGGTAATACAAAGCACATCCACTGAGTATCTTCATCTCATTATAAAGCCAAAATATTGTCTTCAGCACTCTTATTAAAAACTGTTGCTCTTCTTTGGTAATTTTCTTTATCTTTTAGTAGGTACTTGGTGATGCTAAATGGTTCAGCCTGGGGAACCCAATTTTGTGGATAGTCAAAACATTACATGGCTGTTGAAATGGTTGTTGTACCTCAATAAATAAATGAAAGAAATAGTTCAAGGTTCGGGAACCCATGTTTTTAGGTCACCTGAGCGAAGCTCGAGGTGAGCTTTACTGATCACTTGCCGTCCATCGTCCATCTGTCCGTCCATTAACTTCACGTTTTCGACTTCTTCAAGAACTGCTGGGCCAGTTTAGATGAAACTTGATGTGAATCTTTCCCAACATGTGTCCACCCAAGTTTGTTCAGAAGATGTTGCCATGCCCACTAGTGGCTCTACAAGGGGCATAACACTAACACTACTCTCAATTTTCTTTAAAAACCTTCTTTAGATCCAGCAGTTGGAATGTTTTGATATTTGGTGTGTGGCATCCTGGGTGGGGGGGGGGGGGGGAATTCAAGTTTGATAAATTCAAATCCCTGGGTTCATATTTGGGCTCCCTGTGGGAACCCGAATTATAATTTTGAACAATATGAGGAATTTTTTTTTAAAAATCTTCTTCAGATTCAGCAGTAGGAATGTTTTGATATTTGGCATGCAGCATCTTTAGTGGGGTGAGATTCAAGTTTGTTCAAGCCATGTCCCTAGGTTAATATCTGGGCTCACTGTGGGAGCTCGAATTGTAACTTAGTTCAAAATGAGGAATTTTCTTTAAAAATCTTCTTCTTCAGATCCAGCAGTCAGAATGTTTTGATATTTGGTGTGCAGCATCCTTAGATGGGGGAGGGTGGGGGGGATGATTCAAGTCTGTTAAATCCAAGTCCCTGGGTTCATATTTGGGCTCCCTGTGGGAACCTGAATTATACCATCATTTCATAGGAATTTTTCTTTAAAAATCTTGTTCAGATTCAGCAGTCAGAATGTTTTGAAATTTGGCATGCAGCATCCTTAGTGCGGTGAGATCCAAGTTTGTTCAAGCCATTTCCCTAGGTTCACATTTGGGCTCACTATGGGAGCCCGAATTATAACTTCAATATGAGGATTTTTACTTTAAAAATCTTCTTCTTCAGATTCAGCGGTCGGAATGTTTTGCTATTTGGCGTGCAGCATCCTTAGGGGGTGAGATTCAAGTTTGTTCAAGCCAAGTCCCTGGATTGATATTTGGGCTCCCTGTGGGAGGAATGTTTTGTGATGGTCCCCAGTGTTTTCATTAGCTTTCTTGACAGGCAGACTTTCTTATCAACCTACCTTACAATTGTTTACTACAGGCTTGCACTGCAATGGAAGACCATAACTCGGATGAAATACTCTCTATTTTAATCTTTCCCAAGAGATTTGGGAAAGAACAGTGGTGTAAAAACGCCATGAAAAAATAAGCCAAAACTGGGTCGAGCGCCATCGGCGCACACCCAGTAGGGGACGCTCTTCTCTTAGTACAATTCCATAACTTCCCTTAACCAGTGCACAAAGCAGTCATCAAACCATTCTTTTTTTGTCCGCTCCACGTGAAGGACGTGCCGCCATTTGCATTACAAAACAGTGATAATTCAACTCATCGATAATGGTTTCCTGTGACTGGAATTATGGATCTGAGGATCGTATAATAACAGGACTGTGTTTTATATCTTCTCGTTAATATTTTAAACCACATTTTCATTCACTTTTATATATTTTCTTCAGTGGGATTTTATTCCCTCCTTGGTGCCGAAGAAGGATGGCCGACTCAGACAGGTTATCGATCTGAGTATCCTGACGCAGTCTATCATTGCTCCTCAGTTCAGCATGGAGGCTTTCAGATTGGTTCGCCGCTCCTTTCCCCAGGATGTTTTCCAGTTAAAGGCATTGCCCTTTGGCCTCGACCTGGATCCTTGGGCCTTCATGTCCGACCTCTCCAACACTCTCTGCTCAGTCGTTGGAGGCCGAATGTCGATCCTCTGGATCTGGTGCTTCAGTTATCGGAGTCTCTTCCTTGTCACCGTCTCCCCTGACAGATGTTCAGTGGATTGTGCAGGGGGTTCTATTGGACTTCCCCACGTACGATCATGTTCTGACAGAAGTCGCCAGTGATCTCGGATGGGATGTGACGTTGGATCCTCTAGATATTTTCCTTCGCGGGTCATGGGACCAGGATCTAGCAGCTCTTCACGTCAACCAGAAGGAGCTTCTTGCTCTTCTTCTGAGTTTCCGGCAGTGGATTCCCCGCCTTTCGAATTGTCAGATCCTTCTGTTGTCCGACAATTCGACATTGGTTGTTTACATTTGGAACCATGGTGGCACGCACTATGTTCCCATGTACGAATTGATTCAGGATCTTCTACTGCTCGCTCAGAATGTTAACAACGCCGGAATGGTGGTTCATCCCTTTCCTGGTCGTCTGAACGCCCTAGCCGACTCCCTGTCCCGACGGGGGCAGGTTCTTTTCCACCGAGTGGATGCTCCACATGGCAGTGTTCCAGTCTCTTTGCGATCTCTGGGGTTGTCGACTTGTTGGAACCATCAGGTGGACACTTTCGTGTCCCCGTGTCCAGATGCTCTGGCATTTGCTGTGGATGCTCTGTCCCTCCTTTGGAACGGTCTTGTTGGCTACGCCTTCCTGTTGGTTCCGATTCTGCCTCAGGTTCTATCCCAGATACGAACCTGCAGTTGTCGAATCCTTTCGATCGCACCCCTGTCACCTCAGTGGGTGTGGATCAGTCTGCCCCGCTCTCTGTTGGCAATTCTGGCACGTCTACCTCTACGTCGCGACCTTCTTTGCCAAAGTCACCGAGGAGGTTTCACATTGACCCGACTTCATTGTGCCTTCACGCATATCTTTTGTCAGGTCCTGTCTCCTCCGTAGTTGTTTTTTTGAGATGAGCAGTGGAGTTGCTTTTCTTCTTCAAGGCGGCACTCCACTGGTTTAGCCTATGTGGCTAAGTGGAAGGTCTTCTGTCGATGGTATGCAGATCACTCTGTTGCTTCTGTCACTCCTTCAATCACACAGATTGTGGAGTTTCTGGTATATGTTTGATTCTAGTGGTCTCCAGCAGTGGGTGCAGGTCCATGCTTCGGAGACCTTTTCGTATGTGGGACAGCGTTGTATCGGCACTACTCCATGCCTCTCCAAGCTTGTTTGCCACTTTTCCTTGAAAAGGCCTAGGACTTTGCAGCTTACCCTAAGATGGAATCTTTCTTGGGTGCTGCTTGGTTGGGGGGGGGGGGGGGGGTGTCGTTCAAGCCTTTATCCCTGGTGGATATGCATTTTCTCTCATACAAGACGGCTTTTCTGATGGCTTTTGCCTCAGCCAGATGGGTTAGTGAGCTTCACGCCCTCTCGGTTGACCCGGCCTTTTTATGGAGCTCTCCAACCAGTGTTATGTTTACCAGTGATTGCTCCTTTCTGGCCATGAATCAGATACCAGAAACTACTCCACCTCCTATCTGTATTGGGACTCTTCCTTCTGTTGAGGGTAAACACCCTTTGCTCTGTTCATTTGGATGAGTAGGATCGATTTTCTGTCTCTTCTTCCTGGTCAACAGAAGATCTCTCCTGAATCCTTTTCTCAATTGGATTTGTCTTGCTATTTGTGCAGCTTCCACTCGTCTAGTGACTGGCGATTGTTTTACCAATCGTTTTTCTGCCACGAGGTGCATGCATTGTCTATCTCTTGGCAATTATACTAACTCCGTCATGTTGTCGGGTGTTATGCTAGCAGCCTCCTGGAGAAATATTACTTTCTCCGCTTATCTGCGTGACAGTTGCAGGAGCAGGCAGAGGACCTTTGTTCTACGGGCCCTCTTTCTTTTGCTCAGGCTGTTGTCTATCCCAGCCATTTGGCTTCTTACTAGGTCAGTTCCAGCTCTGTGCTGTTTACTGCCATTTCTGTCTGTGCGTCGCACAGAACCATATGCCTCATCTCTCATTGTCTTTTACTAATGTTTGTGATGCTATGGTTTGATAGGCCTAGACACCTCTTCCTCTGTCCACGGTTCCAGTGCAGTTGAGTTATGAGTGGGTTGATTATGTGATTCCCTCCATCCTATTGTCTATTCAGCCTGTAGTAAACAATTGTAAGGTAGGTTGATAAGAAATATAAATTTTATAGTAAATTTCCTTTCTTATTATACCTACCGCAATTGTTTACATGGAGGCCCTCCCATCTTCTTATTCGGGTAAGAATCCTTCCTCCCCGCTGATCACATAACTCCTATGTTGGCAGACTCAAAAGAATGGTTTGATGACTGCTTTGCGCACTGGTTAACGGAAGTCATGGAATTGTACTAAGAGAAGAGCGTCCCCTACTGGGTGTGCGCCGATGGGAAAGATTAAAGTAGAGAGTATTTTATCCGAGTCAGGGTCTTCCACTGTAGTGCAAGCCTGTAGTAAACAATTGCAGTAGGTATAATAAGAAAGGAAATTTGCTATAAAACTTATATATTTTTATACTGTACCAATGACCCAGACTAAGCTGGTGCTAACTCTAAAATATCTAGGGCCAAACGCAAATTTTACCCCCCAATCCCCAAAATTTGCATCTAAAACCGAAAATTGCATACTTTTGCTCCACTGCGCATGTGAAGTGTCAAGGAGGTCTCGAAATTGGCGCCAAATGTCATTTCTTTGTTTGGCCCTCAATACAGTTACACTTCACTGTTATTTGTGCTTGTAAATCTCAGTGTTAAGGATGCCAGACACATAATTATGAGAGAAATGGTGGATATAAGGAGGAAATAGAAGGAGGGGAGAAAAAAACAGTGGAAACAAATGTTCAGGGCTGTAACTTATAATTATTTTACGAAATTATTCATGTTGCCTATTTTCGAGGCATGATCTTGTTATGGTCATTTTTGCTATGAATGTTCCATTGTTTAATCAGTGTTTCCTCTCTCACTTTCCTTTATTCCCCCCTAGCTATTCTCCTGTGCTTTTGGCTTATTTTTTGTAATGTTTATTACTAATATTTCTTGGAAGTTTTGGCTTGGAAACAGAATTATTTTCTGTTTTTTTTTGTTTTTTTTTTCCAATGTTTACGTCCTCACCCTTGGGTGGTTAGGCGTTTTGGTCTGCATCTACCATCTGATGTTCTGCAGTTTCTTCTCTGGAAGTCTCTGTTTTGCATCAGATAATGTTTAAATTGGTAACTGATTTCACGCCATGTTTATCAGTGCCTGGAGTCATGTTTCCGGTTTGTTTACACTTTTTGTTTATGTTGACAACAGTTACTTCTTATAGTGATTACTTGTCCGCTGCTTAGTTCAGTTCATAGCAAGATACATTAATGTTGTCCGTAAGTGTTACATTAATTTTTTGAAATGATTTTAAAATTTTTGTCCACACTTAGGCTTTTTTGGGATCCATTTGGGCTCATTGTTCCCATTGGGAACTTGGGCTCTTCTGAAAATTGTTTCAAAAAATTTTTTTAAATTATTTTCTTTTGAAATGTTATAATGGATTATAATATATTATGTATATTTATTTCAAGGGCTAGTGCGAGTAATATGACTGTGTATTTTTTTTTTCATGTTGAAAAAAATATTGTTCAATTGTAATGCAAGGATATCTTCCTCTAATTCACAGGTTCATTGTGTTTCTTATAGTCAATGTATTTGCACTAATTCTTGCTCTGTGTGTGTTGATTGATATGACAACGTTGGAGACGTGTGTTACGGTATTTTGTTAGCGGTGAGGGGTCCATTACGGTCCTCTCTCCGTAGGGTCACTCTATATTATCAGTTTCTTTTTCAGAATTCAGAGTGATGTTTCCATGATGTCTTCAACAAGTATGTCTCCGTTGTTGCAATATAAGGGCTAGCGGGAAGTGCTCAAGGTATTACGACAATTGCCGGGAGTTCGCTAGTTCGATCGAAGGCATTGTTCACCCGCTAGCCCGCCCGGTATCGCGACCATTCACCAGGAAAGAATGGCTGAGCACCCAGGTTCGTCTGTCGCGGTCCAGGGAAGCAGATTGGGTGATGCGAGCACTATAAAACATCAGATATGGACATCCAGCAACGATGGATCCGAGGATAGTATGGAGGAAGCCTGTCAGTCCGGTAGCTAGCTCGTCCAGGTCCACCCGGAGCGAGAGCGGCCCCCTCTCTCTTGCATCAACATCTGTGCCGCGATGTTGTTGTATGTTTGTTCACTTAGTCGGAGCTTACGTCCACTCCTCCTGCTCGGGACGCTCCGTCGCATGACAGTCCGACGCGGCTGTTATATTGGCTTCCTCATCCTCGTCAACACACACGACTGCACCTTGGCTATGTGACCACAGATTTCCAGGGGATGTTCGCATATTATATAAATGCAGGATTGAACGTCCCTGGTGCTCCTGCTTCGCCGACCAAGGAATACACGTCGACCAGGTCATTCCATCTGCTAGCCAAGGATACGAGACCTTTCCAGTTGGGACGTTCGGATATTATATAAATGCAGTAATGAACGTCCCTGGAGCTTCCAGCGGATAATTTACGTAGGACCGCGGCTCCACAGGTCTCATAGAGTAACATGAACAAGGTGTTGTTACCGTGACGTCTTCATAAAGTGTGCTTCAGTTGTCACAGTCAAATGAAGAGTTAGCAGCAAAAGTGCTCATGTAGATGTGTCAATTGCCTGGAGTTCCCTAGTAGGATCGATGGCTTTGACGTCCGCTAGCTCGCTCGGTGTCGCAACCATTCACCGAATGGCTCAGCACCCGGGTTCGTCCGTTGCGGTCCAGGAAGGAAATTTGCATTGGGTGATGCGAGCACTATAAAATACAATGTGCACACCCAGTGACGACGGATACGAGGATGGTACGGAGGAAGCCTATTAGTCCGGTTCTTAGCTCGTCCAGGTCCATCCGGGCTGCGAGCGAGAGAGGTCCCTCTCTCATACTACAACATCTGGGCACAGATGTTGTGGTACAAAACGTTCCTCAGTCGGGGCATACGTCCACGTCTCGGGATGCTCTGTTATATAGACAGTCCAGAGAGACTGCTCTTTCGGCTTCCTCATCCTCACGGCAGCACACGCGACCGCACCTTGGCTACGTGACCAGTCATATTCAACCAACATCGCCGGCCAGGGATTCTACGGCGACCAGGTCATGCCATCCGGTAGCCAAGGATACGAGGCCTTCATACTCTGGACGTTCGCATATAAGAAATATGCAGAAGTCAACGTCCAAGGAGCTTCTAGCGGCTAAATTTTGTAAGACCGCAGCTCCACAGGCCTCTGATACAGACATGCTATCACAGATAGCACAAATTATCGCAGCATCCCAGCAACCGACAGTAACTCTGTCGGATCAGGAATTATTCGAGGAAGCTGAGTTAGTACGTTCTGCTGCAGATTCAGGCACGGACGACCAAGAATTACAAGTGGTCTGACAGGATGGCGAAAGGGATACGGTATCATACGGATGAGTTGTATTTTCCCTTTTCGGAACAACATAATTGCTGTAGAGTACATCCGGCATTATCATCTGACGTTGTTCCTCTGGATCAAAAATTGCTGCGTTGCCGGATAAGAGACTGATAGTGCCACTGGACTCAGAATTCTTATCGGTTTAGGGACATCATCCCTCAGTTTCCGACATAGTCCAGATATGTCTCACGGCCATTTGATCTGTTGAATGACGCTATATTTATGTAACTTGCTTCCTAAATGGGCAGGTCAGGTTTCTTATCGGCAAATGCTCTACATCTGCCTTTCATCATTTCAAGGAATAATTTGAAACGGCAGGACAGAGCATTCTGAGAGACGACCAGGCCAGGACCTAGTATTGTTTATACTGTCGTCAATGTGAATTCCAACCACTGTGTTGGAAACGACAATATCGTCTAGCAGGGTTAGCTTAGACGCATCATCGTATGCAGATCACCTTACCAGAGCATTATCATTACGTCTCAAAGGAAAAAGAATTCTAGGATGTACAACCTCCTTAAGAGTTCTTTCAAGGGTTTCACATAAATCTCCGCCCTTTTAGTGGCAATATGGAGTTGGTTAGACGTGACGCAGCCCTGGTACATCCACGCGTGTGGATAGTAAGGTGAAAAACTCTCTCAGAGTCGCTCCGGTCTCCGGAGAGTTTTCTTCGACGGCAAGCTTTCTGCAGTCTATGATCAGATAACTAAGAAAGCTTCAGACTCTCTGCTATACAAATCCGCTTCCATTTTGTCGGATTCAGCAGAGAAAGGTAGGACAGGCACTTCTGTGACGAATACGTCCAAGGGAAGTTCCTATAGAGATTCCTATGTGTCCTCTAGGTCTTACTATAGAGACTGTCAGGGTAGCGACTCAGGTAGGGGGCCGTAATTCTGGCCGAGACATTTGGTCAGACGCCCCTAGGTCTACGGGGCGAGGTGCGCGCTGTGGAGGACATGGCTTCTCCTTCCGCAAGCCTTGCAGGACCAGGAGGTAATGGTATTAATCTCTATCTTGTACTGGTGAGCGGAAGACTGTTGAGTTTCTCAATTAATTGGGAGTAGATTACAGACGTCCCTTGGATTCGAGGGGTGATTTCGGAAGGTCTAAATTGTCCTTCAAACGAAAACCTCCGTTAACTCGAAGTCCAAGATGGACTCAGCTTCCATCAAGTCCGCAGGAAAGAGGCTCGCTTCCATCAGAAGTCCAGTCTCTTCTGGAATGATCGCGATAGAGATCGTAGAAATCCAGGAATTTCCAGGTTTCTACAACCATCCTTTTCTGGTTCCAAAACCAGACGGCTCGTTCCGTCCACTCATAAATCTGAGCTGGATAAACAAGCTGATCATGGCTCCAAGTTTATATATGGAATTCATCTGATCAGTCAGAGCGAGTATTCGGGTGTACGACTATGCTACATGCATAGATCTCAAGATGCGTACTTTCACGTCATGGTACATCAGGCGGTCAGATAGTATCTTCGCTTCTTCATCATAGGAGTCGTGTATCAGCTCTGAGCAATGTGCTTCGGTCTGAATCTAGCCCTCTGGGCTTTCACTCGAATAACGAACTCAGTAATGACTCATTTCCGAGCTCATTCTTCTGCGATAACGTCAGCCTACCTGGATGACATTCTTTAAGGTATGGCAATGAGTTAACTCTTTAGTACAATGTGCAGAATCTGCTTCTATTGCTCCGACGTCTCAGTTTCATAAGTAAACGAGGAGAAGTCGGATCTGGTATCAAGTCATTCACCCACCGGGGGATGAGCTTCGAAACGCACAACATTCTCGTTCATCTGC
Source organism: Pictodentalium vernedei (assembly GCA_031216915.1). Classification (NCBI taxonomy): domain Eukaryota; kingdom Metazoa; phylum Mollusca; class Scaphopoda; order Dentaliida; family Dentaliidae; genus Pictodentalium; species Pictodentalium vernedei. Next base: position 270,274,388 of record CM062291.1, on the reverse strand, counting down.
CGTTACCCAGAGCGAAATTAATCAGTTGTTATGCTCACTATTGTCTTCGCTCAGACAAGGTCTCAGCGAGAGATCTCATGAGACTGATACGTTTGTGCGGAGCTGCCGCGATTTTATTCCGATGGGGCGGTTACGCACTTGTCCTCTCCAATTTCTTCTGATCCAGAATTGGAGAGTGAAGATTTTTTCACTCGATACGGACATCTTCTTGTGAATCAAGTGAATAAGAGATTCAAACTTGGGCAGGCTTTCATTGGTTAACTCAGGCAGTTCCACTGCAATTGCCGGATCCGAGTTTTACAGTTTTGACGGATGCCAGTCAAACAGGTTGGGTCTTATCTTTGAGCCCAAAGGATTTGAAGGGCCAGGGTCTTTGGGATCCGTAGTTCCTATTCAAGCACATTAACATCAAGAATGATGTCATTTTGGCTTGCGCTACGTTATTGGATGAACATTATTCAGTATGCTTATGTGCTAATTCTGTCCGACAATTCGATGGTATTAGCGTATTTTCGGAACTAGGGAGACACTCATTCCAATCTGTTATTCATGTTAACGGAAGGAATCTTTCTGTTTGTACTAGAACATCAAGTTCTCCTATCGGTCCGTCATATTCCGGGTCTTCTGAACGTATTAGCGGACTCCCTTCATGGAGGGGCCGCTTGTTGATGCCAAAATGGACTTTCAACAAACGAGTATTCAATCAGATTTGCTACCAAAGAGAGCGGCATATGATCGACTTATTTGTGACGCATCTCAACAATCAGTTGCAGACGTATGTGTCACAATGTTTGGATCTTTGAGCGTTTGCAGTAGACGCTCTATCGATCTTGTGAGACAGAATAATAGGTTATGCATATCTTCCAGCGCCGTTAATTCAGCAGATATTGCTCAAGTTATATATCTCAATGCAAAATTCTGTTGGTAGCATTTCTAGCTCCACAAAGACTTTGGATTAATCTACTCAGGCGTCTGTTGTGGGACATGCCGTGGAAGCTTCCTCCACATTTTGGTCCATTCTATGGTCAGATGGATTCAATTTACTATCAGTACTGCTTATGATAATATCTTCAATCAGCAGTCTGTGCTTTAGTTTTAAGCTCAAGAAATAAGAGTTCTTTCTACATCATGGGCTTACGCTAATAATGTTGGTATTACAGATCTAATGAGGGCTGCATATTGTTCTTAGCCCTTCACTTTCTCGAATTTGTATCTGTGAAATATTGAGTCCTTTTCTGCAGATCTGCATTGTTTAGGTCCGTTATTTTTCACTCAGAATGTCGTCCACTAAACAGTGGCAACTATATATATGTAGGCTTTCGGTTCCGGCAGTGACTCTGTCCTGCTGCCCTCTTCGCTCTGGAGTATTTGATCCAGGGCAAGGGGAAGGGGGGGGGGGGGGGGGGGGGGAGGGAGGGTGTTCCCTTAGGTCACCTGCTTTATAGTGAAAAGCAAGGGAATACTCCCCTGAAGTCAGTAATTCTGAGTTGGTACTGGGATGGTTTTAAAGTGTAAAGCTAATGTTTACTCATCTATGTAATATTTTTAAAGTGTAGCTCGGTGTGAAGCATTTGTATATGTCACGTGTCATACGGGCATTAATATACTATCCTCGGACACTTTTAATGAGTATAAAGAGTCTCATTTCTCTGGACTTCCTTTATTTATTGGCTTTCCTTTAAAAATAATTAGTATAACGGGTTATACTGGATGTTAATAGAGATCATTGATGTTATTGTGCTCAATTACAGAGTGGTGTTGTGTCTTTCTTTTTGATACAAATAATAAAGATACATGTAAAGCCTATCTCTCATTTTCTCCTTCAGGGAATAGTTCTGTTATATGTAATTGAGTCTATTGGATTTTCCTTTATGTCCTAGGCCCTTCAACCTTTTTACTATTCAGCTAAGTCTGGGTCATTGGTACAGTATAAAAATGTTAAAAAATTTATAGTAATTTATATATTTTTTATACTTACCAATGACCCAGACGGGGATGGCCCTCCCACGAGTTGGGAACTCTTACCTCCCGGCTGAGTACATAAAGCTTACCAGGCACTGGTTGTAAGAATGACATTTGGCGCCAATTTCGAGACCTCCTTGACGCTGCGCATATGCAGTGGAGTAAAAGTATGGAGGATCATATAGGACATGTAATTTTTGGTTTTAGATGCAAATTTTGGGGATTGGGGGGTAAAATTTGCATTTGGCCCTAGATATTTTAGAGTTAGCACCAGCTAAATCTGGGTCATTGGTAAGTATAAAAAATATATAAATTACTGTAAATTTTTTAACTTTTGTGACAGTCATGGAAAGCATGTATCTCTTGATTTTCATGATGTTTTCGTGTACTGTCTACATGTACATGACATGTGTAGGGTATTCAATCTTCATTTCAACACAAACCCTTGTGATTTAATGATTGAAAATGGCAAATGCAAATGTAAGAAGACATTTGTCTGAAGCAGAAATGTGGTGGGCTGTATGGATGGTGGAGCAAGAGGCTACCCATTGTCAGGTTGGTGAAGCCCTTGGTGTGCACCATATGGTGAACACTGGAGCCTGGGCAAGATTTCATTAGTATGCCACACCAGTAAGACAGCATGGTGGTGGCAGAGACAGGGCAACATCTGCAGCTGAAGACCGTTTTTTGATCATTCAGGCCCATAGGAACCACTTTGCCACAGCAACCCGGCTTCGCAGTGACCTTCAGAATGCATCTGGAGTAAATGTTTCGACGTAGACTATCCGGGCAAGGTTGCACGAAGGTGGTCTCCAATCGAGAAGACCATGTATTCACATTCAGCTGTCCCAGAACCCCCGCCACACACGATATGAATGGGCCATGGACCACATTAGATGGACCAGAGAAGATTGGCGACCTATCCTTTTTACATATGAGTCAAGGTACTGCCTAAACCACACAGATAGGCGTTCTAGGGCATGAGGAAGACCAGGAGAACAATTCCTTGCAGCCAACATTGCTGAGCATGACTGCTATGGTGGAGGGTCAATCATGTTCTGGGGCGGCATCAGCTGGGATAGATGCATAGAGCTCTGTGTCCTTGAATGTGGTACATTGACTGCACAACGGTATATTGATGAGCTCTTGGATGTCCACGTCAGATTGTATGGAAGTCCAGTGGGTGATAGATTCATTCTGATGGACGATAATGCCCATCCTCATGTTGCCCATGCTGTCGGGGAGTACCGACAGAGGGAGGGGATTGAGCATATGGACTAGCCAGCAAGATCCCCCTCAATCCAATCAAACGTGTCTTTAATGAGTTGCAGCTTGCAATTTCAGCCCATCCAGTCCAGCAAAGAAGTGTCCAGGAGCTTGACGCCATACTTGTCCAAGACTGGAACAACATCCCACAAAGGGCCATCAGGAACATGGTTAGAATGCTCCTAATCAGGTTCCTGGTGATTAACAGTAATGGGTCTCATATTTCCTCTTTTACCAAAAATATCCATTTTCCATGATTATGGTATAATTACATAAAAACAATATACACTTTTCATTACAATATTTCAACTAAAACGTAAAACAGGTAGTTGGATATACTTGGCTCTTAGCAAACTTTGAGTAGTATATAAAAACCCTAATGCACAATCTCACTTATGTGAGATCACATGTTAATTGTTGGTACATGTATTTATTATATATTTTGGCAAATTTTTTTTGTAAGATGGAAACAGTGTGCTCTTTTATTCAAATGTAGCCACAATACTCAACCTTTGAGCCAAGATACTTCTGAAAGTCTGTCAAGCCTGGTTTGTTCAGATCATTTCTCTGCTCATATTTGGGCTCACTTCAGGAGTCCACATTTAACTTTGAACAACATAAGGAGTTTGTTTTTAAATCTTCAGATCCATCAGGCAGCTTCTTTTTAAATTTGGTGTCTACGACATCTTTCTTAGGATCAGATTCAACTTTGCAGGGCTCGATTTAGTTTGAAAATGTTGAATAGCAATTTACTCTTCTTTGGGGAAAATTGAATAGCTTTTGATGAAGATTAACTTTGGAGAGTTATTTGTTGAATAGCAAATATGAAAATTGAATTGCAAAATGCTCAGTTAAATCGAGCCTTGATGTATTAAAATCAAGTTCCTGCATTCCTGTTTGGGCTCCCCATGTGAACCAGAATTTTTTTTGTGGCATGTAAAGAAATTTTTCAAAAATCTTCAGATTAGATTCACTGATCATAATTTGATAGACAGCATCCTTATGAGCATCAGATTCAAGTTTGTTCAAATCAAGCTCCTGAATTAACATTGGGGCTCCTTATCCTTATCATTATCAGAGACTAAATATTCAATGAGCCTGATACAAGAGAATTTTCAAAGAATCTGTTTTTGTAAGATCCACCAGTCATAATCTTTTGCTATTTCATACCTAACATCCTTATGGGTGCATTTTCAGATTTGTTCAAATCGGGTCCATCTGGTCCATGGGTCTTGTGTGGGCTCTTTATTGGAGCCACAATTTTAGCTTAGTGCAATATGAGGAAAATTTCAGAGTTGTTTAGACTAAGTTTTTTTTAAGTTAAGACCCAGTCGTTTAACCCGTTTAACTTAATTTCTCTGTAGTTTTAGAATTTGGTAATTTCCAGTTCATATGAAGTATTTGTGATAATGCAAGTTTGGCCCCACCATAAGAAGGGCAGGAGCATATGGTGTTACTCTTGTCCACCTGTCATTCTGTCCTTCCATAATTTTGTCATCCATCTTTCCATTATACAGAAATAACGGTTTTCTCAATTTTATTTCACCATACATGGAGATAATTGGAGGATGTTTCATATGTAGCTTCATGATTGGTACCTACAAATTGAGACTGTATTTGGCTCTGATCTGATGACTTGTTCTATAGTTAATGACTTTGTTGGTATTTAACTCAGTCATGAGCACCTACAAATCAAATTTTAGTTTTCCTTTTCTTGCTCAAACTTTTTGAGGAGTTAATTACCTTTAACTTTTGCTCTGAATTGCCAATGGCCAATTTTGCTACAAATGTGGAAAGCCAATGTTTGATCATACTTCCCCACAGGGGCATTCATGTTGTCCTGACACTTCAGCTTATTGGGGGTGGTATTTGAGATGGTTGGCATTGCTTGTTATCTCAAATCACTGCCCCAATCAATGAAAGTAAATAATAAGTTATTTATTATACCCCACGCAACAAAGTTGCGGGGGTATAATGTTTTTGACTGGTCCGTCTGTCAGTCCGTCAGTCAGTCCTACTTGTTTTCCGGAATTTTTTTCTAAATGCTTCCAGATATTGAGCTGATTTTTGGTATGTGAGTCTAACATGGTGGCCTACAGATCAAGTTTGCATTTTGTTCCGCTCCACTGATTTTTACCAAAATTACTGCCCTTGGACTCTAAAAAATTCATCAAAATTACAGTTTTCCAGACTTTTTTTCTACATGCTTCCAGATATTGAGCTGATTTTTGGTATGTTAGTCTGACATGGTAGCCTACAGATCAAGTTTGCATTTTGTTCCGCTCCACTGATTTTTACCAAAATTACGTCCCTTGAACTTTGAAAAGTTCATCAAAATTACAGTTTTGCAGACTATTTTCCAACGGGCTTCCAGATATTGAGCTGATTTTTGGTATGTTAGTCTAACATGGTGGCCTACAGAACAAGTTTGGGTTTTGTTCCGCTCCACTGATTTTTACCAAAATTACGGCCCCATAGACTTTGAAAAGTTCATCAAAATTACAGTTTTCCGGACTTTTTTTCTACACACTTTCAGATATTATCGGAATTACGGCCATTTTAGTATGTGAGTCTACCACAATGACTTACAGATCAAGTTTGCGTTTCGTTCTGCTCGGCTGATTTTTGTGGAAATTACGGGCCCTGGACTCTGAAAAATACAAGTAACAGATTTCCGGATCATTTTCCTAAAAATTACACTTTTCTGAGCTTGAAATATCGGGGGCGCGTGGGGTATGTGAGCGTGCTCACTAAGGTTCTATATTTATTTTTAAAAATATCCTTACATTACTTTTTGAAGAATAAATAGATCTTCGTCAGGTCAGCACTTCAAACTCTTGAAATTAATGATTATTACAGCAATGAGCATGTTGTACTCAATTGTTTGTTCTGTGTTTTTAGAGTATACAAAATAAATTATGATGCACTTAAGATCTACTATTGTATATTGACTTGACTTCTGTTTTAGTTTATTAATACAGCACCAAATTCAAACCAAATTCTCCCTAATATGAAGGAAATTCATGGCTTTTTGCTTAGAAGGTCCTTGAAAGCTATTGTTTCCTGAAAGGTGGGGCAGCCTCATTGAACTTGTGCTTGTCTGTTTTTTAAATGTTCAAAACATTCTGAAATAATTTGGTAACTATGTAAATAGTTGTTCACTTCCAAAGAATAGCAGCTAACATGTTCAGTTATTGGAAATGAAATATAATTTGATTGAGATAAAGTGCATAAATTAATTAAAAAATGTTTATGTTTCAGACATATGCTTGAAAAGAACAATCTCAGAAAATAATTGGAAATGAATATATAGACCAGGCAGATTGTTCAAATTTTAGAGTTTTCATGATATTGGTGAGTACAAATTGGCAACCACAAATTAAATCTCTGACAAATTACTTATGGTGGTGGAAGGTTAACATATATACACTGATGAAAAAATAACCATCATTGAAGAGAATTTGGTAATGAACATGGAATGAAAGCTGTTAAAAATAAATCTGAATGCTTCTCTGAATTTTTAAAAAAAAAACTTGTACTTTAAAATTATATATTTTAATACCCCACCAGGGGTTTAAAGGATTTGCCTTGTCTGCCTGTCCATCTGTCCATCCGTCCATTCATCCCAAAATTCAATCATGAATAGCTTGTAAAGTACTTGGTTGAGTGACTTGATATTTGGTATGCAAGTGTATCCTATTGCTGTATACCCATAGTGAAATGCATGTGTAGTTCGAGATTTTATTGCCAGAGTCCTTGCCCTTTATGGACTTAGAATTTGTCCACCTTGAACTTAGTTCATGACTAACTTGCAGAGTACTCAATGGAATGACTTCCTATCTGATGTGCAGCTCTTTCTTATTGATGTCTACCCACAGTACAAGGTCCTTCTGTCCGTAAGTCCATCTGTCCATCCATCCATCCGTCCATCCCAAAATTCAATCATGAATAACTTGTAAATTACTTGGTTGAGTGACTTAATATTTGGTGATATGCAAAATTATATTGCTGTATACCTATAGTGAAATGCAGGTGTAATTCGAGAGTTTATTGGCAGTCATTGCACATCCGTCGGTCCATCCGGCCATCAATCTGCCCATCCTGAAATTCAGTCATGAAAAACTTGTAAAGTACATGGTTGAGTGGCTTGATATTTGGTATGCAAGTGTATACTATTGCTGTATACCCATAGTGAAATGCAGGTGTCATTCGAGATTTTATTGTCAGAGTCATTGCCCTTTATGGACTTAGTATTTGTATATACCCCAAAACTGTATCACCTATAGTCAGGCTTACATTGTTAAATAAGCGGAAGTATCTTTTTGTGTCACCGTATGGTGACACTATTTTTCTTTCCTTTTCCGAGTATCAAAATGAAGCACCTATACAATGTGCTAACATATTTTTAAAAATCGACTTGATAGCAATCTTTATTTTGGGTTAGCATGCACATTGTGGGGGTATTTTGTTAGCTGTGCTTGTACTTTGTGAGATGATATTTTCATTCTTTAGTGATGAAAACAAAATCATTATTTTACTTTTAATTTCCCATTGAGCCTTGCTCCTAATTTCTGTAGTTAAATATTTTTTTCTGGTGAAATGGGCTCTGATGCCACTACCCGGATTTGGGTATAGCCACATGGTTAGCATGTATGTAAACAATTAATTAAACATCCCTTTAACAATGTGTTTGAATTCTCATACAGCCACTAGTGCAGAAAATCAACTGAACCACAATTGACATGATTTAATATATAAAAGAAATGTATTTTTATACTAATAACCGTTGGTCCAGACTTAGCTGGTGCAAACTCGATATAATTCAGGGCCAAACACAAATTTTGAACAAGGAGGACAAGAATCTGTAGGAGTGCATCGACTACAAGCAAGACAACAAGCATGTAAATCGGAGGAAGACTTCCTCGCCTTGCATTTAGAGCAGTAAGCTTTCATAATTAATTCCAATCCAAAACAGAATCGATAGCACTCCTACAAATTCAACATCAAAAATACATGTAAGAATACATGAAAATAGCAATCAAATTAATTTCGAAAAAATTATAAAAAAAAAAAAAAATTTCTAAATGTTTTTTTTTAATGTGCCTAAGTTCCCAAAAGGAAGACCATGCACCCAAAGGCATCCCGATAGAGCCTAATTGTGGACAAACACCACTTTATTTTGAGCTACACTACCGGAATCATAATCAATGTATCCTAGAGTAATTCTAAAGTATTATAAAACTAATTACTACATGTTAAGGGCGTTGTCAAATGTAAACAATATCAATAGAAAAAAAAATGGAAACAAGACAACAGGCGCACAAAAAGGCCCAAAGTCAGTAATTGATTTAAATGTTCCCAGATGCAAAGAGCTGATACAAAGAAAAAAAGATACATTGGATAGAACATGCAAGACCAAACGGCCCAACACCCCTAGGGTGAGGACGTGACCATAGGATTAAAAGGAATAAACATTCTGTAAGACACATTAAACTCCCAAGAAATTTAATAAAAAATGTCCATAAAAACAGCCAAAAAGCTTAAGAGTTTAACAGGAGGGTTCATGGAAGGATAGGGAAGGAACACTAAACAAACAGTAGGTAAATCATTAGCAAGAATGATGACGACAGGTGCATGTCGCGAAAATGGGAAACATGAAATAATTTTTAGCCTGACTGTTTATTAGCCCAACTGTTTACAGTGAGGGCTATAGTCATGACTTTTGTCCGTCCGTCTGTTAACATTTAGAGTTTTGGTTAAAGTTTGTGGTTCAAGTTTTTTACTGAAGGTTCAAGTGGGGTTACTATGTATGGTACACATAATGCCGGCATCCGGGGTGACCATCCGTCATTCGTCCATCCTTTGTCCATCTGTCTGTCTGTCCGTCCATCCATCTGTCCGTCCGTCCATCAGTCTGTCTGTCCGTCCGGCGTCCGTATCCATTTCTTTGGCATCCGATAACTTGAAAAATATTGCTTGGATTGTCAAGTTACTTTATATTTGTGTTCAGGCTACTAATGTGCCGAGCTGTATAGTTTTTGGTGTAAATCGGATAATTTGATCCTGAGATATTAACCCTTTATCCTTCAAATTGAAAATTCCTCCAATCCCTTTGGCATTCGATAACTTGAAAAATATTGCTTGGATTGTCTTGTTACTTTATATTTGTGTTTAGGTTACTGATTTGCCAAGCTGTATAGTTTTTGGTGTAAATCTGATGATTTGATCCGGAGATATTAACCCTTTATCCTTCAAATTGAAAATTCCTCCAATGCCTTTGGCATTCGATAACTTGAAAAATATTGCTTGGATTGTCAAGTTACTTTGTATTTGTGTTCAGGTTACTGATGTGCCATGCTGTATAGTTTTTGATGTAAATCTGTTATTTTGATTCTGAGATATTAACCCTTTATCCTTCAAATTGAAAATTTCTCCAATCCCTTTGGCATTCGATAACTTGATAAATATTGCTTGGCTTGTCAAGTTACGTTATATTTGTGTTCAGATTACTGATGTGCCGAGCTGTATAGTTTTTGGTGTAAATCTGATAATTTAATCCTGAGATATTAACCCTTTATCCTTCAAATTGAAAATTCCTCCAATCCCTTTGGCATTCGATAACTTGAAAAATATTGCTTGGATTGTCAAGTTACTTTATATTTGTGTTCAGGTTACTGATGTGCCAAGCTATATAGTTTTTGGTGTAAATCAGATAATTTATCCTGAGATATTAACCCTCTATCCTGCAAATTGAAAATTCCTCCAATCCCTTTGGCATTCGATAACTTGAAAAATATTGCTTGGATTGTCTAGTTACTTTATATTTGTGTTCAGGTTACTGATGTGCCGAGCTGTATAGTTTTTGTTGTAAATCTGATAATTTGATCCCAAGATATTAACCATTTATCCTTAAATTGAAAATTCCTCCAATCCCTTTGGCATTCGATAACTTGAAAAATATAACTTGGATTGTCAAGTTACTTTATATTTGTGTTCAGGTTATTGATGTGCTGAGCTGTATAGTTTTTGGTGTAAATCTGTTATTTTGATCCTGAGATATTAACCCTTTATCCTTCAAATTGAAAATTCCTCCAATCCCTTTGGCATTCGATAACTTGAAAAATATTGCTTGGATTGTCAAGTTACGTTATATTTGTGTTCAGGTTATTGATGTGCTGAGCTGTATAGTTTTTGGTGTAAATCTGTTATTTTGATCCTGAGATATTAACCCTTTATCCTTCAAATTGAAAATTCCTCCAATCCCTTTGGCATTCGATAACTTGAAAAATATTGCTTGGATTGTCAAGTTACTTTATAATTGTGTTCAGGTTACTGATGTGCTGAGCTGTATAGTTTTTGATGTTAATCTGATAATTTGATCCGGAGATATTAACCCTTTATCCTTCAAATTGAAAATTCCTCCAATCCCTTTGGCATGAGATAACTCAAAAAATATCAATTCGATTGTTATGTTACTTTGTATATTTATTCAGGTTACTGATGTGCTGTGCTGTATAGTTTTTTTTATGTAAATCTGATAATTTGATCCGGAGATGTTAACCCTTTATCCATCAAATTAGACACTCCTCCACTCCATTTCTATATGTACCCATACCTTGTATGGTGTACATAATGTCGGCATCCGTGGTGGCCCTCCGTTATACAACTTTCTACTAGTTGCGCATATGGGTACACATCTGATGATTTCATCGGCCTATTTTTCCTGTTTGGTCATGACTTTCTTCCGTCTGTCTGTTAACATTTTGAGTTTTGTTTAAAGTTTGTGGTTAAAGTTTTTTAGTCAATCTTAAAGTTTTTATGCCCCCCGGGGAGCGCAGTGGCTCAGTAGGTAGAGGTGCAGGCTGCAAGCCAAGAGGTCCTCGGTTCAAATCCCACCTGCTGCAACCGCATTGTGTCCTTGGGCAAGACACTTCATCTCCATTGCCCGCGTGGGGTCACGGTGGCGTTGTGTACTAAGGCGTACTGCATGTCGATGGTGCACCTGTCTTAAACCAGTGCTAACCCTGCTTGTGTGGAGTTCGTATGTTGTGGAGCTGACAGTTGCTCGCCGTTGCTCGGTGGTTCTCTCCGGGTACTCCGGCTTCCTCCACCCGTAAAACTGTCGCAGTCTTGATTAGCCATAGTGCATAAATATGTGACCTTAAACACCAATAAATAAATATATATTATGCCCCCCAACTTAAGTCAGGTGGCATATAGTGATTGAACTGTGTGTGTGTCCGTCCATGTGTGTGTGTCTGAGCCAATAACTTGAAAACTATTAGGGCCAGAGTCATCAAACTTCACACAATTATAAAGGACCATGGGAGGATGTGTCACACACCATAGCCGGGTTCGTACCATCAAGGTCAAGGTCACATTTCAAGGTCACACAAAAAATCAGTCAATATTCGTGTCGCAGCAATAACTCAGAAATGAATCATAGTACAATTGTTAAACTTTTTACAAATGTTAAGGACAGTCAGAAGGTGTATCGCGTTTAATAGTTTCAGCCTCCTCTGCAAGGTGAAGGTCACAATTGACCTTCATATGTTCAGGGTCACAAATCGTGTCTCAAGCATAACTCCAAAACTATTAGGACTACAATCATCTAACTTCGCTCAATTATAAAGGACAATGGGTGGATGTGTTGCACACATAAGGTCAAGGTCATATTTGAAGGTCACACTGAAAATCATTAATATTCGTGTCTCAGCCATAATTCAGAAATGAACCAAAGTACAAATATTAAACTATTTAAAAAAAATTTTGTTTGATAGAGGTCAAGGTCACAGATCAAGGTCATTGCCTCGTTGGGGGGGGGGGGGGGAGGCATACTCACTTCCGAGTGAATCTCTTGTGTGTGGGTTTTTTTTCTTTTAAATTGATATTACTATTGATTGTATCATTCTCATTTTGTTTTTATTTTTTTATATTTCATGTTAGTTTTGGGGGAAATATTTAACCCTTTTTTGTATGGTAAATTACACCTTTAATTCTTCAAACAATTTAGTGGAATGTGACTGTTGCTAATCTGAGTCAATGTCTACTATCTACTGAACATTTCTGCAGTGATTTGGCATGATTTTAACCTCTTTTAAACATATTTTCAGACTTACTTTCTTTGTATTTGAAATTAGACTTTGCCACAAACTTTCTTACTCTAATTCTTGCATGGTCAATACAACTTAATGATTCCATTTACATCAATGATTTCTTTTATCGGTTTTAGGAAATATTTAACCCTTTCCTGCCAATCAATTTTACTTAATATTCCCAGCTTAAAGTTTCGGATTAAAGTTCTGCTTTTCAAGATTCTACCTTTCATTCTCCAAACACTCTGTTACAACATCATTTCTTTTTTATCCCTGCATTTTCAAAAATGCGGGGATATAGTTGTGATCTCCATCCATCCATGCATTACACCCTGGAAGGCTTCTAGGGTATTTAATTCGAAATGTTTAAACTATGCTAATGTCTTCAGGTAGCAACTCTAGATGTGCATGAAGGTTTCGAAATTTTGATTTGGCCCCAGGTGGTTCCAGTGGAACCACTTTTATCGTTGGAAAATCAGTTTTCTTCAAAAGGCTCCTCGGATATTTAATTCAAAACGTTTAAACTATGCTATTAATGTGTTTAGGTAACATCTCTAGATGTGCATAAAGGTTTCGGAATTTTTATTTGGCCTCAGGTGGTTCCAGTGGAACCACTTTTATCGTTAGAAAATAAGTTTTCATCGAAAGGCTCCTAGGGTATTTAATTCGAAACATTAAAACTATGCTAAGGTGTTCAGGTAACTTCTCTAGATGTGCATAAAGGTTTTGGAATTTTGATTTGGCCCCAGGTGGTTCCAGTGGAACCACTTTTACCGTTAGGATATCAGTTTTCATCGAAAGGCTCCTAGGGTATTTAATTCGAAACGTTTAAACTATTCTAAGGTGTTCAGGTACCATCTCTAGATGTGCATGAAGGTTTCAGAATGTTGATTTGGCCCCTGGTGGTTCCAGTGGAACCACTTTTATCGTTAGAAAATCTGTTTTCATCGAAAGGCTGCTAGGGTATTTAATTCGAAACATATAAACTATGCTAATGTGTTCAGGTAACATCTCTAGATGTGCATGAAGGTTTCGGAATTTTTATTTGGCTCCAAGTGGTTCCAGTGGAACCACTTTTATCGTCAGAAAATCAAAAATGCTTTTTTACAGTTTTGGTTAAAGTTTGTTTTTTTTCTTCTTTTCTCCAATATGAATTTTGAACTATTTGTAGTCACTACATGCAGAACCTTTTTTTAAACTTATGTACCCCCCCCTCCCCCCTCCCTCCCCCCAGGGGCCAATTAGGCACTTTTTTTTCTTTCATCAAAAATGTTTTTTTTACAGTTTTGGTTGAAGTTTGTGGCTAAAAATTCAGACAAAGAATTTTGCCCAAGTTCTTGTTTCTGGATGATAACTTTAGTTGTAAACGTTTGAGATGAGTTAAATTTTGGTGTGTGGATTTAGCACAACAAAATACAGGTTGGGTTTGATTTCCGTCTTTAGCCGCCCATTTTCATCTTAACTTGACATAGTCAAGATAAGCTATTGCCATTACGCGTGCGGAAGTCTGTGAATCTGTGAGTCTGTTCACATTTTCCTTTAGCACGGGCCACACCCTGCAGTTCTTGACTGATCGTCACAAAATTCCATATGCAGGTTTGGGGTCATGTCTAGATGAGAATGTCCCCTTTTTGTAGCGATCCGGGAACCGGTATGGCTGCCCGAGCCCAAAACCTGAAAACCATTAGCACAGTTTACAGGTCGTATTTATGAAGGGATTTCATTGTAACTTGGTAGGATGCCTCTGTATAATGCCTAGATGAGAACGTCCCCTTTTGGGCATGATCTATCAACCTTGATGGCTGCCCAAGCCCGAAACCCCAAAACGTTTAGCACCCTCTGCAGGTCATGTTGAATATGGAGGGATTTCATTGTAACTTAGTATGATGACTCCTTATGATCTCTAGATGAGAATTTCCCCATTTATGCGTGATCTGCCTATTGTGACGACGGACCGAGCCAAAACCCAAAAATCTTTAGCACAGTATACAGGTCATATTTATTGAGGAATTTCATTGTAACTTGGTGGGTTGACTTCATACAATGTCTAAATGAGAAAGTCCCCTTTTGGTCCTGATTGGGCAACTGTAACGGCTACAGGGGCCCGAAGCCCGAAAACGTTTCACTCAGTCTACAGGTCATAATTATGAAGGGATTTCATTGTAGCTTGGTAGGATGACTCCAATTAATGTCTAGATGAGAATGTCCCATTTTGATCGTGATCATTCGGCCTTGATGGCTGCCCGAGCCCAAAAACCTTTAGCATAGGCAAAAGGTCATATTTATGGAAGGATTTCATTGTAACCTGTTAGGTTGACTCCATATAATGCCTAGATGATGACATCCCCTTTTGGTCGTGATTGGTGAACTGTGATGGCTACAGGTGCCCGAAAGTGATTTCAGTGTAACTTCGTAGGATCACTCCAGATGATGCCCAGATGAGATTGTCCCCGTTGTTTGCGATCATTCAACCATGATGGCTGCCCGAGCCCGAAGCCCGGGAAACCTTTAGCACAGTCTACACGTCATATTTATGAAGGGATTTCATTGTAACTTGGTAGGTTGACTTCATATAATGTCTAGATGAGAACGTCCCCTTTTGGACACGATTGGGCAACTGTGACGGCTACAGGGGCCCGAAGCCCGAAAACCTTTAGAGCAGTCTACAGGTCATAATTATGAAGGGATGACTCCAAATAATGTCTAGATGAGAACATCCTCTTTTGGTCGTGACCATTCAGCCTTTATGGCTGCCGAGCCCAAAGACCTTTAGCATAGTCTACAGGTCATATTTATGGAAAGATTTCATTGTAACTTGTTAGGTTGACTCCATATAATGTCTAGATGATGAAATCCCCTTTTGGTCGTGATTGGTCAACTGTGATGGTTACAGGTGCCCGAATCCCGAAAATCTTGAGCATAGTCTACAGGTCATATTTATGAAAGGATTTCATTGTAACTTCGTGGGATCACTCCAGATGATGCCCAGATGAGAATGTCCCCTTTTGGTTGCGATCATTCAGCCATGATGGCTGCCCAAACCCAAAACCCGAAAACCTTGAGCACAGTCTTCAGTTCATATTTATGAAGGGATGTCATTGTAACTTGGTAGGTTGACTTCATATAATGTCTAGATGAGAACAGCCCCTTTTGGACACCATTAGGCAACTGTGATGGCTACAGGGGCCTGAAGCCCGAAAACCTTTAGCACAGTCTACAGGTGATATTTATGAAGGGATTTCATTGTACCTTGGTAGGATGACTCCAAATAATGTCTAGATGAGCGCGTCCCCTTTTGGTCACGATCATTCAGCCTTGATGGCTGCCCGAGCCCAAAACCTTTAGCATAGTCTATAGTTCACATTTATGGAAGGATTTCATTGTAACCTGTTAGTTTGACTCCATATAATGCCTAGATGATGATATCCCCTTTTGGTCGTGATCAGTCAACTGTGACGGCTTCAGGGGCCCAAATCCCGAAAACCTTGAGCACAGTCTACAGGTCATATTTATGAAGGGATTTCATTGTAACTTCGTAGGATCACTCCAGATGATGCCCAGATGAGAATGTCCCCTTTTGATTGCGATCATTCAACCATGATGGCTGCCTGAGCCCAAAGCCCAAAAACCTTTAGCACAGTCTACAGGTCATATTTATGAAGGGATTTCATTGTAACTTGGTAGGTTGACTTCATATAATATCTAGATGAGAACGTCCCCTTTGGACGCAATTGGGAAACTGACGGCTCCAGGGGCCCGAAGCCCGAACACTTTTAGCACAGTCTACAGGCCATACTTATGAAGGGATTTCAATGTAACTTGATAGGATGACTCGTTTTGGAATAATTTCACTGTAACTTGGTAACTTTTTGTTGATATATGTTAACTGTGAGGGCCACATACATTAACTGTGAGGTCATATTAACCCACTCCTCAGCTCTTTAGTACAGTGCACACCTCATATTATTTTTTATCAAAAACATAGCATACAGGGAACAGAAATGAACATATTCCCAATTATCACATTTCTTGTCTTATTTCATAATCCTTTCATAAACATTGAACATTATCCTTTTCATCAAACACAACACACAAGTTAAGCTACAGTGTCAATGACACTTTCATTAGTAGAGTTATGGCCCTTTATTTATGAGAATTTTGCCCAAGTTTTGAAAGCCCATTTGCAGTAGAGTTATGGCACTCTGGTGATGAGAATATAGCCCAATTTTTCATTTTCCAATGACGTTACATTTATCGTTTCTGGGAAATAATTTTGGTAATAATGGTTCACATGGAAATAAATTTGTTATTTCGGCTTTTTACAAGAAAATAAGGGTGAATTTCATTTCAGGTTTTGAAAGCCCATTAGCAGTACAGTTATGGTGCTTTGGTGAGCCCAATTTCTCATTTTCCAATGATGTCTTGTTATGGTTTTGTGCATTTTTAGCTGCGACAAGTAGCTCTATAAGTGGCAATGTCTGTCTGTCTGTCTGTCTGTCTGTCTGTCTGTCTGTCTGTCTGTCTGTCTGTCTGTCTGTCTGTCTGTCTGTCTGTCTGTCTGTATAACTTTTGAAATACTTGGCGGAATGACTTCATACGTGGTATGCAAGTGTATCTTAATGATGTCTACCCAGTGTTCAATGCATGTGTTGTTCCAAATATTGTTCTTGGAGTTATGGCCCTTGATGAACTTAGAATTTTGTGACCAATGAGTTTCTAAGTGCAATAACGTTCAAACTACTTGTTTTATTTTGTGAAGACTTCAGATCGGTTAATATGAAAATGTGAAAACAGGGGAATTACCCTTTACCCCAGACAAGGCAGGGGAAAGGGCAATGATTGGAGTGGGAGTCGGGGAAGTGGGGGATGTTCTGGATGTGGCCATGTTGCAATGATATTTATTCCGGTCATTTGATTACAATGTGCTTCTTTCAGAAATACTCATTTTGGGCGATCGTCAGAATGAAAGAACCTAATCACATCCTTTATTTGCTCGAGACGATGTATGAGCGGATTTGTAAATGGGTTACAGCAAATACTTGAGCTGATAATGTCATCACTGCAAAATATGGTTCAAAATTCCCTCCCTTGTTTACAGGCCATCTGAACTTTTTGTTGACAAAAGATCTGAATTATTGCACAATAAAAAGACAACATGAATCACTTGTAAAAAAATAACTGAGTGTATAAAATCGGACGATACACATAAAATAAGGCATAATTTATAACAAAGTAAACAGAATGATTCAGAAATCTTTTTTTCTCGAAGTATATTCCAAGTGACCTGGAACTATATTGAGCGAGTTGATTTCCCCCGATGTTGTGAAGTTATTTACTTCCTAGTAACCATGGAATTTCTTTGGCTGTGTCTGATGTCCACAAAGGACAGATTGAAGATGGGTTGAAAATGGTGCATTCATGCTTTTAGATAAGGTGCAATTGGACGATGCCGTGAATTTAGTTTTTTTCTTGCAACCAACTATACAAACACAAGCGTCGATCAGTGTCTTTTGTCATCGTTTTAAACTGACAAGTGTGACAAATCTCCTTCACCAGAAACTATCTCCCAATTTGCATGTCATAATAAACATAACCGCCATTAGCATGACCGTGTGGTTAAAACCCAAACAAATTATAGAAACCAGGGTCAAAATTATTTAAACAAATGAAATACACGAAATATTTGCAGTTTCTTCAATATCCATGCCGAGTTACTTTTTAACCAGACCACATGCGTTCAGTTTCGTTTGTCGGCATCAAACTGATATTGTTTGTGGTAATAATTAATAGTACGAGAAGGCAAAAGAAGTCAAATATTTTCCCATCATCTTTAAATTAATTGAAATTGATAATTCCTTTTATTTTTCTGAAATTATGAATTGATAAGGTGGGTGTGTTGCGATTATTATGCCCCAGACCTGGGAGTTGGAAAGTCAAAGGCCGTGGAGACCGCTGTCCTCTAACCCATACCAACATTCTCCCTTGTATCTCGACCACTGCTACTCCAATTTGAAGGATATTTATACCACCCACTTGAAAAGTGGGCGGTATATAGCATTCATGGTGTCCGTACTTACGTACGTCCGTACTTCCGTACGTCCGTGACGCTTTGGGGGTACACATCTGCTATCCGCTACTCCTCTTAAACCAGTGGGTGGATTTCATTGAAACTTACAGGCATTCTTTTCTATACATTATAGATGTGCACCTCCTATTTTGCTTTCAGGTATTTTTATTTTTTACTCTTTCCCAAAGGGCGAAATGAACTTAGCCAAATTGTTGTGATGCTTTAGGGGGGTACACTCCTGCTATCCGCTACTCCTCTTATACCAGTGGGCGAATTTCATTGAAACTCTCAGACATTCTTTTATATACATTATAGATGTGCACCTTCTATTCTGCTTTCAGGTATTTTTTTTTTTTTTAGGGGGGGGGGGGGGTTGTCAGTGTTTGTGCTCTCTACATTAAACACACTTTTACTGTTGTAAAATGTTTCTTGGTGGGAGTGGGTGGTATCATTTAGTGAGCAGTGCTCACAGTTTTTCTAGTTGGCATTGTGATCGAGTATCATGGGGAAACATTGTCTGTGTAGCTGTTGTAGCATGTGTTTCTTCCACACATTTTTTCCAGAGTTATGGTACTTTTTCACTCTTTTGAGTTAGAAAATTTTGTTTATGACCAGTTGATTTGTTATAATTTGTTGTAAAGTGCCTGGCCCTGTTGACACCCTCAAATTTATTGCTACAAAATATTTTTGGTGAATATTTTGTTCCTGTTACTTCTCAAGCAGCAAGCTAATGAATATTCTGTATAAAGCCACCAATCTGATGTTTGACACTTTTATCGGAGCTGTTATGGAGGCTTATGGAACTCAACATGTTGATTATGGCGGGATTTTTCTATTCACCCATTACTTGATAAATTAAGTGTTATAGTTGGAATTAAGAAGCATGAAAGGTCCAGAATTTAAAGTTCAAAAAGAATGTTTTGCAATGTAACATGATTTTGAAGATATACTTATTTGGAGGGTTACCTGTCTGATAGTGTTTGGAACATGTGTGTCGCCAGGATCTTCAAAAAGAAAAAAGAGTTAAACTTTGAGAAAAAAGGCATATGCCTTGAGTGCCGGAGGTAGAGTCATACAAGGAAGCGAGCACCCCACCCCCCAGGAATTGTTTTGTCAAATGGAGCTCCCTTGTCACCTTTTGGGGATTGCTTTGTGTACTGCGTTCTTGAAAAAAATATGTGAGACCCTCTGATGTGCCCTTCTGATCTCAATATGCCAATAAGCCTCCTTCCGAAAAGTACATGCCATAATGGTTATGTAAGGTTGATTTGATGTGTTTTCAATAACAATGTACTTTTAAGTATATTAGATGGTTTATTGCAGTGACAGGTTACAGTTTCCCTTATTTCTTCTCCAACAGATATCATGAGTGTATTGGTGTCCAAGAGTAAACGAAGCTATGTTACTTATTGATAAACCAGACAAATTCAACAATTTCTTCACTATCAAATTGATGCATGGGATAAAAGGTGTTACAGTGCAAGGGGTTGGTAAATATATTTATTCAGCTACAATGTATGACTTTGCAGTGCATTCTACATAGGAGAATATCATAGTTTCTTTCCAAACCACCACAGTGACACATACATCTTTATATTGGGAGACACTCTTTTGTCCTTCCATACTTCTTCTAGTGGACTCCTTCAAGTTGACCTTTGTTGAACTCCCCAAATCAAAACATAAACAAAAGAAAATGTCTGCCTTCAGTCAGTGAGCACTCCACTTATAACATTTAGTCTCAATCTTTTTTGCTTTCATGAATTAGGAAAAGATTTCTTCGAGTATGTACTTCAATGTTTATAGAATACAGCTGTTATTTTATTTTGAGGTATTTTATTGTAAAAATTCTGTTCTCTTACTTATGCCATAGCAGACTTTCAGGTGGTGCTGTTTACACATGGCAGCAGTTCCATGGCAAATTCCAGTTTCTGCAGGTTCTATGTTTCATTCAAAGCATTTCTTGGAAGAAAACTGCATGAAATTTGACCCAAGTTAGGTTGGACATCCCCTTAATGTAAAGTTACAGTGCTGAACGTCTCAAACCACTTCCATCATCCATTTATAGCCTTGAATCCATCAATTCTTTCACTGATTTGTGTCTGGAATCCTCAAAAAAGGAGATTTGAAGCATAGATGTCAAATCATTGTTTACTGACTTAGGGCCAAACAAAGAATGAAGATTTGTGCCAATTTCGGTACGTTTCTGGTTACCGCGCATGTGCATTTAACAAAAGTATGGAGGATCAGACGGGACTTGAATTTTTCGGTTTTGTATGCAAATTTGGGAGAGGGGGGGGGGGGGGGGAGGGGGCAAAATTTGTGTTAGAAATATACAAATTTTTTTAAATTTATCATATTTTTATACTGTACCAATGACCCAGACATAGCTGGTGCTAACTCTTAAAATATAGGGCCAAACACAAATTTTGCCCCCCAATCCCCAAAATTTGCATCTAAAACTAAAGAAAACATGTCCTGAAAGGCCCTCCACACCTCGCCCCCACTGCGCATGCGCAGTGTCCAGGACGTTCCGAAATTGGCGCCATTTATCATTCTAAGTTTGGCCCTTCATCAGTTAACATCTGACTGATCTTTGTGCTTTTAAATCTCAGTTTAAATGATGCCAGACACATAAATATTAGTGAAATGGTGATTCTAAGGAGGATAGAAAAGGAGGAGAGGAAAAGAATGTGTGACAGAATATTATCAGGGCTGTAACTTAAAATTTTTTAATGAAATTATGTTAAGTTACCTATTTTCAAGGCAGCAGCCATTTTGTTGTCATTCTGATTATTTAGTTACACTGTTTTTTCAAGTGTTTTTCCTCTCTCCCTGTCCTTTAAGTTCCCCCTTGCTATTCTCCCATGCTTTTGGCATAGTTTCTGTAATTATTATTACTAAAATTTCTTGGGAGTTTTAGCTTAATAACAGAATGAATTCTGTTCTTTCCCCATGTTTACGTCTTCACCTACGGGTGGTTAGGCGTTGTGTTCTGCATCTACCATCTGATGTTCTGCAGTTTCTTCCCTGGAAGTCTCTGTTTTGCATCAGATGGTGTATTTTTGGTAACTGATTTCGGGCCTGGGTGCCTGGAGTCTTATTTTAGTGTTTTTACACTCATTGTTTACATTTACAACAGCCCTCTGTGTGAGGGGGGGATTTCTAAATAATAATATCTTTATGTTATTTTAATCATAACTAGATACATTATTATTGTTCGTAAGTGTTGAATAAATTGTTTAAAATATTTTTAAAATTTTTGTCCACACTTAGGCTTGGGATCCATTGGGGCTCAACGTTACTTTTCAGAAACTTGGGCTGTTCTGAAAAAATATTTTTTCAAAATATTTTGATTTCAATTATTTTTTCTATATTAATGGATCATATTATTATTATGTATTTGATTGCCAGGGGTTAGTGCGAGTACCAGGACTTGTTTTCTTTTCTCATTGAAAGGATATTGATCAATTGTTTTAGGAGGAAGTCTTCCTCTGACCTTATTATCATTCTATATGTGGTCAGTGTACTCGCATTAACTCCTGTTCTGTATCGTATGATTTCGATGACAATATGGGAAGCGTATGTCACGGTATGTTGTTGGGGATTTGGACACTCCGGTCCTTTCCCCGCAGGGTCACTCTACTTTATCAATTTCTATTTCAGACGATCAAGATTAGGGTGATGTATCTGTGATGTCTTCCAACAGTGTGCCTCCGTCGTCACAATTAATGAAGGGCTAGCGGAAAAGTGCTCATGTAATACGCCAATTGCCTAAGAGGACCCTAGTAGGTTCGACGGCCTTTGACGTCCGCTAGCTCGCCCGGTGTAGCGTCCATTCACCGAATGGTTCGGCAGCCGGGTTCGTCCGTTGCGGTCTAGAAGGAATTTTGGGGTGATGCGAGCACTATAAAATTAACTTAATGCACACCCAGTGACGGCGGATCGGAGGGAGAACGGAGGAAGCCTTTTAGTCCAGTTCATAGCTCGTTCCGGTCCATCCGGACGGCAAGCGAGAGAGGCCCCTCTCTTGTTCAACAACATCTGGCCCCAGATGTTGTGGTACAAATGTGTTGTTAGCGGAGCATACGTCCGTCGCTCGGGACGCTCCGTTGTATAGGCAGTCCGCTGAGACTGCTAAGGCTTCCTCTTCTCATCAGCGCACACGACCGCACCTTGGCTGCGTGACCGCCGATATATTACCAGCTTCGCCGATCAAGGATTCTTCGGCGACCAGGTCACACCATCCGGCAGCCAGGGATTCGAGACCGATGGACTCCGGACGTTCGCATAGGAAGTATGCGGGAGCCATCTGATGCGGAGCTGCCCTCGGCGAAGCACCGATAGACTGCGCCTCCGCAGGTCTCGACGCCGGACATTCTTGTGCACATAGCACAGCTTATCGCAGCATCCCAGCAGCCGACAGAAACGGTGTCGGATCGAGAATTATCCGACAGCGCTGGGTCGGTAGCCGGGGACTCGAGGCCTGCAGACTCCGGACGTTCGCATAGGAAGTGTGCGGGAGTCAACGTACACGGAGCTTCCAGCGGCAATGCATCGTAAGTCCGCTACGGCACAGGCCTCGGGAACGGACGTGCTTTCCTTAATAGCACAGTTTATCGCAGCATCCCAGCATCAACTGAATCTGTCGCATATATTTTATCCGACGATGCTGGGTCGGGACGCTCCGCGGAAGCGGGTACGGACGTCCGAAAGTTTCATCCGGTCCGACGGGATACCGAAAGGGATTCGGTGGATTTCAAGCTTTCCCTTTCGGAACAACATATGCTGCGATGCCGGATAAGAAACTGATAGCGTCGGTGGACTTAGAAATTTTTGGTTCGGTTCAGGGACATCGTCCCTCAGTTCCGACATAATCCAATAATGTCACACAAACTTTCGAATTATTGAACGACGCTATATATATTATTATTTTATGCTTGCTATCCAAGCATTTCTGGTTTCTTGTTCGAAGAGTTATGGAGATGTCTTTCAAAAGTGTGCCTCTGTCGTCATAGTTAATGAAGAGTTAGCGGCAATAAGTGCTCATGGAATATGTCTATCGCTTACGGAATGACATTCGCTAGCTCACCCGGTGTAGCATACATTCATCGAATGGTTCGGCTGCCGGGTTCGTCCGTTGCGGTCTAGGAAGGAGATTTGGGTGATGCGAGCACTTTAATTACTTTAGTACTCACCCAGTGACGGCAGATTGAGGACAGATCGGAGGAAGCCAACAACATAGGGGACCGCATGTTGTGGTTCAGATATTTTACATTCGGAGCATATGTCCGTTGCTCGGGACGCTCCGTTATATTGACAGTCCGAGAGACTGTCTTTAATGCTTCCTCATCCTCACAGCAGGGCACACGACCGCACATTGGCTACGTGACCTCGAGTATCCGATCAGTTTCGGCATTCAGTGATTCCACAGCGAATAGGTCGCGCCATCCGGTAGCCAAGGGACACGAGGCCTATACACTCCGTTCGCTCGCATATTGGAAGTATGCACGGGGTAACGATCTCGGAGCTTCCTGCGGCAATGCATCGTAAGACCGCTGCTCCTCAGGCCTCGGTGACGGACGTGCTATCCGAGTTAGCACAGTTGTTTCGCAGCATCCCAGCAATTGACGGTTTCTCGGTCGAATCAGGAATTATCCGACGGCGCTGCGTCGGTGCGGTCCGCGGTTGCATCAAGCTACGGACGACCGAACGCTTTATAGGGTCCGACAGGATGGCGAAAGGGATTCGAAAGATTTCGAGTTTTCCCTTTAGTAGTATCGGAAGATGCCTTTCATATCTTCTGGCATTTCTTCCAGTGATTATTTTTCGGACTTCATTGCTGCGATCTTGGATAAGAGACTTATAGCGTCATTGGACTCGGATTTTTCGATCGGTACAGGGACTTTGTCCCTGACTTACCGACGCAGTCCAATATTGTCATTACAACATGTGTTTTATTTTTCGACGCTATATATTATATATATATATACAAGCCTGCTACTAAGCATGATAGTTTAGTTTCTTGTCCGCGTGGCTCATTTCTGCCATTTTATCTTTTTTACATATAGTTTATTTTGGCAGAGCAGGGCAAACCGAGAGTTCATATGCGTCTAGACGGTGTGATTAAAGACTGCATATATTCTTTTTCGCCGTTTATGTCTTTTCCAATTTCAATATTGGGAACGACATTATGTATAGTAGACTTAACTTAGACGCTTTATTATACGTAATCCGCCTTACTGAGGCGTTATCATTACGTCTTCAAGAAAAGATTTACGGGATATTATTCTCAATGTAATTTCTTTTGAGGGCAGTATTTTGTTCACGTATAACTCCGCCCTTCAGTGGCTGATTGGAGTGTTAGACGTGATGCAGCCCTAGCTACATCCACGCGTGGATAGTAGGGTAAGAACTCTCTCAGAGTCGCTTCGTTCTCGGAGGAGCTTCTCTTCGACGGCAACTTTCCGGCAATCCATGAATTGCTTGGTTTATACATTCTCTTGTCTATCTACTGTTACAAGAGATTCAGACTGGGGCAAACATTCGGTGGTTGACTCAGAGAGTGCCGCCGCAGTTGCCGGACCCTAGTGTGGCTGTTATGACGGTTGCCAGTCAAACAGATTGGGATATATACTGATCCCTACGGATTCGAAGTGCCAGGGTCTTTGGGTTCCGCAGTCTTTTAGCTATCAGTTTAACTTCCGCGGAATAATGTTTTTTAGGCTTGCTTTATGTCATTGCATGAACATTATTCAGAAATGCATGCCCAAATTCCTGTCCTTTAATTCGACAGTAGTGGCGTATCTCCGGAACCAGGGAGGCACTCTTTCGTTTCCGTTATTCAATTTAATGGAAAGAATCCGTCTGTTGGTTATAGTACACCAAGTTCAGTTTTGGTCCGTCATATTCGGGGTCGTCTGATTGTTTTATCGCACTCCCGTTCTCTTACGGGTCGCTTGTTGCTGTCAGAATGGACTCTCAACAAACAAGTATTTAATCAGATTTGCTATCTATGGGAGCGCCCAATGATGTTTTATTATGACACAGCTTGCTATCAATTGCAGACGTATGTGTTGGCTTGTCCAGATCTCTGAGCTAATACTGTTAACGCTCTATTGATCTATAGGACGCAATGATAGGATACGCGTATCCTCCGGCGCTGTTGTTTTAGCAGGTATTGCTAAGATAAACAACCACAATACATTTCTGTTGATAGCATCTCTATCTTCACAGAGATCATGAGTAATTTACTCTCTTGTCTACTGTGGATCTTAACGTGAAATCTTCCTCTATGTGAGGATCTTTTTTCACTGGGTAAATCGTGTCATCTTTATCACAACCAGCAAGGTCGCAACCTTCATGTATTCCGTTGTGTGGTCCGTATTGCATTGTAAGCACTGTACTGGACGAGCTTTGGACGCGATTTCTTACTATAGGAGATCCTCTTCTTCGCTATTCTATGCGACTAAAGTGGAGGCTCTTCCGTCGTGGTGTAGGGATCATTATGTTCATATGGTTGATCCCTCCATACTACGCATTGCTAGTTTTTAGTATACTTGTTTCACAAGATCTACTGCAGCCTGTTGTTATTTAGGTTATAGGTTTATGTTACCTCATACCTATGCACTCTACGATAGTTTACAATTGAGTCTTTTGTCTCTTTATCTAAGTCAGTTAGTAACTTTTTGATAAATAGACTTAGAATCTTTAGATTAAATTCCTATACGGATTTTAACTTCGGTTCTTATTTAGCTAAGTAATCATTTGAGCCTCTGGAAACAGTAGTTTTCAAATTCTGACCTTTTAGACAGTAATTCTGTTGGTTTCTCTTTTACTGTAGAGTCAGTGAGTTTCATGCACTATCGATGGATGATTTTCACTTTCATAGTTTCGGAATCAATACTTCCGTTACTATTTAGGTTGGATTGTTGCATAAGAGTTAGGCTCCTATTATCCGGAACCTATTATTTTAAGGTCCTTCCGTCTTCGTATGGGCATAGGCCTTTACTCTTTCCGGGTACAGTTTATGTATTTATAAACAGATATCTGTTTATTACAAGGGCGTAAGCTTCTTCTGTCTTTGATGTCTAGTAGAAGGACGTTACGCTCCATTTTATTGTTAATCGATTCTATTAACTAGCGTACTGCTTATGGTATATCATTGGCTTAGCAGTTGTGCTTAAGATTTCGGCTCTTGAAGTAAGAGTTCTTCTACTTCTTGGGCTTACATTAATAGTGTTGCTATTATAGATTTTTGAAGGCTGCTCATTGCGCTCAGCCATCCATTCATGAATTTTATCTCAGAAATATCGAGTCCATTTCTGGAGGCCTCTATTGTTAGGTCTATTATCTACTGCTCAGAATGTCATTCACTTAACAGTTGCTACTATAGCTAGGTAGGCTGTCTGTTTCGGCAGTGTCTCCGTTCGGCTGCCCTCTTCGCTCTGGGCTATTTGACCCAGGGCAAGAAAAAGGGGGGGGGGGGAGGGTGTTCCCTTGGGTCACCTGTTTTTACTATGAAAACAAGGGGATACCTC
Source organism: Pictodentalium vernedei (assembly GCA_031216915.1). Lineage (NCBI taxonomy): Eukaryota > Metazoa > Mollusca > Scaphopoda > Dentaliida > Dentaliidae > Pictodentalium > Pictodentalium vernedei. The sequence goes on along the minus strand of CM062291.1, from coordinate 270,247,461 downwards.
CTCCGGAGTTAGTAATTCTGAGCTGTTATTGGGATGGTTGTTTAGTGAGAAGTTTAAGTTTATAAAATTCATTCAAGTCTTAGTTTTTAAAGTATAGCTTTTGAATATTGCATATGTCAACGGACATGATTATGCAATTCTCACACACTTTTAGGAGTATAAGAGTCTCTATTCTCTAGACTTACTTTATTATTGGCTTACTTTAAAAATTATTAGTATAAGGATTATTGGATATTAATAGAGTACATGGATGTATGAAGCTCAATTTTTGGAAGGTGTTGTATCTTTCTAATTTATCATAAATAAGAAAGATACATGTAAGGCCTATTACTTCTTTTCCCTACAGGGGATGACTCTATTTTATTTTATTGAGCGTATTCCATTTTGCTCTATGTCCTTGGCCCTCCAGCCTTTTTACTATTCAGCTATGTCTGGGTCATTGGTACAGTATAAAAATGTTAAAAAATTTATAGTAATTTATATATTTTTTATACTTACCAATGACCCAGACGGGGATGGCCCTCCCAGGAGTTGGGAACTCTTGCCTCCCCGCTGAGTACATAGCGCTTACCAGGCACTGGTTATTAGAATGATAAATGGCGCCAATTTCGGAACGTCCTGGACACTGCGCATGCGCAGTGGGGGCGAGGTGTGGAGGGCCTTTCAGGACATGTTTTCTTTAGTTTTAGATGCAAATTTTGGGGATTGGGGGGCAAAATTTGTGTTTGGCCCTATATTTTAAGAGTTAGCACCAGCTATGTCTGGGTCATTGGTAAGTATAAAAAATATATAAATTACTATAAATTTTTTAACTTTTCTATTAAGCCTAAATTAGCATATTTTTATACTGTACCAATGACCCAGACTTAGCTGGTGCCAACTCTTAAATATTTAGGGCCAAACACAAATTTTGCCACCCCAATCCCCAAAATTTTCATCAAAAACCGAAAATTACATGTCCTATATGGTCCTCCATACTTTTACTCCACTGTGCATGCACAGTGTCAAGGAGGTCTCAAAATTGGCGCCAATTGTCATTCTTTGTTTGGCCCTCAGTTTAGTTACATCTCACTGATATTTGTGCTTGTAAATCTCGGTTTAAATGATGCCAGACACATAATTATGAGAGAAATGGTGGATCTAAGGAGGAAATAGAAGGATGAGAGGAAGAAACAGTGGCAGGAAATGTTCAGGGCTGTAACTTATAATTTTTTTACGAAATTATTTCATGTTGCCTATTTTCGAGGCATGGCCCTGATGTTGTCATTCTTGCTATGAATGTACCATTGTTTGATCAGTGTTTCCTCTCTCCCTTTCCTTTATTCCCCCCTAGCTATTTTCCCATCCTTTTGGCATATTTTTTGTAATGTTGATTCCTAAAATTTCTTGGGAGTTTTGGCTTGGTAACAGAATAAATATTCTGTTTTTCCCCATGTTCACGTCCTCACCCTTTGGTGTTTAGGCATTTTGGTCTGCATCTACCATCTGATGTTCTACAGTTTCTTCTCTGGAAGCCTCTGTTTTGCATCAGATCGTGTTTAAATTGGTAACTGATTTCGAGCTATGTTTACCAGTGCCTGGAGTCATGTTTCCGGTTTTTGTACACCTTTTAGCTCACCTGAGCGAAGCTCAAGGTGAGCTTTACTAATCGCTTTCCATCTGTCGTCCGTCCGTCATCCGGCGTCCGTCATCGTCTGGCGTAAACTTTACAAAACCAACTTCTCCGAAGAAACCACTGGCCCAATATTTTTCAAATGTTCGGTAAGTGTTTATTACCTAATGTCAATTCAGATTTGTTAAAATGAAGTTGCCCCTCCTCCTGGGTGGGACCACGCCCCCCAAGGGGCACCAAAATCTGTGAAAATCTTCTTTTCATGAACAGGCAGTAGCAGAGACTTGATATTTGGTATGCAGCTTCCTTTTAAGGTGTAGAATCAAATTTGTTCAAGAGAAGTTTGTTGGGCTTTATTTGCCATCATTATGGGCGGGGCAAAAATTTTGGCCACGCCTAAAATCTATTTTCTGAACCGTGAGGTCGATTTGAACCAAATTTGATATGAGATGATAATGGGTCATAAGTAGTTGATTGATGCAAAAAAAAATTTTCTCATTGCCCCGTGGGAACCTCGGGAGCTAAAAATAAGAAAAACCTTAAAACTGCCATATCTCCAAAACTACAGGGCACAGAGAATTCTTATTTTGTATAAAGCTTACTTTTATCCAGTAGAATAGAATGGTTAAAAAAATCCCTATCGGTTTCATCACAAGGTACTTTTTTCAGGGCTTTGAAAAAGTGCTGAGTCAGCACTTTTTAACACTGTAGGCAATGGGAAAAAGATTAAAAAATCTTCTTCTCCAGATCCAGCAGGCAGAATCTTTTGATATTTGGTATGCAACATTGTAGGGTGGATCTGATTCAAGTTTGTTCAAATCGGCCCCCTGGGTTCATATTTGGGCTCAGTATAGGAGCCCGATTTCAATCTTAGTGCATTTCAGGCAAATTTCTTAAAAAATCTTCTTCTCCAGACCGAGCAGGCAGAATCTTTTGATATTTGGTATGCAACATTGTGGGGTGGATCTGATTCAAGTTTGTTTAAATTGGCTCCCTAAATTCATATTTGGGTTCACTATAGAAGCTCGAATTCGAACTTAGTGCATTTCAGGCAAATTTCTTCAAAAATCTTCTTCACCAGATCCAGCAGACAGAATCTTTTGATATTTGGTATGCAACATTGTGGGGTGGATCTGATTCAAGTTTGTTCAAATCGGCTCCCTAGATTCATATTTGGGCTCACTATAGAAGCCCAAATTCGAACTTAGTGCATTTCAGGCAAATTTCTTAAAAAAATCTTCTGCTCCAGATCCAGCAGGCAGAATCTTTTGATATTTGGTATGCAACATTGTGGGGTGGATCTGATTCAAGTTTGTTCAAATCGGCTCCCTAGATTCGTATTTGGGCTCACTGTAGAAGCTCGAATTCGAACTTAGTGCATTTCAGGTAAATTTCTTAAAAAATCTTCTTCTCCAGATCCAGCAGGCAGACTCTTTTCATATTTGGTAAGCAACATTGTGAGGCGGATCTGATTCAAGTTTGTTCAAATCGCCCCCCCCCCCTCCCCCTGGGTTTATATTTGGGCTCAGTATAGGAGCCCAAATTTGAACTTAGTGCATTTCAGGCAAATTTCTTCAAAAATCTTCTTCTCCAAATCCAGCAGGCAGAATCTTTTGATATTTGGTATGCAACATTGTGGGGTGGATCTGATTCAAATTGGCTCCCTAGATTCATATTTGGGTTCACTATAGAAGCTCGAATTCGAACTTTCAGGCAAATTTCTTCTTCTTCAAAAAGGTAAATTTCTTAAAAAATCTTCTTCTCCAGATCCAGCAGGCAGACTCTTTTCATATTTGGTAAGCAACATTGTGAGGCGGATCTGATTCAAGTTTGTTCAAATCGCCCCCCCTCCCCCTGGGTTTATATTTGGGCTCAGTATAGGAGCCCAAATTTGAACTTAGTGTATTTCAGGCAAATTTCTTCAAAAATCTTCTTCTCCAGATCCAGCAGTCAGAATCTTTTGATATTTGGTATGCAACATTGTGGGGTGGATCTGATTCAAGTTTGTTCAAATCGGCCCCCTGGGTTTATATTTGGGCTCAGTATAGGAGCCCAAATTTGAACTTAGTGCATTTCAGGCAAATTTCTTTGAAAATCTTCTTCTCAAGATTCAGCAGGCAGAATCTTTTGATATTGGGTATGCTTAGGGGGGTGAGATTCAAGTTTGTCCAAGCCAAGTCCCTGGGTTCATATTTGGGCTCACTGTGGTAGCCCAAATTATAACTTAGTTGAAAATGAGGAATTTTCTTTAAAAATCTTCTTCAGAATGTTTTGATATTTGGTGTGCAGCATCCTTAGGGGGTGAGATTCAAGTTTGTTCAAGCCATGTCCCTAGGTCCATATTTGGACTCACTGTGGGAGCTTGAATTTTAACTTAGTTCAAAATGATGAATTTTCTTTAAAAAATCTTCTTCTTCAGATCCTGCAGTCGGAATGTTTTGATATTTGGTGTGCAGCATCCTTAGGGGGGTGAGATTCAAGTTTGTTAAAGCCAAGTCCCTGAGTTCATATATGGGCTCCCTGTGGGAGCCTGAATTATGACTTAGTTCAATATGAGGAATATTCATTAAAAATCTTTTTTTTTTAGATCCACTGGTTAGAATCTTTGGATATTTGGTATAAGCTTTTCTTAGGAGGAGTAGATGCAACTTGTTGAAATCAATTCTCTGGGTTGATATTTAGGCTACCATGTCAGGTGAGTGCCCTCAGGCTCCTTGGGGCCTCTTGGTGTTTATGTTGACAACGGTTACTTCTGATAGTGATTACTTGTCTTCTGCTTAGTTCAATTCATAGCAGGATACATTAATATTGTCCGTAAGTGTTACATTAATTTTTTGAAATGGTTTAAAAAATTTTGTCCACACTTAGGCTTTTTTGGGATCCATTTGGGCTCATCGTTCCCATTGGGAATTTTTTCTTTTTGAATTATTTTTTCGAAATGTTATAATGGATTATTTTATTATGTATCTTTGTTTTCAAGGTTTGGTGCGAGTACTATGACTGTTTGTAATATTTTTATACTGTACCAATGACCCAGACTTAGCTGGTGCTAACTCTTAAATTCTAGGGCCAAACACAAATTGTACCCCCCAATCCCCAAAATTTGCATCTAAAACCGAAAATTACATGTCCTATATGGTCCTCCATACCTTTCCTCCACTGCCCATGCACAGTGTCAAGGAGGTCTCGAAATTGGCGCCAAAAGTCATTCTTTGTTGGCCCTTCATCAGTTCACATCTGACTGATATTTGTGCTTGTAAATCTCAGTTTAAATGATGCCAGACACATAAATATGAGAGAAATGGTGGATCTAAAGTGGAAATAGAAGGATGAGAGGAAAATTCAGTGGCAGGAAATAATCAGGGCTGGAACCTAAAATTTTTTTATGAAATTATGTTATGTTCCCTAATTTCGAGGCATGAGCCTGTTGTTATCATTCTTGCTATGAAAGTTCCACTACTTGATCAGTGTTGCCTCTCTCCTTTCCTTTATTCCCCCCTTGCTATTCTCCCATGTCTTTGGCATATTTTCTGTAATAATTATTACTAAAATTTCTTGGGAGTTTTGGCTTCGTAACAGAATGAATTTCTGTTCTTTTCCCCGTGTTGACGTCCTCACTCTTAGGTGTTTAGGCATTGTGATCTGCATCTACCATCTGATGTTCTGCAGTTTCTTCCAGGGAAATTTCTGTTTTGCATCAGATAGTGTTTAAATTGGTAACTGATTTTGGGCCATGTTTATCAGTGCCTGGAGTCATGTTTCCGGTTTTTGTACAACTTCTTTTTTACATTGACAAAGGTTACTGCTGATAGTGATTTCTTGTCTTTACATTAGTTTAGACATAGCAAGATACTTTAATATCGTATGTAAGTGTTGCATTAATTTTTTGAAATGTTTTAAAAAATTTTGTCCACACTTAGGCTTTTTTGGGATCCATTTGGGCTCAGTGTTCCCATTGGGAACTTGGGCTCTTCTGGAAAATTTTTTCAAAATTTTTTTTTTTTTTTGAAAATTATTTTCTTTCAAAGATTATAATGGATTATGTTATATTATGTATCTTTATTTCAAGGGATAGTGCAACGAATATGACTGTGTATTTTTTATTGATGAAAAAATATTTTTTATTTATAATGCGAGGATATCTTCCTCTAATTCTCAGGTTCAATGTATTCGCACTAATTCCTGCTCTGTGTGTGTTGATTGAAATGACAACGTTGGAGGCATGTGTCACGATATTGTGTTTGCGGGGAGGGGTTCATACCGGTCCTCTCTCCGTAGGGTTACTCTATATTATCATTTTATTTTTCAGAATTCAGAGTGATGTTTTCGTGATGTCTTCAACAAGTGTGTCTCCATCGTTGCAGTGTTAGGGCTAGCGGCTAAGTGCTCAGGGTAATACGACAATTGCCGAAGAGGTCCCTAGTAGGATCGAAGGCATTGCTCGGCAGCCGGGTTTGTCCGTTACGGTTCTGGGAAGCAGTGTGATGCGAGCACTATAAACTTGGAACGTGCACACCCAGCAACGACGGATCCGAGGATAGTACGGAGGAAGCCTGTCAGTCTAGTAGCTAGCTCGTCCAGGTCTATCCGGACCGCGAGCGAGAGAGGCCCCCTCTCTCTTACAACTACATTTGAGCCGCAATGTTGTTGTATGTTTGTTTGTTAGTCGGAACATACGTCCAATCCTCCTGTTCGGGACGTTCCGTCACATACACAGTCCGAACTGGCTGTGTTATGGGCTTCCTCATCCTCATGTCAACACACACCACCGCACCTTGGCTTGTAACCACTGAGTTTCAGGGGACGTTCGCATATTATATAAATGCAGGAATGAACGTTCCTAGAGCTCCTGCTTTGCCGACCAGGGAATATTGTCGACCAGGTTACTTCATCTGTTAGCCAAGGATATGAGGTCTTTCCTGATGGGACGTTCGCATATTATATAAACGCAGGAATGAACGTCCCTGGAGCTGCCAGTGGATATTATGTAAGTCACGGCTCCTCAGGCCTCATTCAGGAATAAGAATGCGGTGATTTTCTGTGATGTCTTCAAAAAGTGTGCTTCCGTCGTCACAGTCAAATGAAGAGCTAGCGGATAAATGCTCATGATATTACGTCAATTGCCTAAGAGGTCCCAAGTAGGATCGACGGCTTTGGCGTCCGCCTCGCCCGGTGTAGCATCCATTCATCGAATGGTTCGGTAACCGCGTTCGTCCGTTGCGGTCCAGGAAGGAGATTTGGGTGATGCGAGCACTATAAAATATTCTACGTGCACACCCAGTGACGATGGATACTAGGAGGGTACGGAAGCCTTTAAGTCTGGTTCCTAGCTCGTCCAGGTCCACCCGGGCTGCGAGTGAGAGAGGTCCCTCTCTCGTACAACAACATCTGAGAACAGATGTTGTGGTACAAATGTTTCTCATTCGGAGCATACGTCCACCGCTCGGGACGCTCCGTTATATAGACAGTCCAGAGAGACTGCTGTAATGGCTTCCTCATCCTCACGGCAGGGCACACAACCGCACCTTGACTACATGACCACTGCTATCTAGCCAGTCTCGCCGACCAAGGATTTCACGGCGACCAGGTCATGCCATCCGGTAGTCAGGAATACGAGGCCTATAGACTCCAGACGTTCGCATAAGAAATATGCAGGAGTTAACGTCCAGGGAGTCTTCAGCGGCTAAGTAACGTAAGACCGCTGCTCCACAGGTCTCCGTAACGGACGTGCTATTACAAATAGCACAAATTATCGCAGCAACCCAGCAGATGACAGAATCTCTGTCGGATCAGGATTTATCTGACGACGCTGGGTCGGTACGCTCTGCTGAAGCATCAGGTACGGACGGCCGAGAATTTCAAGTGGTCCAACAGGATGGCAAAGGGATACCGAGGAGTTGTTTTTTTCCCTTTCGGAACAACATAAAGTTGCCGTAGATATCATCCGGCATTATCTTTCAGAAGTTGTTCTGTCGGACCAAAAGGCTGTGATGCCGGATAAGAAACTGTTAGCGTCACTGGACACGGAATAATTTTATCGGTTTAGGGACATCGTCCCTGAGTTTCCGACACAGTCCAATAATGTCACAAGAACATTTGAAGTATTGTAGGACGCTATATATAAGCTTGCTACCAAAATGAGCAAGTCAGGTTTCTTATCGGCGAATGCTCTACATCTGCCTTTCATCAATTCAAGGAATAATTTCGAAACGGCAGGACAGGGCATACCGAGAGTTCCTCTGCGTTCAGACGATCAGGTCGAAGATCTAGAATGATGTATACCATCGTCTATGTCAATTTCAACCGCGATGTTGGAAACGACAATAATGTCTAACAGAGTTATCTTAGATGCATTATCGTACACAGATCACCTTACTAAAGCGTTTTCATTACGCCTTGAAGGGAAAGAATTCCAGGATGTACTATCTTCCTTGAGAGTTCTTTCAAGGGCAATAGCTTATTCCACGTATAACTCTGCCCTTTCAGTGGCAAACCTGGTGTTGGTTAGACCTGACGCGGCCCTAGCTACATCCACGCACGTGGATGGTAAGGTGAAAAACTCTCTCAGAGTCGCTTTGGTCTCCGGAGAGCTTCTCTTCGACGGCAAGCTTTCAGCAATCTATGATCAGATAACTAAGAAAGCTTCGGATTCTCTGCTATTCAAATCCGCTTCTAAAAAGTCGGATACAGCAGAAAAGAGTAAGACAGGCACTTCTGGGACAAGTATGCCCAAGAGAAGTTCCTATAGAGGTTCCTATGCGTCCTCTAGGTCTTATTCTAGAGACCGTCAAGGCAGCGACTCACGTGGGGGACGTTATTCTGGCCGAGATAACCGGTCAGACGTCCCTAGGTCGACGGGGCGAGGTGCGGGTCGTGGAGGAAGTAGTTTCTCCTTCCGCAAGCCTCGCAGGTCCAGGAGGTGATGGTATGAACCTCTATTGTGTTCCGGTAGGCGGAAGATTGTCGAGTTTTATAAACAATTGGGCGTCAATTACGGACGACCCCTGGGTTCGAGGGGTATTTTCGGAAGGACTAAGAATATCCTTCAAACGAAAGCCTCCATTAACTCGAAGTCCAAAATGGACTCAGCTTCCGTCAATCCGCAGAAAAGAGATGCTCTTCAATCAGAAGTACAGTCTCTTCTGGAGAAGAACGCGATAGAGGTCGTAGAAGACCAGGAATCACTGGGTTTCTACAGCCATCTGTTTCTGGTTCCAGACGGCTCGTTCTGTCCAGTCATAGATCTGAGCTGGATAAACAAGCTGATCGTCGCTCCGAAGTTCTATATGGAGACAATTCGATCAGTCAGAGCGAGTATTCGGGTGAACGACTATGCTACAAGCATAGATCTCAAGGATGCGTACTTTCACGTCATGGTGCATCCGACATTCAGAAAGTATCTACGCTTCGCAGTCCTAGGAGTTGTATATCAGTTCCGAGCGATGTGCTTTGGTTTGAACCTAGCGTCCTGGGCTTTCACTGGAATAATGAACTCGGTAATGATACATTTCTGAGCTCATTCGTCTGTGGTAACGTCGACCTACCTGGACGACATTCTTCAGAGGTACGGCAACGAGTTAACGCTTCAGAACGATGTGCAGAATCTGCTTCTATTACTCCGACTTCTCGGTTTTATAATAAACAAGGAGAAGTCGGATCTGGTGCCATCCAAGTCATTCACCCACTTGGGAATGAGCTTCGAGACGCACAACAATCTCGTTCATCTGCCGTTAACCAGAGCGAAATTAATCAGTTGTTACGCTCGCTATTGTCTTCACTCAGACAAAGTTACAGCGAGAGAATTCATCAGACTGATAGGGTTGTGTGGCGCTGCCGCGGATTTTATTCCAATGGGGCGGCTACGCCCTTGTCCTCTCCAAATCTTTTTGACTCAAAAAGAACAGAGTTGGAGGGTGAAGATTCTTTCGCTCGTTACGTACATCCTCTTGTAAGTCAAGTGAAACAGATTCAGACTTGGGCAGATATTCAGTGGTTTATTCAGGGAAATAACTTCCACTGCAATTGCCAGATCCGAGTTTTACAGTTTTGACGGATGCCAGTTAAATAGGTTGGGACCCAACATTGAGCCCAACGGTTTTTAAGTGCCAGGGTCCTTGGGATCCGTAGTTCCTAATCAAGCACATAAACATCAGGAATTGATGTTATTTTGGCTTGCGTTATGTCATTGCATGAATGTTATCCAGAATGCCCACAGGCAATTCTGTCTGACAATTCGACGGTATAAGCGTATTTTCGGAACTAGGGAGGTACTCATTCCATTCTGTTATTCACTGTAACGGAATGAATCCTTCTGTTGGTACTAGAACATCAAGTTCTCCTATCGGTCCGTCGTATTCTGGGTCGTCGGAACGTATTAGCGGACTCCCTTTCACGAAAGAGCCGCTTGTTGCAGTCAAATGGACTTTTAATAACGAGTATTTATATCAGATTTGCTACCTATGAGAGCGGCCAATGATGGACTTTTTTGCGACGCATCTCAACAATCAGTTGCAGGTGTATGTGTCAACATGTTCGGATTCTCGAGCGTTTGCAGTTGACGCTCTATCCATCTCGTGAGACGGGATAATAGGATATGGGTATCCTCCAGCGCCGTTGATTCAGCAGATATTGCTTAAGTTAAATAATCTCAATGCAATTCTGTTGGTAGCACCTCTGTCTCCACAAAGACCGTGCATTAATCTATTCAGGTGTCTGTTGTGGCTTATGCTGTGGAAGCTTCCTCCACATTTCGGTCCATTCTATAGCTAGATGGATTCTATTAGCTTTCAGTACTGCTTATGATAATATCTTCAACACAGCAGTCTGCGATTAAGATTTTAGCTCTTGAAGTAAGAGTTCTTTCTTCTTCAGAGGCTTATGCTAATAGCGTTGCTATTACAGTTCTAATGACGGCTGCATATTGGTTTTAGCCTTTCACTTGCACGAATTTATACCTCAGAAATATTGAGTCCATTTCTAGAGACCGGCATTGTTTAGGTTCGTTATCTGTTGCTCAGAATGTCGTCCACTAAGCAGTTGCAACTATAGTTGTGTAGGCTTTTGGTTCCGGCAGGGACTCTGTGCTGCCGCCTTCTTCGCTCTGGGATATTTGACCCAGGGCAAGGGGAAGGGGGGGGGGGGGGTGTTCCCTTAGGTCACCTGCTTTATAGTGAAAAGCAAGGGAATACCTCCCCTAGAGCCAGTAATTCTAGTCGGTACCGGGATGATTTTTAAAGTGTAAAGATAATCTTTTTACTCATCCATGTAATATTTTTAACTGTACCTCGGTGTGTAGTATTTGTATATGTCACATATCATGCAGACGTTAATATACAATTAACGGTCACTTTTAATGAATTTAAGAGTCTCATTTATCTGGACTACTTTATTTATCGGCTTTCCTTTAAAAATAATTACCATAATTACCATGGATTATACTGGAGGTTAATAGACATCAGTGATGGTATTATGCTCAAGTACAGAATGGTGTTGTGTCTTTCTCGTTTTGATGCAGAATAGAAAGATAAATGTAAAGCCTATTTCTCCTTGAGGGGATAATTCTGTATATATATAGTTGAGTTATTGGATTGCTTTATGTCCTAGGCCCTCCAACCTTTTTACTATTCAGCTAAGTCTGGGTCATTGGTACAGTATAAAAATGTTAAAAAATGTACAGTAATTTATATATTTTTTATACTTACCAATGACCCAGACGGGGATGGCCCTCCCATGAGTTCGGAACTCATACCTCCCCGCTGAGTACATAACGCTTTTCCAGGTACTGCTTGTAAGAATGACTTTTGGCGCCAATTTCGAGACCTCCTTGACACTGCGCATGCACACTGGAGAAAAGGTATGGAGGACCATATAGGACATGTAATTTTCGGTTTTAGATGCAAATTTTGGGGATTGGGGGGTAAAATTTGTGTTTGGCCCTAGAATTTAAGAGTTAGCACCAGCTAAGTCTGGGTCATTGGTAAGTATAAAAAATATATAAATTACTATAAATTTTTTAACTTTCACAATGAAAGATTATTGTTCAAATTGTAATGCGAGGAAATCTTCCTCTGATTCTCATGATCAGTGTATTAATTGTAGTCAGTGTACTCGCACTAACCCTTGCTCAGTGTGTGTCAGTTGGGATGATAAACGTTGGAGATGTGTGTCACTGTATGTTGTTAGCTGGGAGAGGTCCATGCGGGTCCTCTCTCTGCAGGGTCACTAGTTTTTCAATCTCTTTTTCAGAGGAACAAGAACAGGGTGATGTTTCCGTGATGTCTTCGAAAAGTGCGCTTCCTTCGTCACAGTCAAATGAAGAGCTAGCAGCAAAAGCGCTCATGCAGATACGTCAATTGCCAAAGAGGTCCCAAGTATGATCGACGGCTTTGGCGTCAGCTAGCTCGCCCAGTGTAGCGACCATTCAACGAATGGCTCGGCAGCCGGGTTTGTCCATTGCGGTCCAGGAAGGAGATTTGGGTGATGCGAGTACTATAAATATACAACGTGCACACCCAGTGACGACGGATACGAGGATGGTACGGAGGAAGCCTGTTAGTCCGGTTCCTAGCTCGTCCAGGTCCATCTGGGCTGCGAGTGAGAGAGATCCCTCTCTTGTACAACAACATCTGGGCCCAGATGTTGTGGTACATAACGTTCCTCAGTCGGAGCATACATCCACCGCTCGGGATGCTCTGTTATATAGACAGTCAAGAGAGACTGCTCATCCTCACGGCAGCACACACGACCGCACCTTGACTACGTGACCAGTGATATCCAGCCAGCCTCGCCTACCAGGGATTCCACGGCGACCAGGTCACGCCATCCAGTAGCCAGGGATACAAGGCCTTCATACTCCAGACGTTCGCATAAAAGAAGTATGCAGGAGTCAGTGTGCAAGGAGCTTCCAGCGGCTAAATCCCGTAAGACCGCAGCTCCACAGGTCTCCGTTACGGACGTGCTATCGCACATAGCGCAGATTATTGCAGCATCCCAGCAACCGGCAGAAACTCTGTCGGATCAGGAATTATCCGAAGAAGCTGGGTCGGTACGTTACGCTGCAGGTTCAGGCACAGACGACCGAGATTTACAAGTGGTCCGACAGGATGGCGAAAGGGATACGGAGGAGTAGGATGTTTCCCTTTCGGAACAACATAAAATTGCCGTAGAGTTCATCCGGCATTATCTTCCTGAAGTTGTTCCTCCGGGCCAAAATGCTGCGTTGCCGGATAAGAGACTGATAGCGCCACTGGACACTGAATTCTTTAAACGGTTTAGGGACACCGTCCTGAGTTTCCGACACAGCCCAGAAATGTCTCACGGACATTTGAACTATTGAATGACGCTATATATAAACTTGCTACCAAAACGGGCAGGTCCGGTTTCTTATCAGCAAGTGCTCTACATCTGCCTTTCATCAGTTCAAGGAATAAATTTGAAATGGCAGGACAGGGCATTCAGAGAGTTCCTCTGCATCTAGACGACCAGGCCGAAGACCCAGAATTATCCATGCCGTCGGCTATGGCAATTCCAACCATGACGTTGGAAATGACAATAACGTCTAATAGGGCTAACTTAGATGCATTATCGTACGCAGATCACCTTACCAGAGCGTTATCATTATGCCTTGAAGGACAAGAATTCCAGGACGTACAAACCTCCTTAAGAGTTCTGTTGAGGGCCATAGCATTCTCCACGTATAACTCCGCCCTTTCAGTGGCAAATCTGGAGTTGGTTAGACGTGACGTGGCCCTGGCTACATCCACGCACGTGGATAGTAAGGTGAAAAACTCTCTCAGAGTTGCTCCAGTCTCCGGAGAGCTTCTCTTCGATGGCAAGCTTTCCGCAATCTATGATCAGTTGACTAAGAAAGCTTCAGACTCTCTGCTATTTAAATCTGCTTCCAAAAAGTTGGATTCAGCAGAGAAGAGTAGGACAGGCACTTCTGGGACGAATACATCCAGGGTAAGTTCCTATAGAGGTTCCTATGCATCCTCTAGGTCTTACTCCAGAGACCGTCAAGGTAGCGACTCAGGTAGGGGCCGTAATGCTGGCCGAGACAACCGGTCAGATGCCCCTAGGTCGACGGCGCGAGGTGCGGGCCGTGGAGGACATGGTTTCTCCTTCTGCAAACCCTACAGGTCCAGGAGGTGATGGTATAAACCTCTATCGGAAGACTGTCGAGTTTTTCAAGCAATTGGGAATTAATTACGGAGGACCCTTGGGTTTGAGGGGCGATTTCGGAAGGACTAAAATTGGCCTTCAAAGGAAAACCTCCGTTAACGCGAAGTCCAAGATGGACTCAGCTTCTGTCAAATCCACAGAAGAGAGGCTTGCTTCTATCAGAAGTCCAGTCTCTTCTGGCGAAGAACGCGATACAGGTCGTAGAAAACCAGGAATCTCCAGGTTTCTACAGCCATCTTTTTCTGGTTCCGAAACCAGACGACTCGTTCCGTCCAGACATAGATCTGTGCTGGATAAACAAGCTGATCGTGGCTCCAAAATTCTATATGGAGACCATCTGATCGGTCAGAGCGAGCATTCGGGTGAGCGACTATGCTACGAGCATAGACCTCAAGGAAGCTTACTTTCACGTCATGGTACATCCGGCATTCAGAAAGTATCTTCGCTTTGGCATCCTAGGAGTCATGTATCAGTTCCGAGCAATGTGCTTCGGTCTGAATCTAGCGTGTGGGCTTTCACTCGAATAATGAACTCGGTAATGACTCATTTCCGAGCTCATTCGTCTGTGGTAACGTCGGCCTACCTGGACGACATTCTTCAGAGGTACGGCAACGAGTTAACGCTTCAGAATGATGTGCAGAATCTGCTTCTATTGCTCCGACGTCTCGGTTTCATAGTAAACGAACAGAAGTCGGATCTGGTGCCGTCCAAGTCATTCACCCACCTGGGGTTGAGCTTCGAGACGCACAACAATCTCGTTCGCCTCCCTTCAACCAAAGCGAAATTAATCAGTTCTTACGCTCGCTATTGTCTTCACTGAGACAAAGTTACAGTGAGAGAATTGATGAGACTGATAGGTCTGTGCGGAGCTGCCGCGGATCTTATTCCAATGGGGCGGCTACGCACTCGTCCTCTCCAAATCTTTCTGACTCAGAATTGGAGGGCGAAGATTCATTCACTCGATATGGACATCCTTTTGTCAAATTAAGTGAAACAAGAGATTTAGACTTGGGCAGATATTCAGTGGTTAACTCAGGAAGTTCCACTGCAATTGCCGGATCCGAGTTTTACAATTATGACGGATGCCAGTCAAACAGGTTGGGGCACAACACTGAGTCCAACAGATTCGAAGTGCCAGGGTCTTTGGGATCCGCAGTTCCTAAGCAAGCACATAAACATCATAGAAATGATGTCAATTTGGCTTGCGCTACATCATTGGATGAACGTTATTCAGAATGCACACGTGCAAATTCTGTCCGACAATACGTCGGTAGTAGCGTATATTTGGAATCAGGGAGGCACTCATTCCATTCCGTTATTCAATTTAACGGAAAGATTCCTTCTGTTTGTACTAGAACATCAGGTTCTCCTATCGGTCCGTCATATTCCGGGTCGTCTGAACGTATTAGCAGACTCCCTTTCACGGAGGGGTCGCTTGTTGCCGCCAGAATGGACTCTCAACAAATGCGTATTCAATCAGATTTGCTACCAATGGGAGCGGCCAATGATAGACTTATTTGCGACGCATCTCAACTATCAGTTGCAGACGTATGTGTCACCATGTCTGGATCCTCGAGCATTTGCAGTAGACGCTCTATTGATCTCGTGGGACAGAATGATAGGATATGCGTATCCTCCAGTGCCGTTGATTCAGCAGATACTGCTCAAGATAAAACAATCTCAATGCAAAATTCTATTGGTAGCATCTCTGTCTCCACAGAGACCGTGGATAAATCTACTCAGGTATTTCCGTTGTGCGGCCTTCTTGCACGGCAAGCATTTTACAGGACAAGCAGTGGACGCGATTTCTAACTGTAGGAGGACCTCCTCTTCGCTAAATTATGCTACTAAGTGGAAGGTCTTTTGTCAGTGGTGTAGGGATCATTCTGTAGATATTTATGATCCCTCCATTCCAGACATTGCAAATTTTCTAGTCTACTTGTTTGATGAGATCAAACTGCAGCCTGTTACCATTAAGGGCTATAGGTCTATGCTATCCGATACCTATGCACACCATGATAGTTTACTGATTGGATCTAATGTCTCTTTATCTAAGTTAGTAAGAAACTTTTCGATAAATAGACCTAGAACCCTTAGATTAATTCCTTAGTGGAATTTAGCTTGGGTTCTTCTTAAGCTAAAAGAAACGCCTCTTAACACGGTGGACTTCAAATTCTTATCTTATAAGACTGCTTTTCTCTTAGCCTTCTCTTCGGCTGGAAGAGTCAGTTAGCTTCATGCACTATCTGTGGATGATTCTCACTATCGTAGCGTTGGTAATACTATTACCTTCACTACTAATGTTGGATTTTTGGCTAAAAATCAGGCTCCTAATAAGTATCCGGAACCTATTGTTATTAAGGCTCTTCCATCTTCAGACGGGCATAGGCGTTTACTCTGTCCTGTTAGAGCTATACGTATTTATAAATGTAGATCTGAGTTCATCAGAAAGGGATGTAAGCGTTTCTTTCTGTCTCTGATGCCTAATAGAAAGGACATTATGGTCCATTCTGTTGCTAGGTGAATTCAATTAACTATCCGTACTGCTTATGGCAAATTATCTTCAACTCAGCAGTCTGTGCTTAAGATTTCAGCTCATGAAGTAAGAGCTCTATCAACATCTTGGGCTTACGCTAATAGTGTTGCTATTACAGATCTAATGAAGGCTGCATATTGGTCTCAGCCTTCCACTTTCACAAATTTTTATCTCAGAAATATTGAGTCCATTTCTGGAGATGTGCATTGTTTAGGTCCGTTATCAGTTGCTCAGAATGTCATCCACTAAACAGTTGCAACTATAGTTATGTAGGTTTTCTGTTCCGGCAGTGACTCTGTCGTGCTGCCCTCTTCGCTCTGGAGTATTTGATCCAGGGCAAGGGGAAGGTGGGGTGGGAGGGGGGTGGGGGGGGGTGGAGGAGGGTGTTCCCTTAAGTCACCTGCTTTATAGTGAAAAGCAAGGGAATACCTCCACTGGAGTCAGTAATTCCGAGTTGGTACCGGGATGGTTTTAAAGTGTAAAGCTAATGTTTACTCATCTATGTAATATTTTTAAAGTGCAGCTCGGTGTGAAGCATTTGTATATGTCATGTGTCACACGGGCATTAATATACAATCCTCGGACACTTTTAATGAGTATAAAGAGTCTCATTTCTCTGGACTTCCTTTATTTATTGGCTTTCCTTTAAAAATAATTAGTATAACGGGTTATACTGGATGTTAATAGAGATCATTGATGTTATTGTGCCCAATTGCAGAGTGGTGTTGTGTCTTTCTTTTTTGATGCAAATAAGAAAGATACATGTAAAGCCTATCTCTCCTTTTCTCCTCAAGGGGATATTTCTGTTATATGTAATTGAGCCTATTAGATTTTCCTTTATGTCCTAGGCCCTCCAACCTTTTTACTATTCAGCTAAGTCTGGGTCATTAGTACAGTATAAAAATGTTAAAAAATTTATAGTAATTTATATATTTTTATTACCTGCGTCGCCAGTGGCAGAGAAGGTCTAGTAACCGCTCAACTCTGTCCGTCCGTCCGTCCATCAGTCCATCTGTACGTCCGTCAGTCCGTCCAAAAGTTTTCTTGGCTTCTATGAAAGGGAATGATTTTATATTTGGTATGTTGCTTCATAATGATGAGTTGTATCGTGTATCTAATTTTCAGGTCAATTGCATGCAGCGACGCAGGTCCAGACCCGGTATTGGTCTTGGCTTGTTTATACTTACAAATGACCCAGGCGGCGATGGCCCTCCCATGAGTTGTGAACTCGTACCTCCCCGCTGAGTGCATAACGCTTACCAGGCACTGGTTGTAAGAATGACAATTAGCAGGAATTTCGAGGACCATATAGGACATGCAATCAGTTTTTGATGCAAATTTTGGGGATTGAGGGGCAAAATTTGTGTTTGGCCCTAAATATTTAAGAGTTAGCACCAGCTTAGTCTGGGTCATTGGGAAGTATAAGAAATATATAAATTACTATAAATTTTTTAACTCTTAGCTCAACTTGACAAAGTCAAGCTGAGCTATTGCCATCACTTCTCATCCGTCGGCGTACGTACATTAGTACATTAGTACGTACATCCACAATTTCCTTTGGCACACCTCACAGGTCGCATTTATGATCAGATCGCTTTGAAACTTGGTATGCTTGTTTGGGGTGACCTCTAGATGGGAGCTGTCGATTTTCTTCAATTTCCGTCAAAAAATGTTGCCGCAGCCAACCTTCTTAGAACTCAGTTTAGTCAGACCACATATTTCCCTTTGGCACACCCTACAGGGCACGTTTATGATTGGATTGCTTTGAAACCTGGTATGCTTGTTTAGGGTGACCTCTAGATGGGAGCTATCGATTTTCGTCAATTTCGGTCAAAAAATGTTGCCACGGCCAACGTTCTTAGAACTTAGTTTAGTCAGCCCTCAATATTTCCCTTTGGCACAGCCTACAGGGCACATTTATGATCAGATTGTTTTTTAACTCTTAGCTCAACTTGACAAAGTCAAGCTGAGCTATTGCCATCACTTCTCATCCGTCGGCGTACGTACATTAGTACGTTAGTATATTAGTACATTAGTACGTACATCCACAATTTCCTTTGGCACACCTCACAGGTCGCATTTATGATCAGATCGCTTTGAAACTTGGTATGCTTGTTTGGGGAGACCTTTAGATGGGAGCTATCGATTTTCTTCAATTTCCGTCAAAAAATGTTGTCGCGGCAAACGTTCTTAGAACTTAGTTTAGTCAGAAGATCTCAATATTTCCATTTGGCACACCCTACAGGGCACATTTATGATTGGATTGCTTTGAAACCTGGCATGCTTGTTTGGGGTGACGTCTAGATGGGTGTTATCAATTTTCTTCCATTTCCGTCAAAAAAAGTTGCCATGGCCAACGTTCTTAGAACTTAGGTTAGTCAGACCTCAATATTTCCCTTTGGCACACCCTACAGGGCACATTTATGATTGGATTGCTTTGAAACCTGGTATGCTTGTTTGGGGAGACCTCTAGATGGGAGCTATCGATTTTCTTCTGTTTCCGTCAAAAAATGTTGCTGCTGCCAACGTTCTTAGAACTTAGTTTAGTCAGACCTCAATATTTCCCTTTAGCACACCCTACAGGGTACATTTATTAGCTCAACTTGACAAAGTCAAGCTGAGCTATTGCCATCACTTCTCGTCCGTCGGCGTATGTATGTATGTACGTACACATCCGTACGTTAGTACGTACAGAACGTCCACAATTTCCTTTTGCACACCTCACAGGTCGCATTTATTTTCATTTCCTTTAAAAAATTATTGTCGTTTTCACCAGCCTTTGAACTTACTGCATTTGTGTAGCAACTTATCGCTTTTGCACTCTCTGCAGGGTATATTTATGAATTTCCATAAAAAAAAACAAAAAACATTGCCACAAGCAATGACATTCAAACTTAGTGCATCTGTGCATTAACATCTTCCTTTGGCATGCCTCAGAGGGTGCATTCATTATCAGGCTGTTTTGAAACTTTGTATGCTTATGCAGGATGACAAAGATAGGAGCTATTGATTTTCTTCTCACTTCCATCAAAATCTGTTGCTGTTAGCAGCAGTCTTTGAATTTATTGCATTTGTGCATCAACATTCCTCTTTGACATGGCCTACAGGCCACATTTATCAGGATTTTTTTTTGAACTTGGTGTGCACATTGGGCGAGACCTTTAGATAAGAGCTATTGATTCATTTCTGTGAAAAAAGTTGCCATTTACAATAACCTCTGAACTTACTGCATTTGTGTATCAACATTCTTCCTTTAGCCAGTCTTACACACATTTATAAATTCAAGGATTACTCTTGAGGTTGTGCACACACAATGCTGTTTTGTTGAAATTTCACCAAATAACATTGGTACCATTGATCTTCAGTTTTGCCATTTCACTTGTAACTTACCAAGTTCAAGTTTGTTAAGTTGACCTACAGTGTCATTGACACTTTCATTACAATTTGTGGTCCACTGGTGATAAATTCATGGCCACTTACATTTTTATGTGTACTCATACTATGTATGGTACACATAATGCCGGCATCCGGGGTGATCATCTGTCGTTCGTCCATCCTTTCTCCATCCGTCTGTCCATCTGTCCATCCATCCGTCCATCTGTCTGTCCATCCGTCTGTCCGTCCGGCGTCCGTATCCATTTGTTTGGCATTCGATAACTTGAAAAATATTGCTTCGATTATCAAGTTACTTTATATTTGTGTTCAGGTTACTGATGTGCCGAGCTGTATAGTTTTTGGTGTAAATCGGATAATTTGATCCTGAGATATTAACCTTTTATCCTTCAAATTGAAAATTCCTCCAATCCCTTTGGCATTCGATAACTTGAAAAATATTGCTTCGATTATCAAGTTACTTTATATTTGTGTTCAGGTTACTGATGTGCCGAGCTGTATAGTTTTTGGTGTAAATCTGGTATTTTGATCCTGAGATATTAACCCTTTATCCTTCAAATTGAAAATTTCTCCAATCCCTTTGGCATTCGATAACTTGAAAAATATTGCTTGGATTGTCAAGTTATTTTATATTTGTGTTCAGGTTACTGATGTGCCGAGCTGTATAGTTTTTCGTGTAAATCTGATAATTTAATCCTGAGATATTAACCCTTTATCCTTCAAATTGAAAATTTCTCCAATCCCTTTGGCATTCGATAACTTGAAAAATATTGCTTGGATTGTCAAGTTATTTTATATTTTGGTTCAGGTTACTGATGTGCCGAGCTGTATAGTTTTTGGTGTAAATTGGATAATTTGATCCTGAGATATTAACCCTTCATCCTTCAAATTGAAAATTCCACCAATCCCTTTGGCATTCGATAACTTGAAAAATATTGCTTGGATTGTCTAGTTACTAAATTTATATTTGTGTTCAGGTTACTGATGTGCTGAGCTGTATAGTTTTTGGTGTAAATCTGTTATTTTGATCCAGAGACATTAACCCTTTATCCTTCAAATTGAAAATTTCTCCAATCCCTTTGGCATTCGATAACTTGAAAAATATTGCTTGGATTGTCCAGTTACTTTATATTTGTGTTCAGGTTACTGATGTGGCGAGCTGTATAGTTTTTTGTGTAAATCTGATAATTTAATCCTGAGATATTAACCCTTTGAGCTGTATAGTTTTTGGTGTAAATCGGATAATTTGATCCTGAGATATTAACCCTTTATCCTTCAAATTGAAAATTCCTCCAATCCCTTTGGCATCCGATAACTTGAGAAATATTGCTTGGATTATCAAGTTACTTTATATTTGTGTTCAGGTTACTGATGTGCCGAGCTGTATAGTTTTCGGTGTAAATCTGTTATTTTGATCCTGAGATATCAACCCTTTATCCTTCAAATTGAAAATTTCTCCAATCCCTTTGGCATTCGATAACTTGAAAAATATTGCTTGGATTGTCAAGTTATTTTATATTTGTGTTCAGGTTACTGATGTGCTGAGCTGTATAGTTTTTCGTGTAAATCTGATAATTTAATCCTGAGATATTAACCCTTTATCCTTCAAATTGAAAATTTCTCCAATCCCTTTGGCATTCGATAACTTGAGAAATATTGCTTGGATTGTCAAGTTATTTTATATTTTGGTTCAGGTTACTGATGTGCCAAGCTGTATAGTTTTTGGTGTAAATTGGATAATTTGATCCTGAGATATTAACCCTTTATCCTTCAAATTGAAAATTCCACCAATCCCTTTGGCATTCGATAACTTGAAAAATATTGCTTGGATTGTCTAGTTACTTTATATTTGTGTTCAGGTTACTGATGTACTGAGCTGTATAGTTTTTGGTGAAAATCTGATGATTTGATCCAGAGATATTAACCCTTTATCCTTCAAATTGTAAATTCCTCCAATCCCTTTGGCATTCGATAACTTGAAAAATATTGCTTGGATTGTCAAGTTACTTTATATTTGTATTCAGGTTACTGATGTACCGAGCTGTATAGTTTTTGGTGTTAATCTGTTATTTTAATCCTGAGATATTAACCCTTTATCCTTCAAATTGTAAATTCCTCCAATCCCTTTGGCATTTGATAACTTGAAACATATTGCTTGGATTGTCAAGTTACTTTATAATTGTGTTTAGGTTACTGATGTGCTGAGCTGTATAGTTATTGGTGTTAATCTGATAATTTGATCTGGAGATATTAACCCTTTATCCTTCAAATTGAAAATTCCTCCAATCCCTTTGGCATGAGATAACTCAAAAAATATCAATCCGATTGTCATGTTACTTTATATATTTATTCAGGTTACTGATGTGCTGTGCTGTATAGTTTTTTATGTAAATCTGATAATTTGATCCAGAGATATTAACCCTTTATCCATTAAATTGGACTCTCCTCCAATCCATTTCTTTTCAACCTACTCACAATTGTTTACAAATGGCTGTAACATAAGTGCAAGCCCTACTTCAGAACTAACTCAAGCTTTTAGAATCTTTTCCAAATGAGTTGGAAAAGTACTAGAGTGCAAAAGCACGAAAAAGATCGAAAAAAGGGCCAAGCGAGACCAGCGCTTGAAATTACAGGTACTCTCTCTGCACACCTCTTGCGTTTACCGAGCGCATGCGCAACAACTGTGACGTCAATTCCTTTATTTTCCGCCATTGTACATGGTTGGAAATTTTTGTGACTCGTGCTAAATTATGCTGTTTATTCTTCGTGAACAACTTATTCTACATATTTAGTGTGCTAGTGGATTGTATCCTTTTATCAAGCTACCAAGTTATTATTATTTAATGTTAATTTGTATTTTTATTGCTTGTCTCTTCACACTTTATCTTGTCTTTCCCCCACGTGTGAACACGACCTTAGTGCTGTTTTCCGTCGGCGGGAAGCTTGATTATTATTTTGATATAATGCCTAAGACTATTCCTTGTACCTCTTGTTTGCAGGTGAAACATGTGGACGATTCTCATGCCACATGTGTCACTTGCAACAATTGCACTCAGGCCCAATCATGTGGTATTTGTGGGGTTTGGTCCTCTAAATTCTGGGCTTCTGTGAACAAGGTGGTTCTTTCCAGAGCTAGAACCCCTCGTTCTCGGGGTAAGGGTAGCCGTACCGTAGCAGACATTTCTGCTGGTGCACGTGGTGACTCTGTCACACAGGATTCGGATCTGCCTTCTGTGGCGAGTTCCTCTGCAACTGTTGGCGGTGTTAGTTCAGTGATACCTGACGAGGAGACTGTGGTCTGTTTGTCTTCTGATGTCACTATTGAGGCATCTGTTTTCGTTGAGAGCTTTTCCGAGGTCAACTCGGTGACCCTCTCCGATCTGCCTCCTACACCATCGACCGTTGTTGATGAAGTTGCTACTCCAGATCCTATTCTGTCTGTTGGTGGCTCTTCCATCTCCTCTGGGGATGGTCTACAGTCTCGGGGGACCGAGGCTGTATCTGCTGGTGTGTCTGTGTGTTCTCAGCCTCCCCCAGCCTCGCGGTGGGGCTGTGCGGGTTTGCTGTCTGCTCCGTCTCATCTGGCTAGGTTTGCTCCTAGTCGGTTGAGCCGGCCCGTCGCTTCGGCAGCGATTCCTCGTCCCTCGAGTGAATCAATTATCGTTCCACCTTCCCCTGCTAGTGTGCCGCCCAGCGGGAGGTGTTGGGACGTTGGCATCCAGGGCCTGCTGTTCGGCAGCGGTCAGTGACAGCCCCGGTTAGCTGTCACTCTCGGAACCTTCCTCCGGTGATTCCTCACTGTGTTCCGAGTCTGGGTGTCTATCGATGCTTGCCGTCGGTCTCAGAGGATAGGCAGTTGGGGCCGTCTGCTGCGCAGAGGCCAATGACAGGTTCCTGTCATTCTTGGGACAATCCTCCGGTGTCTTCTCACCGTGTCCTAGGTCCAGCTACCGATCGACGTGCGCCGTCGGTCTCTTTAGAGGATTCGCAGGCAGGACCTTCTGTTTCGCAGAGGTCAGTGATGGCCCCTGGGCGTCACAATCGGGACTATCCTCCGGTGTCTTCTCACCGTGTCGCTATTCTGTCTGCCTCTTCTGAGGATTTGGGTTCTTCTACCAGAAGGGTCCATTGGGAGGACACTCCGTCGGGCGATTCTGCTGCGACGGATTCTCAGGGTGACCTGTGCCAGGCCGTTTTGGCGCTCACCCGGTTGCTTTCTGGCAACCCTCAAGTTGGCCTCCCTGTGCCTCCTGAGGCACAACCTCCTTTGGTCGGTCGCCGAGCTGTCTCGCCTGGCCCCTTGGATACTGCACAGTATTCACAGGAAGTTTCTGCTGGTCAGCCCGAGTTGGGCTACGTCTCCTCTGCTATGGAGGATGACGAGTATCTTGAAGGTGATGGGCCCCCTCATCAGTCTTGGGGCAGGCTTTGGATTTCGTCTTTGGCTTATTGCCGGACGTTCAACCTTCCGACCAGCCTTCTGTGACCATCCGGCCGCGGTCCACTGTGGAGCGCCGTAACCCTGTTGAGCCTTCTAGCTCAGGGGCTTTGCGTCCTCTGCAATCGCCTCAGGTTGTTCTAAGGCCCTCAAGGGTTCCTTCTTTTCTAGAGCTGATGCCTTTCTGCCTCCATCGCGGTTTCGTGTGTACGATTCCGTCTCTCCACCAGTCTTCCAAGGGATGACTACTGTAGATGAGGATTCTTCTTCCCTCGGGTTGACTAAGCCTAAGTCGGCAGTTCTCCCGATGTTGGTAGTTGAGTCTATGGTGGGCCTGTCCCGAGAGATGCTGGTTATGTTATCTCTCGCGGACCATGTCGTCGCTGCTTTGGCTGAATATTTTCCACCAGGGGAGTTTGATGATGCTCAGGCACCTTTTCGCGTTTTGTCACAGGCTCTTATGAACCTGACACACGCTCACACCTGTAACACGGCTAATTTGGAGCTGGCACGCCGGGATGCGGTGTTGGATTCTTTACCATCCCTTCCTTCTGAGCAACGTGCTGTTCTGAGGTCTGCCTCTTTGGTGGGACCTCAGTTGTTCCATGGTTCCGTGGAAGCTGTTTGTGGCGAAGTTCTTCGTCATTTGAAGGACCAGCTTTTGCTGAGACAGCTTGACCAACCTGCTGCTGCGGGTGGGGGTCGTTCCAGGCCCGCCAAGTGTGCTGCTGCGTCTGCCTCGTCGGCGACGTCAGCTACGCCTTCGGCTCCGTCTGCTCCTTCTGCTCATAAGAAGCGCCGACGTGGCCAGACTTGCTGGCAGCCGCAGGCTGGAAAGTCTCAGGACTCTGTCACTTCCCGAGGTGGTTTCTCCTCTCGGGGGCCTTGTCGAGGCCGCAAGTGAAGGTTCTCACCTCGATTCGCCTCCAGTCGGGGGAAGGCTGTCGCTGTTTTACGACCGTTGGACAGAGTTAACGTAGGACTCTTGGGTCCTCAACGTCATTCAATCCGGTCTGCGACTGTCCTTCCATCGGCACCCCAGTTTATCTCGGGTGACCCTTCCGACTCAGGTCCCTTCCGATTCTCTGCGTCGGGACCTTCTGGTGCAGGAGATCGACAATCATCTCCTCACCAAAGGGGCGATCGAGGTGGTCAGGAACACCCTTTCACCGGGGTTTTACTCGAGACTTTTCTTGGTGCCGAAGAAAAACGGCCAATATCGTCCTGTCATCGATCTGAGTACCCTGAACGAGTACATCATAGCTCCTCGTTTCAGTATGGAGCCTTTCTGGTCGGTTCGACGTTCAGTTCATCAGGGCGATTTTGCGGCCAGTATCGACCTGAAGGATGACTACTTCAATGTACCCATTCATCTGGCGTCACGGAAATACCTTCGGTTCTCGTTTCGGGATCAAGTTTTTCAATTCAGAGCTCTCCCGTTCGGTTTGAACCTGGCTCCTTGGGCCTTCACCCGACTGATGTCACAGATGATTGCTTTCCACCGCACTCAGTCGGCAGTGACTTCGTCAGCCTACCTAAACGACATCCTCCAACGGCACCACGATACTGCTGTTCTGGAGTTCGATGTCCGGCAGTTTCTTTGCCTTTTAGCGTCGCTGGGTTTCAGAGTCAATCGCGAGAAGTCGGATCTTCTTCCTTCTCAGCGATTCCGTCATTTGGGGATGGATTTCGACACTCTTCACAATGTAGTGTCGGTCCCCCAAGTTCGGGCGACGATTCTTTCCGCCTTGACTCGGGACCTGCTTCAATCTTCCTCGGTCTTGGCCAGGACTTTCCTTCGGATGCTGGGCCTTTGCGGTTCGGTGACAGATCTCATTCCGCTCGGTCGCTTGTTTGTCCGACCTCTCCAACACTTCCTGTTGGATCATTGGCGTCCGAATGTAGATCCGCTGGACTTGGAACTCACTATTCCTCGGTCTCTGCTTTGTCACCTCCGCCCTTGGGCAAATATTCCCTGGCTTACACAGGGTGTTCCGTTGGATCTTCCTTTGGCCGATCGCATCCTTACTACGGATGCCAGCGATCGGGGCTGGGGTGCGACGTTGGATCCTCTCGGTCTGTCTACTCACGGAGAGTGGGACAGCGAGCAAGTGGGCCTTCATATCAACCAGAAGGAGCTCCTTGCTCTTCTGTTGAGTTTTCGGCTTTGGATCCCTCATCTGTCGGACCATGTTGTCCTACTTCTTTCGGACAATTCGACAGTAGTGGCCTACATACGGAATCAAGGAGGCACACATTCGATTTCCATGTATCGGCTGTCTCGGGATCTTCTTCTGTTGGCTCGGGTGTCCATTCGACACATTCCCGAGTGTCTCAACGTCCTAGCAGACTCCCTGTCCCGACGCGACAGTGTCCTTCCAACCGAATGGATGCTACATCGGTCGGTGTTTCAGGCGATTTGTGAGCAGTGGGGCCGTCTTCAAGTCGACCTTTTCGCTACTCGTTGGAATCATCAGGTCGAGACCTTTGTGTCCCCTTGTCCAGATCCTCTGGCATTTGCAGTAGACGGTCTGTCTCTGGACTGGACAGGTTGGATCGGCTATGCCTTTCCTCCTGCACCGATTCTTCCTCAAGTATTAGCGAAGATTCGCGCTTGCAGTTGCAGGATCATTCTGATCACACCCCTGTCTCCACAGAGGGTGTGGATCAATCTGCTGCGGCCTTTATTGGCCGATCGACCAATTCGTCTACCTCTACGTCGCGATCTTCTTTCACAGGGTCGTCCCAGGAAGTATCACAACAACCTGGCGGGCATGTCCCTTCATGCCTGTCTTTTATCAGGTCCAGTCTCCGACGTAGAGGTTTTTCGAGACGATCAGTGGAGTGCATTTCTGCATCGCGGCGACATTCCACTGGAATGACTTATGCCGCCAAGTGGAAGGTTTTCTGCCGCTGGTGTTCAGATCACAATGTGAATTACCGTGATCCGTCAATCGCTCAAATTGCGGATTTTCTGGTTTTTCTTTTTGACTCAAAGGGCCTCCAGCCTATTACGATTAAGGGCTATCGGTCTATGCTCTCTGATACTTTCTCTTATGTGGGAAAGCGGGGCATCGGTCGTAATCTTTTTCTCTCCAAACTTATTCAGCACTTTTCTTTGAAGAGGCCTCGAGTTTTGCGTCTTACACCCAAGTGGAACTTGGCATGGGTGTTGCACTGTTTGGAGGGGGCGCCATTCGAGCCTTTATCTGAGACCGACATGCGTTTTCTCACCTATAAGACGGCTTTTCTTCTAGCGTTTGCTTCTGCTCGTCGAGTCAGTGAGCTTCATGCGCTATCTGTTCATTCTGCCTTCTTCCGAAATGAGGCTAACAGTGTCACCTTCACTACTGATTGCTCTTTTCTGGCTAAGAATCAACTTCCTGATTCAGTACCTCCTCCCATCTGCATTCGGGCTCTCCCTGCTGTAGATGGCCGGGGGCCTCTTCTTTGTCCTGTTCGTGCGATCAAGACTTACATTACTCACACTCAGTTCATTAGGAGGGGTCGGAAGAGATTCTTTCTGTCTCTCATTCCTAAGAGGCAGTCTATCTCTTCCCATTCTATTTCCAGGTGGATCTGTCTTGCAATCAAGCTGGCTTATTTTCGCTTGTCTGCGTCGGATCTTGTTTCGAACCGGCTTAATGCTCATGAGGTTAGTGCCATTTCTACATCCTGGGCGTTCTCCAATTCTGTTTCGCTCCGTGATGTTATGAATGCGGCTTACTGGAGGAATGCTTCTACCTTCTCCTCCTTTTATCTCCGCCACCTTCAGCAGCAATCTGAGGACCTTTATTCTTTAGGCCCTCTCGTTGCTGCTCAGGCTGTTGTGCACCCTCGGTAAAATTGTTTTTGTCGTGGTTGCGCTTCGCTCAGCCTTGTTCTTTTCAGGTGCCTTCTCTCTATCTTCTTTACAGGTTTTCGTTTTTGTTCTCTGCCATCCTTGCTTTCGTTCTGCTACTCTTGTTGGTATTGGTTATGTGATTCACCTCCTCCTATTGTTTATTCAGCCATTTGTAAACAATTGTGAGTAGGTGAAACGGAGGCCCACCCTCCTTGGGGATATCTTTGATATTGAAGCCTCCCCGCTAAATCACAAACTTCTCGTTGGCGGAAATACGGAATTGACGTCACGGTTGTTGCGCATGCGCTCGGTAAACGCAAGAGGTGTGCAGAGAGAGTACCTGTAATTTCGAGCGCTGGTCTCGCTCGACCCTTTTTTCGATCTTTTTCGTGCTTTTGCACTCTAGTACTTTTCCAACTCGTTTGGAAAAGATTCTAAAAGCTTGAGTTAGTTCCGAAGTAGGGCTTGCACTTATGTTACAGCCATTTGTAAACAATTGTGGTAGGTATGTTAAGAAACAAAATTTACTAAAAAAATTTAATTTCTATATGTACCCATCCCTTGTATGGTGTACATAATGTTGGCATCCGTGGTGGCCCTCCATCATACAGCTTTCTACTAGTTGCGCGTATGGGTACACATCTGACGATTTCATCGGCCTATTTTTTAGTTTAATAGGATTTTAAATGTGATAATTGTCGTCCATTGATGTGCAAAAAATAAAACTTCTGACACATCTCAAGAATTTCAAAACTGTGTCACTGTGAATAATGTTCAGAAAATCAGCAATTAAACAATGAAACAGAAGTAACAATAATGGTTGAGACTTGTATTGAAAACCCAAGTGATGGAGTATAGAATGCTTCAAGTAGTTAAGTGCTTTAGCCCATGTGCTGTATCAGTTCTCATAGTCAGGTATGGTACCACATCATAAAGAGTTTGTCTTCTGTGAAAGTGCTTCACATTATCTTTTAATTTGGTCCAATTATAATTTATAGGAAGGTGCCTTTAAGCACTATAAATTGTAACAAAGCAAAGGATATTATTTAAAAAAATGACAATCAAAAATAACTTAGCATTCTGCCAGTTAAAATACATACTGGAAGTGGGGTGGATGGGATATTTCTGTCGGGGTAAAGCAAAGGAATAGGAACCAACACCAGTAATTATCTAATTCAGGAACATTAAGTCTGTGTTGAAAGATGAAAAGAGGAATGGGGGGGGGGGGGGGGGGGGCTATCTGCTGGAGCTATTTTCCTCTTCAAGGACACAACGGTTTGAGAGTCTGTGAATCAGATTAATGGATAAAAGGTTTCTTGGCAAACATAAAGTATGAATGTTCAGCATCCTTACAGGGTGCACTTCAAGATCCACAATTCAGAATATACATTTGATTTTTGTTTGCAGCATCATTTGTAGGTTCTGCATCAAGTCCCTGAGTTGATACTTGAGCTTTCTGTGGGAATCAGAATTTTAACTTCGTCCAATATACAGACAATTCTTAAAAAATCTTTTTCTTCAGTTTCACTACATTAAAGCCTGTCGTGAGAGACCATCTGACTTGAGAGAACACTGTGGCCATGTACCGATTGGTTTTGCTCTGTAATGGACCTGCTTTGAGAGACTGGAAAACCAATTTTTGGCAATTTCAGAGTATTAAAATCATTTAGGATCAATGCAATGCGTATAGTAATCAATAGTTCAAAAATGTAACCAGGACATTTGCCCAACAATGAAATCGTCAGTCAAGACAACTGTCCCCTGAAATATTAATATCTGAAATCATACACATGCATGACAAATATCTCTCACTTTAGATTATCTGAAAACAAAATTAATTGGCTTTCAAATTGTACTGTTATTCAGTTGTATAACTCTTTAAGTCTGAGAATTTTTTTTTATCAAGATCTCTGTGAAAAGATAAAGATTATTGTTGAAAAAACATGGATTTCTTTTACTCAAAGTGTGGCTGAAATTATTTGCTATTAAAACAAAACCTGACAGACATAAAAACATTGACTTTTTAAGATATAACTGTAAATTATTATATAAAAATAGCTCATTTGAAAATATTGATACAAAGAGGAGAACACTTTGTTTGGTTTTCTTTTCTCTTCTTCCCTTAAATTTTCTATAGCACAACATTATATTCTGACTCGCCTCCATGGTGGGACTCAAACCTCTACCATCGCTAAGCAGGAACCGAATAGAGCCCACTCTCGAATAGTCTTAATGGCATTGAGGGATTGATTATTGACAATCTATCACTCCCAACATGAACTGCCGGGAATTCTAACCGCATGCATACCCCCTCAGACCCCATTTGAGGCAATAGCAAAGCTTGGCCTGTGTGATCCAAGTGAAATAAAAAAAGGTTAACCAGGTCGCAAGGGATTTGTAAATCCCACATCGTCCCTGCGTGCCTTCGGTGCGCTAAAACCTTTCATTCATTCATTCAAAAATAGCTCATTTGAAACTATTGACATAAAGAGGAGAACACTTTGTTTGTATAAAGTAAGAAATAACTATTTTGGATGGACCAGCCCCTTCACATCATTATCTCAAAATGTTTTTCAGTATATGTACATTTAATTGTAATTTATTAAACAGTGCCTTTGACTTGGCACAATATTTAGGCTATTCATTTAAAAATCTTGTTAAAATCAACCAGGCAAAATCTTTTGATAATCATTGTGCAGAAGCATTAGAGGAGTCAGATTAAAGTTTGTTCAAATCAAGGCCTAAGGTTCATAATTGGGCTCTCTTTGGCACTGCTTTTATTACCCCCCTCCCCCCACCTCTCCCCCTTCCCCACAATAAAAATTAGTTGGTCCGATGGGGGTGGGAAGTGAGTGGTGGGGGCATTGGGTGCCTTTGTTGTCTTTCAATTTGAAGTAAATTTTGAAGGGTTTTGAGTGATTTTTAGCAAAATTGAAAAAAACAAAATTCAACCTACAGACCCTTCTCCCAAATTCCACCTCTACCTCAACTCCCCTACCTAAATTAGATTTATGAGATAAATATGTAGATGGTGAATGTGACTTTAAATCCTCAACTTTCTTAGGTGAGCAATTAAGACCTCTTGGTGTTTTTTTTATCCACGCAAATTCAGTTTGAAGATACTGAATTTTCACCATATCAACACATTAGTATCTAATGAGATGTTAGCTTTGTTGAGATAAAACAAAATGGTTAGCAAATTATAAGGACGATTAAAAATGATATCATGATAAATTTATTTCCTCCTCTATGTTGTTATTTCTGGTAATGTTTGTTTTTACAGAAAGTCATCAGCAGACATTTTGTTTACGGAATTTGCCAGATATTTCATTCTACTCAGGTAAGTGTTATGTCAAAAACTAGAATAAAAGATCTGTCTGTGATACATAACCATTCAAACCCATCCATTGTCACACTTACCCCTGAAAGGTTCATTTTTAAAAGTTGTGGGTTCATTCAGTACTCAGTACAAAAAAGCACTTTATAATATGCAATCCTCAATGCATGTGCTTTCAAATTACAATGACAATGTAAACTTGATAAGGGAAACAGAATGAATCAGCTAACTAGCTCCAATTGAAAAGTTTGCAAAATATCTGGTATCCTCAGAATGTTGTCTGTTCCAAAATCATGGAACTCGTTCTCACAGAATATCCCAAATATTAGTGTCGCAGAACAAGATTCACAGGAAGTGTAATGAGGAAATGGGGTGGGATATTCATTGCCAGGTGATTATTAGATTATATTAAAGAGAGGGTTAGTGTGCTGATATGTGAAACTGGGAGAACAGAATAACATTGAACAGATTGTTTCACGTTTTTTTAAGGAGAGAAAGATCGTGGGAGGGAACAAGATTTGGAGAGCCCATAGTAATTGAGGCCTCATATGAGAAGTGTGACAAACCAGTGGATGGCCCACAAGAGTTTTTATTATCCTGTTGCCATTTTAAAAGTAAACTTTTGTATTTTTATACTGTACCCAATGACCCAGGCATAGCTGGTGCTAACTCTTAAATATTCAGGGCCAAACACAAATTTTGCCCCCAATCCCCAAAATCTGCATCCAAATCAAAAAAACTAATGTCCTATATGGTCCTCCACATTTTGCCTACTGCGCATGCGCAGTGTTAAGGAAGTACCGAAATTGGCGCCAAACCCTCATTTCTTTGTTTGGCCCTTCTGTCAGTAACATCTCTCTGACTTCTGTGCTTATAATCTCAGTTAAAATGATGCCAGACACAATATCATGATGGAAATGGTGGATCCAAGGAAGCAAAAAGAGGATGAGAGGAAGAAACAGTGGATGGATGTGTTCAGGGCTGTAACTTATAATTTTTTAAACAAAATTATTTCATATTCCCTAATTTCGGGGCATGGGCCTGACGTTTCATTCTTGCTATGAAATCTCCACTGTTTGTTAAGTGTTTCCTCTCTCCCTTTCCTTGAAACCCCCCTAGTTAATCTCCCATGCTTTCGGAATAATTTTTTGAAATTTTTTTTCTGGAAAATTTCTTGGGAGTTAACTTAGTTACAGAATGTTTATTCTGTTATCCCCATGGTTACGTCCTCATTCTTTGATTATTTAGGCGTTGTTAGTCATGCATCTACCATCTGATGTATTTAAGTTTCTTCGGATGAAGATTCTGTTTTCACATCGGATAGTTTTTAAGAATCTGTTACTGACATCGGGCTGGGTTTATCAGTGCCTGGAGTCTTGTTTCCGTTTTTTATTATTATTTGTTTACGTTGACAACTGTTACTTTCCTTAAGTAATTTCTTGTCATCTGTTACGATATATATGTAGTCAGATACATTAATTTACTCCATAAGTGTTACATTAAATTTTTAGATGGTTTAAAAAATTTTTGTCCACACTTAGGCTTTTTTAGGATCCATTTGGGCTCATTGTTCCCATTGGGAACTTGGGCTCATGTCAAAATTTTTTCTAAAATTTTTTTTTTTTGAATTATTTTTCGAAATTTTGATATGGATTGTATTATTTCATGTGTCTTTGTATTATAAAGGTTAGTGCGAGTACTACAGCTTTATAAATGATGAAAGAATTTTGTTCAAATTGTAATTCGAGGAAGTCTTCCTCGGATTCTCATACTCATTGTGTCTGCTGACTGTAGTCATTGTACTCGTACTAACTCTTGTTCTGTTTGTGCCAATTGGGATGACAAACATTGGAGACGTGTGTCAGGGTACATTTTTTAGTGATGAGAGATTGATGCCTGTTCTCTCACCACAAGGCCACTCAAGTTTTTCAGTTTGTTTTACAGAGGAACAAGAACAGGGTGATGTTTCCGTGATGTCTTAAGGAAATGTGCTGTCATCATCGCAAACTAATGAGGAGCTAGCAGAAAAAGTGCTCAATGAAATTAGACAAGTGCCTAGGTCCCAAAAGGGATTTACGGCCTTGTCACCAGCTAGGTGAACCGGCGGTTGCATCACCCCTCAAATGGGTGTGTGGCGTCTGGTAAGTCCGTTGTGAGAGGAATATGGGTGTTGCGAGCACTATAATCACGGATGACGCACACCCTGCGATGGCGGAACGGAGGATGGAAAGGAGGAAGCCACTCAGTTTGGTAGTAAGCTCGTTCAGGTCTTCACAGACTGCGAGTGAGAGAGGCTACAACAGCATCTGGGACCAGATGTTGGTGTTCATAACATTTGTCAGTCGGAGCATACATCCACACCTCCTGTTCGGGACGCTCAGTCGTATAGACAGACGGCCTTGGCTAGTCTATCGGCTTCCTCTTCCACACATCAGCACACACGACCGCACCTTGGCTTCATGACCTCAGATATCCAGCCTGCTTCGCCGACAAAGGATTCCATGTCGCTTAGGTCACGCCATCCAGTAGCCAAGGATTCGAGGCCTCATCAGTTGGGACGTTCACATAAAAGAATTATGTTGGACACACCGTCTCAGGAGCTTCCAGTGGCTAAGCAACAGAAGAGCGCTGCTCCACAGGCCTCCGTGATGGACTTGCTATCACAGATAGCACAGCTCATCGCAGCATCCCAACATCCTGCAACGATGAAGCTGGGTCGGTTCGTTCCTCTGCTAGGTCAGACAGGGATGACCGAGATTCTCATCTGGTCCACTTGGATGGAGAAAGGGAAATAATGGAGCTGGATTTTTCCATTCGGTAACAACATAAGGTGGCGATGGAGTTTATCCGTCAGAACCTTCCTGACATTGTTCCATCGGACCAGGTTGCTGCGACAGTGGATAAGAGACTGATAGCATCACTGGATACTGACTTCTTTGGCCGGGTTAGGGAAGATGTTCCTGAATATCCGGTCCAGCCCAGTAATGTCTCACGGACGTTTGAATTGCAGAATGACGCTATTTTTAATTTAGTCTCTAAGACAGGCAAAAACAGTTTCTTGTCACAAACTGCTCTACATCTGCCGTTCATCAATACTAATAATAGATTTGCAACGGCAGGACAGGGCATACCGAGAGTTCCTCTGCGTTTGGATAGTCAGGCCAGGAAGCAAATTGTTTTGAAAATTTTGCATAACAGTTTTTTCTTGATGGTCACAGCAGATGATGCGAAGCATCATCCGAACAGGGAAGCGGTTCGCTGGGGGTGAGCCCGAGAGGGGGTGTCCCGCTCTCGGTGGGGAGGGGAGGGGAGGGGGTGGAGGTCCTCCCCCTGGAAAATTTGAAATTTCAGAGGAAAGGAGATGCATTGTGGTTGATTCTGAGAGCATAAAAAAAATGTTACGTGATCAGATGAGAGAGGAATGAATCAACTTTATTAGGGATTCAGGCCTATGCGGGAATGGTGCACCATTGCTCTCGTGCCCCTAAACGTGCCTGCAGTTAAAATGGGGCGAGCAATTTTATTCACGCCTCGATAATCATTTCGACGAGCACAACTCAGATTGCGAACACATCAGGGATGCCGCAAGTTAGTTACTTCCAAAGTTGATCCTATTCTCTAAAATTTTAACGTTCACATTACCTCGGTTTTTCGATAAATAACCCCTTGAATCAAAAGAATAGTTGCTCCATCGATTTAGCTGACTGACTCAATATTTGGTAACAGACACAACTGCGCATGTGGTACTGTACAGGCTGTACACATGCGCAGTTGTGTCTTTTACCAAATATTGAGTCAGAGATTTCCCAAAACGTGTGCGCGTTTTTGGAAAATCCTGGTCAATATTTGGTAACAGGTGCAACTGCGCATGTGTACAGCACAATTGTCTCTTAGAGGGGGTCTGAACAAATGAATGACATTCACTCATTGATCGACCCAAAATGTGTAATATTGTTCGTGTCACCGTGTGTATATATGCATTTTCAACTCACTGCCCGCGTTACGGGCAGTGAGTTGAAAATGCATGTATACACACAAGCGGAGTGTCTTTGGTTTTGTCTCATGTAATTTGTAAACATCTTCTAATATGTAGTACTGTAATTAACTTAAGGTGAGCGAGCAGAGCCACTAAATGGTATTACAATTCACAACCACCGTGACTTATTATAGGTCATGGTTGTTGTGAATTGTAATACCATTTAGTGGCTGTGCTCGCTCAATGTGGCTTCAGACAATTACTACATACTACATGACCATGTTTACAAATTACATGAGACAGAACAATATTTCGTATTTTCGGTGAGAACATTTGGACGCATGAAAGTGAAAAAATGGATTGACCTAAATTGCTGTGAGGACGGGTAACGGGGTCATTACGTACCTTTCCCGTTCGTCTCCGGGTCGTTTCGAAAGCCGTACTTGGCTTTTTAATAATAAAGCTCCATTTGGCATTGAAGCGTGGCAATGCGGAATTTCCGAATGTATTGATCAGATGAGCAGTAAGTAGTCCATCATGTCCTCATCAGCAAGTAATGCATACCCAATGAATAACCTTTTTTAAAATTATTCATTTTCACTGTAGTGGTGGTGGTGGGGGGGGAGGGGGGGGGGGGGGGGGGTTTATATCACAGATCATGGTGCAACATTAGGTACCAAGCACAATCTTCAATGACTACCATCCATGCCATAATGAATGGTGATCAGGAAGTGGTGCCCCCAGACTGTGAATTGTCACCCAAAAAGCCACCATTTCAGAACCCCCTACAAAAATTATGAAATGTGCCATCAAAATTTGATAGCACATTTCAATTTTTTTCTTG
The DNA here is from genome assembly GCA_031216915.1 of Pictodentalium vernedei. Taxonomy (NCBI): domain Eukaryota; kingdom Metazoa; phylum Mollusca; class Scaphopoda; order Dentaliida; family Dentaliidae; genus Pictodentalium; species Pictodentalium vernedei. The sequence continues at coordinate 270,211,301 of CM062291.1, read as the reverse complement.
GGGGAGACCCCCCCCCCCCCCCCGACCCCCCTTATTTGATGGATGAACAAGGTGACCTAAGTTTCAATTTAATTCAGAGAAATGAAATAGATATCAAGAATGATTAATTTATTGTTCAATGTTCCAGCTGAATGTCTGATTTGGCCCCTCAATTTTCTGTATCAACAGTTTATATGTATGTAATAAAACACATTATGAATTGTCATCATCATTATTGTATGTATTGACAATTTTGTAATAAACACTTTAATTTATTTATGAAATTGAATTGTCATCATCATTATTGTCTCTTTCTTTCTTTTTCCTGGGCCCATATGGAGCTACATTAGGGTGACGCCTCTTTGAGAAAAATTTCCTTCCATATGGTGTTGCATCAAATTCAGTTGGTTGAACACCCTCCAAATCGATCCTTATCAGATGTGCAAGTGTGGTGGCTTTCAGGCGTGATCTCCAGTCACTCTTGACCCTATTCACAGCAGAGAAACCCCTCTCCACTTTAGCATTTGATACAGGGTATATTCTTATAATCTTTATGACGTGTACTAAATTTGGATATGTCTCTGCTTTTTTTGTTAGAACATACTTCCACATTTCTTCGGATGGAAGGTGATTGATGCTTCCACTCCAAACAGCTTTGAGCTGGTCCCATTCTGGTATAATTTGCTGGTCGTCAACATCATTGAGTTTAATTAGATCTCTGAAATGTTCGATAAAGTGACTGAGCTGTTGGTGGCCAAATCCCGAAAGTGAATTTTTGTCCGTCGGCCAAAGTGATGAATCAAGAAGTTTTAAAACAGAGTAATGAGACTGAGTGTCGACAATTCCATCTTTTAAGTCGTCAAAACGCCTGTCAATGCATTCCTTGATCTTCTTCACAAGTTCAGATTGAGTGGCTTCGAAATTTCGCAAACCAGGGTTCACGTGTGTCAGTTTGACGCCCCTGAAAGAAACGTTGGGTGTGGCAGTTTCATTGCCGACTGCAGTGCATTCAGCCCTTGCTGTTGTTGAATTCGAGATATTCCCCTTTGAGCAGTCCGACACAGTCTCCGACTCCTTAACAATCGGCTGAGATTTCGCATCAGAAAGAAGTTTATTTAAACCCGAATAGAACTTAATGCCACTGGCAACAGTTGAAACTTCCGTGTTACGCTGTATATCGTCTAGATTTTGGCAAGTTTGTTGCAGTGCGGCTATTGCTTCAATTAAATTGATACTGTCTCCTTGCAGTGATAGAGAAAGTTTGGATATAGGTTCTAATATCTCCGACAGAAGTAGCAATGTAGCATCGAAATGAAACTGTTTCATCTTGGATAGGTAGCCTTTTATTCTGGCTTGTTCATCGGGTCTGGTTGATGAGTCCTCTGCTAAGTTTTCCATGTGACTTGTTATGGCAGAGTATGACTAAATCAGAGTTGAGCAGGCCCTGCGCTTAAACTGGACCCACTGTGTACCGTTAGCTCTCTCTGTCTTTCTCACAGTCTCATCGAGGATATCCGCTAATTCGCGCAACTCCCGCAACCTCTTCGGGCTATACTGGTAAAATTTATACAGGTTCTCAAGCATGTCGGTCACGTCTTTAAATTTCGTTCCACAAAATGCGTCCTTGGCAGCGAGTTCGCGCCGATGGTTAAGACAATGAATGCTTATGAGCCATGTCATGTTATTCTCCTGTTTCAGCAATCCGACAAGTCCCACTTTCTTCCCCATATTAACACTAGCCCCATCTGCCATGAAGCCCACCATTTTAGTTTTGAAGTCTAATCCAGCTTCCGCGAACACAGTTTCCAATGCTTTTTTAATTCCATATGCCCTGGCATTTTCGACATCAGTCACAGAAAGTAACATGAATTGGATCTCGGCAGTCTCTGGATCATTGAATCAACAATAAATCATCTCATTTTCAATAACATGTTTGTCTGTTGCTCCTGTCAATAAGTATTGTGAAATAACCACTTTCACGCAGTTTGGACACAACTTGTTCCCTCATGCCCTCGCCAATGATACTTGTGAACTCACTGCACATCATTTCATTTACATACGTTGTCCCAACATCAACGCCGTGTTTTCTTTCCATTTCAGCTATCGTTTTAAATTTCGTAAAAGGCAATTCTTCTTTTGCTAACATATAGGCAATGTCAATTAATTTGCAGACTCTTTCTTCTTCAACAGTTTTGGAATTGCTTATAGACTTGCCGATCGGGGTTGTCTTATATATCTGATCCAAAGTTAACACCGAGGCTTGGGATTTCATCAAACATGCCTTTTTGTGGGGTTCTGTTTGCGCATGTTTCACAATATTGTCTTTTTTAAGCGCCGGTCCTGTTATCCCTTCTATTGCTTCCCTAGAGAAATTCCTTATTTGATTAATTTTGCCCTCGAACTCAGTACACAACGAGCAAGTTATCTTTGTTACGCACTTCTCATCGGCCGTTATCTCATATTTCAACCACTGCCCCTCCGCGTCCACCTCCCGTTTCCAATTCTCAACTGTGCTTACTTTTACTCCTTTCGGCATGATATTTATAATCGTTTTGACAGACGACCGAAAACACATTCAGGTCACGAGTCATATTCTAATACATCTGACGTCAAATTTCTCTATATAGTCTATATAGAGTAATTTGACGTCAGATGTCTCATTAAAAATAACCACAATACGTCATGGAGGAGACTCTTCTGGCTTTCCCGCTGGTGAATGCGACAGCGTGCATAGTTAACAGATTTCGGAAATGCGATTCATAGACCTAAACTTGCATCGCTATGTGTGAATATTGCATCGCATTTTGCATTGCGATTCCGGTCATTTTGCTCCCTGCAGGCTGAAGATTTGGATTTATCTCTGCCTTCGTCTTTTTTGATCCTCCCTAGTACTATGGAGATGACGATTTCATCTAATAGGGCGAATTTAGACGCACTATCTTACGCAGATCACCTTACCAGAGTGTTAGCACAACGTCTCGATGGTAAAGAATTCGAGGACGTTCGTTCCTCATTAAGAGTTCTTACGAGGGCTATTGCATTTTCCAAGTACAACTCTGCCCTATCAGTGGCTAATTTGGAGTTGATTAGACGTGATGCGGCCTTGGCTTCATCCAATATAGTGGATTCAAAGGCGAAAAACTCTCTTCGAGTCGCTCCGGTTTCTGGGGATTTTCTCTTGGATGGAAAGCTTTTGGTTATCTATGATCAGATTACCAAGAAAGCTTCAGATTCTCTGCTTTTTAAGTCGGTTTCTAAAAAACCTGACGTAGCAGAGAAGAGTAAGACAGGAGCTTCTGGTGCGAGTACGTCTAAAGGAAGCTCCTATAATGGATATGAAAAATCCCCTAGCTCTTACTCTAGAGACCGTCAGAGTAGTGACTCAGGTAGGGGACGTGGTTCTGGCCGAGACAACCAGTCAGATGCCCCTAGGTCGACAGGACGAGGTGCTGGACAGGGAGGACGTAGTTTCTCTTCCCGTAAGCCTCGTAGGTCCAGGAGGTGATGGACAGGACCTCTATTGCTGTCCAGTGGGTGGGAGACTGCCAAAGTTTTTGACCAATTGGTTGTCAATTACAGATGACCATTGGGTAAAGGAGGTTATCTCGGATGGCCTAAAGCTATCTTTCCGTGAAAAACCTCCGCTAACACGAAGTCCGCGCTGCACTCAGCTTCCGTCAAATCTTCAAAAAAGAGATTCACTTCTAGCAGAGGTGCAATCTCTTTTGGAGAAGAATGCAATAGAGGTCGTGGGAAACCAGGAATCCCTGGGTTTTTACAGTCACCTGTTCCTGGTACCAAAGCCAGACGGCTCGTTTGTCCAGTTATAGATCTGAGCTGGATAAACAAGCTGATTGTGGCTCCAAAGTTCTATATGGAGACCATTCGATCAGTGAGAGCGAGCATTCAAGTGAACGACTATGCATCAAGCATAGATCTCAAGGATGCTTACTTTCATGTCATGGTACATCTGGCATTCAGAAAATACCTTCCCTTAGGAGTTGTTTATCAGTTCCGAGCGATGTGCTTCAGACTCAATCTAGTGCCCTGGGCTTTCCCTCGAATAATGAACTCGGTAATGGCTTATTTCTGAGCTCATTCGTCTGTGGTAACGGCAGCTTACTTGGACGACATTCTTCAGAGATACGGCAACAAAACTATTATTCAGAACGTTGTTCAGAGTCTGCTTCACTTCTCCGACGTCTTTGTTTCATAGTAAATGAAAAGAAGTCGGATCTAGCTCCGTCCAAGTCATTCATTCACTTGCTTCGAGACTCCCAACAATCTAGTTCGTCTTCCGTTACCCAGAGCGAAGTTAGTCCATTGTTATGCTCGCTTTTGTCTACACTCAGACATAGTAACAGCGAGAGAATTCATGCGACTGATTGGATTGTGCAGAGCGGTGGTGGATCTCATTCCGATGGGCCGCTTGGGCACACGTCCACTCCAGATATCGTTGTAACGGACCAAGCAAAACTAAGAATTCAGACTTGTGCAGCTATTCAGTGGTTAACTCAGGGAGTTCCACTGCAACTGCCAGATCCGTTTTTTACGATTATGACGGATGCGAGTCAAACAGGTTGGGTTGCGACATTGAACCTAACAGACTCCAAGTGCCAGGACCTTTGGGATCCGGAGTTCCTAAACAAGCAAATAAACATCAAAGAGATGATGTCAATTTGGCTTGCGCTACGACATTGGATGAACATAATTCAGAATTCACATGTTCATATACTGTCGGACAATTCGACGGTAGTAGCGCACATCAGGAACCAAGGAGGCACTCATTCGATTCCGTTATTCAATCTAACGGAAAGAATTCTTCTGTTTGTTCTAGAACATCATGTTCTTCTGTCGGTCTGTCATATTCTGTGTCGTCTGTTCCAGCAGACTTGCTCTTGATGTAAGGTCGCATGTTACCATCAGAATGGACTCTCAACAAGCGAGTGTTCAATCAGATTTGCTACCAATGGGATCGACCAATGATAGACTTGTTTGCGACACATCTCAACAATCAGTTGCAGACGTATGTGTCAACATGTCCAGATCCCCGAGCGTTCGCTGTAGACGTTCTCTCAATCTCTTGGGACGGAGTGATAGGATATGCATATCCTCCAACTCCGTTGATTCAACAGATCTTGCTAAAGATCAAGCAATCGCACTGCAAGATACTGTTGGTAGCATCTTTGTCCTCTCAGAAACTGTGGATAAATCTACTCAGGTGTCTGTTATGGGATGTTCCTCGGAAGGGGAAATCTCGCACACTGCATCACAGCTCGCAAGGTCTCAACCTTCACGTGTTTCCGTTGTGCGGTCCTTCTTGCACGGGAAGTGCTTTACAGGACGAACAGTTGACACAATTTCTAACTGTAGGAGGACCTCCTCTTCGCTAAATTATACGGCAAAGTGGAAGGTTTTTTCTCGTTGGTGTAAGGATCATTCTATTGACATTTTTGATCCTTCCATTCCAGACATTGCTAATTTTTTTATCTACTTGTTTGACGAGATCAAACTGCAACCAGTAACCATTAAGGGTTATAGGTCTATGCTGTCAGACACATATGCTCATCATGATAGCTTACAGACTGGTTCGAATATTTCTTTATCTAAGTTAGTAAAGAACTTTTCGATAAATAGGCCTAGAACTCTAAGGTTAATTCCTAAATGGAATTTAGCTTGGGTTCTATTGAAGCTTAAAGAAGCTCCTTTTGAACCACTTAACTGGTAGAGTGCTGGAAGCCCATATTTGGGCTTTATTATGAAGTGCAGGTGCCACAACTGGAAGTCTTCATATTCTGTGGATATGCTTCATATTTTATTTTAAGTGCAATTATATAGTCTGCATGGAGTTGCCTTGTTACAATTTATGGGAGAGTGCCTACAGGCACTCTCCCATAAATTGTAACAAGGAAAAGATATGTGAACAACTTTTAATGACTGAAAATAATTTAGCATTCTACCATTTAATACTGTACACTTCAAATTCTTGTCATATATGACAGCTTTTCTCTTAGCCTTTGCTTCTGCAAGAAGAGTTAGTGAGCTTCATGCTGTGTCTATTGAGAATTCTCATTATCGTAGTGTTGGAAATACTATTACTTTAACTACTAATGTGGGATTTTTGGTTAAGAATCAGACTCCAAATAAGTATCCTGTGCCTATTGTCATCAAAGCTCTTCCGTCTTCTGATGGCTCTAGGCCTCTACTGTGTCCAGTTAGAGCTATGCACATTTATAAACACAGATCAGAATTTATCAGAAAGGGGCGTAAACGCTTCTTTCTGTCCTTAATTCCCAATAGAAAGGACATATCTGTTAAATCTCTTTCTAGATGGATTCAGTTAGCTATTCGTACCGCTTATGAGATTTTATCTAACCAATCAGCAGTCCGTGCTTAAGATTTCAGTGCATGAAGTTAGGGCGCTGTAAACATCTTGGGCTTATTCTAACAGTATTGCTATTACAGATCTCTTGAAGGCTGCTTACTGGTCACAGCCTTCTACCTTTACTAAATTTTACCTTAGAAATATAGAGTCTATTTCTAGCGACCTTATGTGTTTAGGTCTGTTATCTGTTGCTCAGAATGTCGTCCACTAAACAATTACAGCTATAGTTATGTAGGCTTTCTATCCCAGCAGTGACGCTGTCCTGCTGCCCTCTTCGTTTGACCCAGAGCAAGGGGAGGGAGGGGGGGGGGATAGTGTTCCCTTATATCACCGGCTTTATAGTGAAAAGCAAGGGAATATCTCCTCCTGAGTCAGTAATTCCGAGTCGGTGCTGGGATGGTTTTAAAGCGTAAAGCTAATGTTTGTCATTTATGTAATATTTTTAAAATGTAGCTCCGTGTGAAGCATTTGTATATGTCACATGTCATACAAGCACTAATATACACTCCTCGGACACTTTTAAATGAGTTTATAAAGAGTCTCATTCTCTGGACTATCTTTATTCATTGGCTTTCCTTTAAGGAATTAGTATAATGGGTTATACTGGATGTTAATAGAGATCTAGAGATCATAGATGTTTGTCGGCTCAATTATTGATTGTTAATGTGTCTTTCTTAGTTTGAATAAACAAGAAAGACATATGTAAATCCTTCTCTCCTTCTCTCCTTTTCTCCTTAATTCTTTATGCATAATTGAGCCTATTGGATTTTCCTTTATATCCCAGGCCTCCAGCCTTTTTTCTATTCAGCTAAGTCTGGGTCATTAGGCACAGTATAAAAATATGAAAAAAATTATATATTTTTTATACTTACCACTGACCCAGACGGGGATGGCCCTCCCATGAGTTGGGAACTCATACCTCCCCGCTGATTATATAACATTTAGCAGGCACTGGTTGGAAGAATGAGGCTTTGGCGCCAATTTCAGTACTTCCTTGACATGTGCATGCGCAGTAGGCAAAAGTATGAAGGACCATATAGGACATCAGTTTTTTTTATTTGGATGCAAATTTTGGGGATTGGGGGGCAAAATTTGTGTTTGGCCCTGAATATTTAAGAGTTAGCACCAGCTAAGTCTGGGTCATTGGCAAGTATAAAAAATATATAAATTACTTTAAATTTTTTCATTTTTTCTATGTTTCATACTTATAGAAATTCTGTATGATAGCATTTAAAAAACTGAAAATTAGAAATGTACCTCATCTTATATGTCACTTCAGTTGCTAACTAGCAGATGCACAGACAACAATCAATGCTTAAAAGACATTTTTATGTGTCTGGAAGATAGAGCTGAAATGGTTAACTGATTAAGCAATTAATCAATGATCAACAGCTTGATTGATCCAAAAAGTAATTGATTGATTAATCGTTACTTTTGAACTACTGTATTATATGGATCAACAAAGGAACAAACTTGCTCCAAAACAGGTAAACATTGTCACTCTGACCCACATCAGTTATATGAGACGGAGTAAAGCATGCAAGTTACTTGCTGACATATTTGTTCACTTGCATGATCTTCATAATATATCAGGTGCTGGAAATGATCATTCTTAACCCTTTGCCCATTGCGGGTAGCAGACGGTACTTGCAAAATAAATTCATGAATTACTCAAAATTTTCAATTTTTGTCTAAAACATAGCTTATGACGACCTCATTGGAATGAGCTCAGCAAGCTCATTCCAATGAGGGGTCATAAGATATGTTTTTGAGACATCAATTGAAAACATAATAAGTTTGAATGGAGATTTTTGTATAAAATCATCAACGGTATGGCATTCAGATATCTATTTGGACAAGTGATTAATTGGTTAACCAAGGTTAATCCACATGATTAATCGTTCAATAAAATCCATTAACCGTTTCAGCTCTGCTTGAAGATGGAGATAATTTTTGCAAAAATATGTAATTTCAGTGACATGAAGTCACAAAATTTCCCCAGAATAATTTTCTCAGTATTTTCCCAATATATGTTCATTTTATATTGAATTCATATTTTAGTTCACAGCCAAAAGACTAGATTTGACCAAGTTGAAGATTGAGTACCAATGAAGAAGCTTTACAGAAAATTTATTGAAATCGTTTTTTCTTAAAAGTTGACTGGTTGTAAGACCCTTAATTTACAGGTTCAAGAAATTCCCCTGAACTCATTTAAGTTGAATCAAGTTATTACAGCATACATAAGCCACAAATGTGGACTCACAATCCACTGAACAAAAGCAAGAGTACCTAAGCCATAAAACAGAGCATCAGTCTTTGGGAACTGGGAGCATAAGCATGGAGCGCGTGTTTTCACTTGTGATGTCTTGTCCTCCCACTTGTGTTGTCTTGTCCTCCCATCAGACATTCGTGTCAATTAGTGCTGTTGTAACTGTTATGCATTAGCACATGAAAATCAACACATAACAAATGCAATTGTAAACATAAAACATCAGAAAAGCAACTTTGTAACTTAATGTCAGGATCCTGGGAAGAGAGAAGTGTTTTACTTTCGTTTTTGAAGAAAACTTTATTAGACGATACTTCATTGAAACAAGTTTTGCCCCATGTTAGTAATTTGATGTGTACAGGTATTTTCTTCACTCATATAGCAGTAACAAAATCTACTTTGTTTTAATTGTAACAAGGCTATGTCTGCATGTTGGCCTTTGACCAACAGGTTTTTAACATCAACAACTTTAAAAATATTTGATGGAATACATCATATTTGTTATGCAGATGTATCTTATTGAAATGTAACTCCAGTTTTATGTCAATTAGTGTTCTTTTGTCAGTTATTGCCCTTGATGGAACTGGAATTGATATTTTCATTTTTTGTATTTACCCATGCCATTTGTCAACCCTTTTGGTGCAAACTCTCAATTTTGTCACTTTAACTCAATAAGAGTTCCTTTGCACTGATACACATGTAAACTTTAATGCATCTGACTCCTCCTTCTAAGTCTGTATGAGGGGTCCCTGGTACAGAAACAGGAAGCTGTTGTTAACAAAACAACAAGTCATTTTGAAATGATAAAAAAACCCTTCACCTTAAATAAATGAACAAAAACTTAAGCATGTCTCCTTAATGTCAAAGTCATGGTTGGGAAGTTCACATCCTTTAAATGAATCAGAATGATTTACTGATCAAGAATATATAAATAATTTTAGCATTTTATACATTAGATTAATTTTAGACGAGTTATGACGACGTCAAACTCGACTTATAGTTTGATGAAAGGCGGGCAGGCATAAACAATTGGATTCTGGACGATGACTTTAAAATGATTCAACCCATGTTCATGAAACTTCATAGGTAGGCTGGAATAGGTGAGAGGAAGAACCCCATTTATTTTGGACTCATTAGGTCAAAGGTCAAGGTCACAGTGACCCTGAACATAGTAAATCAAAACAATTGGTTTCCAGATGATAACTTGATAATGGTTTGACCCACATCCATGAAACTTCATAGGTAGGTTGGCATCAATGAGAGGAAGAACCCTTTTTATTTTGGACTCGCTAGGTGAAAGGTCAAGGTTACAGTGACCTTCAACATAGTAAATCGTAAACAATTTGTTTCCGGATGGTAACTTGATAATAGTTTGACCCACATTCATGACACTTCATAGGTAGGTTGACCAAGATGAGTGGAAGACCCATATATATTTTGGACTCGCTAGGTCAAAAGTCAAGGTCACAGTGACCTTGAACATTATAAATCGTAAACAATTGGTTTCCGGATGATAATTTGACAATGGTTTTCACCCACGTTCATTAAACTTCATTCCACTACATTAGAAATTATCTAAACAATGCATATTCAGTGTTGGTTATGTTATTACAGGTAAAGGTTGAAAAATGTTTGAATATTTTGTAGTTAACATTAATTTTTCTCATCACTGACAGATAAATACTCATCTTTATTTTATTTGCAGAGACAGTTGTTAAGAGTACAGAAAACTCATTTGTGTGCTGCTGGTTGATCACAGATTGCAAGTGAATGTTTTTCCAGCTGGGATCTCATCTGCATTACAGTCTTGATTTTACTTTTCTCTTACTTGTAATCATGACCTTTATGAGAATGGATTTCATGCTCAGAGTTATGTCGTGCACAGAGTTGATCATGTAGATGAGGTCTATAGTGCACGGTTTGGACTGTTGGGTGCACACAATGACAGATTTTGAAAATTGGTTGGATATGTATTGATTGAATAACTTGTTTCAACATGACCAATACATGTATACTCCATTCATCTAAAGATGCATCCATTTTCCATCATCCATCAACACCATATTTTGGTCTTCTCCTCCAAAACCACTGGGCCAAGTCATAAAATTTTTCTGAGTGATGGTCCCAAAGGTTGCATTGCATTTTTGTTAGACTCATCATGCCCAGCCCCAGCCCCCTTCTCATGAACCAGTGGGTACAGTGACTTGATATTTGTTATGGCGCTTCCTTTTGAGATGTAGAATCAATTTTTTCAAACAAAGTTCGTGAAGCAATATTTGGCATTGCAGTGGGAAGGGTAAGATTTTTGGTGCTGCCCAAAATTTCTAATTTCTCAACCGATGGTCCGATTTGAACCAAATTTGGTATGCGGTATTATTGGGTTATAAGTACTTGACTCATGCCAAAAAATATCGTGCATACCCATGAAAAAACCCCAGAAGCTAAAAATAGAAATATTTTCAAATGCCCATATTTACCAAACCATACAGAACAAAGAACAGAGAACTGTTATGTGGTACGAAGCATCCTTAGGACCAGTAGAATTGAATGGTAAAAAAAATTGCCATCGGTTATGTTAGGGTGTTCTGTAGAAAGCATCAAAAAAATGCTGAGTCAGCATATTTGCAAAATTTGTTTAAAATCTTTTCTGCAGAACCAATAGAATCTTTTGATATTTCATATACAGCATCCATAGGGGGTTCAGATACAAGTTTGTTAAAATGAAGCCCATTGCTTATTTATTTGGGCTCAATCCAGGAGCCCAAATTTTTAACTTAGGGCAATATGGGGAACATTCTTGAAAAATCTTCTGAAAAACCACCAGTCAGAATCTTTTAATGTTTGGTATTCATCATTGTCGTGAGGGTCAGATTCATGATTGTTCAAACCAAGTCCCTAGGTTAATATTTGGGCTTCCTATGGCACTTCTTCAAAACACTTCTTCAGATCTAATTTTTAAAAATCTTCTTCTTCAGATCCACCAGTCGAAATGCTTTCTATTTGGTATACAACATCTCTATGGGGTCAGATTAAAGTTTGTTCAATTTGAGTGCCTGGGTTAATATTTGGACTCCATATGGGAATCTGAAATTTAACTTAGCACAGTGTGAGGGAATCTTCTTCTTCAGATTCACATGTCAGAATCCTTTCATATTTGGTTTGCAACATCTCTAGGGGAGTCAGATTCAAGTTTCTTCAAATTCGTTCCCTGGATTAATATTTGGACTCCCTGTGGTAGCCTGAATTTTAACTTACAGTAGTCAGATATAAGGAAATTCTTTTAAAAATGTTCTTCAGATCCACCAGTCAGAATGCTTTCATATTTGGTATACAACATCGCTAGGGGAGTCAGATTCAGGTTGTTCAAATTGGGTCTGTAGGTTAATATTTGGGCTCGCTATGGTAGCCCAAATTTTAACTTAGTGCAATATGAGGAAATTTCTTTTAAAATTTTGTTTTTCAGATTCACAAGTCAGAATGCTTTCATATTTAGTATACAACATCTCTAAGGAGGTCAGATTCAACTTTGTTCAAGCCGAGTGCCTAGGTTAATATTTGGGCTCCCTATGGGAGTTGGAATTGGCCATGTAGCTGAAAAATTAGAAATTTTGTATTCAGTACCCTCTAGAGGTGTGTAACGAAGATTAATCTACATAGGTTCTATCAGGGGCTTCAGAGGGGAGCACCACATTTTACATTATGATCAACTGAAGAAAAGGCATGATGCTTGGAATATTTTTGTCACTCCTGAGGGCCTCAAGGATTGACAATGTATCCTATGGAGCTGGATTGCTTAATGTATATTCATTCATGGACTCTGTTTATATCATGTTCTGTTCAAGGTGAGTGCTTTTTAGGCCCTGTGGGGCCTCTTGCTTAACTGTGTTCCCGAAACACCAATCTATCAATTACATCATCAAGGCATGCCCTCAAAGAAGGCCAGCCTTGATGGCATGATTGAAATATTTGAGCAAGTCAGGCTTTGGGTCCTCGCAGTCAGAGTAGGCTGGGTTTACATCAGATTACATGCCCTCTGAGACATATTTGCAATGCCCTTTTTCCTCAATACCATGACCCTTCTTTATGACCCTTTTTGTTGGAACTCAGTATTGTCTGATAAAGACTTTTTTAGAGTGATAACTTGAATATAATTAGATTTTTTCAAAACTTGATAAGGGCATACATTTTAAGAAATCTTGGTCAGGTTCATTGCTCATGAAATTTCCAAGGCTTTCGTGAGATTTATGCCCCTTTTTGTTGGGAACTTAGTGTTTGTCTGATGATGAATGTGAATGTGATAATGTGAAAAAATGTTATAAGACTTTTACAAAACTTGCTGCAGGCATGCATTCCAAGAAGAACTTGTTTTTTTTTAGCTCACCTGACTGAAAGTCAGGGTGAGCTTTTCTCATCACTCTTCGTCTGTCGCCCGTCGTCCTGCGAGAGGGTGGTGTTTGAGACACTTTCTCCAAAACCACTGGCCACATTTTAATTAAATTTCATGTAAGTAGTGGTTATATAGGGCATTTGGATTTTTATACAAATTAGGTTTCGGCTCATATTGAGCAGAGGGGTGGGGAAAAAATGGCCAAATTTTGGTGAGCGCCTTCAGGCCCCCAGGTTCCTCTTGTTTCATAAGCATTTACATCCACTTCTTTCTTCATGGGCAGAGGATTTTGCCATCTAATGCCATATGTTTGTTAAAACTTGATTCCATCGTACTGGTTACCAAGTACCATAGTACAAATTTTCAGTTACGAGTGAATTTGGAAAATACAGCATAATTTTTATGGATATGATGCTTGGATTCGGCTTTAATTGCTCTCACCATTTAGCAAGTCAGAGTTTGTTGCTAAGATTATTGATCTTGTAACTATGTGCCTGGAAATGTTGATATAATATACAAATGCGAATGTCTGTATCTCTATCTCTCTTTATCTGTCTTTGTTCCGGTTGAACTCCTCCATTTCTCGACCTATCGATCTCAGATTTTGTACATGGGGGTAATTCGTCCCCGCGAGTAACATGGGATGGGTGCCGTGCAGGGTGACCTTGACCTTGAAATTGATGAGCTTGATCTTTTATTTCGAAAATGGCTGGGCCGAGTGGGCTAAAATTTCATATGTGCAGGTATATTGACCCATCGATCATTTTGACTTTATCGGGGTGCCTGTGTGGGGTGACCTTGACATGGAAATTGGTGACCTTGACTTTTTATTTCGAAAACAGCTGGGCCGATTGGACTAAAATTTCATATGTGTGGGTATATTGGCCCATTGATCATTTTGACTTTATCGGGTTGACCTTGACCTTGAAATTGGTGACCTTGACCTTTTATTTCTAAAACGGTTGGGCCGATCGGGCTAAAATTTCTTATGTGCGGGTATATTGACAGATCGATCATTTTGACTTTATCGAGTTGCGGGGTAACCTTGACCTTGAAATTGGTGACCTTGACCTTCTATCGATCACATCTGAGGGTATATTGATATAACCATTTTCTCCCGTGCAACGCCGGCTATTCACCCGCTAGTAATTTCATATTGTTATGACACTTTTCATGATGGTGATATAAGGACATGCAGTGATATGAGTATACAGCATAGTAAGACACCTTGGCAAAAGGCTGAACATTTTTATCATGTTTGGCAGAATTGAGCCATCTGTACTGCCACCCTGATCAGTCAAGTTCTAGTGGATAATTTTTCTGAATTGCTTTTGTTAACTGTATTTGATGTGTATGTTTTTCTCAAATATCAAGTATTTGCAGGGCTGTATTCATAAATGTGGAAGTAGCAAATTAGGTTTATTGATAAGAATCACAAAATGGGGGAGTACTTTGTAAGTGTGTTGAAATACGAATGCACAAAATATTAAATGTATTTGAATATGAATAATTTAAATGGAAGGAGCCTTACAAGGACTTTTGATAAAATGTCACAGTAATTGCGTGATCCATAAGTTACTTTGCAGTTGACTACATGATGTAGTTATATAACAATCTAAGATAATGTTATTGAGTATTGTTTGATGTTCATTGATTTAAAAGCACTTTATAACAATGTGTCACTCAACTAGTGAATCTGGCAGGTAGAAATTGCCCCTCTTTATATCTATGTTCAGTTTTAAAAATAACTCCTAGACTTACATTACTCATCGATTAATATTAAAGTACTGAGTGAGTCTGGTAGAGGGAATTGTTTGTGCTTTTATCAAAAAATGTGAAAAATAATTAGTATTATTACCACTCTAGCAGGAATTCCAGGTATTCGAGTCGGGTTGACGGACAATAATGAAGCTAGTCTTTCATTATTGCCAGACGACGTGGTGCATACATTGGGCTTCTATTCCCCACTAAATATTGATTTTTAGCTCAAATTTGACATCAGATTTGAGGTTATGTCATGGCCATCTGTACATCAGTCCGTCCATCAACAATTCAATACGGCTCGGGCTAGAGGCCATATTTATGAATCGATCTTTACGAAACTTCTTGGGTATCTTTTTGTTATCACCATGGGACATGAAACAAGTGTTTTTGGGTGTGGTCCGAAATTCAAGATGGCCACCAGCAGCTATTTTGTACCTAAGTTTGTGTAATCAGTTTTTTTTACAGAACTACTGTATGAAAGTTTTGATTTGAATAAATTTTTGTCTGAATTTTTAGTAACATGGAATACATCACATATAATCTGGGTTTTTTTCTCGTTCAGAAATTCGGCAAATTAGGTGAACTTTGATTTATTCAGTGCTACTTACACACAATAAGTACACATGTCAGTACAGCTTGGGATTAGGGCTGTATTTATGAACCGATCTTCACGAAACTTCTTGGGCACCTTTGTTATCACCTTGGGACGAGAATGAGTGTTTCTGGGTGCAGTTCAAAATTCAGGATGGCTGCCAGTGGCCATTTTGTACCAAAATTAAGTACAATCAGTTTTTTGTACACCATTTCTATACAGCTCAAACTAGAGGCCGTATTTATGAACCGATCTTTATGAAGCTTCTTGGGTACCTTTGTACTTGAATTCAGCATGCCTAGGATGTGTATATTAAAGTGTGTTGAAGCCAAGTTCCTGTGTTAATATTTGTTGTTGTTTGGTGAGGGTAAACATTATTAACACAACCCGATTTTCTATTTACAATGAGAAAAATAAAACCTCCTCACCCATGGGAACCCAGTGAGCTAAAGATAAAAAATTCAAATACCTATATTTTAAGAAGGACTGGACAAATTTTTATTAATTAGTATGAGTCAACCGTAGAAGGGTTTGAATCAAACAGGCCAAAACAATTGCTAACATTTGGGATATGGCGCACCATAAGCAATTGCTAACATTTGGCTTATGGTGCGCCATATCCCTATTGTAATAATAACCCCATGAAGATTTCTTTTCTAGTTTAGCATCTAACTGTTGCCTACCTTTACAATACTTTACCTTTTCATTTGTAACAGGCTACGATCAGTATTTATGTACAGACCTTTACAATACTTTATATGTACCTTTGTTATCAGGTCACTACCTAGATGTGTGTCATTTCTGTGTCACATACTATACATGTACATGTCTTACATAAGTTGAGCTACAGTGTCACTGACACTTTCATTTGCTTTGAATTCATGGGTTTCAACCATTGATCTGTATACAAATGGGTCACCAGAACACTCGTTGGTCACGTACAGGAAAGTGTCTCCACCACTTCCAATGTGGGAGGGGAAGGTGAGTGATGGAGGTAAGAAATTGCTTTAAATAAATAATGGTCCCAAAAAACCAAAATTTTCAAAGGTTTTTCCGTTTCCTGACCCCTTGCAATAGCTGATCGTTTTTTTAAAAATATGCTTTGTTGTCTGCAAAAATTGAATATGTTCATGCTGGGCACATTTGTAGTGGTGAAGCAAACTGAATATTTGCAACATATTCATTTTGTCATTATTGATCAAAACAAGAGCCGAGATGGGGAAAGTTTATACAGTGTTAGTACTTTTCATTAAAAGTAAACAAACACAGTAATGTTTTATGAAGTGAAAGCTGTTACTTTGTGGCATAACATCTTTCACATCATCAAATGTTATGGCCTGGGATGAGTTACTGTGTTGATTGGGAGAGGGTGGCAGTTGAGAGACTACATTTTTCACTGATGTTCCAGTAATCCAGTCATATCATGGAAGCTGTAGGTGGTTTGAACACATTAAATGGCACATGTGTTTAATATTGATGTCCCAACAGTTCCTAAAAGTAACTCTTCAAACTCATTAAACACTTATAATAATTTCATTCAAACTTCCTATCAACTGGCCCAATTGGTTAAAAATACAATGCCAGGAGCTTCTTTCCATTAACATGAACTAAATCATCATTTCATTTTATTGTTGGATTTGAATTTATAATTTTTTTTTTGATGTTCTCCCATTAGATCTATTGGGTAATTGTTTCTCTGTACATGTTATGTAGTTGCTGGAATTAATAGAAATAACATGATTTTGTCAGGCTTTATGGTTTATTAACAGCCCTACAAATATGATTAGTAGTACTGTCAATTAACTATTAATGACTATTAGCATCCCAAGATATAGTTGAGGGTCATTAATGGGCCCATTAACAACCATCTTGGGCAGCTGATAGTCATTCCTGTAGGGGCATTTATAAACCATAACATGTTGCAAAATCATATTATTGTATCAACATGCTAAGCAAATGATATCCAGACAATAATTTCACATAACCACTGCCTTTGGTGGAAGTCCTCTAAAATGGATAACATGGGTATAAACAATTGGCTGGACTTGGCTTTATATCCATGTTGCGGTCACGATTAGCCATTGTGCAGAAATAAGTGTGATCCGACAAATCTTATCATAAAAACACATTTTTCAGAATTTTCCCCAGTATCAGAGGCTGAGGTGTCAAAGTGCATTTTCTCATCACCAAACAAATCAAACAACCTTGATCCAATTCCCACGTCGCTCCTGAAGTCTGTTTCTACATCGCTCGTTCCTATCATCACTAACATTGTTCAGGCTTCATTTTCTGAAGGACATGTTCCTGATGATATGAAACTAGCCTTAGTGTCACCACTCATTAAAAAACCATCACTCGACCCCAATAACTTGAAGAACTACAGACCTGTCTCAAATCTGGCATTTGTGTCTAAAGTCATTGAAAAGATCATTGTCAGTCAACTAAATAGGCATCTATTTGTTAACGATCTAGTAGAACCCTTTCAATCAGCATACAAATCCAATCACAGCACAGAAACTGCCTTATTATGAGTACACAATGACATCATCGGTGCCTTGTCCGGTGGAAAAGGTGTTCTCGTACTTTTGGATCTTTCGGCAGTATTCGATACAGTAGATCATGCTTTTCTAATTGATATTCTGAATCAAAATGGGGTAAATAGGACTGTTCTTAAATGGTTTCAGAGTTATCTAGAACATCGTTCCCAACAAATTCACATTGAAAACACCAGATCCGAAAGTGAAGCATTGAATTGATGGAATGACTTTATATTAGGCATGTAAGTGTATCTTATTGATGTCTACCCACTGTTCAATGCATGTGTTGTTCCAAATATTTTTCTTGGGAGTTATGGCCCGTCGGTCGGTCTGTCGGTCAGTCTGTCTGTGACCAACGAGTTTCAAAACTCAATAACTTTTGAAATACTTGATGGAATGACTTTATATTTGGCATGTAAGTGTATCTTATTGATGTCTAGCCACTGTTCAATGCATGTGTTGTTCCAAATATTTTTCTTGGAGTTATGGCCCGTCGGTCGGTCTGTCGGTCAGTCGGTCGGTCGGTCGGTCTGTCTGTGACCAACGAGTTTCAAAACTCAATAACTTTTGAAATACTTGATGGAATGACTTTATATTTGGCATGTAAGTGTATCTTATTGATGTCTAGCCACTGTTCAATGCATGTGTTGTTCCAAATATTTTTATTGGAGCGGTCGGTCTGTCGGTCGGTCTGTGACCAACGAGTTTCAAAACTCAATAACTTTTGAAATACTTGATGGAATGACTTTATATTTGGCATGTAAGTGTATCTTATTGATGTCTAGCCACTGTTCAATGCATGTGTTGTTCCAAATATTTTTCTTGGAGTTAAGGCCCTTGATGAACTTAGAATTTTGTGAGATTGCACCACCCATCGCAGCTACGGCGTCGATGTCGCGATTTTTGGTATGTTAGTCTGACATGGTGGCCTACAGATGAAGTTTGCATTTTGTTCCGCTCCACTGATTTTTACCGAAATTACGGTCCTTGAACTTTGAAAAGTTCATCAAAATTACAGTTTTGCGGACATTTTTCCTACACACTTCCAGATATTGACCTGATATTTGGTATGTTAGTCTAACATGGTGGCCTACAGAGCAAGTTTGCATTTTGTTCCGCTCCACTGATTTTTACCGAAATTACAGCCCTTGGACTTTGAAAAATGCATCAAAATTACAGTTTCCCGGACTTTTTAAATACACGCTTCCAGATATTGAGCTGATTTTTGGTATGTTAGTCTAACATGGTGGCCAACAGAACAAGTTTGGGTTTTGTTCCGCTCCACTGATTTTTACCAAAATTACGGCCCCATAGACTTTGAAAAGTTCATCAAAATAACAGTTTTCCGGGCTTTTTCTCTACATGCTTCCAGATATTGAGCTGATTTTTGGTATGTTTGTCTAACATGGTGGCCTACAGATCAAGTTTGCATTTTGTTCCGTTCCACTGATTTTTACCGAAATTATGGCCCTTCGACTTTGAAAAGTTCATCAAAATTACAGTTTTCCAGACTTTTTTTCTGCACGCTTTCAGATATTATCAAAATTATGGCCATTTTAGTATGTGAGTCTACCACAATGACTTACAGATCAAGTTTGTGTTTCGTTTTGCTCGGCTGATTTTTGTGGAAATTACGGGCCCTGGACTCTGAAAAATACAAGTAACAGATTTCTGGGTCATTTTCCTAAAAATTACAGTTTTCCGAGCCTGAAATATCGGGGCGCGTGGGGTATGTGAGCGTGCTCACTAAAGTTCTATATTTGGGCTCACTGTGGGAGCTCAAAGAATTGTAACTTTGTTCAAAATGAGGAATTTTCTTAAAAAATCTTCTTCTTCAGATCCAGCAGTCGGAATGTTTTGATATTTGGTATGTAGCATCCTTAGGGGGTGAGATTCAAGTTTGTTCAAGCCATGTCCCTAGGTCCATATTTGGGCTCTCTGTGGGAGCTCGAATTGTAACTTAGTTCAAAATGAGGAATTTTCTTAAAAAATCATCTTCTTCAGATCCAGCAGTCGGAATGTTTTGATATTTGGCATGCAGCATCCTTAGGGGGTGAGATTCAAGTTTGTTCAAGCCATGTCCCTAGGTTCATATTTGGGCTCACTGTGATAGCTTGAAGAATTGTAACTTTGTTCAAAATGAGGAGTTTTCTTTAAAAATCTTCTTCAGATCCAGCAGTCGGAATATTTTGATATTCGGTATGCAGCATCCTTAGGGGGTGAGATTCAAGTGTGTTGAAGCCAAATCCCTGGGTTCATATTTGGGCTCCCTATGGGAGCCTGAATTATAACTTAGTTCAATATGAGGAATTTTTCTTTAAAAATCTTCTTCAGATTCAGCAGTTGGAATGTTTTGACATTTGGCATGCAGCATCCTTGGAGGGAGAGATTCAAGTTTATTCAAGCCAAGTCCCTGGGTTGATATTTTGGGCTCCCGGTGGGAGCTTGAATTATAACTTATTTCAATATGAGGAATATTCTTCAAAAATCTTCTTCACATCCACCAGTCAGAATCTTTTGATATTTGGAATCGGCATCCCACTGGAGGTGAGATTCAAGTTTGTTCAAGCAAAGTCCCAGTGTTCATATTTGGGCTTCCTATGGGAGCCCGAATTCTAACTTAGTTCAATATGAAAAATATTCTTTAAAAATATTTTTTTTTTAGATCCACTGGTCTGAATCTTTGGATATTTGGTATATTTTAGCTTTTCTAAGGAGGGGCAGATGCAACTTGTTGAAATCAATTCCCTGGGTTTTATATTTAGGCTACCATGTCAAGTGAGCGCCCTCAGGTCCCCTGGGGCCTCTTGTTTTATATAATTATATCTTTAACTATTTATATACAGAAATTAAGATTTTATTTGTGTTTGACATTATTTTTTAGCTTTTGAATATGATAACCATGGAAAATGGATGTTATTGGTAAAAGAAAAATTCAATTTGCCAAAAAGTTGACGGAGCGAACTGGTATGGGTTCAGTAACGAGTATGAGACCCATTACTGTTAATTACAGCTTGACAACGCCTTCTCATGCTCCTAATCAGGTTCATGGTGGTCCTTTATGGAGTGTTGTTCCATTCTTGGACCAGCATGGCACCAAGCTCCTGGACACTTCTTGGCTGGACTGGACGGGCTGAAATTGCAAGCTGCAACTCATTCCAGACATGTTCGATTGGATTGAGGTTGGGGGATCTTGGTGGCAAGTCCATACGCTCAATCCCCTCCCTCTGTCGGTACTCTCCGACAGCATGGGCAACATGAGGACAGGAATTATCATCCCTCAGAATGAATCTATCACCGACTGTACCTGCATACAATCTGACATGGACATCCAGGATCTCCTCAGTATACCGCTGTGCAGTCTATGTACCACGTTCAAAGACACAGAGCTCTGTACGCTGCATGGAATCATTCTCCTCGTCTTCTCCATATTTAGAACGCCTATCTGTGTGGTCAAGGCAGTACATTGACTCATCCGTAAAAAAAGATAAGTTTCCAATCTTCTCTGGTCCATCCAACGTGGCCCATTCATATCGTGCCTGGCGGTGGTTCTGGGACAGCGGAATGCGAATACATGGCCTTCACGATTGGAGACCACCTTTGTGCAACCTTGCCCAGATAGTTTGGCCTTCTCAAATACATGGCCTTCTCGATTGGAGACCACCTTTGTGCAACCTTTCCCGGATAGTCTGCGTCGAAACATTTACCCCAGGTGCATTCTGAAGGTTACTGCGTTGCTGGGTTGCTTTGGCAAAGCGGTTTCTATGGGCCTGAATGATCAAAAACAGGTCTTCAGCTGCAGATGTTGTCCTATCTCTGCCACCACCATGCCATCTTACTGGTGTGCCATACTGCTGAAATCATGCCCAGGCTCTGGTGATCATTGTATGGTGCACACCAAGGTATTCACCAACCTGACGATGGGTAGCCCCTTGCTCTACCATCCCTACAGCCCACCACATTTCTGCTTCAGACAAATGTCTTCTTACATTTGCATTTGCCATATTCAATCATTAAATTACAAGGGTTTGTGTTGAAATGAAGATTGAATACCCTACACATGTCATTTACATGTAGACAGTACACGGAAACATCATGAAAATGAAGGGGTACTTGCTTTCCATGAAAGTCACAAAAAGTCTGCCTGTCAAGAGACCACCTCAATACATTCCTCAATCATATCCACCAAAAACATCGGAAATATGTCACAAGGAAATTTCACAATCATGTGTCAAATATGTGGTGCTTAGCAAACTTTGAGTAGTATATAATTCTTGAGTAAACTTGCAAATTACATTCAAATTGCTTTGGCAATTGTTTTTGGCAAGTCTTTGTTGTCTTTATTGGTAGCCCAGACTTGAAACAACTGTAAAATCGCATGATTTCTTTTGTCCTTTCAAGAAATATGTACATGATTGTACCAATATTTAATTTGACTTTTCTATGGTTTGTCTGTGTTGTTTATATGTAAACTGCTCATACCTGTCACAAGCTAACATTTGGGAACAGGCTCCTGGAAGGGGAGGTGATTAAATTTGACTTCAGATTAAAGTATTGGGAATGTGCATTGTACAGCTAATTTATTGCCTAACAGTTTGGGATTCAGTTAATTAGTTTTTAGCTCACATGACTGAAAGTCAGGTTGAGCTATACTGATCACTCTTCATCTGTCATTGGCCATCATCGCCTTGCATCAGTCATCACCTGACGTCTCTTGTGAGGATGATATTTGAGCCTTCTCCCCAAATACTGTTTAACCGATCCCAATAAAATTTCATGTGAATGGTGTCTAGGATTGGCATTTCAGTTTGGTTAAACATGCTGAGCTTCCCTCTGTGAAGATAGTTTGAGGGCAAATTGACTCAAATTTAAATAAAATCTTCTTAACATTGGATGGATGTAAAAACTTCATATGTTATATTCAGTTTTCTTTTGAGGTGTACACTAAAGTTTGTTAAAGGTAGTCTGAGGAGCAATATGTCTGGTTGTTCTATTTGCTAGTGCTCAAAATTCCTACTTTCTGATCAAAAAGGCTGATTTAAATCAAGTTTAGTTTGTTGCATTATTGGGTCATGGCTACGTCATTCATGCCATAAACTTTTTCACCACACAAGTCTGGGAACCCTAGAAGCTCAAAATAAAAATTACACCAATATTTCCAGAACCACACAGAACAGAGAACAGTTTATTTAGAATAAGCATACTTAGGACCAGTATTGAGTGGGGTACTCTATGCAGAATCAAAATAAATTGTGGAGTCAGCATATTTTCTAAAGCTAAAATCCTTAGGACAAGCACTCATCAAAATATTTTGATATTTAGTATTCAGCATTCTATGGGGATTAGATTCAAGTTTGTTCAAATCAAGTCTGTGGCTACATATTGGGGCTCCCTATGGGAACCCAAATTGTGACTTAGGGCAATATGAGGAATATTCTTTACAAATCTTCTTCTTCAGATTCACCCCACAGAATGTCATGATATTTGTATACAGCATCCTTTTTCAGGCCAGATTGAAGTTTGTTCAAATTAAGTATATTTGGGCCTGTTATGCAGGCTGGAATTTTAACAGTTTTTTGCACTGTAAGAAAATTCAGTAAACAAAGTCTTTGTCCTTGTTCAAAATCTTTTTATACAGCATCCATTGGGGGATGGAGGGGCAGGGAGGGGGTTAGTCAAATTCTGTTTTGTTGAATATTTGTTCAAATCAACTCCCTACGTCCATATTTGGGCTTCCTGTTGGAGACCGAATTGTAAATTGGGGCAATTTGAGGAATATTGTTTGAAAATCTTCTGATCCAACAGTTAAAATCTTTTGATACACCATCTTCATGGGGATCATATGCATGTTTGTTCCAATTGAGTCAATAGATTCATATTTGGGCATCTTATCAGAGCCCAAATTTTGACTTAGTGCAGTATGAGGAAAATTCTTAAGAAAATCGTGTGCAGATCCAGCGGTCAAAACTGTCAAAATTTTCTGATATTTGTTGTATTTCTATTTATCCTTGGATGGGGAGGGGGGGGGGGGGGGCATATATAAATTTATTCAAATCAAGTCCCTGGGTTTATATCTGGTCTCTCAATGGGATCCTAAATTTTAACTTGGTTGAATATGGGAAATATTCTTGAAAAACCTTATTATTCGGATCCACCAGTCAGAATTTGTTGATATTTAGTTTATGAAATCCTTAGTGATGTCAGATTCAAGTTGATTCAAATCAAGTTCTTACTAATCAGGTCCTCAGTCATTTTATCTCTTTAAACTTTATTTCTCTGTATTTTATGGAAATGTATTTTTCTGTTTCTGAAAAGTGTTTGTATTAATGTAATTTCCTTTTGTATTAAGTTTGAGGAAAGTATAATATGTACATTGGCGTCTCAAGACAATTAATTGCACTAAAATGTAATAATTTGTCATTAACAAATTCTATTTTGAATATTGAAATATGTGCTATAACTTTTGTGTTTGGTACGGCCAATAAGGATGAACTTGTTAATAAAATACATTTCATTATGCTTTTGTTTTTTCTAGTTTATTTCCCAGTCAGAATAGCCAACCAAAACTGTCCATTGGACACTACCACTATCTACACTTCACCATAATCTTTATGAAGCCAAAATGAAAAAAACAAAATCGGTATATGAAGTCAAACTTCAGTTACCATTCAAAAACCTTATATTATACTCTTTTTCACAAAGTCAAGGAGAATAACTCTAATATAAAAATGTGAATGTGATCAAATGCAATTTTGAGTTGTATTTTGTCGTTGAAACAAATTTGTAAAGTGTATAAAAAAAATTTTATTATTATTTTTCACCAACTCAAGGGGAATAACACAAAAACAGTGAATGCAAAAAGACCAAATGAGAACTTGATCAGTATTTTGTCATTCTGTAAAACATGGGAAATGTTATATTCCAGTAACTCGAGGGGACTGACTCAAGAACAGAGAATGTAAATATGGTCAAATTAGAAAATGCTCAGTATTTTGTCAATCTATGTGATATGTAAAAGTTTGAAATTTTTTTTTTATTCCATTCTCAAGGTATGATTAGGTATCAAACAAAACCCCAAAAGCTCTTTGGTTAGTCAGACTGACAGACAAATCAACAGGGGTAACATCTAATGCTCCTCCACCTATGGGAGATTTCTCTTTTATTGCTCTGAAATTTTCAAATGATTTGAAATCAATTTATGAAAAGAAACTTCACCCACCTGTCCTGTGTAGGAAGGTTGGGGGCAAATTTGTGTGTGTGTGTGTGGTTGTGTGTCTTGAGTCAATAATTTGAATAATATTGCGGCTGGTGTCATGAAACGTAACAGAATCGTAAAGGATAATTAACATATGTGTACACAATAGACAGTGTGTAACTTGAGGGTCAAGGTCACACTGCATTGCATTGCATTACATGTTCACATTTAAAATTGGTCATTATTCATGTGTAGGAACAAGTCGAATTGTAGTAAACAGAACTTAATAAAAATGTTGAAGACAGACAGTATGTCACATATTTCAGCTTGCACATCTTCAGAGTGAAGGTGATGCCTGACTGTCTGATGTTCAAGATCACAAATCATGTTGTCAAGCATCCCCTGTGGGAATCCCACAAACTGATGAAGTGCCTGTTTACTGTACTAAATAAGCTCATTTCTACAGGTAAAGTGGTGGAAGTCCTCTGAAATGGGCAACATGGGTAAAAGCAATTAACTAAATTTGACTTTATGTCATGATTAGCCATTATGCAGAAATACGCTACCTTAATCACCAATAACTAAATAAATATGTCTTGGGTATATTTATTTATTTATTGGTGTTTAAGGTCACATATTTCAGCACAATGGCTAATCATGATCTCGACAGTTTTACGGGTGGAGGAAGCCGGAGAGAACCACCGAGCAACGGCGAGCAACTGTCAGCTCCCCAACATACGAAGTCCACACATGCAGGGTTAGCATTGGTTGAAGACAGGTGCACCATCGATGTGCAGTACACCATAGTACACAACATCACCATGCCCCCACGTGGGAAATGGGGGTGAAGTGTCTTGCCCAAGGACACAACACGGTTGCCGCAGGTGGAATTCAAACCGAGGACCTTTCGGCTTGCAGCCTGCACCGCTACCAACTGAGCCACCACGCCTCCATGTCTTGGGCATAACTCAATAACTATTGGGCAACAATCATCATACTTTACTCAATCCTAATAGACAATGGGAGGATGTGTGACAAACCACAGCTTGGTCAGTTACTCAAAGGTCAAGATCATGCTTGATAGGGTCTCAACCATAACTCAGAAAAAAAATCAAAGTACTATTATCAAACTTCCTACAAATGTTATGAACAGTCAATGGGTGTGTAGAAAAAATTAACTTTCCCTCAAATGTTCAAGTCAAAGTTGTACATACATTGAAGGCTGCATGTCATTCTAAGCCATAACTGAGAAACTGTTTTGGCTATGATCATCAACCTTTGATATCAATTCCATTTAGTGTATTTTTTTTTTTTTGAGAGGGGGGGGGGGGGGCTGCGGGTACATTGCAACTTTAGTCACTATTGGTTTTCTCTGTGCGAAGTTCCTAAATTAGACTCTGACCACTACTCTGTGGTTCTCTGGTTGTACTCTTGGCTTCCTTCACTGTTTTACTTTCCAACCCAATGTGGGCCTTGCTGTTGAAAGTGTCATTAAAGGTCAATAAACAAACAAGTAAACATGATGCCCTTAGACCAGAAGCAAAATGAGAGTAGCATTCATTTACATGTCAGAAGAGTCCCATGATAAATGGAAAAAGATAATTCAAAGAAAGAGAAGCAAGTAATTTTGTTTTCTAATATTCAACTCCATTTTTTTGAAGAATGAAAAAAAGGGGTGAACAAATTGTTCTAGATTTATAAATGAACATCATGAAAGCTGAACTTACTTTTATCAGCCGGACAAAGGAAACATGATGTTACCCTTATTTTGGGTACCAGAAAAACCAACAAGACAGTACTACTCTTGACAATCATAACATCACTTGCTGTGTTGATGGCATGTGCAATAAGAAATGGATTTATCCGTGCCTCTTTTTCTACTCATATGCTTCTCCCATAACACCCTATACTGAATGGGGGGGGGGGGGGGGGGGGGGGGGAGGGAATCATAGTAAAGAAAAATGTGTGTAAATGTAAGATGAGCTTCAATTTTCATTTCTGTTTCAACACTCTGTGCCGGATGAAAACATGACCAAGAAATGAGACAAAACATGAAACACTATTACATACATGCGTTTATTAAAAATATCTGTTGCTCACTTAGTGTCTCTGTGCTGACCAACATAAGCTACAAGCTTTTCATCAAATCCCTCATTTACCTTGTTTCATCTAACTGGTTATTGCGTTATATTGTCTTAATGTTTATTTATTTTTGAGTTGATAATACACTGATGTCTCCAACACTTATTGTATAAAATATTTTTTAAACTAGATACCCAGTGGTGGTTCAAGAGAATAAGATTATTAAAGAATATTCCTCACATTGCACTAAGCCCAAATACATACAAAGAGGCTTCATTTTAGCACATTTGAATCTGATCCACCTAAGGATGTTGTATACCAAATATCCAAATGTTCTGTTCGGTTGATGGTTCGGGAGAAAAAAGATTTTATTTTAGTTTTTAAAATATGCAAAAGATTGAAAATGGTGGAAGAAAGATTTTAAAGACTATTCATAATAATGGAGTAAGTTAAAATAAAAATGCACCCATAGGGAGCCCAAATATTAACTGAGAGATTTGATTTCAACAAATTTGAATTTGGCTCCTCTGAAGATGTCGTATACCAAATATAAAGATTCTGACTGCTTGGTCTGGAGAAAAAAGTGTTTGAAGAATATTCCTTATATTGGACAAAGTTAAAATTTGGGCTACTGTGTGGAGCCCAAATATAAAGTGAGTCCTTGATTTTGACAAACTTGAATCTGATCTTCCTAGGAATGTTGTATACCAAATATTAAAAGAATATGATTGGTGGTTCTGGAGAAAAGGATATTTAAACAATTTTAAAATATGCCGAATAAACATTTTTTTTCATTTTCCCCTACTGTAATTTATGACACAAACAATTGCAATTTTTTACATTTCTCTGTTCTGGGCGGTTTGGGAAATACAGGCAAATATGTATGATGATTCCACGAGGATAAGTTAAATTTTTATTCTGAATTAAGTACTTATGACCCAACAATACCAACCTGTTATCTTGCCCCACTCCCACCTCAACAAAATGGAGATATATTGCACTACAAACATCATTTGAACAAATTTTCTTCAACACCTCAAAAGCAAGCACAGTACCAACTATCAAGGCATTGGATCAGTAGAAATGTAAATGTGGGATCATATTCAACCAACCCCTCCCTATTGGCTGGTTCAACATAAACAAAATCACATTCCGACACAACAAACAATATCCTCAAATCTCACTGAAATTTGTTCAGGGGTTTGACGTGAAAGTCGCAAATAACATGTCCACAGGCAACGAGCAACGGACAGACAAGAGATAGCAGAAAGGGAGTTCTCACAAGTGTGCCGCCTCACTTTCAGTCATTTGAGTTAAAAATTGTGAGGAAATATGACAATGACAATGCATGAAGCACTTATTATGTCCTCAAAAATCAAGTTTTTAATTAAGAGGAAAATTTTTTGTAAATGAGAAAAAACAGAGATGCAGAAGAAAATGTTACAGCTTGACAATAGACAAAGGCATAACAGATACACATATTTACTATTGTAAAATTGTATTCCAAGTTCATGGATTCTGTGCAAAATGAGGAAATAGAACAAAATATAGCAATGCATGTCATAGCATGAGACATGCACTTACTCAAGTTACTTGGTATTGTAAAACGATATTCCAGATTCAGATATTCTGTGCTAAATCAGAAAATAAGGACAAACTGGTAATGTCCATCATAGAATGACAGATACACTTACTTTTATCAAAATGTATTCCAGGTTAAGACACTCTGTGCAACATGACAAAATATGAAGAAAATCTAGCAATACCTGACATAACATGACTGGCATGTTTACTGAGTAGTGTTAAATTGTATTACAGGTTCAGAGACTCTGCTAAATGACAAAATATGAAGAAACGGTAGCAATAACTTTCATAGCATGACTGGCATGTTTACTGAGCAGTGTAAAATTGTATTCCTGGTTCAGAGACCGTGTGCTGCATTACAAAATAATGACAAAATGTAGCAATACCTGTCATAGCATGACTGACATGTTGGCTGAACAGTGTAAAATTGTATTACAGGTTCCGAGACTCTGTGCTACATGGCGAAATATGGGGAGAATGTAGCAATACCTGTCATAGCATGACTGACCAGCATACTGAGTAATGTAAATTGTATTCCAGGTTCAGAGACTGTGCTACATGACAAAATATGGTCAAAATATAGCAATACCTGTCATAGCATGACTGACATGTTTACTGAGTAGTATAAAATTGTATTACAGCTTCAGAGACTCTGTGCTAAATGACAAAATATGAAGAAAATGTAGCCATACCTGTCATAGCATGACTGGCTTGCATACTGAGTGATGTAAAATTGTATTCCACTCTCAGAGATTCTTTGCTAAATGACCAAATATTGAGAAAAAGTACCAACACCTGCCATAAGATGACAAACATATTTACTGGGTAGTGCTAAATTGTATTCCAGGTTCAGAGATTCTGTGCTAAATGAGAAAATATGGAGAAAAAGTAGCAATAACTGTCATAGCATGACTGGTATGTTTACTGAGTAGTGTAAAATTGTATTGTGGGTTCAGAGACTCTGTGCTAAATGACAAAATAAGAAGAAAAGGTAGCAATGACTGTCATAGCATGACTGTCATGTTTACTGAGTAGTGAAAAATTGTATTACGGATTCAGAGACTCAGTGCTACAAGACACAATATGGAGAAAATGTAGCAAAACCCATCATTGCTCTACTGGAATGTTTAATGAGTAGTGTAAATTTGTATTCCAAGATCAGAGACTCTGTGCTACAAGACAAAATATGGAGAAAATGTAGGAATTTTGTCATTTAGCACAGAGTCTCTGAATCCATAATACAATTTTACACTGCGTGACTGGCCTGCATACTCAGCAATGTAAAATTGCACTCCAGGTTCAGAGACTCGGTGCTACATGACAAAATAAGGAGAAAATGTAGCAATATCCATGATTACTCTACTGGAATGTTTACTGTGAAGTGCAAAATTGTATTCCAAGTTCAGAGACTCCGTGCTACAAGACAAAATGTGGAGAAAATGTAGGAATACCAGTCATAGCATGACTGGTCTGCATACTGAACAATGTAAAATTGCATTCCAGTTTCAGAGACTCGGTGCTACATGACAAAATATGAATAAAATGTAGCAATGCCTCTCAAAGCATAACTGACATGTTTACTGAACAGTGTAAAATTGTATTACGGATTCAGAGACTCTGTGCTAAATGACAAAATATGGATCAAAAGTAGCAATACTTGTCATAGCATGACTGACATGTTTACTGAGCAGTGTAAAATTGTATTACGGGTTCAGAGACTCTGTGCTAAATGACAACATATGAAGAAAAGGTAGCAATAAATGTCATAGCATGACTGGCATGTTTACTGAGTAGTGAAAAATTGCATTCCAGGTTCAGAGACTCTGCTACATGACGAAATGTAGCAATACCTGTCATAGCATGACTGACCTGCACACTGAGTAATGAAAAATTGTATTCCAGGTTCAGAGACCCTGTGCTACAGGACAAAATATGGAGAAAATGTTGGAATACCTGTCATAGGATGACTGACTTGCCTACTGAGTAATGTAAAATTGTATTCCAGGTTCAGATATTCGGTGCTAAATGACCAAATCTTGAGAAAAAGTACCAACACCTGCCATAGAATACAAACATATTTATTTGGCAGTGCTAAATTCTCGTCCAGGTTCAGAGATTCTGTGCTAAATGAGAAAATATGGAGAAAATGTAGCAATAACTGTCATAGCATGACTGGCATGTTTACTTAGTAGTGTAAAATTGTATTCCAGGTTCAGAGACTCTGTGCTAAATATGAAAATACAGAAAAACTGTAGCAATAACAGATATAGCACGACTGGCATGTTCACTGAGTAGTGTAAAATTGTATTCCAGGTCCAGGGATTCTGTGCTAAATGAGGAAATATGGAGAAAATGTAGCAATACCTGTCATAGCATGACAGGCACACTTACAAAGTAGTATAAAATTGTATTATGGATTCAGAGACTCTGTGCTAAATGCAAAATATGAAGAAAAGATAGCAATGCCATAGCATGACTGGCATGTTTACTGAGTAGTGAAAAATTGCATTCCAGGTTCAGAGACTCTGTGCTGCATGACGAAATATGGGGAAAATGTAGCAATGCCCATCATTGCTCTTCTGGAATGTTTAATGAGTAGTGTAAAATTGTATTACGGATTCAGAGACTCTGTACTAAATGAGAAAATATGGAGAAAATGTACCAATAACTGTCATAGCATGACTGGCATGTTTACTGAGTAGTGTAAAATTGTATTCCGGGTTCAGAGACGCTGTGCTACATGACGAAACATGGGGAGAAATGTAGCAATACCTGTCATAGCATGACTGACCTGCACATTGAGTAATGAAAAATTGTATTCCAGGTTCAGAGACCCTGTGCTACACTTCGAAATACTGACAAAATGTAGCAGTACCTATCATAGCATGACTGGCATGTTTACTGAGTAGTGTAAAATTGTATTACAGGTTCAGAGACTCTGTGCTAAATGACAAAATATGAAGAAAAGGTAGCAATGACTGCCTTAGCATGACTGGCATGTTTACTGAGTAGTGCTAAATTGTATTCCAGGTTCAGATATTCCGTGTTAAATGACCAATTATTGAGAAAAAGTACCAACACCTGCCACAGGATGACAAACATATTTACTGAGTAGTGCTAAATTGTATACCAGGTTTATATATTCTGTGCCAAATGAGAAAATATGGAGAAAATGTAGCAATACCTGCCATAGGATGACAAACATATTTACTGAGTAGTGCTAAAATGTATTCCAGGTTCAGAGATTCTGTGCTAAATGAGAAAATATGGAGAAAATGTAGCAATACCTGTCATAGCATGACTGGTATGTTTACTGAGTAGTGTAAAATTGTATTACAGGTTCAGAGACTCTGTGCTAAATGACAAAATATGAAGAAACGGTTGCAACTCTCATAGCATGACTGTCATGTTTACTGAGTGGTGAAAAATTGCATTCCAGGTTCAGAGACTCTGCTACAGGACGAAATGTAGCAATACCTGTCATAGCATGACTGACCTGCACACTGAGTAATGAAAAATTGTATTCCAGGTTCAGAGACCCTGTGCTACAAGAGATAATATGGAGAAAATGTGGGAATACCTGTCACAGCATGACTGGCCTGCATACTGAGCAATACAAAATTGTATTCCAGGTTCAGCGATTCTGTACTAAATGAGGAAATATGGAAAAAATGTATCAATAACTGTCATAGAATGACTGGCATGTTTACTGAGTAGTGTAAAATTGTATTTCGGGTTCAGAGACTCTGTGCTAAATGACAAAATATGAAGAAAAGGTAGCAATGACTGCCAGAGCATGACTGGCATGTTTACTGAGTAGTGAAAAATTGCATTCCAGGTTCAGAGACTCTGCTACATGACGAAATGTAGCAATACCTGTCATAGCATGACTGACCTGCACACTGAATAATGAAAAATTGTATTTCAGGTTCAGAGACCCAGTGCTACACTTCGATATATTGACAAAATGTAGCAATACCTGTCATAGCATGACTGACATGTTTACTGAGTAGTGCTAAATTATATTCCAGGTTCAGAGATTCAGTGCTAAATGACCCATTATTGAGAAAAAGAACCAACACCTGCCATAGGATGGCAAACATATTTACTGAATAGTGCTAAATTGTATTCCAGGTTCAGAGATTTTGTGCCAAATGAGAAAATATGGAGAAAATGTCACAATATCTGCCATAGGATGACAAACATATTTACTGAGTAGTGCTAAATTGTATTCCAGGTTTAGAGATTCTGTGCTAAATGAGAAAGTATTCAGAAAATGTAGCTATACCTGTCCTAGCATCACTGGTATGTTTACTGAGTAGTGTAATATTGTATTAAAGGTTCAGAGACTCTGTGCTAAAAGACCAAATATGAAGAAATGGTAGCAATGACTGTCATAGCATGATTGTCATGCTTACTGAGTGGTAAAAAATTGCATTCCAGGCTCAGAGACTCTGTGCTACAAGACAAAATATGGAGAAAATGTAGGAATACCTGTCATAACATGACTGGCCTGCATACTGAGCAATGCAAAAATGTATTCCAGGTTCAGAGACTCATATTGCTACATTTTCGAAATATGGGGAAAATGTAGTAATACCTGTCATAGCACGTCTGACCTGCATACTGAGTAATGTAAAATTATATTCCAGGTTCAGAGACTCTGTACTACAGGATGAAATATGGACAAAATGTAGCAATGCCTGTCATAGCATGCCTGACATGTTAGTTGAGTAGTGTAAAATTGTATTACGGGATCAGAGACTCTGTGCTAAATGACAAAATATGAAGAAAAGGTAGCAATGACGGCCATAGCATGAATGGCATGTTTACTGAGTAGTGCTAAATTGTATTCCAGGTTCAGAGATTCTGTGCTAGATGACCAAATGTTTAGAAAATGTATTACCACCTGCCATAGGATTACAAACATATTTACTGAGTAGTGCTAAATGGCATTCCAGATTCAGAGATTCTGTGCTAATTCACCAAATAATGAAGAAAAGTACCAACACCTGTCATAGGATGACAAACATATTTACTGAGTAGTACTAAATTGTATTCCAGGTTCAGAGATTCTGTGCTAAATGACCAAATATTGAAGAAAAGTACAAACACCTGCAATAGGATGGCAATCATATTTACTGAATACTGCTAAATTGTATTCCAGGTTCAGAGATTCTGTGCTAAATGACCAAATATTGAAGAAAAGTACCAACACCTGCCATAGGATGACAAACATATTTACTGAGTAGTGCTAAATTGTATTCCAGGTTCAGATATTCTGTGCTAAATGACCAAATATTGAAGAAAAGTACAAACACCTGCCATAGGATGACAAACATATTTACTGAGTAGTGCTAAATTTTATTCCAGGTTCAGAGATTCTGTGCTAAATGACCAAATATTGGAGAAAACAAACACCTGCCATAGAATGACAAACATATTTACTGAGGAGTGCTAAATTGTATTCCAGGTTCAGAGATTCTGTGGTAAATGATCAAATATTGAAGAAAAGTACCGACACCTGCCATAGGATTACAAACATATTTACTGAGTACTGCTAGATTGTATTCCAGGTTCAGAGATTATGTGCTAAATGACGAAATATTGAAGAAAAGTACCAACACCTGCCATAGGATGACAAACATATTTACTGAGTAGTGCTAAATTGTATTCCAGGTTCAGAGATTCTATGCTAAATGACCAAACATTGGAGAAAAGTACCAACACCTGCCAAAGGATGACAAACATATTTACTGAGTAGTGCTAAATTGTATTCCATGTTCAGAGATTCTGTGCTAAATGAGAAAATATGGAGAAAATGTAGCAATACCTGTCATAGCATAACTGGTATGTCTTCCGAGTAGTGTAAAATTGTATTGTGGGTTCAAAGACTCTGTGCTAAATGACAAAATATGAGGAAAAGGTAGCAATGACAGTCATAGCATGACTGGCATGCTTACCGAGTAGTGAAAAATTGCGTTCCAGGTTTAGAGACTCTGTGCTACATGACAAAATAAGGAGAAAATGTAGCAATAACCATCATTGCTCTACTGGAATGTTTAATCAGGAGTGTAAAATTGTATTCCAAGTTCAGAGACTCTGTGCTACTAGACAAAATATGGAGCAAACGTAGGAATATTTGTCACAGCATGACTGGCCTGCATACTGAGCAATGTAAAATTGCTCTCCAGTTTCAGAGACTCTGTGCTACATGACAAAAGAAGGAGGAAATGTAGCAGTACCCACCATGCTCTACTGGAATGTTTAATGAGTAGTGAAACATTGTATTCCAAGTTCAGAGACACTGTGCTACAAGACAAAATATGGGGAAAATGTAGCAATACATGTCATAGCATGTCTGACCTGCATACTGAGTAATGTAAAATTGCATTCCAGTTTCAGAGACTCGGTGCTACATGACAAAATATGAATAAAATGTAGCAATGCCTCTCAAAGCATAACTGACATGTTTACTGAACAGTGTAAAATTGTATTACGGATTCAGAGACTCTGTGCTAAATGACAAAATATGGATCAAAAGTAGCAATACTTGTCATAGCATGACTGACATGTTTACTGAGCAGTGTAAAATTGTATTACGGGTTCAGAGACTCTGTGCTAAATGACAACATATGAAGAAAAGGTAGCAATAAATGTCATAGCATGACTGGCATGTTTACTGAGTAGTGAAAAATTGCATTCCAGGTTCAGAGACTCTGCTACATGACGAAATGTAGCAATACCTGTCATAGCATGACTGACCTGCACACTGAGTAATGAAAAATTGTATTCCAGGTTCAGAGACCCTGTGCTACAGGACAAAATATGGAGAAAATGTTGGAATACCTGTCATAGGATGACTGACTTGCCTACTGAGTAATGTAAAATTGTATTCCAGGTTCAGATATTCGGTGCTAAATGACCAAATCTTGAGAAAAAGTACCAACACCTGCCATAGAATACAAACATATTTATTTGGCAGTGCTAAATTCTCGTCCAGGTTCAGAGATTCTGTGCTAAATGAGAAAATATGGAGAAAATGTAGCAATAACTGTCATAGCATGACTGGCATGTTTACTTAGTAGTGTAAAATTGTATTCCAGGTTCAGAGACTCTGTGCTAAATATGAAAATACAGAAAAACTGTAGCAATAACAGATATAGCACGACTGGCATGTTCACTGAGTAGTGTAAAATTGTATTCCAGGTCCAGGGATTCTGTGCTAAATGAGGAAATATGGAGAAAATGTAGCAATACCTGTCATAGCATGACAGGCACACTTACAAAGTAGTATAAAATTGTATTATGGATTCAGAGACTCTGTGCTAAATGCAAAATATGAAGAAAAGATAGCAATGCCATAGCATGACTGGCATGTTTACTGAGTAGTGAAAAATTGCATTCCAGGTTCAGAGACTCTGTGCTGCATGACGAAATATGGGGAAAATGTAGCAATGCCCATCATTGCTCTTCTGGAATGTTTAATGAGTAGTGTAAAATTGTATTACGGATTCAGAGACTCTGTACTAAATGAGAAAATATGGAGAAAATGTACCAATAACTGTCATAGCATGACTGGCATGTTTACTGAGTAGTGTAAAATTGTATTCCGGGTTCAGAGACGCTGTGCTACATGACGAAACATGGGGGGAAATGTAGCAATACCTGTCATAGCATGACTGACCTGCACATTGAGTAATGAAAAATTGTATTCCAGGTTCAGAGACCCTGTGCTACACTTCGAAATACTGACAAAATGTAGCAGTACCTATCATAGCATGACTGGCATGTTTACTGAGTAGTGTAAAATTGTATTACAGGTTCAGAGACTCTGTGCTAAATGACAAAATATGAAGAAAAGGTAGCAATGACTGCCTTAGCATGACTGGCATGTTTACTGAGTAGTGCTAAATTGTATTCCAGGTTCAGATATTCCGTGTTAAATGACCAATTATTGAGAAAAAGTACCAACACCTGCCACAGGATGACAAACATATTTACTGAGTAGTGCTAAATTGTATACCAGGTTTATATATTCTGTGCCAAATGAGAAAATATGGAGAAAATGTAGCAATACCTGCCATAGGATGACAAACATATTTACTGAGTAGTGCTAAAATGTATTCCAGGTTCAGAGATTCTGTGCTAAATGAGAAAATATGGAGAAAATGTAGCAATACCTGTCATAGCATGACTGGTATGTTTACTGAGTAGTGTAAAATTGTATTACAGGTTCAGAGACTCTGTGCTAAATGACAAAATATGAAGAAACGGTTGCAACTCTCATAGCATGACTGTCATGTTTACTGAGTGGTGAAAAATTGCATTCCAGGTTCAGAGACTCTGCTACAGGACGAAATGTAGCAATACCTGTCATAGCATGACTGACCTGCACACTGAGTAATGAAAAATTGTATTCCAGGTTCAGAGACCCTGTGCTACAAGAGATAATATGGAGAAAATGTGGGAATACCTGTCACAGCATGACTGGCCTGCATACTGAGCAATACAAAATTGTATTCCAGGTTCAGCGATTCTGTACTAAATGAGGAAATATGGAAAAAATGTATCAATAACTGTCATAGAATGACTGGCATGTTTACTGAGTAGTGTAAAATTGTATTTCGGGTTCAGAGACTCTGTGCTAAATGACAAAATATGAAGAAAAGGTAGCAATGACTGCCAGAGCATGACTGGCATGTTTACTGAGTAGTGAAAAATTGCATTCCAGGTTCAGAGACTCTGCTACATGACGAAATGTAGCAATACCTGTCATAGCATGACTGACCTGCACACTGAATAATGAAAAATTGTATTTCAGGTTCAGAGACCCAGTGCTACACTTCGATATATTGACAAAATGTAGCAATACCTGTCATAGCATGACTGACATGTTTACTGAGTAGTGCTAAATTGTATTCCAGGTTCAGAGATTCAGTGCTAAATGACCCATTATTGAGAAAAAGAACCAACACCTGCCATAGGATGGCAAACATATTTACTGAATAGTGCTAAATTGTATTCCAGGTTCAGAGATTTTGTGCCAAATGAGAAAATATGGAGAAAATGTCACAATATCTGCCATAGGATGACAAACATATTTACTGAGTAGTGCTAAATTGTATTCCAGGTTTAGAGATTCTGTGCTAAATGAGAAAATATTCAGAAAATGTAGCTATACCTGTCCTAGCATCACTGGTATGTTTACTGAGTAGTGTAATATTGTATTAAAGGTTCAGAGACTCTGTGCTAAAAGACCAAATATGAAGAAATGGTAGCAATGACTGTCATAGCATGATTGTCATGCTTACTGAGTGGTAAAAAATTGCATTCCAGGCTCAGAGACTCTGTGCTACAAGACAAAATATGGAGAAAATGTAGGAATACCTGTCATAACATGACTGGCCTGCATACTGAGCAATGCAAAAATGTATTCCAGGTTCAGAGACTCATATTGCTACATTTTCGAAATATGGGGAAAATGTAGTAATACCTGTCATAGCACGTCTGACCTGCATACTGAGTAATGTAAAATTATATTCCAGGTTCAGAGACTCTGTACTACAGGATGAAATATGGACAAAATGTAGCAATGCCTGTCATAGCATGCCTGACATGTTAGTTGAGTAGTGTAAAATTGTATTACGGGATCAGAGACTCTGTGCTAAATGACAAAATATGAAGAAAAGGTAGCAATGACGGCCATAGCATGAATGGCATGTTTACTGAGTAGTGCTAAATTGTATTCCAGGTTCAGAGATTCTGTGCTAGATGACCAAATGTTTAGAAAATGTATTACCACCTGCCATAGGATTACAAACATATTTACTGAGTAGTGCTAAATGGCATTCCAGATTCAGAGATTCTGTGCTAATTCACCAAATAATGAAGAAAAGTACCAACACCTGTCATAGGATGACAAACATATTTACTGAGTAGTACTAAATTGTATTCCAGGTTCAGAGATTCTGTGCTAAATGACCAAATATTGAAGAAAAGTACAAACACCTGCAATAGGATGGCAATCATATTTACTGAATACTGCTAAATTGTATTCCAGGTTCAGAGATTCTGTGCTAAATGACCAAATATTGAAGAAAAGTACCAACACCTGCCATAGGATGACAAACATATTTACTGAGTAGTGCTAAATTGTATTCCAGGTTCAGATATTCTGTGCTAAATGACCAAATATTGAAGAAAAGTACAAACACCTGCCATAGGATGACAAACATATTTACTGAGTAGTGCTAAATTTTATTCCAGGTTCAGAGATTCTGTGCTAAATGACCAAATATTGGAGAAAACAAACACCTGCCATAGAATGACAAACATATTTACTGAGGAGTGCTAAATTGTATTCCAGGTTCAGAGATTCTGTGGTAAATGATCAAATATTGAAGAAAAGTACCGACACCTGCCATAGGATTACAAACATATTTACTGAGTACTGCTAGATTGTATTCCAGGTTCAGAGATTATGTGCTAAATGACGAAATATTGAAGAAAAGTACCAACACCTGCCATAGGATGACAAACATATTTACTGAGTAGTGCTAAATTGTATTCCAGGTTCAGAGATTCTATGCTAAATGACCAAACATTGGAGAAAAGTACCAACACCTGCCAAAGGATGACAAACATATTTACTGAGTAGTGCTAAATTGTATTCCATGTTCAGAGATTCTGTGCTAAATGAGAAAATATGGAGAAAATGTAGCAATACCTGTCATAGCATAACTGGTATGTCTTCCGAGTAGTGTAAAATTGTATTGTGGGTTCAAAGACTCTGTGCTAAATGACAAAATATGAGGAAAAGGTAGCAATGACAGTCATAGCATGACTGGCATGCTTACCGAGTAGTGAAAAATTGCGTTCCAGGTTTAGAGACTCTGTGCTACATGACAAAATAAGGAGAAAATGTAGCAATAACCATCATTGCTCTACTGGAATGTTTAATCAGGAGTGTAAAATTGTATTCCAAGTTCAGAGACTCTGTGCTACTAGACAAAATATGGAGCAAACGTAGGAATATTTGTCACAGCATGACTGGCCTGCATACTGAGCAATGTAAAATTGCTCTCCAGTTTCAGAGACTCTGTGCTACATGACAAAAGAAGGAGGAAATGTAGCAGTACCCACCATGCTCTACTGGAATGTTTAATGAGTAGTGAAACATTGTATTCCAAGTTCAGAGACACTGTGCTACAAGACAAAATATGGGGAAAATGTAGCAATACATGTCATAGCATGTCTGACCTGCATACTGAGTAATGTAAAATTGCATTCCAGTTTCAGAGACTCGGTGCTACATGACAAAATATGAACAAAATGTAGCAATGCCTCTCATAGCATGACTGGCATGTTTACTGAACAGTGGAAAATTGTATTACAGGGTCAGAGACTCTGTGCTAAATGACAAAATATGAAGAAAAGGTAGCAATGACTGCCATAGCAAGACTGGCATGTTTTCTGAGTAGTGCTAAATTGTATTCCAAGTCCAGAGATTCTGTTCTAGATGATCAAATATTGAAGAAAAGTACCGACACCTGCCATAGGATTACAAACATATTTACTGAATAGTGCTAAATTGTATTCCAGGTTCAGAGATTCTGCGCTAAATGACAAAATATTGAAGAAAAGTACAAACACCTGCCGTAGAATGACAAACATATTTACTGAGTAGTGCCAAATTGTATTCCACGTTCCGAGATTATGTGCTAAATGACCAAATATTGAAGAAAAGTACCAACACCTGCCATAAGATGACAAACATATTTACTGAGTAGTGCAAAATTGTATTCCAGGTTCAGAGATTCTGGGCTAAATGACCAAATATTGAAGAAAAGTACCAACGCCTGTCATAGGATGACAAACATATTTACTGAGTAGTGCTAAATTGTATTCCAGGTTCAGAGATTCTGTGCTAAATGACCAAGCATTGACGAAAAGTATCGACGCCTGCCATAGGATGACAAACATATTTACTGAGCAGTGCTAAATTGTATTCCAGCTTCAGAGATTCTGTGCTAAATGAGAAAATATGGAGAAAATGTAGCAATACCTGTCATAGCATAACTGGTATGTTTACCGAGTAGTGTAAAATTGTATTACGGGTTCAGAGATTCTGTGCTAAATGACAAAATATGAAGAAAAGGTAGCAATGACAGTCATAGCATGACTGGCATGTTTACTGAGTAGTGAAAAATTGCATTCCAGGTTTAGAGACTCTGTGCAACATGACAAAATGAGGAGACAATGTAGCAATACCCATCATTGCTCTACTGGAGTGTTTAATCAGGAGTGTAAAATTGTATTCCAAGTTCAGAGACTCTGTGCTACTAGACAAAATATGGAGCAAATGTAGGAATATTTGTCACAGCATGACTGGCCTGCATACTGAGCAATGTAAAATTGCTCTTCGGTTTCAGAGACTCTGTGCTACATGACAAAAGAAGGAGGAAATGTAGCAGTACCTACCATAGCATGACTGGTATGTTTACCGAGTAGTGTAAAATTGTATTGTGGGTTCAGAGACTCTGTGCTAAATGACAAAATAAGAAGAAAAGGTAGCAATGACTGTCATAGCATGACTGTCATGTTTACTGAGTAGTGAAAAATTGTATTACGGATTCAGAGACTCAGTGCTACTAGACACAATATGGAGAAAATGTAGCAAAACCCATCATTGCTCTACTGGAGTGTTTAATCAGGAGCGTAAAATTGTATTCCAAGTTCAGAGACACTGTGCTACAAGACAAAATATGGAGAAAATGTAGGAATACCTGTCATAGCATGACTGGCCTGCAAACTGAGCAATGTAAAATTGATTTCCAGGTTCAGAGACTCTGTGCTACGTGACGAAATATGGACAAAATGTAGCAATACCTGTCATAGCTTGCCTGACATGTTTACTGAGCAGTGTAAAATTGCATTAAGGGTTCAGAGACTCTGTGCTAAATGACAACAAAATAAGAAAAGGTAGCAATGACTGTCATAGAATAACTGGCATGTTTACTGAGTAGTGAAAAATTGCATTCCAGATTCAGAGGCTCCGTGCTACAAGACAAAAAGGAGAAAATGTTGCAATACCCATCATTGTTCCACTGGAATGTTTACTGAGTAGTGTAAAATTGTATTCCAGGTTCAGGGACTCTGCGCTAAATAAGAAAATACAGAGAAAATGCAGCAATAACTGACATAGCATGACTGACATGTTTACTGAGTAGTGTAAAATTGTATTACGGGTTCAGAGATTCTGTGCTAAATGACAAAATATGAAGAAAAGGTAGCAATGACAGTCATAGCATGACTGGCATGTTTACTGAGTAGTGAAAAATTGCATTCCAGGTTTAGAGACTCTGTGCAACATGACAAAATGAGGAGACAATGTAGCAATACCCATCATTGCTCTACTGGAGTGTTTAATCAGGAGTGTAAAATTGTATTCCAAGTTCAGAGACTCTGTGCTACTAGACAAAATATGGAGCAAATGTAGGAATATTTGTCACAGCATGACTGGCCTGCATACTGAGCAATGTAAAATTGCTCTTCGGTTTCAGAGACTCTGTGCTACATGACAAAAGAAGGAGGAAATGTAGCAGTACCTACCATAGCATGACTGGTATGTTTACCGAGTAGTGTAAAATTGTATTGTGGGTTCAGAGACTCTGTGCTAAATGACAAAATAAGAAGAAAAGGTAGCAATGACTGTCATAGCATGACTGTCATGTTTACTGAGTAGTGAAAAATTGTATTACGGATTCAGAGACTCAGTGCTACTAGACACAATATGGAGAAAATGTAGCAAAACCCATCATTGCTCTACTGGAGTGTTTAATCAGGAGCGTAAAATTGTATTCCAAGTTCAGAGACACTGTGCTACAAGACAAAATATGGAGAAAATGTAGGAATACCTGTCATAGCATGACTGGCCTGCAAACTGAGCAATGTAAAATTGATTTCCAGGTTCAGAGACTCTGTGCTACGTGACGAAATATGGACAAAATGTAGCAATACCTGTCATAGCTTGCCTGACATGTTTACTGAGCAGTGTAAAATTGCATTAAGGGTTCAGAGACTCTGTGCTAAATGACAACAAAATAAGAAAAGGTAGCAATGACTGTCATAGAATAACTGGCATGTTTACTGAGTAGTGAAAAATTGCATTCCAGATTCAGAGGCTCCGTGCTACAAGACAAAAAGGAGAAAATGTTGCAATACCCATCATTGTTCCACTGGAATGTTTACTGAGTAGTGTAAAATTGTATTCCAGGTTCAGGGACTCTGCGCTAAATAAGAAAATACAGAGAAAATGCAGCAATAACTGACATAGCATGACTGACATGTTTACTGAGTAGTGTAAAATTGTATTCGAGGTTCAGAGACTCTGTGCTAAATATCAAAATATGGAGAAAAGGTACTAATGACTGTCATAGCATGACAGACATGTCTGCGGAGTAGTGGAAAATTGCATTCCAGGTTCATAGATTCTGTGCTATATGACAAAATATGGAGGAAATGTAGCAATACTTGTCATAACATGACTGACCTGCATACTGAGTAAATATGAAGAAAATGTAGCAATGTATGTCTTAGCATGACATGCTTTATGAGTAATGTAAAGTTGTGCCCCAGGTTCAGAGATTCTGTGATAAAGGACAAAATACGAACCCCCACCAATGGGCGGGCCATACCCACTCCCACCTAAGGCCTACGGTTTCCCTCTTCCACTGGTACCTTCAAATCAATACCCTCAGGGTGAATCTGGAGCCTCATCTTTCCCAAATATGGGGGGGGGGGGGAGTACTATAATTTTTAGGTGGATCCCCCACTCCCACACACACACACACACACACACACACAGGGCTACGCTACTGCTATCTGGTCCGCTAACATTTGATTGATTTGGTTTTTTTCAGCGGTCTGCGCCTACAGCACGCGTATCTACTTTTAGCATAATATTGTTGTTGTCTCCTGTAACTACTTATCAGAATATAATGCGCTTTGTTTTCAAACTAAATCATCGAAAAGCATTGCCTTTGTGTGTTACAAGGAACAGTTTTAAAGCGCCGAAGTGAACCGCAATGCGATATCAGTCGATAACGTTTGATAATTTCAAGTTTCTGCCTTTGTGGCATCGTTCGAAACGCTCAGATCTCGTCCAGCGTGAACAAGCCCAGGCAGCAGAGAAACAATATGAAAATTATTACAGTCTGGGTGATATCAATATTAGCACACAAGGACGACGAATGGAACAACTTCAACACAGTAGTGGAATGTTTGTATTTTGGGTGTTTACGTTTAACAACCATGGGCATATTGAGTCGGAAACAACACAGGCGATAGAAATAACTGTGGTAACACACAAATTACCAAACATAATAAATTCTACGATAAACAACAGCAACAACAGAAGTAAAAAACTAATCAGGTTTTTTTTGTCAGTGGCGGCGCCGTCGGGGAGAGAAGGGGGTGCTCGTGATTTTCACACCCAATATCCCACCCGCAAATGACACAGAACAATACACATCATGCACCGTTAATCGTTACTACAATGTCTAACTTACCTTTTCTTTATATATATACAGTAGGCATATGTGGCTATATTACAATGTCACCAAAACGGACTGTACCACCTGACAACATTCTATTTCTTTATATATATACAGTAGGCCTATGTGGCTATATTACAATGTCACCAAAACGGACTGTACCACCTGACAACATTCTACAATGCTCTGTCGATTTTGGAAGAATAATTATATTTACCGATCAAGTTTGGTGTGCTTTCAGTGAAAATAGTTCTCTGATATTGCAACAATACGAGTAATAATTATATTGGCATGATAATACATCGCGGAAGCGTTTACACGTAGCGATCAAGGGCGAATACGGGGGGGGGGGGGGCGGGAGGAGGGGGGCTATTTTTGCCAGAGACAAGTAACAATACAGCATTTATTATTCGAATGAGAGCTCAGAGTTGAGGAAAACGCGTGTTTTCTGGTGCATTCTTTGTGAAATATTCCGGGAGGCCCCCG
This sequence comes from Pictodentalium vernedei, assembly GCA_031216915.1. Taxonomy (NCBI): domain Eukaryota; kingdom Metazoa; phylum Mollusca; class Scaphopoda; order Dentaliida; family Dentaliidae; genus Pictodentalium; species Pictodentalium vernedei. The sequence goes on along the minus strand of CM062291.1, from coordinate 270,166,484 downwards.
CATCCCCGCCGGCGAGATGGGAACACCCCCTCTCCCCCCCCCCCCCTCTCACGCGCCCATCTACCTGCGGCTCGGATGATGACCATCGCATCATATGATCAAATAGCGCCCCCTCCCTATTCCAAATTCCTGGATCCGACCTTGATGATGCGAGCCCAATTTTAGGCACAACCTAGGCTGGGTGCCTTTGAAGACCACGCCAGGTGTTGTAGAAACGCTCTATATCGCTTCCTGATGGAGACTTCGCAGACATGTCCCAGTAGGAGGAACACACGTACCTCACCTATTCCCCCCATCACCCCGAAGAAAACAATCTTACTTAGCCAGCCCCGCCACCCCCCCCCCCCCCCCCCCCCCCCCATCCCCTCCCTAAATCGAAATCCGGCGCCGCCACTGCTTTTTGTATAGAGATTCGTTCAACGAAGAGTGTTAAATTCAAACGAAGTCAAATGAAATCCAATTTTGTTCTCCAGTGAGCTCCCCTGATGTTTTTCTCCTTTTTCATCCTTTTGCTCGACAAACTCGATGTTAATTCTCCAGTAATCTCCCCTGATTTTTCTATTACATTCCATAATTTTGTTACGTCTCCGGTCTCCAGCCATACCCTTCTCAATTGTTTACAATTACCATGGTTACACGTACCGGTGCCTGTTACTGTTCATGATTCTGCGCGGTGCTATCAATAGTGGTTCCTGAAAAATAAATTCCGGGCCGTTGTTTGTTTATGGAGAAAATTATTAATCGCTTGATTTACATGGACTTTCGACATAATAAATATGTTACATGGCGTGTAGCTGGCTGATACATTTCCATACAAGGCTCTGAGTGTTCATATCAGGTTCGGCTTCGCCTCACCTGATATGAACACTCATCGCCTTGTATGGAAATGTATCAGCCAGCTACACGCCATGTAACTTATAGTATGTACATGGCCTTGATTATATAATATGGGTATGTGATAGAAAATTTATGGGAAAGACGAGTTTTCTTGAAAGTTTTCCCCGTGAAACAGTTAACGTTGCTAGTGACGTCGTGACGTCATGATACGCACGCGGCGTCATAGAAACAAGGGTGGGTCGGGCCTCTCGTACGGGAGTGATATGGTAGTATAGTATGAGCGGTATATTCCCCATGTTAGCCTACTAATGCTTCATATTACCCTATGACTGATATGGGTAGTACGTATAGGTAGTATGTAATGCTAGGCCAAGCGGAATTGTGGGTGATGGGTTATACCTTGTAGTTTTGAACAGTTTATAGCATGTATATAGTATGGTCGGTATATACCCCTGTATGTCCCATCTTAACCCTTGATATTATTAACCCTCCGAATGCTTTATATTATCCAATGACTCGTATAGGTAGTACGTAATGCTAGGTCAAGCGGTATTGTGGGGCGGGTAATGCATGGTTGCCTAGTGCGGTAGTATAACGTGTACGGTCTTTATCCCTGAAGGTCCCATGTTAGGCTTTGGAACTATCAATCCACATATGGCGTAATTAAGTCTTATAGTTGGTATAGGTAATACGTAATGCTAGGTCAGGTGTTAATGTGTTCAACAACTGATAAAGGTCGCGCTTAATGCTATGCCGGGCAGTGTTGAACTTGGCTGTTTAGAACGGTAGTATAGGATGTAGGGCTATACCCCTGGTGGTTCAATGTTTGCCTTTTGTACTATCAATCCACCTAAGGAGTTATACCGTCCAACAATTGGTGTAGGTAGAACGTAATGTTAGGCTATGCCGTGTTATGCTTGGTTGTCTGGTACAGTAGTATAGGATGTATGGTCTGTACCATGTTGGTCTACTGTTAGTCCTTAATAGCACTATCCATCTAAGACGTTGTGCTAACGCACACGTGGTATAGGTGGTGCGTATTGCAGCCGTGCAGTGGTCTGCATGGTTGTGTGGAACGGTAATTTCGGACGCACTGTATGTATCCTGTTGTTCTACTAGTCTTGCGGTGTGGTGGTGTCCGTTTTGTTGTCTAATACGGATAGTATACAGTACACGATATTTAACCCCGATGGTCTACTGCTATCCCATAGTACTACAAAACAACCTAATAGTTTGTACTATCCCATGGGTAGGTCATGTGGTATTGCTTGGTTTCTAGTATCATAGTAGAGTATGGATGGTGTTTGGACATTCTAGATTTGAGATAGATAGCAAGCCTATAGCAATGCTTCAAGTCAGTAGTAATCGTACAAGGCTGTAAGTGGGAAGACTATAGTACTAGGTGCCTGCAGTAGAATTGACCAAAAGGATAGATGGTGACGGCCATGTGTTTGTCGGCAGTAATGGTCTTAGATCTATTAGGGCCATGAGATGGTCTAGAAGCCAATGGTAGAACTATTAGGAGCTACGAGCTGTATAGGAACTTGGAATTCAACTTACGGAATCCTTCTTACTGATTTCCACTAAGAGAATCTTTTTTGGAGAAACGTCTGTGATTATGGAATCCCTTTTTACCGAGATGAGGATAAAAGCGCCATGATAAAATCCCACAATAGGGTATAATCTACCGAACCATTCCTCTTATCAACATCTCAGTAAAAAGGGATTCCATAACTACGGATGTTTTTCTAAAAGGGGTTCCCTCTAAGAGAATCGCTTTTTTGAAAAAAGGTTATGGAATCCCTTTTTGTCGAGATGTGGATAAGAGGGTCATGAGGAAATCCCCCAATAAAGTATAATCTACCATTCCTCCTATCCTCATCTTGGTAAAAGGGGATTCCATAACTACAGACTTTTTTTTTCATACAGGGATTCCCACTTCGAGAACCTTTTTTGGAAAACATCTGTGCTTATGGAATCCCTTTTCACCGAGATGTGGATAAGAGGGCCACGAAGAAATCCCTCAATAAGGTATACACGAGTAATATTATGGCATAACTGAAATGCTTCGACAAAAAAATCAATGTCAGGCAAGAAAGTTAGCAGACCGTCGAGGGTGATATTTTTCTTTAACAATATCAGCTTTGTTCATTTAATTCAAGTTTATTCGTGGTATAAATACAGAACACAATTCGTGTGGGGGTATTGGAAACAGGCGCTCGTGAAATACAGGAAAAATTCTACCTCGAGTCGTTGATTCCAGTCCCCCATACTCTACCCTCGTTGTGTTCTGTCTTATTTTCTCATTGACCCTTTGAGCTCTAGTGGTATCTTCCTTGTCAGTTCAATGACAGCAATTAGAAGAGTCCATATTCATTATTTGGGGTAGACCAATCAATATTGCACGTTCAAAATATTGATTGGTCTATCCCACACATTAATTGAACAGCCATCCTATTTAATGACGTTATGACGTATAATGTTCTTAGCCGGAAAAAGGGCCGCTCGAGTTCAAAGGGTTAACTCTTTACCTAACTTGCATTTGCAAACATTTGTCCTGAATAATTACAAATTTCCATTTTTTCATCGAACACAAAGCTCGAACGATGAGCTCGTTCCAATTAAGGGTCACATGATATAGGTTTGTTGAAACTTTTTGAAAAGTATATTTTTTCAACTGATTAATTTGAATAACACGCGTGTGGATGCGGCCGATTCGTTTGGTAAAGGGTTAACAGCCTGGATGGAAAAGTGTCGAAGACACCTGATACCTTTTCTGTTCAGACGCAAACCATCCCCTTTAGCATATAAATACCACTCGGGAATGCCATAGGAACAAATAGTTCTTCGAGGAACGATAGAAGAAAACATATCTTAAGACTGGAATGAATTCTTTTGGTTGCAAACAAACTGTTGAAGGGAGAAACGATTTTCTTTCTATATCATTAGTCCATAAATGAAAAGCTGATGTGTACAAAGTCCTGAATACTGGCCTTGAGGTCACTAATGAAATACAATCATGTAGGGAATTTTATAACCAATATAGTCCCTTACCTCAAAGTCAAATATACCTTTTGTATATTTGCGAGAACTTTACGTTGTCATTCAGCAGAAAATAAAGATTGGTATAATTAACAGACAGTTGAAACAATCATGTCTTTCATTTTGGACATTAACAGTAATTAATCCTTCATAGTAAAATATAGATATGCCTTATAAGAATCACAAGTTCGTTCCATAACACGTTAAACCAGTACCGAACGCAGACGATATCAAAATTTATTATTGGCTTTTTAATTTAAAAAAAAAAACTTCAACAAAACTATATCATGTGACCCCCTTATTGAGCTCGTTCCGTTGAGGGGTCACAAGGTATGGTTTTGTTGATACGTTTTGAAAAAATATATTTTGTCAACTGCTGAATTTGGAAATTATGTGGTGGGCTGATACGGCCGATTCGTTAGGTAAAGTACTAAGTAAATGAGCAAATCTGAAACGTGACATTTTAAACCCCAAGAAGGCCCACTTCAACGAGAAGTGCATGAAAGTCCTTTCGAGTATCTTTTGAGAAACAAACACGAGACAAAACTGCCAATTACGCGCAAACAAACCGAGGACAACCTTCTGCTCCAACTTACCAGTCCAAATGCTAACACTTCGGTGGAACAATCTCGAAAGAAATGTCAATGGAATTACTGCAACGAATAAATTCAGAGCACAATTAATAAACGATATCTGGAATCGTACTCGTCAACGGTACATTGTTCCAGAATTGAATGTCCGTATTGCTATCCTTCAGCCTGTTAGGAAATACAGTGGATATAGAAACGTTGGGATGGGGCGGGGGTCTTGGGGGTACTGTTGATATACCCATGGAACTGGTTCTCCGCCTCCGATCCAGCCCTTGGCACCTAGATCACTTATAGGGTCTCAGGCGTGATTATTACCCGTGAAGCCTCTAACATATGCTGCGTTTTGGACATGGGAATGGAAGTGTACTATGTGATAATCGTACATTTTTTTTCCACGGGCCAAAGCGTAGCATGTGCCAGCTTAATAGACAGACCTCCTCGGGTGCTGCCTTGGAGGGGGCTAGGATCCACTGTGACCCCAGGAAGGGATCGCTTACCATTCTTGTATTGGAGCTCTTAAATCCAGTTAATCCACACAAACTCCTATTAACATTGATAATTCACTCTTATTTGAATAGAAATGTGGACCACGGCGTACTATATGCCAGCAACTATAGTGCAAGAATATTACATATACATTAGTATTGTACCATGGCGCTTTGCATCATAAATTGTTTTTGTTTTTTGTTTTTGGGGGGTTTTTTGGGGGGGGGGGGGGGTTGTATTTTTTTTTGTTTTTTTTTGTTTTTTTTGTGTGTGGGGATGGCAGGAAGACAGCCAATGGCTATGTCATCTCCAAGCAATATACTCACATATTATAATGATTATTTTTATCCACAATAGATTTGTAAATACGTTGTATATTACTGAATAAACAATCATCATCACCCGGTGTGCATAATTTTTTGCATGAAGAAAAAAAATGAAAGTGGTCGAGCAAACGGTGTAAAGAGCAAAACATCTGAAGCAAGGCTCGGTAACAATTTAATTCAACAGCTCGACAGAAATTATTACTGAACCTCCCAACAAACCAGGATGGTTTCGTCCATTTCGGCGTTGACAGCATTGACTGACATGATACCTTCCAGGGCGCCAGTGTTGAAAGGGTTAACATGAATTTATCACACAATCACCATCAATTAGCTGATTGTGTCCTTGTGGACATATTGTTCATAGCACGTCTAATAAGCGCGTAACGTCAAAAGTAAACGTCGGCGTCGGCGTCGTAACATTGTGTGAGTTTGTTGGTTTCGGAAGTAGAATTGAATGTATCCTCTCTTATATTCCAGAAGCTGTTTATCTAACTCGAATAGCGAACGGCATTTGCAAAAACATTTCCTGAAAAACTAAAGATTTTCATTTTTGGACTCAAAAACAAAGTTTATAATACCTTAGTGTAACTAGGTTGTCGAGCTCGATACAGTGGGGTAGGATGTCGAGCTCGATACAGACATACAGGGGGGGGGGGGGATAAGCTATGTTTTCGAGGCAGAAATTGAAATAGTAACAAAATTTGTGTTGGGGATTTTTGTAAACAGCGGAAGAAGAAATAATAGATATGACAACTAAGATTAAAAGTGAGAATACTTTTGGTGCTCAAGGTCTTTCCACGCGATTAATAAAGGAAGCAAACTTCATGTTGTAGTCCCACTGAACCATATTTTCAACCTTTCCTTCTCAACTGGTATGTTCCCGGACAACATGAAAATATCAAGAGTAGTTCCTGTGTTTAAAAATGGCGATCCACAACAATTCAACAATTACCGACCGATCAGCATCTTACCTGTATTTTCAAAGCTGCCAGAGAAACTAATGGCTAAACGATTAATTAGCTTTCTTGACACGTATGGAATTCTGAGTAAGAACCAATATGGATTTAGAAAAAAAACCATACAACCATTTATCCCATTATGCAGCTACTAAAATTTGTAGCTGAAGGACAACAATAAACTGACAAAGGATTCAACCCAAACAATATTTATTGATTTGTCGAAACCTTTGATTCGATTAGTCATGATATTCTTCTGACCAAAATGCTATCTTCTACGAAATCCGGGGAGTAGGATATTCTTCGTTTGCGAGTTACCTAGATAACAGACAGCAATATGTCAGCTACCAGTCAAGTGTGTCTTCTCTTTATCAAACAACATGCGGGGTGCCCCAGGGGTCTGTACTTGGGCCTATACTATTCTTAATTTATGTTAATGATATCAATTGCTGCCTCCTAGCTGAATATTCTTTCTTTTGCTGATCGACACGACTGCTTACATGGCCGGACCTGATATGAAATTACTAGAAACACAGGCAAACAAGGAAATGGCTAATCTATTCAAATGGTGCTGTAGCAACAAACTTAAAATAAATGCCAATAAAAATAAACATATGCTTCTCCACCCTCACGGTAATAATCATAAATCAAATCGAATACGATTGAAAACTAAATGGATTTAAATTGTTGTGGAAATCGATATAATGAAAAATCAGTGAAATTCCTTGGTGCTATCATTGACGAGAACTTATCTTTCAAACATCATATCGAATCTGTGTGCAAGAAAATTTCCAGCGCAATTTACTGCCTAAATAAATTAAAGAGAACACTAACAGTAGCGCCCTAAAGTCCTTATACTATGCCCTGATACATTGTCACCTCATTTATGGAATAGAGATATGGGGAAATGCGGCTAGTACTAGCCGTATTAATGCCCTACAAGAAAGTCAATTAAGATAATAAACCAAAAAGAATACAACAGTCATACTGACCCCGCTTTTTAAAAAGAATAGTATATTGAAATTTCCCGACCAATTCCAATTATCGGCTCTCACCTTTGTACATGAATGGCACACTAATAAATTACCTGTATCTTTTGAGAATTACTTCCACAGACTTGAAACAAACACGAGACAAAACGGCCAATTACGCCTCGAACAAACCGAGGGCAACCTTCTCCTCCAACTTACCAATCCAACTGCTAACACGTCGGTGGAACAATCTCGAAAGAAATGTCAATGGTATTACTGCAAGGAATAAATTCAGAGCACAATTAATTAAAAGATATCTGGAATCGTACTCGTCAACGGTACATTTTTCCAGAATTGGATGTCCGGATTGCTAACCTTCAGCCTGTTAGGAAATACAGTGGATATAGAAACGCTGGGACGGGGGGGGGGGGGGGGGGGGGGTACTGTTGATATACCCATGGAACTGGTTCTCCGCCTCCGATCCAGCCCTTGGCACCTAGATCACTTATAGGGTCTCTGGCGTGATTATTACCCGTGAAGCCTCTAACATATGCTGCGTTTTGGACATGGGAATGGAAGTGTACTATGTGATAATCGTACATTTTTTTCCACGGGCCAAAGCGTAGCATGTGTCAGCGTAATAGACAGACCTGCTCGGGATGCTGCCTTGGAGGTGGCTAGGATCCACTGTGACCCCCAGGAAGGGATCGCTTACCATTCTTGTATTGGAGCTCCTAAATCATGTCAATCCACACAACTCCTGTTAACATTCATTGATAATTCACTCTTATTTGAATAGAAATCTGGACCACGGCGTACTATATGCCAGCAACTATAGTGCAAGAATATTACATATACATTAGTATTGTATCATGGCGCTTTGCATCATAAATTGTTTTGTTTTTTGGGTTTTTTTTTTTTGTTTTTTTTTTTTTTTTTTGGTGGGGGGGAGGTTGTATTTTTTTTCTAGGGATGGCAGGAAGACAGCCAATGGCTATGTCATCTCCAAGCAATATACTCACATATTATAATGATTTATTTTATCCACAATAGATTTGTAAATACGTTGTATATTACTGATAAACAATCATCATCACCCGGTGTGCATAATTTTTTGCATGAAGAAAAAAAATGAAAGTGGTCGAACCAACTTGTGTAAAGAGCAAAACATCTGAAGCAAGGCTCGGCAACAATTTAATTCAACAGCTCGACAGAAATTATTACTGAACCTCCCAACAAACCAGGATGGTTTCGTCCATTTCGGCGTTGACAGCATTGACTGAAATAATACCTTCCAGGGCGCCAGTGTTGAAAGGGTTAACATGACTTTATCACACAATCACCATCAATTAGCTGATTGTGTCCTTGTGGACATATTGTTCATAGCACGTCTAATAAGCGCGTAACGTCCAAAGTAAACGTCGGCGTCGTAACATTGTGTGAGTTTGTTGGTTTCGGAAGTAGAATTGAATTCATCCTCTCTTATATTCCAGTAGCTGTTTACCTAATACGAATAGCGAACGGCATTTGCAAAAACATTTCCTGAATAACTAAAGATTTTCATTTTTGGACTCAAAACCAAAGTTTATAATACCTTAGTGGAACTAGGTTGTCGAGCTCGATACAGTGGGTAGGTTGTCGAGCTCGATACAGTGGGGGATAAGCTATGTTTTCGAGCAGAAATTGAAAAAATAACAAAATTTTGTTGGGGATTTTTGTAAACAGCGCTTCATGACTAGTTTTATTCTTTACTTGAGGTAATAGGTTAAATTACTTATTTGATAAAAGGCGTATCAAATTTTTCACAATTTGACATGAAATTTCATAACCCTGCTGACTAAAATCAATCCGAGTTTCGGTTAATCTCGGCTCAGGTCGATTTCTGTGAACTCGGTTCAAAAATTTTTTATCAAATCGTGACTCGCCCTAATATCTCCTCGAGTTAGATCTTCAGAAGAAACTAAATGGGGGTTGACATTGGGACCAGTTTGGATTCCCTTGCCATCAGGAGAAAGATAATAGCAATAAGTCATCAAGAGAACAATTCTATAGGTTGCTAGAAATAATATATGATTGGAAAATTCAAAAAGCAAATGTGGTGTAATAGGTAAGCTCTGTTGGGGATCACCCCACCCAATCTGTCAGCTTCGCGACGCCGCAAGTTGTAGCTTATATATCTGCAAATTCTTACACATAGTAAATTCCGAGATAGCATTACACATAGTAAATTCCGAGATAGCAGCACCCATTAAACTAGCATACGAGGCGAGGGAATTGATCAGGAGAGAGGACCATTCGTCCAAAACCATCACAGAAACTTTATTGTACACAACAACGTTCGTCATCAAGACAAATCTTTACAAACATATTCGGGAAAATTTGCAGGCAAATACTGGTTATGTTGCAAAGACTTTAACCCTCTTCAAGCGTCTAGAAAGACAAATCCTACCAAGGCGGACACAAAACACAAACAAACTGAAGTTTATCCACAAACGACTGAACTTGATTTAGTCTGGGGTGTTTTAAATTTACCCATACTGATAAAAAATAAAAATTTCTTTTCTGAATCATTTCAAAGGTCAGGGTATCGGTATAAAAAAGACCACCTAAAACGAAGGGCAGGCTTTGTCATTCGCTTCCTACAAACCACGAGTACTTAGTAATCTCCCAAAACCCAAGAAGGGTTCATTGCTTTTCCGCTCCGGCTGAATTATCCAAATAATTAATGATACCAATGTACTCCTTTGCTGCCATAAAACAACTGCATCATATAACCTTCGACACATTTGTGCTTTCTCATAGTGGGAAACTTATCAAAAGTAAATGTTATTTTTCCACATATACCCTAAAAGCTGATTATCTCCCAGATCGAAAGGAATTTGCCGATATACTATTTTGAGACCACGTTTCAATGGAAAACATCGTTTACCATTTTTTTTAATTAATTTCAACCAAATCACCCACTGCAGATTAGCTAAATTCTGATGAATCGCCAGTGCAATTGTCTATTGAAATACTTTCAAAATAGTTGACAAAAGGAAACTCAAGTCGAAAATAGCTCGTCGTTAATTCGAAGCTTCCTTTGGAACTGTGATTCTTAGTAAACGACCTGACGATGACATTACATTTCCAATTATTTTTCAATATAATTATCAATTTAACTTTTCAAATTCTACCACTTCTTCTGATTCGCAGGGGGGTAATTTGTTAGTGGGCACCTTCCAGTGTGAACAGGCGGGAAAACAAACTTCTAAATGATTACAATAATTGTATCTGAATTAGTTTAGCCAAGACATGTCTAGAAACAACAGCCAAGGCAAACTTTCAAGTTTTCTCCAGAGAGAGCCTGTTTTATTGCAGTAAAATGGTCAACTTGAGTCGGAATATAGGCCCTTATGGGTTAACAACTTTTTATCTGACGCTATGGGAAACGTTGTGAAAACTTTGCGACAGCGCAACTATCTTGCACCATTCAATCACGTTGTTAACTTGTGGAAACGCTGTGGTTCGACACAATCTGCCTTAACAAACTAACAACGTTGCATTTACGTTGTGTTCTAGCTGGGTGGAACCCAATTATCCGACATAGATGTTCTTCGAGAAAATATTCTTTTCTTCCCCGAATGATTATCCGAAATGACTCCTTCCTCGAAATACAAATTCTGTGAATTCTTGCGAAATAACTCAGGACACTGCACCCTAAAAATCATTTATTTACAGGGATCAGATCTGAAGAAGAATTACTAAACTTCGATTTACATGTACTAAAGCGTCCTTGATTATAACTGGAAAGATCTTGACAAGTTCATTCAATTCACTAAACATATCTGAATGGCCCCAGTTACTTCTGAAAATGAAAGGAGGAGATAGAAATGGAGAAATGGATACAGACACATACCTGCCATAAAATTATTATCTATTATATTATTTGCTCGCCTATTCATCAGCTGGTCAGATTTTATTCGATCTCCGGTGTCGACTGCCTCCAACTCTGTAAATCCATGATGAGAGCTTAACCCTTTACCTAACATGAAAAGCAGACGACACTTGCAAACAAAATTCTTGGAATAACTATTGTTTTTCACTTTTTGTCCTCAAAAACATAGGTTATGACCCCTCATTGGAACGAGCTCGTTCCAATGAGGGGTCATAACCTATGTTTTGAGACAAAAAATGAAAAAAATAATGAAAATTAATTGCCGATTTTTGAGAATAACACTTGCCGGTTTTGGGCCGTTACGTTGGGTATAGGGTTAATTTACCAATCTACAGCTGTGTCCTAGAGTGGCACACTGCACAGTCACTTCAACAATACACGAACGCAGATGCCAACCTTCATACACAGCGCACTTATCCATTCGTCCCAAAGTCTAGGTTTTTTCCTCGTTTTTTTTGTTTTTTTTTGTTTTGGGAGCTGTTATAAAAGTTTAGCACAAAGGGAGGGGAGTGAGCAAAGTGTAAGTTGGAGCTTACTGGAGAGCGGAGTAATTCATGGAAAACGTCCGTAACTAGCACTTTCCCCCATGTACAAAACACACCTATATACATGTACGTTCATCCTTTTAGTAATACACAATGCACACATACAGACACATGCGTACACAACTAAGGAACCACCACCAGCCTTATATGCACACCACCATAATCTCACAAAGACATATACCACCACACAGAGATATACTCACCCTCACTCGGAGAGAGATAGGGAGAGAGAGAGAGTGATCCTCCATATAAGCAGTTTTTTTTCTATTTTCACTTTCTGCAGGTTATTCGAATTAATGCAGCATCGAAACATAAACGCGTTGTGGGCAAAGATGTCAAGTGCAGATGTCTGAGTATAAGC